>CM060904.1:582511525-583753525 GCA_030737815.1 Allium fistulosum | reverse complement strand
TTAAGAGATGCTCCGACTTAAGAGATGCTCCGACTTAAGAGATGCTCCGACTTAAGAGTCTACGAGATAAGGAAGTCTCCGACTTAATGAAATGGTTTACAACATAAGACCTGCTGCTTTCTATAAGTCGCGTACGACTTATACTAACTCGTTCAGAAGAGACCATGTAACCCAAGATGCATCTCTTAAATCGTTGCCGACCTATGACGCATGCTAAGTCGTTGCCGACTTATAAATCGCTTGTTCTAGACACTCAGGGGCAACTAACATACACCCCTGTCTCGTCGTCGACTTACGACCTACGACTTTCTATAAGTCGGCCACGACCTAAAACTACTTAGTCGAAATCCAAAGCCACAACGTTTATGCTGCAAGACAATGACTCGGGGACGACTTAGGACTTGAGGCATAAAACCAGAGAAGGAGGTGAACTACTAAGGAAGTGTTGAAACTGATGAGCCGGCTGCGACCTATCATAAGTCGGCCGCGACTTATACTAAGTCGGCTACGACTTAGGACTTGGGAAAATTCTCTACCCAGACTCAACTCTATAAATACACCACCATCTCCAACAAGGAGAGGATTTTTGGCCATTCATTTCTTCAAGCGCCGTTACTCTGTCGAATTCTCCACTCATTCAACAATCAAAGATCTTCAAGCATTCAAGACACTACAACAAACTTCGAGAGGAATTCCTTACATCCAACACGGATTCATCGAGTTTCATCATCGAAGATTGAGCTAGTAGTCAAGAGTGCTTTCGTGATTAAATTGTATTGTATTTTGAAGGATATTGTATCAAATTGTAACCGAATCAGCAATAAAAGACTATAAAGTGGACGTAGGCTCAATTACGGGCCGAACCACTATAAATTTGTTGTTCATTTACTGCTTTTCTGCTATTTTCAGCTTATATTATGTTCCCCTACCAACGGGTGGTGCTTTCACAATTCTATTACACACACCGGGTGTTAGCGTTCACTTTTTAACGTTAACATTTTGGTGCTTTCACTGAGAACTGAACTCAGGCGATCGTCCACCGTTGCTTTGCAAAGATTCATAAAGAGAACCTCTCTTAAAAACCAGAAGTTGATCCGAAATAATGGCTCCTGGAAGAAGAGGTAGACCTATCAGATCCAGAAATGCTCATGAAGGGATTTCCGCTTCCCCAACAACAGACCAAGCAACTCCTACCGTTGGAGTCACCAGGGCTGAATTGGATGACGCAGTTTCTGGATTATACCAACAGATTGAAACCCAAAACGCTTTGATGATGGATAGATTAACTGCTCTGCTCGGGGCAAATCGTCAACCAGAAAACCATCAAACAGCTTTTCCTCAAATGCCACCTTTCCTAACCGAGGGTTCTATGCCGCAGCCAACTGATCGTGAACATGTGCCCAGGCAAGCTTCCGACGGAAGGACTGATGCCTGCCCGGAGATGTCTTTGAACAATAAAGAGTACCTGTCCGAAATGGTTGACCGCATCATGAAAGAGAGCATGCAAAGGGAAGAGAATGAGAACGATTGGGGATTTGCACCGAGCAGAACTCCGTTTACTGAAAGGATCCTGAAAGCGGAATTTCTAAGGAAATTTGCACCTCCTACTATCCAAGCCTATAGGGGAACGAGTGACCCTAATCATTTCCTATACAAATACGATTGGCATATGACCGGTGCAAGAGCATCAGACGAGATCAAGTGTCGATACTTTCCAGTATACCTGGAAGGTGTGGCTTTACTTTGGTTCACAAAGCTTCCAGTTCGGTCTGTGGATAAGTTCTCCGACTTAACGCAAAAGTTCAAAGAACAGTTCAGATTGTATGCTTCAAAAGCTAAGGATATAATGTCACTGTCTAACCTTGAACAAGCGCCCGGAGAATCAATCAAATCTTTCTTGAGCCGTTTCAATATAGCTTTAGCCGAAGTAGAAAATGCGGAACCACGCATAATCCTGACTTATTTGATGCGAGCCATTGATAAATCGAGCAAATTTGGAATATGGCTAAAGATGAAGGAACCGAACTCGCTTGAATTTTTTTATAAAAAAGCCGACGAGTTCATTCGCCTTGAAAGCCTTTCTACGACATCAAAAGTGGTTGTTGCCCAAGCTAATAATAACAATGTCACATCTAATAAAAGAGAATCTGAAAGTCAGAAAAGGGAGAATGAAGGAGGAAAGAGCCAGGGAAATGAAAAGAAACCTCGCCGCTTTAATCCTTCGGATTTCACTCCTTTAATTAATACACCAAGAAATATCTTTTTTGCAACAAAGGACGTTGTCAGGTATCCTAAGCCACCTGAGATGACGAGAGGTGCAAAGCGTAATGGAAAATTCTGCCAATTTCACAATCAACCTGGCCATGACACTGACCAATGTCGCCAATTAAAGAATGTGATTGAAGAATTGCTGGAGCAGGGTAAACTCCAACAATACGTTAAGAGAAACGGAGTCGATCCAACTTCATCCACTCGGGATCAACAACGTCCTACCCATCAATCTGATTCTCTCAACAACACTGCAGTGCAAGATTCAGAAAAGCTTGTCATTAATGTTGTCACAGGAGGTCCACACCCAGCAGGCAGAAGTTGGGACGAATACTAATTGTCCACAAAACTACAACTGGGGCATCTTTCACTTTCTCTGGCATATAAATCCGAAGCTGCGAATCTAGTGCAAATGGAAAATCAGTCCGGAAATTCTGAAACAACAATAACTAGCATCCCTTTTCTACTTAACAGCAATATTTGAATTTGTAAAAATGATAATGGATGTGTGACTTCTGCATTGTAAACCGCTGAGAAACCAGTGTGACTGAATAATAAAAAAAAACTATGAATTCTGTGTTTTCTATTATGAAATGCCTGTTATATTTCGATGTGTAAATACTCTAAGTGTATTGCTAAAATGTCGATCTAATATTGCAGGTCATTAAAGCAAAGCTCACCCATCGCAAAGCTAAGCGAGCCCTACAAATCACTTGTTAAGCAAATACCAAGCAACCAAAAATTCCATATTCAAATCCCATATAAGAAGAACTTCTCATAAAAAGTTGGCAACTCCATTGAGGCAAACCTTCGTTAAGTGGTTGTGACTGTCAATACGAACAGACATCCAACTAGGTAACTTGCATTTGTCCTGTGAAGTTGTTCAACAGTGAAGTCCACTTCTTCGGATAAGACAATTTACTTGCAAAGGAAGACGCGCTTGGAAACAATAATGAAGGGTAGCTGATTAGCAAATGATGAGGGAACATGGGCCATCAAGCATAGAAGCAGCCAAAAGGAGGCATGCCACTCAATAAAAAGGGCCAGTAGAACCACCGAAGGGACACCTTCCCAAGCATAAGGAAAAGGGCCCTTGCTAACTGATCGTGATGCATCCGATCAGGCAGCTTGCGTCCGTCCCGTGAATCTACTCGCCCCTGAGAAGCAACCTTCCTGGCACACCAACCAACCAATGCTCCTTCCCAAAGGTCAACAAAGCCCTCTAACGAGGCACGCCAGTAAACGAAAGTGCTTCTCTCAATAAAAAGATTGGTGGAACCACCGGAGGGGCACCTTCCCACGCTGAAGGAACAGGGCCCTTGATAGTTAATTGCGATCGTTTGTGCAAACGAACATCCAATCAAGCAACTTGTGTCCGCCCCGTGGATCCATTCAACCATGAGAAAGTAACTTCCAGACAATCACAAGACCTCTTCAGAGGCAAAAGCCCTTTTCGGAGGCACATTTCACCCGTGTAGAAGTGCAAAATGCTTCTCTTCGGAGACCCACTTCACCAGTGATGAAATGCTAAAAAGCCCTTTTCGGCGGCACATTTCACCCGTGTAGAAGTGCAAAATGCTTCTCTTCGGAGACCCACTTCACCAGTGATGAAATGCTAAAAAGCCCTTTTCGGAGGCACATTTCACCCGTGTAGAAGTGCAAAATGCTTCTCTTCGGAGACCCACTTCACCAGTGATGAAATGCTAAAAAGCCCTTTTCGGAGGCACATTTCACCCGTGTAGAAGTGCAAAATGCTTCTCTTCGGAGACCCACTTCACCAGAGCTGAAATGCCAAAATTGCTTCTCTTAGGAGACCAAAATTGCTTCTCTTCGGAGACCAAAATTGCTTCTCTTCGGAGATCAAAATTGCTTCTCTTCGGAGACCAAAATTGCTTCTCTTCGGAGACCAAAATTGCTTCTCTTCGAAGACTAAAATTGCTTCTTTTCGGAGACCAAAATTGCTTCTCTTCGAAGACCAAAATTGCTTCTCTTCGGAGACCAAAATCGCTTCTCTTCAGAGACCAAAAGACCTCTTCAGAGGCGTACTTCACCTTGCTTGAAGTACCAAAAATAAACCCTTTACTGGGGCACAAAATCAAAACCTTCTTCAGAAGCTCATTTCACTATGCAGGAAAAATCACTTTTAAAACAAATGAAAGTGATCATTCCCAAAAGTTGAAGTGTTCTTCAGGAAGAAAGAGAAAGTAAAAACTTCTCTGAAGATGAGATATACTCTATTAAAAGCAGAATGATTCTTCCCTTAAAAGTGGAGTAGTTATTCTCTGAAGTGAGAGTATCAGTCTTGAAGAAGCTAGAAATGTTGCAATGCACTTGGGGTATGGGGGCAACACTATACAATTCAATTATATTAATGAAAGCAACATGCCACAAGTTCATTGCAATATCGCAAAAAATAGATGTGGAATAAATGTATTCCCAAACATAGACAAAAAGTTTGTACAAGTAAAAGGAATCGTTTATTCTACACCAAAAAAGAGAAACAAATGCATTCTCACATACACAAGAATTTGTACAAGTAAAATAGCTATTTTATTCAATACTATGGAAACTTTTTACATTGTGCAGATTACAAAAAGGAGCGGAGACCGGTATCCACACAATCTCCAGTCAATACATGCAAAAAGTAGGAAAAATAAGTTAACACTTGACAATTTGGACTTCGAAGAATTTAGAAAACACGGGGAAAAGATAGATGGTCGTACTTCCCACTCTCTAGATGGCGTAAAATCCCGAGGGACAGCGAACAAAGAAAAACTGGCTTAGGAACCCAGGAACGCTTTCGGGAAGACCAATAATCAGTTTACGGTTCCTGGCACTCCATACAACTGTGATAGAGGGATGGTCTTTGTTCTTTGCAAATGAGCACAGGAAGCAAATTTCTCCAAAACTGGGAAAACGGTCCAGCGTTCTCCTAAAAAGCACACACATTCCTAGCAGGATGGCGTAGCCATTAGGGTGTAGTTAAAAAGGGGAGATAGATAATCGAAGGAGAAGTTCTCGAAGACAGTCGTAAAATGGTGGGATTGCTCCACTCAAGCACATTTGACGATTAACTGCGACAAAGCCGTGGGGCGGCCTATCAGCAGTATCATTTATTCTATGGAACAAAGTGTCAGATTCAGCAATTCCAAACTGAATGCATAATTGGCGAAAAACTTTATGGCCCAGAGTGGTAGGTGTCCTTTCCGGAGGATCATTCAATGGAGTAGCAATTGGAAAAGCTTCTCCAGCTGATTCCAAGTCTTCTTGTTGAGATGTCATTCTACACAAGGAACTGGATGATCAAATATTAAGGTGCATGTTTCCTAAAAAGTGTGAAGTGTTGTGCAGAACCAATAAAAAAAAATATAACAAGTAAACACAACTGGAATTAAACTAGTAGACAATCGGTTGATTATGAGATTTCAGAACTTGTTAATATCTAAGTACAGTGTTAATGTAAACAAATCAGTTCCAGTTGGCTATTATGATTTTGCTGTAATACTTCAGTTGAATTGGTTATTGTACAACATTTCATTCGTGCAGTGCATTTAATTTGATTTTTTCTTTATCGACTAATCTGTCATTCGATGTGGGCAGTCAATGGCAGTATATTTCGTCCCAGTTTTCTGCAAATGTTGTGATTAACAGGTTGTTGACTTGCAAGATAAATGTGGCATGTAGAAAGGTTCAAATAGTTGAAAATTAGGCAGTTTGTTCAAGATTTTCAAGTCAAGAAGTTCATGTCAAAAGTATGTTCCAAGTTAGAGAATGCGAGTTCAAATATTTCACTAAGTCTTAACCCGGCCACGACTTAAGGGGGTGAAGGCGATTCAAGGCCTCAGTTCTGTTAGCCGCACCGCAAGGAAATATCTTAAGTCCTAGATCGTTACCGATCTACGAATTACTGTAGGTCGTACATAATTTAACACGAAGCAATTAAAGTTAAGTCGTAAGTTCTGTTCAAACTGCGTTCTTAAGTCATTGCCGACCTATGGCCTATCTTAAGTCGGATACGACTGAGCACTAAAGTCAGCAGTCAAGATTTCCGTTCGAATGACAAAGGCCTTAAGTCGTTCGTCTTCTCCCCAATACATCAATTCGCCTAACTCCTAACCCATTAACCCGTTAGCCCATTGGCCTTTCCATCAACAAAAACTTTCATCTTCCCATGCCGATTAAATCGCCCTAAATTCACCACAAATCTGATGCAATTCCGTTCCATCACAAATCTCGAGTCAGGAAAACGGAATCGCTGCAATATATCGCCTCATTCACACAGATTGTCCAAAGCCAATGCAAGTCATCTTGAACCCATCGGTAATCGATTGAAACAAGAATTATGAAGCATGGCATAAGGAAAATAGGTTGAAAATGGGATTCATAATTCAGTGACAATCGGAGATTGAATAATCGAGTTCACTTACGCGGTATGATGATAAGAATAACTGGCGATCGAGTAATTGAATTTGTCTGAGAAGAGCTTGAATGCTTGCAAATGGCGGAATGAAACAGGTGAAGGAGAAGAAGGAACGACTTAAGCTATTTATACTCTGGGACAGTGAAAGGTGAATCGACACATCCGACTTACGACTTATCCTAAGTCGTTCGCGACCTACGACTCATCTTAAGTCGGTCGCGATCTAGCGCACTCATCAAGAAGCGAGCTAAGGAAATCGAAGCACACTACTTACGACTTAAGGCGTATGCTTCGAGGGGCAAATGTTAACCCTCTTTCGACTCACGACCTAACAAGCTAAAGGCGTGACCGACTTAAGAACAAGTCCGACCTAACAGGAGCCGACTTAAGAAGAGCTCCGACTTAAGAAGGGCTCCGAGTTAAGAAAAGCGCCGACCTAAGGTAGCTCCGACCTAGCAGGAGCCGACTTAAAGAAGTCTACGGCTTAAGGAATTCTCCGAGTTAAGGTAGGCGCCGACTTAAGAGATGCTCCGACTTAAGAGATGCTCCGACTTAAGAGATGCTCCGACTTAAGAGTCTACGAGATATGGAAGTCTCCGACTTAATGAAATGGTTTACAACATAAGACCTGCTGCTTTCTATAAGTCGCGTACGACTTATACTAACTCGTTCAGAAGAGACCATGTAACCCAAGATGCATCTCTTAAATCGTTGCCGACCTATGACGCATGCTAAGTCGTTGCCGACTTATAAATCGCTTGTTCTAGACACTCAGGGGCAACTAACATACACCCCTATCTCGTCGTCGACTTACGACCTACGACTTTCTATAAGTCGGCCACGACCTAAAACTACTTAGTCGAAATCCAAAGCCACAACGTTTATGCTGCAAGACAATGACTCGGGGACGACTTAGGACTTGAGGCATAAAACCAGAGAAGGAGGTGAACTACTAAGGAAGTGTTGAAACTGATGAGCCGGCTGCGACCTATCATAAGTCGGCCGCGACTTATACTAAGTCGGCTACGACTTAGGACTTGGGAAAATTCTCTGCCCAGACTCAACTCTATAAATACACCACCATCTCCAACAAGGAGAGGATTTTTGGCCATTCATTTCTTCAAGCGCCGTTACTCTGTCGAATTCTCCACTCATTCAACAATCAAAGATCTTCAAGCATTCAAGACACTACAACAAACTTCGAGAGGAATTCCTTACATCCAACACGGATTCATCGAGTTTCATCATCGAAGATTGAGCTAGTAGTCAAGAGTGCTTTCGTGATCAAATTGTATTGTATTTTGAAGGATATTGTATCAAATTGTAACCGAATCAGCAATAAAAGACTATAAAGTGGACGTAGGCTCAATTACGGGCCGAACCACTATAAATCTGTTGTTCATTTACTGCTTTTCTGCTATTTTCAGCTTATATTCTGTTCCCGTACCAACGGGTGGTGCTTTCACAATTCTATTACACACACCGGGTGTTAGCGTTCACTTTTTAACGTTAACAATTGGAAATTTATTTGGAATTGGAAAATCGATTTAAAATTAATTGATTATCAATTTACTATAACTAGTAAAATTGATTTATTGAAATTATATGATTTGAATTAATCAGATAATTAAATTTATCCTACTTATGGATGTTTGGATTATATTGGATGTCGAATTGTTTGATATCTTTGATGTGTGATGCTTTGTGATATATCCTATTTTGTATTGTGATTTGTAATCTTTTTATCTATGATATGATATATCTGTGATCTGTGAATGGAAGATAAGCGTTATAGTTTATACCGCTTATCAATTATATTGTTATATTTGATCTGTGATGGTTGAATGTTGTTGCACTATTTTGTTAAACCCTTGGACTACACAATACACACACAAATGTGGATTTCACGTGGAAATCGGTTAAGTCACAGATTTTTATCAATTTTGGAAAAATTGACTTTTTGAATCTAAAATGGTTTTGGAAATGGAATTGGAAGTTTTGAAATGAGTTTCAGAAATAAAAGTTATTTAAAATAACTTAATAGAATTGGAATTTAAATCATTTGATTTAAATTTTGAATTCAATATTTTGAATTGAATTCAATAAATTGGGAATTTTGGTTTAAAAGATTTTATAAGTATAAAAAGTGTTTTTATGGGTTTTAACCATTTAAAATCTGGTTTTGGAAATTTAAATTTAAATTCAAGTTTTATACTTGAATGGCTTTAACCTGTGTAATTGTAACCAGTTTTTCCCAAAACGAAAACTATCTGTTTTCAAATAATAATAGCTTTCAGAAAGTGAAAAGATTTCCAATTTGTATCGAAACATTTTAAGTTGAAATGAAATTGTGAATAGTTTGGAAAAACTATGAATTAACCTTTGTAAAGATGATTAAACTTTATTTTGAAATAAAATAGTATTTCAAATGGTGTATCTTTTATATTATAAAAGACTTGAATTGTGTTTATAGTTTTGAAAGCTATAAATTAAATCTTAATTTAAAGATTTAATGGGTTAATCCAATTGAAATGGAAATTGATTTGGAAATCTATGAATGAATCATTGTGAAACTGGGTAAACTTTGTGAAGTAAATCTTTTTGTTTAAAGATTTAAAATGGTAATTTTTTTAAACCATTTAAAAGGAAAGGACTTGGGTAATAAGTTGTGACTTAATTGAAATCCCAATATTCATATGTTTTGAAATATTGTGCTCCCTATTCGGGTTAGCCGGGAAAAGACCTTTGTGTCATATAACCCATTCCGAATTAGTGATACGACGATATGGATCGTATTGAAGACCGATGGTGAAGACCGGGTATTTGTGAAAACAATAGGATGACCTATCGATTGTCTCTACACCGTTAGCTACGGTATAGAGATTTCCTTTGTGATGGGAAGTTTTATCGGGATTGTGAATACCCGGATTACAAGGGCTTCTTTTGAAGTGCCTTCGGTTCTGTTCGAACACGGAACAGACTTGTATGGTTACATGTCTGACATTACATTTTGAGATATAAAGCTGATTTCTTTCAAATACATTTCTATGGTGGCAGAGAATTTATTCTCTTAGCTTAACACCCTTCTCTGAGACGTACGAGCTCTGAAGTTATGTAGTTGAGATTTATCAGCGATATATTCCCAATTTGGTAATGTGGCATGCTGAGTGTTGCTGTGTGATGATCATTTATTGATCATTTGTGATCAAAGCATGGCTTTGTGGAAAAGCGTAGCTTTGTGGACGAGACTTCGTCAGACCTCACAACCCGGAAATGGTCGAAACAGGAAAGATGCGGCAAGGTTTCAGGGGTAGCGCCCCTAGGGTATGACCATTCCTTCTGGAAAAGGGTAGTGTCATGGTATGGAGCCCAAATACTTACTCATGTGGACACACTTTATTTATTGTGTGTGATGTTGATTACCGAGCGCTCGGATAAAGGTCCCAATGGACCGGGGGTGGCATATCTCAGGTTTACTGCCCGGGAAGGGGGTAACCGGCCTTGTGTTGGCAGAGAGCAAGTTGCCTCTCGGAGCGTCCAGCCAGAGGCATTCCTACGTGGCATAGGAAGTTCCTTAGCCCAACCATTTGATGGAAATCCATCTTCCAATACGAACCTTGTACGGTTTTAGTTGTAGAACCTGCCATTAATTTATGGTGGCGCTCCACTGTTTAGATGGTAGCTATAGTAGGCATAATGTGAAATGCCTATGCTGGCTAAGATTAATATTATACCTTCGAAATGTTTTCTGCACTATGCACTAATAATAATAATCCAATGATTTGCGTAGTAAGCATGTTTGACTATCATAAGAAGAAATCTCCTCCAATTCTGCATTTGCATTGTGTGTGTGGCGGGAGGTCTTATGGTAGTTTCATTTTCCAAAAGCATTGTGGATATTTTCCACTTCCTATTATTGTTGTTGTTTTAAAGATAAAATTGTTTTAGTTCTCACACTAGTCACCATGACTGACCTGGAGTTTATTGTTGCCTTCCTAAACTCTGGGTGCCTACCAATTTCCACACGGGCAGTCTAGAGTCAGGTTATCAGGTCATTCTGGATTCGGGATGCTGTGGAGCTCAGTGGCAAGCTAGATGGCGAGACGTATCACTTGTATATGATATTATTATTCCGCTGTGTATTCTGTATGAGGACAAGTTGTATAACTATCCATTGATGTATTGTGTATATATTAACTTTGATGATGATGTAATGTATAAACTGATATAGTTTTGATTTAAAGAATATTCATTTATCTATTATATGTTGTTCCGCTGTGATATGTGAGATTCTGATATTGTTCTGTGTTTTTCTGTTGTTTCTTCTTTCTTTTTCTTCTGTCTTCTTCTACCTCTTCTTTTTTCTCCATAACAATTCGGTTTTCCAGCATTCGATTGCTCGGCAGTTGATACAGTGGACGTATTAATGTCGATTTTCGAGCGACGAAAAATCGCGTTTGTTACAAACAAAGCTGGTATCGGTTTTTCCCATAAGGGAATCTCAGCTAGCAGATTTCATAAATACTCTACTTCTTCAATAGCTATGACTAGTGCTATCATTTCAGACTCCATAGTAGACTGAGCCAAAATAGTCTGTTTTTTGGGTTTCCAAGAAATAGCTCCTCTAGCAATGCTAAAGATATAGCCACTGGTTGCTTTTGAATCATCAGATAAAGTATTCCAGTTTGCATCGGTGTAACCTTCAAGGACAGCTGAAAACTTTTCATAATGTAATCCAAGGTTCATGGTTCGTTTTAGGTATCTCATGACCCTCTCAATAGTGTGCTAATGTTCTATACTAGGTCTACTAGTAAACCTGCATAATAATCTCACAACATAGGCAACGCCGGGTCTAGTACAATCAGTGCCATACGGAAGGCTGCCAATGATGCTCGCATAATCAGACTGTCTTACACCTTCACCAGTACTCTTGAATAGCTTTACACTAGGATCATATGGTGTACATGCAGGTTTACAGTCAAAGTAATTGTATTTCTTTAAGATCTTCTCAATATAATGAGATTGATCCAAAGAAAGTCCCTTTTCGGACCTAGTAATCTTAATAACAAGGATTACACTCACTTCACCTAGATCTTTCATATCAAAATTGGCACTTAACAAAGATTTAATAATGTTTATGGCATGACTATTTGAGCCAAAAATAAGTACATCATCTACATACAAATATATTATAGTACAAATGTCATTCTCAGATTTATAATAAATGCATTTGTCACTTTCATTAACTTTGAAACCATTTGAGATTATTAAGTTGTCAAATTTTTCATGCCATTGTTTAGGTGCTTGTTTTAAACCATATAATGATTTATCTAATTTGCAAACTTTATTTTCTTGACCATGAATTACAAAGCCTTCAAGTTGGTCCATATAAATTTCCTCTTCTAATTCACCATTTAAAAAAGCAGTTTTAACATCCATTTGGTGTATTATTAAATTATGAATAGATTCTAATGAAATTAGTACTCGTATGGATGTGATTATAGTTACGGGTGAAAAAGTATCAAAAAGTCTACATTTTCTCTTTTCCTAAAACCTTTAGCTACCAAACGGGCTTTATATTTTTCAACCGTGCCATCAGGTTTTAATTTCTTTTTAAGTACCCATTTACAGCCTATAGACTTACAACCAGGTGATAAATCTACTAAGTGCCAAGCCTTATTGGATTCCAAGGAATCCATCTCATCATTTATAGCCTCTTGCCAAAAATCGGCATCAAATGAAGATAAGGCTTCTTGGAGGTTTGTGGGATCCTCCTTTATAGTAAAAGTGCAAAAATCCGAGCCAAAATCTTTATCAACTCTTGCTCTTTTACTTCTTCTAGGTTCGATTTCAGAAGATTCATTAATTTCTGTTCCAATAGGCATGGTGTTATTTGACGTGCCCCCACTATTCCTCAATTAAAAAGGAAATTTAGTTTCATCAAAATCAGCATCATTAGATTCTACTATATTATGTGTATTTAGGTCATAAAATCTATATGCTTTGTTATTAATAGCATAGCCAATAAATACACATTCATACGCTCTACTTGCTAATTTTATTCCCTTAGGGTCAGGTATACGAACATATGCCAAACATCCCTAAGTTCTAAAGTAAGATACATTCAGTTTATAATTTCTTAAAATTTCAAAAGGTGAAATCTTACTTTTTGATTTAGGGATTCTATTCAATACATAGCATACAGTCAATAAAATATCCCTACACCAATGTTTTGCTGCACCCGAATTTAATAAAATAGCTACAACTAATTCGGTAAAGGTCATATTCTTTCTTTCAACTTTACTGTTCATTTCAGGTGAATAAGGTGCAATTCTCTCATGAATTATACCATGCAATTTATAAAAATCAAGAAATGGACTAGACTCATATTATGTTCCTCTATCACTGCGAAATCTCTTAATTTTCTTATTAAATTGATTCTCGATTTCAGTTTTAAATAATTTAAACATATCAAATGCATCACTTTTATTTTTCATAAGATATACATAAGTGAAATCAAAGCCATCATCAATGAAAGTGATAAAGTTACGGTGTCCATGTCTAGTCAAAGTGCCATCAAAGTTCACATATGTCAGAATGAATTAAGTCTAAGGGTTTGGAAATTCTATCAACTGATTTATGGGGTTTCTTAGTGATTTTTGCTTGACTACAGAATTTACATTTATCAAAGTCAGTTTGTGATATTTTAGAAATTAAATCTAAGGTGCTCATGTTATAAATAATACGTTTATTTACATGACATAATCTAGAGTGCCAGATATTAAAATCGCACAACATATAAGTAGAACTGGTTACTTTATTATATTTAACATTAAGTCTAAACATAACCACACAAGCATAACCCTTCCCTACAAACATCCCCTTATAAATCAAAGTATACAAATCAGCCCCTTTAACTTGAGTAATACCAACATTATTAAGGAGAAATCCAGAAACCAGATTCTTTCTCATCTCTGGAGTATGCATCACATCTTTCGGAAGAACTGTCTTTCCAAAGGTAAACTTTATTTACACATTTACAATGCCAGCAACTGTAGTGGTGTGAGAATCTCCCAACAGCACTTTCTTATCATCAACAGCCGTGTATGTACTGAACATAGCATGATCGTAGAAGACATGGCGGGATGCACCAATATCTATCCACCAACCCTCTGATCCACCAACTAGATGAATCTCAAAAATCATAGCCGTAAGAGGCTCTTCAGCCAGGTTAGCCTGCGGTACAGGGCCTGATCTGTTCCTACACTTTCATGCCATATGACCAAGTTTTCCACAGTTGTAACATAGAAACAACTGTCCAGAATCATTCTTTTGGGTCGGTTTCTGCTGTTCGTTTTGGTTCCCTTATGGGTTCCAATTCTGTTTGTTGCGGTTGCGGTTCTGATTCTTAAAATTTTTTGGATTCCGTTTTAGAACTGCGGGCTTGGACTTTATAGTGTTTTTGTTGGTGAAAACTAGCGCTTCCTTTTTCTGGTCCTGCTTACGAGTCTCCTCCTTAATACAGAGGTGATCTCATGAGCACATTCTTAAAATCTTTCCAACCTAGGGGCAGTTTATCAATAATAACAGCAATCTGAAATTGTTCGTCCAAACTCATAACTTCGGAGATGATCTCATGAGCAATTTTTTGAAGCTCATGAGACTGCATCTCTACTGACCTATCATCCGTCATCTGGTATTTCAGGTAGCTGCTGACTGCATATTTCTTCGCTCCAGCCTCTTCCGTATCATACTACTTTTGCAGCGCTTACCAGATTTCTTTGGATGTCTTGTCGGAATTGTAGGAGGGTAGAGGTCATCACTGAGGTCGTTGGGAATGAAGTTTCTGCATAGGTAGTCTTGCTCTGTCCAGTTCTGCAGTTCCTTTGATTTTTCTGTCCAGGCTCGCATCAGATCTGCGTCTGCTTCATTTGGTTTATCTGGTAGCCGCGGTTTGTCAGTGGTTAGCACAGCCACCACTTTTCTCATGGTCAGGAATAATTCCATCTTCTGTTTCCAGCGTTTGAAGTGGAGGCCCTCGAATCTCAAAGGCGCAGCAGAGACCATTAAGACTTGGAAGAGTGAAGCGGGAGCAGTGGCATCTAGATCTGCAGTGGAAGTCATCGTTGGTGGTGTCGCCTTCAAATTGTTGAAAACAATGTTGATCTTCGGCTGAGTCGTGGACTACGTCACTCTCTTGAAGACGTTTCGGTGATCTGCTGTACAGTGCAAAGTAGTTCGGATCAATCGCCGCCGCTTCTAGGATAAAACAGCCTCTCAATATTGTTGTCGTATCGATTCATTTGCATGTACGAAACGATTCTGTCTGCACCAAAAAAACGTTGCTCGAATTTGTGGATTTAAAAAAAATGAATCTGAATGAGGTGTTGTCCTTTCTGTTTCGTCTCCTTATCAGTTAAGATGGCGGAATAGGAAAAAGAACGTTACTGGTTGGGGGAAACGTGGTCTCGAAAAAAACGGATCTGAGAACATAACGGGTCAAAACAATGAACGTTATGTAACGTTCTCCAATACGGGTCTGGTCTGATTTGATCGTTCCAGCTCGGTCTAAAAACGATTGAAGAATTTTTTACCAAAAATATAAGTGTTACACCACTACAAGCCCAAACACGAGCCCGGGTCGGGTCAGGTCGAGTCGGTCGGCGCGTGCGCGTGTGGTGATCAAGCATGGTCTCCCTCCTCATAAAAGAGCATCATTGGGTGCCCAAAGGGCCCAACTTAGCTTCTAAGAATCAAGTATAAATACTTGATTCTTTCATATAATCCTACAATGTGGGACTATTCACATATAGGAGCCACTCATTCACACTTAGTCAAATTTTTTTTATAATTCATTTATTATTTAAAACATTTTCCAACAGATATATTACCTAATGTAGGATACCAACAATCATGGGAAGAGTTAACAGTGCTCTACTACCCACTTGCCTAAAAGACCATAAAGTTCCAGTCCTGTTATCTATGTCATTAGTTCATATTGAGCAAGTTATTTATTTATATAAACTTAGCAAATAATAACGATTTTTCCTATGTTAAACAACAACAAAATCGTTTGCTATACTTTTAGCAAAATCATTTTTTATCATCAATCAAACTATGTGCACCGATAAATAGATGTAGTTTTTAAGTGGCATGTAAAGTACAATCTTTAGCCAATAGCATGCGTCGCATTCAAATGCATTTATTCTGAACTAAATATTATTCATCACTCTCTACTATACTAGTAATATATTTTTCAAGAAGTGTCTAAAATGGTATCATTTAACTATACTAGCTATTTTTCAACTAATACTTTGTTTTATATTGTCGATCACTCAATCAAATTAAGTCCAGTCTCACATAATTATAACTAATGAAATCGAATCTTACACTTTAGTAGACAGTAATATATATTCACTTGATGTGGATAGTATATGAAGATAAATAGTAAATTTTGATAATACTAACAATAATGTACATAGTTTAAGCTTATGTCAAAATAATACATGAAAGTTTGATATAACTTAAACACATTCCGAAGGAACTGAAAATAAGAATAACCAGATCGAGTATTATAAATGAAGTTAAAATGACTTTACTATTATAGATTATTGAACATAAATAATTTGATAAATTTCTCACATCCTAAGCTAATATAAATCTGTAAAAAATCTCCAATGAGTTGAGATCATTGAGTTTCTAGTGAACAGAAAAAATTAAAACATGTATTTAAGTCAAGTTAGATCATATTAAGTATTAACTATTTCAAAAATTAATATATGATTAACACAAACTCTTTGGAAGAAAGAAATAAGGTCTAGATCAACAATTTCATTAAATGAAAAAACCGAGATCTCACACATACACACATACATAATGATAAATAGATATATTAGTAGAAATAATTAATATTTAAACTTAAACATCAAAGTAGAAGAGCTAACAAAGTGTGGGTACATTACTTGCCTGGTTTATATGTACTCATAGTATTTTTTAGCCAAAACTTGAAATATAGAAATAGATTTCTAGCCTAACATAACAAAAATGAATAATCACAACATAAGTATAGACTTTACATTTTCTTTTGACCTAGGTATCTAGAACTAAGGCAAAGCAACTAAAGGTAGGACTGCTCCTTATTTGAGCAAAATTCAACCAACTTCAATATTTTGTTCTCCTAAAGCAAATTAAAAGACATGGTTTGAATCAACAAAGATCAATAAAACAACAAAGAAAAGCCACAAAATGCACAATGAAAAGGAAAACATAATTTAAATAGTAGCAAAGAGTATATACATCAAAACTAAAATTTGAATGTCTATATAATTGATGTTTTCATTAGCAATATCAAGACTTTTTATCATCTATCTTATATATTTCACTGTGTTTATTGAACCTTATCACTTATTTTGAGCTTATACATGAGTACATTATTTACCAACAATAATGCAATTAAAACACTTAGTTTCTAAGATTTAACATCAAGTACTCTTTTGTCTAGTACCTCTTATACAGTTTGATGCCAATCAAAGCGAGGTGTAATTTTGAATTGACATGGTCCATCGGTTCTATAAATAGAATGTCTTAACAAAGCTCAAACCATAGGGCAAAATGACAGCAACATCGGCAAGACAGTAAGTTTCATGGTTGCATTACAACCGTTTGTATGTTTAAGCAACGTCAATGTGACTCAATCAACGAATAAGTAAAAAGACAGAGAGAAATACAAGAAGTTATAAACTTACAAGTAGAGCAAAAAGAGCCTTTTCTTCTGATCAATCAACAACTTTAACTGTGGTTACCTATATAAAATTGATACAACATCTAGAATTAAATCACACATCAAATATTTATACATCTTTAAAATTTTGCACCTATAAACAGAAATAACTTATACTTACTAGAACTTTATTTTGTTGCATCCACTACAACAAAAATACCCTTTTACAACGGGCAATGCCCGTTGTAATAGGGATTTCGCAACGGGCCATCGCCCGTCTTATTAGGCGATGTTGTAATAGATCTAGAAGATTTTACAACGGCCAATGCCCGTTGTAAAAGCCCATTGTAGTAGAATTTTTTACAATGGTCCCTAGCCATTGCAATAACATCATTTACAACTATTTTTTCCCATTGCAATAGCATGATTTACAACTGTTTTTGTCTATTGCAATAGGGTCTTTTACAATAATTTTTGCCCGTTGTTAAAAAATTCAGATAAGAAAAAAATATGTAAATACTATTACATTACACTCACAAATTTAAAATAAATTTGCCATTGAAACCAAAATATTGTACCAATAACAAACTATTCATTCATATCTTTTAAAAATAACAAAAAAGATTTATATTTCTAAATGCAAAAATGATTCATATATTCTTAGTCTTTTATAATACAGATCCTATAGAAGAAATATATACATCTACCAAAACACTAGAAATATAATGAATATATGATTCATCTAACTATGCATGCCTTGGTCCTTGAACTTTAGCAGCTTGAACCCCGCATCAGCTCTTTCAGCAACAACCTGTTCATACAAATCACGAATTTTCAATCCATTGGAATACACAAACAATTAAAAAAGAACATATGCATACTGAAACAGCTCTAACTGCCAGCAAACATGAAGTAAAACTATTCAATATATTCGGTAATAATATTAGCAAAAATTATTGAAATTTCGCATAAATAAATATTAAGAATCTTCCTCGCTCTATTCCAAAAGTTCAAGATACAACTGAACAATAAGCTACTCCAAATCTTTGTGATATCGAAACATATATGTTACTCTATTCTACTAAAGTGAGAGTTTTAGATATGCTATTTGCAAATCCAAATGTAGATATACGTCCAATGAAAAAGAAACGACCGTAGACTAAAATCAAACTTTGATTTTGTTTCTGACCATAACAACCCAATGCGCCTGTACCAACATGACATATAGGTAGAAAATGCGGTGAGAAGAAAATGGTAAACTGACAAGAGAAAGTGGGACAAGAATATTCAGATGAACAAGAAAAGGCTGCCACTATCACCATAACCAAAGGGAACATGTTTATTTGTTTAGTGTTAGCCGTAAACAAAAGCAAGCATGCGCGCATACTTGTGTCGGTGTAATGTTCAAAAACAATGAACATATTATTGTTGATCTTTTTCCATACTATTCACACTTGATCCATTACACACTAGTCACCAAGTCAAACTATATAGCCTCTTTATTCACACTTTACTTTATGCATTATATTAAACTAGCTGAGTTAATGTTCAATGCAAGTAGAAAATGAATCGTAATAAACTCAACCCAAGTTGGTTACCTAACTAACAAATTTTACATGCATGTCTATCGCATGTGTTATAGGATTATACAAATTTTAGACGAATTTATACATTGATTATTATAATTAAAACAATTTTGAAAATTAAGTATGAGAATGGCGGGTACGCTCTAAAGTTAATATGAATATGCAGACAGACAAAGCGACGCTGCTAGTAGAAGTGAACCAACACGTAAAAGAGCTAAAGCGACAAACATCAAACCAAGCAGAAGACATCCCACTTCTATCTATTAAACCAAAAATGTTATTTGCAAGTGATACCTTAGTGTCCCTTCTATCTATCAAATTTAATGGGTAATAAATTATATCCCTGAAATTATTTCGCTATGCTATATTTGAAACCAAGAAGTTTATTAGCATACAGACCCTTAAAAATAAGTATGTCTATGAATTTGATAGTCTTGCGTAAATTGTGTTGTGATATTAGAAATTTTATTTCGTTTTGAAGCACATTACATAAAGCATAATATTAGATTTGCAGTAGGGGCCTAAGAATAATATGGGACTAAACATATACAAACCAATTACTGACCAATATTATAGACAACTAAGAATGCAATCAACATCACATTTAAAAGAACATGTGTACACACACAAAGACAAAATAGTTGATTATGCAGCAGGCTACTGCTATTGTTATACGAAGCATCATTAAAGATGATTGTCACTTTTTCCATGGAAAATATGAATTGAAGCTTAATCACAGTAGTGCAACTTCGGCATGAGTTTCTAGCTTAAGTGCGCATACAGAAATCAATATTTTTTTAAATTTTAAAGAAATCAATATTAAACATGCAATAAAATTAAAACCAGTCACTTCATGATAAACGTACTATACTCAGAGAATCCAAATGGATTTTATTTATAAAAATGTTGTTAAAATACTCTATTTGAATTAAGTACCACTTTTATTATTTATAAAAAAACTACTAATAAGAATAAAATGTTGTCATTTAAACTAAAAACCCCTTTTACATATGTCTAGAAAACAAATCAATTTCTTGTTGAGGGCATATTCCCTTAGAGTTTACAAGTGTAAGCCATTCCTAAGGGTAAAAGAAACTTTTAAGAGCACAAACTCTTTAAATAAATGAAACAATAAAATTAGAACAAAAGATTGTAATGAGTGAATTCAGACTAGTCCGGAAACACATTATAATATGCATTCTGGCATGAACAAGCATAAAATCAAAACCAATTTAAATTCTAGCAGATATTAAAATTGACATAATCAAACAAATGTGTTTCATCCATTCATGGTTTTAAATCTCTTATATATCGCCCAAGATCTCCTCCGAGATCTCCTTTTCACACTTAAACGAGATGAGACATCAAATCTCCTCTATATCTCCCTCGACACTCATCTCGTCCGAGATATTCAATCCTCACCCGAAATATGGATCAAAATCTACATCCGAGATCTCATCCAAAATTATACATTTTTCTTATTTTGCATAATATTTTTTATTTTCATTTTGATTCAAAAGAAACTACTCAATCCAATTATAATTTACCAACTTCTTGAACATATTCTTTACTTTATTTTGCATAATATTTTTTATTTTCATATTGATTCAAAAGAAACTACTTAATCCAATTATAATTTACCAACTTCTTGAACATATTCTTAACTTTTTATCTTAATGAGTCATAGCGAAAGGTTTCACTTCTTTATTATGTACAAATAAAAGGATATTATTCAATCATTATCAAATCAATTAAGCTAATCAAGCTACTACTCTTCTAAAAATATTCATTTTTCCATGTAAATCAAGTATGTTACCATTTTTATTTTTACTAAGAAAGTTATAGCCGTTAAATAAATTTTTGACACATCAATTTTAGACACGTAAGTACATCCGAGATATTCCCAAGATGCATTATAAAGCCTGAGATGTCAAACCAAGATGTACACCCAATATGTACTCATCTCGTCCGAGATCTCCCCCGATACGAGATAACTTGTGTAAAAATTCCGAGACGAAACGTGACCGAAATCCGATATTTAAAACCTTGCATGCATTAGAAATGTAGGCTTCGTGATAATCTGATACATGGATAAAGAAGTATAAACATATTGAATATTTCAAAAAAGTCTAATTAGAAATCTTTGTACACTCAAACAAAAGAGACTGCTGGCTATGGAAACACTTATGAGACGTAAGATGAAAATAGCTTCAAAACATATCATAAATAACTTATAGTGTTTCATTAAAGTGGGTAAGCCTCATAGTTTTCAATATTCTTGTCTTTACTATCCGGTTAACGCTCAAAGATGTCACTTATAAACCAAGGTTTGATGACTCAGTTCATTCTTATTTTATTGAAAATTTTGGCATTTCGTTTTGCTGCAGTAATTCTGTAGTTTTGAGATAGTACAAGTTACACTAGCACAAATTTATTTAAATAAAATGTATGTTGTGGTACCAATAATGGTCTTACCTGCACCTGGGGGGCCTGCCACCAGGGCCGGCCCAAACATTTTTGATGCCCTAGTCCAATAGAAAAAAAAATTATTGCCTCGTTATTAGATAAACAATAATACATTTGTATGTGAAAAATAACAAGAAAATTATATTATAAAATTTAACATCGATTACAAAATATAGGTTAACTAAATTATTTAGATTACATATCAAAAAATCTAAATGTCTACTTGATATACCAACATATCAATAGATATCAACGGGAGCAACTTCTTTTTGCATATTTAGAATCAAACTCGTCTATTAAACCTTTATAATTAAGCATATCCAAGTACTTTTTTTAATTGAAATCATAGTTAGTCCACTTAATATCTCTTGCGACATAGTAGTCTGAAGATATGTTTTTAACAATTTTAGTTTTGAAAAGCTTCTTTCCGCCGAAGCAACCGTAACAGGGATAGTCAATAATGTTCGATAAGCCAACCAAACATTGAGAAACTGCATAATGCAATAATTCAAATAATCTCAAATAAAATTTCAACGATTATTTTTCAACAACAATTATTTCAACAATCAATTAATAAGTAGCTAATGAACATGGTTTAAGTAGTATAAAATAAAATTTTAAGTTGCTAAGTGAGAAATTATACATAATTTTACCAAATAGGGGGGGGGGCAAATTGAATTGGGAAAATCAAATCAGGCTTAGGCAGTTTAATTCAGAGGGAAGCATAAATAAAACAATCGAATAAACATTGCATTGGTTTCAACGTCACCAAATTATACTTATCTATGACTACAATTTAATTAACAAGTGAAAGAAGCAACTATGCCTCTCATTCTTAAAGAAAAAGATGTTCTTGCAAAGGCACATACGGCCTACAGGTACAAGAAAAACAGCAGCATTTCTGCTTCCAGCAATTGAGGTTGTTCTAACTAAAATTATAAAATAATAATTTAATTAACTATCATACATATACTCACATCATCAAATTCTATTCAGGCAATTAGGTCTTAGGGTTTAGCTGGAAAACTGGATCGACAATCTCGGCACAATAGAGGCTAGGGCAGTAGGCAGGCGGAAGGAAGAAGAAGGGGCAATGCAGGCGGTTGGCGGCACAAGCGGTCGGTGGCTTGGCGGCGTAGGTAAGTTGTGCTGCAGCGGTGATGTTTTTTTGTTGTCGCCTGTCGCGTGTGTGAAGAAGAGAAACAATTTTTTTTGTTGCCCCTCCTTCTCGTTTTGCCCTAGGCAACGGCCTATGTTGCCTACCCTATGGGCCGGGCCTGCCTGCCACACCAATAATTGTATCTACAAACAGTTGAAAATGATAACCAAGGCTTATTTTCAGATGCTATAATGGTTTTACTTGCACCTGGGGGGTCTGCCAACAAGATTTTATGAATTGAGATTATAGCAAAACCGTACATGCTTGCCTAGTCGAAATGTAATCAACAATTTGTTGTGCCTATGTTTTGAATTTGCAAGAAAATGGTATTGAAGTCATAAACCAGTAGTTAAAATGGTAAAAAATGGAAAGATTAATAAAACTGCTTAGATAGGATGGGAGAAAGACAAAATGCGTTACACACCTGATCGACAATTGACGCCAGAGACTCATTAACCTCACGCTAAGCCAACGTTGCCATTTTTAGGTCATCTCCAACCCCCAAAAAGCGTGCGCACTTGCTCGTCGTCGACCACCGCTTTGCCATTTTTACGCCATCTCCAGACTCCAATCGCGCCGCCACCGCTTTCTCCTCCAGTTGCAATTCCAACATTGCAATCTTCTATCGCCTGCTCCTCCTCTCTCCCTCGTGAATAGGTTTTTATTATTATTCAGGATTTAGGTTTTTTTTCTTTTGATTTGGGATTTAGGTCGAGGAAGATAAAATGAGTAACAGGTATGGAGATAATATATTGTAAGCGGACATCGCGTGAACTTTGGAGCCAATTTTTTTGCAGCTTCCCACCTAAATTTCATGCCCTTACTGCCAACATTTCTAGTTACCGTCAATTTTTCTTTAGTCGTAATAAAAAATTTACCAAAATTTGTAAAAATAAATATTCTAAGTTAAAATTAACAAGTGAAAATTTATATTAATTATGATATGAATTTCTTGACAAATACCTTTTATTAAAATATTAAATATTACTTCTTAATTATTATTAATTATTACTTATTACTTCTTAGTTATAATTGAATATTTATTATTAAAATTTAATTACTATTTATATGTTACCAATTATTAAATATTACTAGATAATAAATACTAGATAACATCCTACAATAAAAAAGTAGATTGTCATTAAATATTAAATACTAGATAATAAATATTACTTATTAATCATTAAAGATTACTTATTAATTATTAATTATTAAATAGTAATTACTAATTATTTAATAGAAATAATTCATTATTGAATATTACTTCTTATTAATTAGTTATTAAATATTACTTCTTTATTATAATCGAATATTAATTATTTAATATTAATTATACAATGATTTAATTATTTAATATTAATTATAATTGAATATTAATCAGTAGTTATTAAATTTTAAATATTATATCTTATTTATTAGTTATTAATTATTAATTATTACTTCTTAATTATAACTGAATATTAATTATTTAATATTAATTATTTCTAAACTTTATGGATCGTTTTAAATTTTAGAAATTTATTTTTAGATTATTAAACTATAGTAAATAATTTAATATTAATTATTAAAATTGTAAATTAGTTAAATATTAAATATTAAACATTAATTACAAAATATTAATTATTAAAAGTTAATTATTAATTATTTTATATTAATTATTAATTGTTTAATATTAATTATATTTACTAAGTATTAATAAATATTTATTAATTATAAATCATAAATATTAGCTATAATTTACTAATTATTAATAATTAAATATAATAAATTATTAATACAAAAAATAAATATTGATTATAGATAATAATTAGTAATTAGTAATTATTTATTAGTAATCATTAGTTGTGATAAATTATAAATAATGACCTATGTAAGTTATCATTTATAATTATTAATTATAATTTACCATTTATAAATTCTTAAGTAAGTATGTATAAATAATCGAAGATAATGATGATTAATATTAATATTATTAATAACTAATTATTAAATATTAATAATTAATATTTTTGAAGAGAGCATTGTAATTATTAATTATCAAAAATTAGCAACGGGCATTTATTAAATAAGCATTTTGTGGCCATTGTAAAATCGGCATCTGTTACAACGGAAAAAGAAAATAGTTGTAATAGGTATCTATTGCAACGGGCAAACAGGGATGAAAACCGGTATCTATTACAACGGGCAAAAAACCATTGTAATAGTCATATATTACAACGGTCAAATTAAAAACGTTGTAATAGGTGTCTATTACAACGTGCAAAGTAAAAGGGTTGTTGAAAAGTGGTATCTGTTACAACAGGCCTTAAAAAACCGTTGTAATAGGTTTCTATGACAACGGGCATTTAAAGACCGTTGTAACAACGACGATTTTTTTTTGGAAAATGGTACTTTATATACTAAAAAGGAAACATATACTTTCATGATATGCCTCGTTAAAACCTTGCAATCCCCCTAACCTAAATGGGTGCCTTGCAAGGAAAAGAAGTACATATCATTTCCATATATTAACAGTACAAACAAACAAAGCCTTGACCAAGTTGTCAAACAGATGGAGGAGTATACAAACATGACAAACGCACTCAAAACCATCTGTACTAACAACTTGGAATAGAAAATAAAAAATAAAAGCCAAATACAAATTCAAGGGCCAACTACAAAACAAACACGCAACAAGCAACGAGGACTCTAGCGAAGCCTAAGCACAACGAACGAGGTCACCAAAATATCACCGAAAAGGAGGGAGAAAGTAAAGAAACTTTCTCAAATTAGATCTAATCTTCCATATAGAAAAACTCAGGGTCAAATGGCGAAGGCAACGCAATCAAGCTCCAATAAGCAGAAAGAAAGGTTACCAACTCCAATTAGCAGTCATAGACGGACTGAATTCAAGGAGGTAGTTGATGGTCTTTCGTGTTCATGGCAGTATTGAAGTTTGCAGAGATAAGTTTATTATTTGAGTTCATCGATTTATTACCCAATCTATATTACATGAGGATCTTACATTCTTCAATTATCAGGTTGAGTCTCAGATGAGCAGGCATTTCGATTCCTCTGAATATCCGGCTATTCCTCTCGCTCCAGATATTCCAAATCAGGGAAGTAAACATTATGTTGTTAGTCTGAATGATTGAAGAGTAATGTTTTTTCTTTTGACATAGGGTTTCCAAAATTTGGTTTATGTCATGGGTATTACTGAAGTTGATTTTGATTTTCTGCATAATATTATCCAGTAAGTAGCTCGAATAGGTGCAATTAAAAAAGTGATTATCCCTATCTTTATAATGGTTTAAGCATAGCACACACGTTTGATCTATATTTGAGTTCCATCTGCTAATTATGTCATTTGTGTTCAACTTGTTTAATTTGGCCATAAGAGCACAGATGTACATTTTAGGAGTGCACCCTTTATCCCAATAATCTTTGTCCAATTATAATCTGCATACTTGTATCTGAAATGATTCCAAGCTGATTTTGTAACGACCCCGGATTTTAATTAAATTATAAATAAATGGTTTAAAAATAAAAATAAATATTTATATGATATAAAAGTATAGGATAAATACATTGGATAAAATCTAATAACAAATTAAAATATAGAGATTCACTTAATTACAAAATAAATATAAAAATAATTAGTATTAAATTTAGAAATAATTGAGATTGAAATAAATATAAAAATACATAAGATTAAATTATAGAAAATATATATATAGCAAAACACATTTGATAAATGCCAATAACACATTAAAAAAAATGTATTCATATGACAAAGTGATAAGACAAGATAAAAGAAATATACATTCAAGAAAGAAAAAAAATAAAAGAAATAAGTATGTAAAGAAACAAATAGATAAGTATAAACCTAGAGACAAGTAAACAAGAAACAAAAGTCAATACGTATTGGCTGAAGCTTGCAAAAACTAGGAACAAGATAAATATATGAATGTACAAATAAACTAGGTACAACAAGACAACTCAACCAAAACAATATCATGTACAGCCGAAATGAAGAAAGGAAAATATAAATATTGTACAAGCCTAATTAATGTAAATGTCTCTAGTACACTATCATTTATCACTTCAGCCACCAAGCAAGATCTGTAGCCACCAAGCCAAAACGTATATCAGCAAACAAGGAAAAAATCTCTGACTTGATTTTGTACAAACAACATATTGACTTGTACAAAATAATATTACATTGTACCAATATTATCATCACCCTGTAACCCAATTTTTATATATCAATCCTCATTCAGTTCGATCATTATCTCCTACTAAAATTAAACTTCCATTAAAACAAAAATTCAAACTTAAACAACAATACAATCAACTCTACAAACTAGAGATCAAGGAAGTTTTTAGCTTTCAATTTCAAAGCTTGTGCAAATTTAGTAGCTCTGTTCTTCTTCCTATCAAGCTAAGTAAACTCTAAAGTTATAATATCTTAATAACTTAAACAAAATCAACATCATAATCAAGTAAAACCAGATTCAATTTAGTGGTAACAAGCAGGAGCAGATCAAGTTCAAGATCAAAAACAGTTCCAGGCTTTGCTTTTCTGTCCAAATTCATGTGAGTAAACTTTTGTTTTAAAAACTTAAATTTTATCATATGTTGATGAATGTGATGAATTCTTGAAGTAATAATGTTTGCATGGATGGATTAATGTGGTTGCACGTATAAGTATGAAAAAATCTATGCATGTCTGTGCAAATATATACATATGTCTCTGTTTGTACCACAGGATCTAACCCATTCAAAATAAATTCAATTGCTCTTTATATAATCTATTTTAGGCTGTAATCTCTGAAGAGAAAATGATTATAATAGTGTGATATCATTTTTAAAAATGGTTTCAATAATTTACATTAAGTAATTATTTCAAAAATGACGAATAACAGTGATGAACATTTATATGTCAGAAATCGATCTTTTTAATTTCAAGTTTTGATCATAAGATCAGATTCGTATTACAAAATAATGATTTTAGATAATAGTTTCATGGTTTTTAATATTTGGGATGTGGAGAATTCTCGAGTTGATCAAATTTTGAGTTTTCATCGATTTTCGATGAACGGCGAAGTGATGGTCGACGTGATCGATGGTGAAGGTGGCTGGAACGTTGGGGTTTCCACGAAAAATAATGGAGAATTTTTCTGATGATGGTGGTGGCCACGCGAGGCCAATTTAGGGCTTTGGTGTCAGGTTTTGTCGACAGAGTTGTTCGAATTAATGTGATGTCCATGGTGGATCAGAAGCAATCGCGCCCATGGGAAATGAAGTATTGGATGCTAGCGAAGCTACCTTTGAAGTCGCGAGGTTGTTAGTAGTCAGATCGTCGGTGTCGAGGAAGTTTTTCAGATGGTAGTTTGGTTCCAGTTGATCTTGAGTGCTCGATTTTGATTTGTGGACGTTTGAGTTGATCTGGGTTATCGAATGGAATAGTGGGGTTGTCGATGACTTGCCGGTGGTCGTGGCACTGGTCGGCGGCGTCTGGGTTGCGTGTGCATATGCACAGGATTGTTCGAGTGTGCCTGAGATGTGGTTCGTTTGGGAAGAAGTAGCTTGCTCGGGTTCGAGCACGGGGAAACGAGAGTTTTTCTCGAAGCAGGTGGAAACGCGAGTTACTCGAAGCTGCGCTAGGGTATTCTTTGGTTTGTCTCGAGTATTTGATGATTACAGTTTTAAACTTTAAACAAAACCAAGTTAAACAGTTCTTATCAAATTCCTTTAAAAATAATTATTTGTTTAAGTTGAAATTAGTTAAAGGTTTTTAATGAATTATATTAAGTAATTAAGTTTAAAGTGTTTTCTTTCCAAGGTTATTAAATAAGGATTAAATGATAATTAAAATAATAAAGATAAATGGTTTATCCTTTAATTGATTATGGAAGTAATTAAAGATTTATTAATTATGGAAGTAATTAAGGATAATTACTTAAAGAATAATTATTTAATGAAGGTAATTAAGGATTAATTAAGTATAATTAATGAGTAAATTAAATTAAAGATTTATTACTTATTTGAAATTAAGAATAATCACTTAATAAAGTAACTAGTGGAAATTAATGCGATTAAGAAATAATTAATGATAAATAAATTAATGCAATTAAATAAAGGGTAATTAATTATAAAATTAACTTAAAGGTTAATTAATAAATGATTAAAGAGTAATTAGTCAAATCGATTTGTAATTAATTAATATTAATTAACCAGGATTAGTAAATTATTCATAGATATTAAATCTCATTTAAATCAATCAGATAATTAAATTGATCCTTCTCATGGATGTTTGGATTATATTAATTATTGAATTGCTTGATATCCCTGATATATGATGCTTTGTGATATATCTTGATTTATGTTGTGATCGGTTTCTCTAGGATGAATGTAATTAATTCCCTGTTATGTAATTTATATATCTGTGATCTGTGAATGAAAGATGAGTGTTATAGTTATACCGCTTATCAACTATATTTCTGAGTTCTGATCTGTGATGATTGATAATGCTGCACTACTGTGTAAAACCCGTGGACTACACCATACAAACACAAATATGGATTTCACGTGGAAATCATTTAAGTCACAGATTTTTGATAATTTTAAAGATTTAATTCTTGAATTCAACTAGTTTTGGAAAATTGAATTTAAGAGCTTTGCAAATGAATTTCAAAAGTAAAAGTTATTTTAAATAACTTAAGAAAACTTGATATTTTAATAATTTGATTTAAATTTGAATTCAATACTTGAATTGAATTCAATGATTTGGAAAACTAATTGTTCTCAACTGATAAAAGCTCTTATATAAGAAATGAATTTCCAATTTAATCTAAGGAATTTCAAGTTTGAATTAAAAGTGGTTTTCCAAGTTACGTATAAATCTTTGGAAATGATTTTGAAAACTATAAGTTAAATCTTTGTTTTAAAGATTTAACGAGTTAATCCAATTGAAATGGAAATTAATTTGGAAAATCTATGAATGAATCTTTTGTTTAAAAGATTAAAGTGTGGAAATTGTTAAACCGTTGAAGGTTGTTAAAATAAATCTTTTGTTTTAAAAGATAAAAATGGTAGTGTGTTTAAACCTTTTGAAAAAGAAAGTTTGGGTTTAAGTTGTGACTTAATTGAAATCCTATTATCCATATGTTTTTAAATATCGCGCTCATTATTCGGTTTAGCCGGGAGAGGACCTTTGTGTCACATAAATCATTCTGAATAATGATACGTCGTATATGGATTGTAATTGAAGATCGGTGTTGAAGACCGGGTATTTGTGAGAACGATAGGATGACCTATCGATTGTCTTTGCACTAAGTCGTGCTGGTATAGAGATTTCCTAAGTGATGGGAAGTCCGATCGGGATTGTGAATACCCGGATTGCAAGGGCTTCTTCGGAAGTGCCTTCGGTTCTGTTTCAAAACCGAAACAGACTTGTATGGTTACATGTCCGACATTACACTTTGAGATATAAAGCAGATTTCTTTCAAATACATTTCTGTTGGTGGCGGAGAATTTATTCTCTTAGCTTAACACCCTTCTCTGAGATGTACGAGCTCAGAGGTTATGTAGTTGAAGGTTATAAGCGATACACTCCCAATTTGGTAATGTGGCATGCTGAGTGTTGCTGTGTATTGATCATTTATTGATCATTTGTGATCAAAGCAGGGCTTTGTGAAAAAGCGTAGCTTTGTGGACGAGACCTCATCGAACCACACAAACCGAAAATGGTCGAAACAGGAATGATGCGGCAAGGTTATGAGGTCGCGCCCTTTAGGGTATGTCATTTCCTTTTGGAAAAGGGTAGTATCATGGTATGGAGCCCAGATACTTACTCATGTGGACACACTTTATATTATGTGTGATGTTTGTTACCGAGGCCTCGGATAAAGGTCCCAAAGGACCGGGGAATGGCATATTCGTGAGTTACCTAGTTACAGGGGTAACCCGACCTTGTGTTGGCAGAGAGCAAGTTAGTTCTCGGGACATCCAGCCAGAGGCGATCTCATGTGGCAGTGGGAAGTTCCTTAGCCTGACCATTTGTTGGAAATCCAAAGAAACAATACGAACCTTTACGATTGCAGTTGTATAACCTGTCTCCTCAGGCGGCAGCTATAGCAGGCATAATATAATGGTAACTATGCTGGCTAATATTAATATTGTATTTTCGACATGATTTTGTACACTATGCACTAGTAATAATATCAAAAGAGTTTGTTTGCTTAGTAAGCATGTTTGACTATAATAAGAAGCAATCTCCTCCAAGTCTGCGATTGCATTGTGTGTGTGGTGGGAGGTCTTATGGTAGTTTCATTTTCCAAAAGCATTGCGGGTTTCAATGTTTAAAATCCTTTTGTGTTCGTTTTAAAGATAAATTGTTTTTGTTGCTCACACCAGTCCCACGACTGACTCGGAGTTTATTGTTCCTTTCCTAAACTCTGGGTGCTCACAATTTTTTACACGAGCAGTCTAGAGTTGGGTTTTTCAGATAATCAGGTTCAGTTGTCATTAGAGCTAGTTCAGTTTTGGAGATCACGACTGACATTGTGGTTCGAGCTTGAAATTGGAGTTATTGGAGTCATTCTCTGACTGATCATTTGGAGTTATCACTTCTATTGATATTGTTCCGCTGCCGACGTTATCTTTTCTTTCCGCCGCTATTTCTTGTATCTTTGATATTGTTGTATCATATTGATATCATTGTTGTATATCATACTGGATATTGTATTCATTGGAGTTGTATATGATATCATTGTTTTCTTTCTTCCGCTGTGTTGTTATACTTAATGGTGTTATAAGCTCCGGGAAGCCAGATTCGGCATTTGAATCTACGGCATTTAAGTACAAGTGAAGTGAACTGTCTATTGATGCTAGGAGTGAGTACAAGCTCTGGCCGGTTTTCGAAGGCCGAGTTTTTGGACTCTTACAGATTTCATAGTGAACTGTCCATTGATACTAGGAGTCCAACTCCAATAGTCTTTTTCCATTTGAGAATGAATGGTTGCATTGTGGATAAATTGATGATACTGTGTAGGCACATAATCTGTATGTTGCTTCCAATTATTATTAGAAATTAACACGGACACTTTTTTGTTGCATCCACCTGTAATTGCCATTGCATTCCAACCAGCATTATCAATTAAAGATGATCCATTAAGCCATGGATCAAACCATAAATTAGTGCTTTCCTCATTGACAATATTCCTTTTTATGTGACCTTTGCACCACCGTCTGGCTTTAAGCAATGATTTCCAAGTATAGGAAGCACTAGTGTCCATGGTAGCAGTCCAAAAATTAACACCCTTACAGTACTTGTTTTGTAACCATTTAGCCCAAATAGAGTTACCTTGAATGTATTTCCACAATAGATTTGCCGCAACTGCTTTGGAAATATCTTCAATTCTTCTTATTCAAAAGCCACCTTCACTTTTTTTTCTGCAAACATCTTCCCAGCTCATTTTATGAGCTTTAGATTTCCACAAGAAGTTAGCACACAAAGAGTTAATTCTCTAAATGACTGTTATTGGGAATTCCAAATAAATAATTAGCAAACTTCCAATGCTGATATTAAGGATGCCAGATATTTGTTGTTTGTTTATAGCACCTTTACTAAAGAATAAAGTGGACTTGCTATTGTTTAGTTCCAGACCAGATATGTTTTTCAGCTCTTGAAAAATATGCTTAATACATTCAGCATTGTTATTAGATGCTTTAGTTAATATTAAAATATCATCCGCATACATCAAATGTGTAATCATTGGTTCGATTTGGTATATGGATATAATATTACCTTTTAAGTATTCCACGTCAAGATAAATAGTAAGGAATTCCTTAGCAATGGCAAATAAATATGGCGAGAAAGGATCACCTTATCTTAATCCTTTCGAGCTATCAATGAAACCATAAGGTGAACCATCAATTAAAACCGAAAACGAGGGGGTAGATATGCATTCGTATATGAGATCCACAAATAGCAGTGGAAAGCCCATCGACATCAGTATATGATGAATAAATTCTCTGTTAATTTTATCATAGGCTTTATGCGGATCAATCTTCAAGCATAAATTGTTATATTTTTTCTTGTTGAATCCTCTAATCATTTCATAAGCTAGGAGGGAATTCTCTGTGATAACTCTACCAGGAATGAAAGCATTCTGATTGTGAGAGATAAGATCATTCATGTATTGCTTCATTCGATTACATAATAGATTAGCTAATATTTTATATGAGATATTACAAAGAGAAATTGGCCTAAAATCATTCATATCAGCTGCATCTGGTTTTTTTGGGATGAGACGTATAAAAGTATCGTCGATTTCTCTTATAATTTTCCCAGATTGGAGAATACCATTCATAGCATTCCAGATATCATGTTTGATTTGCTCCCAATGGATTTTATAGAATTTCAAGTTGATGTCATATGGTCCAAGGGAGCTGTTATCATTTATCTGGAAAATAGCATTTTTAATTTCCTCTAGCTGAAATGATTTGCAAAGATTATTTTTTGCACTTTCCGATAAGATTTTCTTACAAGTTATGTTTGGAAATTGGTTTATAGCTCGTGACGATGTGAAAAGATCTGAAAAGTAGTTAATAGCTACATTTGTAATTTTTTCTAATGCTGATGACCAAGTACCATTATCATTAAGAATGTATCTACTCCCTCGTTTAGGTTTTCGAACATTAATTTTGGAGAAGAAAAATTATGTTGGTTTATCCCCTTTTTTCAACCAGTTAATTTTCATTCTTTGCTCATTTTCGACTGCAATACTCCTCATGTTAACATGAATCTGATCAGATTTTATACTGTACTGTTCCATAAGACTACTATTCAAAGGATCTCTAACTAATTGAATAAATATCTCATTAGCCTCCTTTAATTTATCAAGTTCTGGAGATATATTGGTTTTATTAAATGCCCAGGTTTTTAGAACAGCCTTAGCAGCCTTCAGTTTGCAGAGCAGTTTATGAAGATGGTTGCCTGAAATTTTTTGCTCCAGAGCATGTTGAAGGGTGGACTGCTATCCCATCTGCAAGTGCCACGAGTTATTATACTTGAAAGGTATGCGGCTTCTCTTTTTATATTGAATTGAAAGATTGATCAAGATAGTAAGTATGATCACTTAAGGAATGGTTGCCAAAGTTAATTCCAAATTGGTAGAACTTATAAATCCATAAATTATTCACAAAAACCCAATCTACTTTTCTATGTATAGAGAAGTGAAGCCCTCCTCTCCAAGTGAACTAGTTCCCGTGAAGTTTGGTTCTATAAGTTTAGAATAAAGAATACAGTCTATAAAATCTTGATCACCCATAGCATTATAAATACCATTATTTATTCTATCATTAGGGGATAAAGTAGTGTTAAAATCTCCCGCCAATATGCATGGGAGCTTAACATACGTAGAGTGATCTATAATATACTTCCATAGCTCTTTTCTCCTTTCTTCATCATTGAAAGCATACACCGTGGTACATAACACACTTAGGCCTCTGGCATTATGCAAAATACAAGCTATGTACTGGTTATTCGTGGATAGAATTATACTAGACCACTGATTAGAGTCCCATAGTATAAGAATATGACTTTCCCGATCATTTAGTATATTATGAGAGAAATTCCATTTTCTATCAATCTTTGCCATAAATCTATCAATATTGTCTAAGGATGGTTTATTTTCAATAACGCCAATAAAAGAGAATCTGTTACATTACAGTAAACGAAGCACTTCCAATTTTTTGGTTAGGGCGTTATTGCCACTAATGTTCCAAATTAGGAACTCCATCTATAAGTTGATTGCAGGATTGTGCTGCCATCCGGGGGGCAACAGTCCCCAATAACTTGGCTTTTTTTGAATTTTTATTCTTTCCTTTCAATTGATTAACATGAGAAGTCCATGCAGGGTTGTCAACAACATCGGAGTTAGCAGTGACTTTAAACTCGAAGGGAGTTTCCTTTGTCCTGATTTTACACGTTGATCTTGGTCTAGAAGTTCGCAGAGAGTCAGATTTTTGTTCAAGGATAACAACATTTGGATCTAGCTCTGAAGGGTCTCCAGACATTTCATTTGAGTCACCGATTAACTCCTCTTTTTTCAGTTCCTGTACATTGTAATTCTTTGTCTATTTCTGTATTCATAACTTCCTAAATTGCATTTGTAATTATAGTCGAACTGTCAATGTTCGGTTGGGCATTTTGGATCTTATGATTGTGCTTTTGTTTAAGAAAGTTGTTACTTTCATTATGTAAACTGCTATCATGAATATTCTCCTTTACTGGAATGATTAAGTTCGGATTTGTATCAGAGTAAATTGAACTGCTTACTCGAATACTATCCTCATATGTAGCTATATTTTCCAAAGTGTTATCAATATTCATATCTGAACTGTCCTCTGGTTGTTTCGGAGTGTTCGTTTTAGGCATCCAAACCTTATTGAATTGACAATGGTTTTCTACATGGCCAAAACTTGAGCAGTTCAAACAAATAGATGGTTTCCATTCATACATCAATTCTTGCCAAATCATTTTATCATCTTCAGTTAAAATAGGGATTTTACTAAGAAATTTAAAAGAGTTATTAATTTCGATTAACACTCTAGCGTAAACAATTTTAATAATATCTTCGGTGAATTTATCCAGTTTAATGGAGGATCCAAGTACCAAAGCAATACGGCTAATCCCCTATTCCGTCCAGTAATCAAGTGGTAGATTTGGAAAACGAACCCATATTGGAATTGAATTTAGGAGTTCTTTGTTCAGTTGCATCCCGAGTGACCATCTCTTCATCGTTATTAATTTTTTGTTGTAGTAGTATGGACCACCCTCCAAAACTCTATCACGTTCTTTTTTGTTATTAAATTTAATAACATTAAAGCCATTTTCCTTCAAGTATATAGTGAATTCATCTTCTGGCTTCCAAACTCTATTTATCTAATCCTTAAAATATGGATAATATGGCTTCGGACCAACAACATAAATCACAATAGCGTTGTCCCATTGCTCTTTTGCATTTTGAACGACATCAGTTGACATTTTGGCACATTTCATTGAATTGAAGTCACGAGTTTGATAAACTTTTAGCGGGACAGACACTGGGATATTGTTACCCTTGACAACTTGATTCCATGCCCTACAAGAAGTCATGGAAAAATTCCATTTGATATCAGCAGATCTAGATTCAGTTCGATTTCCTCTATTAAGATTGCTGTGATTCGGGACACGATTATTATAAGAATTTTGAATTGGGGTTTTAGGAACGTCATTGCTTGGTGAAATATTAGGACCGGAAGGGGTTTGTATAGGCTGCATCGAATTCTTAGGGTATCGTTTCAATTTCTTAGAGCGCACTGGGGTAAAGCCTTCCTCTAAGTCATCATTCATATCTGGATTTGGTAATCGGGAGAACCCCAGTGGAGGATTTGGCGGTCATGAATTTGGATCTGAGGGATTGGGGGACGTGTGGATGGAAGTCATATTCGACCTCATGAGAGGAGTGACGAGAGCAAAGATGTAGGAGTCAAGAGCAGGTAGTCAAAGAATCAAGCGATGAAAGTAGTACTCAAAGCAGGGGAGGTGGCTAGGGTTTCTACCATGAAACGCGATAGTTCTTTCCCAAAAACCGACTTTATTATTCGATAGACTTTGTTAGGAGTGTAAGAACGACGTTGTAATAGGGTATTTTTGTTGTAGTGATCTTTTGCGGCTGGGCACAGCAGAGCTAAAAACATCTTCAATGCGTACAATTTGAAGGCGAGCGATTTTTTCAGTCAATACTTACCCTTTCAACACTGTAATGACTGAAAAAAGTAATAAATAAAAACAAGTCATTTTTAAAGATAAGTTTTATCTATAATTTATGGGTATTTTATAGATAAAGATGATTATTCTATACCATTAAAGTTTCCATTTTCCCGAATAATCTCATTTTCCATTTCAGTCATCTGAGGGCATTTAATCTGAAATAAGTAAACTTGTAAAGTGAATAAATCAAAGCTTTAGTATGGTAGAAAAACTATGAAACAAAAAAGCATAGGTTAGAAAAACAAGTATAGTACTTTGCACTTTACAGTAAGCTCAATCTATACCCTGAAGTGCTCAGTTCAACTGAGGGCTGTCGTTCGGTTAAACTGAGCACACTATGCTCGGAAAAGTTAAGTTCTATAATGTGCCCACAAGCCTCGACAATTATGCCCACGTGAATACTGATGTTGTAAATCAATTTATTTACCTATTTTAATATTATAAGAAATGGCTTAAATGTTTCAATGTTATTCAATGGGCACATGCCCATGTTCGTTGAGGTTATATGGTTTGCATTACTATAACATGAATTTTCAGTTGGGAGTGCCAGATTCGAAAGCTCTCTCGACAGGTTTCCTCAAAGGAGACCATGTAAGCGAGACCAACCTGATTTCTTTTCTTGCATCTCCTTATACGTAATTGTATATAACACAAATAGCTAAAACAGATTTTGACACTCATACCTCAAATTAATTATCTGTGAACTTTATTAGAGGATTAAACTTTAGTTTACCTTTAAATTCTAGGCTTTAATTTTTGAACAGCTCCAGGATAACATAGTTACATAGGTTGTGGGTGTTCATAAAATTTTTGTCAAGTTTAGATTTGTTAACTACCACAATTTAAAAAGTAGAGTTTCTTGGATGGCCATGAACAAATTGAAGGGAAAATCTTCTCTTAGCAAATAACAATCCATGTTAGATTAATGAATGATTTACTTTGCCTCTGTTAACAATTCTGCTCGTATTTGGGAAAGCTGTATCAAAATTCTCAATAACTTGGTTAAAAGTAAGCTAGTATGCTTATTAGAACTATGGTAAGATTAGAAGAACTTTTCATATGCAGAAAAGAAAAAACTGTGGCGTAACCATACTGATATCAAACAATTGATAAAGCTTATATGCCCATAATTCTTTTACATATGATACATACTCATAGACACTCTTAACATTTAGCATAAATTTTTTTTACTAAAGGTAGAAGGCAAAACAATAAAAACCTAAATATGGGACATAGCCGAGCAGGAACGCTATAAAGCAATAACAAGTACATATTACTATGGTTACGCCATTGGAAACAAGACTGATCACAAACATCTATATGTGCAAATTTTGAAGTAGCTCAAAGCTTCACTGCTAAAGAAGGCTTACCTTTTATTGATACTTCTGTGTTTGAATCAATGAATGTGGAGAAGGTATTCCAAATAAATCTAGGTGAAATTTATCAAATTTGCAGTAAAAAGAGTTTTGCAAGTGGGGATGAGGCTAGTGGTTCTGGTGTGAAATTTATCAAAATTCTTTAATAATGATTATATAGATGTACTTTTAAATTACTGGTTAGGTATGTTATCATAGATATTATGTGCCTAGACTTGGTATGTTATCACAAATATTTTCAAAACTCAGAATCTCTACACCAATGTCACCAAATCATCCAATATGCAAGTCTAAATCATAATTCAAAAACCATAATGCCAATCTGGTTTTAAAGTAAATATGCCCTAATTTTATAAAATCATGTCGGTTTTCGAAGTTGATAAATTGGCTAATTTTAGGGAGAAAAGATACATATGTTATCTGATAGGACTTGTAACTTAATGTATCGAATGTGGTCCTCAACTACTGCTTATATTGATAATACCGACTCATCGAAAACCATGGATTTATTTGCATACTGTGTAGGATGTTTGGAGTAACAAAAGAAACAACAGTAGAGTTTGATTTCCATGTACATATTTTCGTAAGGCCTAAGGTATATATTGTATGTGTAACATCCCGCCTTTTCGCACGCTTTAGACCGACACACATGCCGATTCAAACCATACGAAAGGACGGATTGTTATGGGGTAAATAAGAAAAGACAAGAAAGAAATAAAATAAAATAGAATCTTGCAGCGGAACGATAAAATATAATAATCAAATAACAGTTCATGAAGCTGTTTTACAAAACATTTGATTATACTTATACAATACATATCAGAGTTACACATACCAGAGAATGATAATTATGCAGCGGAATACAATGGTGTAGTAGAATATATAATAAATAGTAATAATAAAATCTTCGTCTTCGTCCTTCAGAAATAGGCCTTCAAATCCTGAAATGCTCAGGCTGACCCGAGCGAATTGAAAAGACAAAACACTCGAGTCAGAACTAAAAGATCTTATGTAAGTTAAATCAATGAAATAAATATGAGTGTAAACGGCGTCAGAGATGTTTACGGGGTTTGACATCTCCTATCCAGTGTCTAACGTGGGTGCAATAACTTAAGAAATGTTCGGGATTCACATCTCTTAAGGATCCGTTAAACTATCTACTATGTAGTAATATTCGCTATATACAGTAGTGTCTAATCAGTAAAGTATAATCATATAGAAAATAGCGTTAAGGGGATGGAGAACCTTAACGCGGTCAGATCTTAAAATCATAATCGTAGTAAAGCTCGATATGGTAGGTGACACGGCACAACTAGGCAATGCCAGTGTAACAATAGAAGAAGAAAAATAGGTAACTACTGACACCCGAAAACCCGAAAAGTTATGGTTTTAAGAAAGAAGAAAAAAATAGAAGAAGAAGATAGAAGAAAAAGAAAGAAGAACAACAACAGAACAACAGAACAGCAACAGAAAACAATATCAGAATCTTACACATCGCAGCGGAACAATATATAATAGATAAACACTAGTCTTTTAAAACAAAGAGCTATATCAGTTTATACATACATCAATCATCAGAGTCAATATACAACAATGGACAGTTTTATAAACTTGTCCTCATACAGAATACACAGCGGAATAAATACTACCAGATACAAATACTACGTCTCGTCATCCAGCTTATCTCCAAAGCTCCAGAATATCCTGATAACATAACTCTAGGCTGCCCGTGTGGAAATTGGTGGGCACCCAGAGTTTAGAAGGGAACAATAAACTCCGAGTCAGTCATGGTGACTGGTGTGAGATCGTAAAACAGTTATTTTTCACAAAGAAAATAAAACAAATTCGCAATGCTTTTGGAAAATGAAACTACCATAAGACCTCCCACCACACACACAATGCAAACGCAGACTTGGAGGAGATTTCTTCTTATGATAGTCAAAGATGCTTACTACGCAAAAATCAAATCATTTTTTTTTATATTATTATTAGTGCATAGTGGAAAACATTTCGAAAGTATAATATAAATCTTAGCCAACATAGGTACCATTATATTATGCCTGCTATAGCTGCCTCCTGAGGAGACAGGTTATACAATTGAAATCGTAAAGGCTCGTATTGTTTCTTTGGATTTCCAACAAATGGTCAGGCTAAGGAACTTCCTTTTCCACGATGGGTACGTCCCTGGAATAGACGACCCGAGAACCTAACCGGATCTCTGCCAACACAAGGCCGGGTTACCTCTGCAAAAATAGGTAACTACTGACACGCGTATGCCATCCCCCGATCGTCACCGATCTTCCCGAGGATCCCCGATTTCCAACAAACCACATAGATAATAATAATGCAGTAACCACAGAGGTTAAGTATCTGGGCTCCATACCATGATACCACCTTTATCCAGAAGGAATGACATACACTAAGGGGCGCTACTCCCTAGAACCTTGCTGCATCCTTCCTGTTTCGACCATTTCCGGGGTGTGAGGCTCGATGAAGTCTCGTCCACAAAGCTACGCTTTCTACAAAAAAGCCCTGCTTCGGGTCAAACAAAATGATCAACCTATGATCACAAAGATATAAGATCAAACAAATGATCATATCGCAAATGATCAAACACTGATCATTTCACAGCAACACTTAGTATGCCACGTTACCAAATTGGGATATATCGCTGATGAATTTCAACTACATAACCTCTGAGCTCGTACGTCTCAGAGAAGGGTGTTAAGCTAAGAGAATAAATTCTCCGCCACCAACAGAAATGTATTTGAAAGAAATCAGCTTTATATCTCAAATTGTAACGTCAGACACACAATCCATACAAGTCTGTTCCGGGATCGAACAGAACCGAAGGCACTTCTCACGAAGCCCTTGCATTTCCGGATAAATTTCTAATCACGTCCGGACTTCCCGTCACTAAGGGTGATAAAACCTCTAAATCGGAGATCAGCCGATGTAGAGTAACTCGACGGTAATCCTTCCGTTTTCAAAAATATCCGGTCTTCAACACCGGTCTTCGAATGCAATTCATAACGACGTATCACATATTCGGAATGGGTTATACGACCCCATGGTCCTTTCCCGGCTAACCCGAATAGTGAGCGTTTATTTAAAAACAAGTGTGGCATTCAAATTCATCCAATTCACAACAAATACCATTCAAGGTAATTATTGATAGTCGGTTATTTAACTATCAATAAAGATGCGCGACATCATCAGATTCCCAATAATTTTCCCAATTATTTATTTTCCAAAATATCTTTACTAGATATAAAATTTCCACACTTCCATTTGAAAACAACTTCAAATCAATTTCCACATTTCAATTTATCTTTAAAAGATAAAATCTCAAAACAGTTCATTTCATATTGGAAAAGCATTTCCATACTTATTTAAAAATAAGTATTTCACAAATCTATTTATTTTCAACATTTGAAAATATTCAATATACTTAAATCAATATTAAGTATACATTTCATTCTTTAAGGAAATCATTCTTTAAACACATTTTATTTGAGTCAAAACGAATGTTACGTAAAACATCGTTACGACGACTCAAAATCACTAGTATAGGGATTCGAAATTAGATAGATATATAAATCCCAATACTACATAAAAACATTTCCTTTCGGAAATCATTTACTATAACAACAGTGTTATAGTCCATCATTTCCTTATTTCTCGAAAACGTCTATTTCAACAATAAATGTTGAAATCTATGCTTTCGATTCACAATACATTTTAAAACATCTTTAAAATGTTTAACTTCATTTTTAATATCACTTCTTCAAAAATGAATCCATTTTACTTAAAAATATATTCACTGTCCAAAATCGTGAATATACTTCGTTATCCAAATTCAACATTTCTACACATTTTATTTAAAGGCTTATCCACTGTCCAAAATAGTGGATATAATTCCTTTAATTTACTTCTACAATTCACTTATCAAAACAAGTGATTTCGGATTTATAAACAACGTTTAAAAATCACAATTTTATATCTTATAACTACTTCAACTTATAAATTCCTTTTATTATCCAATTCAATTTATAACTCAATTTTCTACCAAAAGTCCATTCTATAAGTTAAACACTTATAATTCGTTTATTTACAAAAATCGTTCTTTTAGGACTTCACAAATCATTTATTCTGTCCTTTATAAAACCCATTTTAACATCATTTAAAACGTCTTTAAAACACCTTTATAATTTTTATCACTTTGATTTATAAAAATCAAATTTTATAAATCTTATATATAGAGCTTTCATAATAAATTCAAAAATCTCTATTTAAACCATTTTATAAATAAATCGACTTTTATTTCAAAAACGACACTTCGGTTATATTTCACTAAAAATTATAACTTTTATAACTTTAAAATTTTACGTTTATAAATCGATTCAAAAATTCCATAAAACGTATATTTTCAAAAATCACTTTAAAAACCCTTTTTAAAGTAAAAGTCGTTATTTTTACATTTCAAAACTGAATCCGATGATGCCACTACACCAATCAGTCCATCACAACAGTCAATATCATATATCAATATGATAACAGAATATATCACAATATCTGTAAATAAATAAATACTGGTGAGGAATCCAGTTGGATCCCTCCAACCTGTTTCCCTGCATCCAAAGATGTTAGCACAATACCAATTCCGCTCCAGTACGGAATTATCGCGGTATATGGGTTTTTATAAAAATCCGCTTACTAACGGCGCAATAGCGTCTCATCCGCTATACGAGGCGGGAAATCATCAATCCAATATATACATATGCCAATATGTATATATTGCTATATATATAGATATATATCCTACTATATCTAATATCACATCCAAACAGTCAATCAATAAATAACTGCAAAAATTCCACATTCAATTTGAGTGAGAAAATCTCACCTTGATTTTAATTCTGATTTCAGCGTTTATTTCGAATAAAATTAAACGGGCGTTTAATTTTACCCGAATTTTCCGCTAGCCCAAATAAATTCCAATCCAGCTCCATAGCGTAGTATTCGACGATACGATTCCAACGCATTTTGTTTCGTCTCAATCCGACCTCGTATCATAGAGTTACAACATTTTAAACTTCAAACGAATTTATATTACAAAATTTAAATAACATTTCTTTTATAAATTTTCACCCCTTTTATCATAGCCGTTCGTTCTCAGGAAAGAAAATCTGAGCCGTGCCTCTTCCCTCTCCCTTACGCACGCTCTTCCTTCCCCCTACCAGTAAACATCGCGTTCGAACCCATCCCAACGTCCAAGCCCTAATACACGCACCTCACAAACGATGACGAAAACCCATCACTTTGCCACCATTCGAAGCGCCTTCCCCAAAGCCACCATCGGCCAGAAGCACGGCCAGCTCGGCAGCCCTATCACCTCGAGAAACGTGATTGAACGCGCGTCACTCACGGTCGATTTCTGGCCTCCCTGTTGCGAATCAGGCGATCATAGCCGTTGAATACCTCGCCCTCGCTACCCTCTTCGATTCTCTAGTTGAGATCGTTGCCTAAAAACGCGTGGATAAGGAGATAATCGAGGGGAAATGAAATTGTTTTCTGGCCGTGTATTACTATGGTGGCGGCTGGCCTCTCCAAACCCTAGTTTGTTTATTTTTTTTTTATTTTGTGAAGAAAATGGGTGTATTTATAGAGAATATCGAACACTATTCATCCCGGTTTTCCAAACTCCGATTTACGCGCGATAACTGGCGTTTCTGGGGTTTACCCCGCGTTCCGAACGCAATGGAATAGGTTTCGAAAGCTAATTCGATCGTCTGTGTGAGAAATGGATTTAAACGATCAATTTAAATTAAACCGATTTAAATCGATTTTGAGGCGTTTTGGTTTGCCCCGGACAAATGGTAAATCCAAAAATTACGAAATTTGAAATCTTACAATAATATCACATTACGGATCCGATGAAACTGGTTTCGTCGAAATCCGAGACTTTTTGAAAAATGACTATTTTAACTCGACGATTTAAAATTAAAACGATATCGATGCGTTTCGAGTTGCCAGGGTCAATCGACAATCCCGATTGCTAGGAAAATTGAAATCCGATAATAACTAACTATTACGGATCCAATGGAACTGGTCTCGTCCAATTCTGAGACTGTTCGAAAATTGGCTATTTTTACAGTCGATAATTAAATATTAAAATATTCAATTTTCACAGTTTCACTTCAAATTCAATTTTAAAAGTTCTATAACCTTTCTATAACTCCAGTATGATTAAATAAAATTTTCCAAATCGTTTTCAATCACTTTAAACTCGATTTTCAATTATCTCTGGAATTTCACTATTTAATTTATCGATTTAATTATCAATTAAATCCAATATTCGAAAACTAAATCATTCGACTTCTAAATTCCATTTATTAATATTTAAAATCAATTAAATATTCGAATTTTAATTATCAAAAATTCTGGGTCGTTACAGACTTCCCCCCTTAAAAGAATTTCGTCCTCCAAATTACAAGTTAGGAAAAAAATGGTCCTTAACTCGTCTACTATTTTTCACAATTCAATAGTTTTATCAATTTTCAATTCATCAAAACAAATCTTTCTATTAAAGATCCGTTATCATTCAATCTCATTTTCCAACTTCAATTATAAGTTTCAAACAACATTGTTTAACTTCAAAATTCAAATTCGAGTTTAAATTCAAATTTTAAACTTTCAAAATTTCTCAAAAATTTCTAACGCCTTAAATTTTCAGAAAATTTCGCCAGCGTCTCCTTTGCGCGGTTAACATGGCACGACTACAAAACGTCCCTACGGACTCTCAGATTTCAAAAAGAAAAAGAAAAAGCCAAACGGCTAGAGAAATAAGTCATCAAATCTCATATTATAATTCAAATACTTACCTTTTGTCGAGCCATTCAAATTTATCTTCGAAATTAAAATCCCAATTCATAACACCTGTATATCCTACTAGCCATAATATCTAGTTACATATCCAAACCATTTTGCAAATTCTATTACAAAATTTTCAATATCAACTTCCTATACCATTTCTAGTTTTCTATTGAAGTTATATATATTCATTTTCATTCAGTTTTACATTTCAAATTTTCATTTGAATTCAATTCACAATTTCAATTCTATCTTCTATTCTGAATATTGAATTTATCAATTATCTTTAGTTCATAACTACACTATTTTAAATTAGTTTCAGTTACTAATCCATTTCAAATTCTAATCCACTTATTCAAATCTGTTTCTACTTACTTGAAGTTATTTGTAATTTCGAACCATTCTTTATTTAGTTCAAAATTCAAGTTTCAATTTAAATAATTCAACTTCCATTTCATGAATCAATTAATTATCAAAGTAGTTTATTCGGATTCAATCCTTATTCATTTTTCCATATCAATTTACTTTCATTAGATCGATTAACATCCAATACATTTATTTATTCAATTGCTAATTCACTTAACATTTCAAGTTGAATTTCACTTATATAACTCAAGTTCATATTCATTTCAGTAATAAATTTTGATACCCAAAATCAAATTCATTCATCATTTCTTAAGTTATATTCCCATTAAACATCATTTATTTCACTTTCATTTTCTCATTTTATAAGTTATCCAACTTATATTCAACCTTTCAAAACCATTTTTGAAAACAATTCAAATTATCCTTTGAATTTCAAAAACAAAATCCAAATTTTTCAAACAACTTCTATTTAAAACAATTTGGCAGCAATTTCTCTTTTGGAAACCCGAAAATGAACACCAACGATGCCGCGGTCATCATCGAAGTTATTTTCCAGCCACCGAAAATAGTTTAGAGCTTTCATCTTTCCAGAATACTTTTCAAAACCTTTGAAATTCATTTTCAAATCAAAAGGAATTAAACTTTCCAAATCTCCAAAATTTTCAAATTCTTTTCAAAACATTTCCAAAACTTCTCTGGAATTCTACCTCCAATTATAAGTCACATTTATAATTCACATTCTTAAATTTCATTTGTATATGAATTCATTTCTTATTCAATTTTAGTGATGATAATTCACTATTATTACTTCCTAACATCCATGCAACCATATACTATAGTACTTTATAGAAAAACATTTCTTTTTTATACAAAAATAGTTTTGGGCAAAATTATCTCATTTACCCTATTTAAAACAATATTGTGCCGAATTGTTCTATTCAAGTGTTTAGAGATTCCTATCGATAGAGTTGTACGGACAATACCGACCAGAATCCATATACCACTCAACAAACCAATCATCACAATATAAAACAATTTTATATTCACTAACAAATACGCACTCGTATCTATTATTACACTCAACTCATTCTAGAGTACTACTGACTCTATCTCTAATGAGTAACACCCAACAGAGCAGGGTTGTCGCTTAACCATATGCTCTGATACTAAATGTAACATCCCGAAAATTTTCGACTTTCGAAAATTCAACATCGATACTCACTTTATCGACTGCTGAGCCATCGAATGCCGGAAACCCGAAAAGTTATGGTTTTAAGAAAGAAGAAAAAAATAGAAGAAGAAGATAGAAGAAAAAGAAAGAAGAACAACAACAGAACAACAGAACAGCAACAGAAAACAATATCAGAATCTTACACATCGCAGCGGAACAATATATAATAGATAAACACTAGTCTTTTAAAACAAAGAGCTATATCAGTTTATACATACATCAATCATCAGAGTCAATATACAACAATGGACAGTTTTATAAACTTGTCCTCATACAGAATACACAGCGGAATAAATACTACCAGATACAAATACTACGTCTCGTCATCCAGCTTATCTCCAAAGCTCCAGAATATCCTGATAACATAACTCTAGGCTGCCCGTGTGGAAATTGGTGGGCACCCAGAGTTTAGAAGGGAACAATAAACTCCGAGTCAGTCATGGTGACTGGTGTGAGATCGTAAAACAGTTATTTTTCACAAAGAAAATAAAATAAATTCGCAATGCTTTTGGAAAATGAAACTACCATAAGACCTCCCACCACACACACAATGCAAACGCAGACTTGGTGGAGATTTCTTCTTATGATAGTCAAAGATGCTTACTACGCAAAAATCAAATCATTTTTTTTGAAATTATTATTAGTGCATAGTGGAAAACATTTCGAAAGTATAATATAAATCTTAGCCAACATAGGTACCATTATATTATGCCTGCTATAGCTGCCTCCTGAGGAGACAGGTTATACAATTGAAATCGTAAAGGCTCGTATTGTTTCTTTGGATTTCCAACAAATGGTCAGGCTAAGGAACTTCCTTTTCCACGATGGGTACGTCCCTGGAATAGACGACCCGAGAACCTAACCGGATCTCTGCCAACACAAGGCCGGGTTACCTCTGCAAAAATAGGTAACTACTGACACGCGTATGCCATCCCCCAATCGTCACCGATCTTCCCGAGGATCCCCGATTTCCAACAAACCACATAGATAATAATAATGCAGTAACCACAGAGGTTAAGTATCTGGGCTCCATACCATGATACCACCTTTATCCAGAAGGAATGACATACACTAAGGGGCGCTACTCCCTAGAACCTTGCTGCATCCTTCCTGTTTCGACCATTTCCGGGGTGTGAGGCTCGATGAAGTCTCGTCCACAAAGCTACGCTTTCTACAAAAAAGCCCTGCTTTGGGTCAAACAAAATGATCAACCTATGATCACAAAGATATAAGATCAAACAAATGATCATATCGCAAATGATCAAACACTGATCATTTCACAGCAACACTCAGTATGCCACGTTACCAAATTGGGATATATCGCTGATGAATTTCAACTACATAACCTCTGAGCTCGTACGTCTCAGAGAAGGGTGTTAAGCTAAGAGAATAAATTCTCCGCCACCAACAGAAATGTATTTGAAAGAAATCAGCTTTATATCTCAAATTGTAACGTTAGACACACAATCCATACAAGTCTGTTCCGGGATCGAACAGAACCGAAGGCACTTCTCACGAAGCCCTTGCATTTCCGGATAAATTTCTAATCACGTCCGGACTTCCCGTCACTAAGGGTGATAAAACCTCTAAATCGGAGATCAGCCGATGTAGAGTAACTCGACGGTAATCCTTCCGTTTTCAAAAATATCCGGTCTTCAACACCGGTCTTCGAATGCAATTCATAACGACGTATCACATATTCGGAATGGGTTATACGACCCCATGGTCCTTTCCCGGCTAACCCGAATAGTGAGCGTTTATTTAAAAACAAGTGTGGCATTCAAATTCATCCAATTCACAACAAATACCATTCAAGGTAATTATTGATAGTCGGTTATTTAACTATCAATAAAGATGCGCGACATCATCAGATTCCCAATAATTTTCCCAATTATTTATTTTCCAAAATATCTTTACTAGATATAAAATTTCCACACTTCCATTTGAAAACAACTTCAAATCAATTTCCACATTTCAATTTATCTTTAAAAGATAAAATCTCAAAACAGTTCATTTCATATTGGAAAAGCATTTCCATACTTATTTAAAAATAAGTATTTCACAAATCTATTTATTTTCAACATTTGAAAATATTCAATATACTTAAATCAATATTAAGTATACATTTCATTCTTTAAGGAAATCATTCTTTAAACACATTTTATTTGAGTCAAAACGAATGTTACGTAAAACATCGTTACGACGACTCAAAATCACTAGTATAGGGATTCGAAATTAGATAGATATATAAATCCCAATACTACATAAAAACATTTCCTTTCGGAAATCATTTACTATAACAACAGTGTTATAGTCCATCATTTCCTTATTTCTCGAAAACGTCTATTTCAACAATAAATGTTGAAATCTATGCTTTCGATTCACAATACATTTTAAAACATCTTTAAAATGTTTAACTTCATTTTTAATATCACTTCTTCAAAAATGAATCCATTTTACTTAAAAATATATTCATTGTCCAAAATCGTGAATATACTTCGTTATCCAAATTCAACATTTCTACACATTTTATTTAAAGGCTTATCCACTGTCCAAAATCGTGGATATAATTCCTTTAATTTACTTCTACAATTCACTTATCAAACAAGTGATTTTGGATTTATAAACAACGTTTAAAAATCACAATTTTATATCTTATAACTACTTCAACTTATAAATTCCTTTTATTATCCAATTCAATTTATAACTCAATTTTCTACCAAAAGTCCATTCTATAAGTTAAACACTTATAATTCGTTTATTTACAAAAATCGTTCTTTTAGGACTTCACAAATCATTTATTCTGTCCTTTATAAAACCCATTTTAACATCATTTAAAACGTCTTTAAAACTCCTTTATAATTTTTATCACTTTGATTTATAAAAATCAAATTTTATAAATCTTATATATAGAGCTTTCATAATAAATTCAAAAATCTCTATTTAAACCATTTTATAAATAAATCGATTTTTATTTCAAAAACGACACTTCGGTTATATTTCACTAAAAATTATAACTTTTATAACTTTAAAATTTTACGTTTATAAATCGATTCAAAAATTCCATAAAACGTATATTTTCAAAAATCACTTTAAAAACCCTTTTTAAAGTAAAAGTCGTTATTTTTACATTTCAAAACTGAATCCGATGATGCCACTACACCAATCAGTCCATCACAACAGTCAATATCATATATCAATATGATAACAGAATATATCACAATATCTGTAAATAAATAAATACTGGTGAGGAATCCAGTTGGATCCCTCCAACCTGTTTCCCTGCATCCAAAGATGTTAGCACAATACCAATTCTGCTCCAGTACGGAATTATCGCGGTATATGGGTTTTTATAAAAATCCGCTTACTAACGGCGCAATAGGGTCTCATCCGCTATACGAGGCGGGAAATCATCAATCCAATATATACATATGCCAATATGTATATATTGCTATATATATAGATATATATCCTACTATATCTAATATCACATCCAAACAGTCAATCAATAAATAACTGCAAAAATTCCACATTCAATTTGAGTGAGAAAATCTCACCTTGATTTTAATTCTGATTTCAGCGTTTATTTCGAATAAAATTAAACGGGCGTTTAATTTTACCCGAATTTTCCGCTAGCCCAAATAAATTCCAATCCAGCTCCATAGCGTAGTATTCGACGATACGATTCCAACGCATTTTGTTTCGTCTCAATCCGACCTCGTATCATAGAGTTACAACATTTTAAACTTCAAACGAATTTATATTACAAAATTTAAATAACATTTCTTTTATAAATTTTCACCCCTTTTATCATAGCCGTTCGTTCTCAGGAAAGAAAATCTGGGCCGTGCCTCTTCCCTCTCCCTCACGCACGCTCTTCCTTCCCCCTACCAGTAAACATCGCGTTCGAACCCATCCCAACGTCCAAGCCCTAATACACGCACCTCACAAACGATGACGAAAACCCATCACTTTGCCACCATTCGAAGCGCCTTCCCCAAAGCCACCATCGGCCAGAAGCACGGCCAGCTCGGCAGCCCTATCACCTCGAGAAACGTGATTGAACGCGCGTCACTCACGGTCGATTTCTGGCCTCCCTGTTGCGAATCAGGCGATCATAGCCGTTGAATACCTCGCCCTCGCTACCCTCTTCGATTCTCTAGTTGAGATCGTTGCCTAAAAACGCGTGGATAAGGAGATAATCGAGGGGAAATGAAATTGTTTTTTGGCCGTGTATTACTATGGTGGCGGCTGGCCTCTCCAAACCCTAGTTTGTTTATTATTTTTTTATTTTGTGAAGAAAATGGTTGTATTTATAGAGAATATCGAACACTATTCATCCCGGTTTTCCAAACTCCGATTTACGCGCGATAACTGGCGTTTCTGGGGTTTACCCCGCGTTCCGAACGCAATGGAATAGGTTTCGAAAGCTAATTCGATCGTCTGTGTGAGAAATGGATTTAAACGATCAATTTAAATTAAACCGATTTAAATCGATTTTGAGGCGTTTTGGTTTGCCCCGGACAAATGGTAAATCCAAAAATTACGAAATTTGAAATCTTACAATAATATCACATTACGGATCCGATGAAACTGGTTTCGTCGAAATCCGAGACTTTTTGAAAAATGACTATTTTAACTCGACGATTTAAAATTAAAACGATATCGATGCGTTTCGAGTTGCCAGGGTCAATCGACAATCCCGATTGCTACGAAAATTGAAATCCGATAATAACTAACTATTACAGATCCAATGGAACTGGTCTCGTCCAATTCTGAGACTGTTCGAAAATTGGCTATTTTTACAGTCGATAATTAAATATTAAAATATTCAATTTTCACAGTTTCACTTCAAATTCAATTTTAAAAGTTCTATAACCTTTCTATAACTCCAGTATGATTAAATAAAATTTTCCAAATCGTTTTCAATCACTTTAAACTCGATTTTCAATTATCTTTGGAATTTCACTATTTAATTTATCGATTTAATTGTCAATTAAATCCAATATTCGAAAAATAAATCATTCGACTTCTAAATTCCATTTATTAATATTTAAAATCAATTAAATATTCGAATTTTAATTATCAAAAATTCTGGGTCGTTGCAGCCAGGGTAGATATACCAATTACGCACACAAACTGATGGAGCGCATAGCAGCCACTATCGTCCACCTCGAACAACACTCCCAAATCGGAGGATGGCCATCTAATCAATCACAAGTAAGAGTATAATATCGAAGAAATGTGTCCGAGAAGAGGTGCTACCTCACTGGTCCGAGATCGCTCCTGTTTTAGCCACTTATGCCAACTCACGGGAGTTGGGTCCACGTAACATACCTTAAGAATGTCGCCACCATCCTACTTCATTCTGGAATCTCCACCGCGTATACGGTTGTCAAAGTGGGTTTCAGTATCGACAGAGAGTATGTCCATATCTGATCCCGGTCTCTTTAACAACCAATCGTTATTATAACACCGTGGTCATTTAATATATATATACTTTTAAAAACACAATCATTGCCCTTCCAAACATATCCTTTACTTCAAAATAGTATATACCTTAAAACCAAAATATTTTTGCCATTTCAAAACATATCCTTTACTTCAAAATAGTATATACTTTAAACCAAAATATTATTACTATTTCAAACCCCAAATTATCAATGTATTATTTCCATTTCAAAACCCAATTCAATAATATATCATTTCCATTTCCAAAACAATTCAATGATCTCATTTAAATAAAACCAAATTTCCAATCACTAATCTTACTTTTATTTATAAAAACTCGAAATATTCTTTAAAACCATATTAAACCCAAATCACATAAGGCAGTCATATTCTAAATCTCAAAATTTCAATCGGTTTCAAATCAATATATTCAAAGATAATTCTTAAATAATTCCTATTTCAAATGAATTCATTTTCAAACCATATTACTTTCAAAGTTATAACAATTTCGAAAACCAATACTTTGAAAACAATAATACCTTAATTTAAATAAAACATTTCAATTTTGATATATTTCAAGTCTTAAAATATTCTAAAATTCTCAACCAAATCTGAAAATCTTATATATACCTTAATTCAATTTACTATTATTTAGTTTAGAAATATTTATTTAATAAGTTCAATATCACTTAAATAAAGCTCAAACTTGAAATATTCGTAAATCAACTTAAAACATCATTAAGTTACACATAGCTTAAATTTTAGAATTTAACTATATATAAAATAATATTTATAAAATATCAAAATTTAATATTTATTAAACCGTATATTTCTATCCAAACCATAGAAAATCACTTTAAAATATTTTATATATAGACCACGGTGCCTGTATATAATTTTCTATCCTATGGTTAAATGATATGGATATTTTATCATTTCAATCCGTAATTTAAAAATAAAAATTTTACGGTTGTATATCATTTCAAACCGCAATCCCGAAATAAATAAAGATATATCAGTAACGAACTTGCAGATTTTAATGATATACAGTAAAACATCCATTCATCCATCATCATCCATCATCCAAATCACATTCATCATCCAACAATAAATCAACATCAATATATATATAACTGATAATATATACAAGTAATAACTGGCAGTTAATATGCAATCAAAAAAATAAACAACAAATTTAATTAAATAGAGGTAGTTAACTGAGATGATGATAAAATAGGCCAAACAGATATAAATAAATTTCAAATCACAAAGTATATCAATTTAACAAACATAAGATATTTTAGAAATTGTGAGTGGGTTAAAACACTCACCTTTTGGATTTAAATTGAATTTAAAATTCAATTTAAACCCCAAAATTTGACGGTCTCAGAATCCATCCAAACCAGCGTCATCAGATCCGAAATTAAATTACGATCCTAACAAAAAAAATTCGCGTGAATCGGAGGTAGTATGAAAACGTTATGGCAAAATTTCGATTGAAACAAAATTTAAAAATAAAAGCAACATGGTCCACAATTACCTCAAACTTTGCCACGTAATCATCTCCTACCCGCATGCGCAACTCTCTTCTACAGCACAATTCGAACGAACCCGACTTCAAGCTTTGACCATGGCGTTTGACCGAGATTTTCCACCTACTCCGACCTCCGTTGAACCCGATGCCACCACCATCGACCCTAGCTCGCCGAGCCACACCCAGCTATCCCCCTCCGGTCGCCACCAACGCCGCCGGCCGTCGCTCCAATTTCAAACCCTAGTCGCCAAATTCGAGCGCCACAGCCCACGATACAGCATTCGACCACCATCCAACGATTCCACGCTTCGCGCTCTACGAAACCCAGAAAGCAATTTGCCTAAAATCGATCCAATCAAAAACTCCCAAATTGGGCCATATGGATTTCGAAAATTGAAGGTTTGACCGCTATTTCCGGTTGATCTGAGCATCAATTGCAAAAACCGAGACCACCCGTAGATTCGTATCGATGAAAACTACCACATATATTTTTTTGGGATTTTTCTGAGGACTTAAATTTTTATTTGATTTTTGAACTGTTATTTGGATCTGAAAGCATCCATTGAGGTAGAGAAAGGATTGAAGAAAAATGAACATACAGACAAATGATAGAAGATGGAGGCTAGGGTTTATAACCGTGCTTATATAGAGGTAGAGGTAGAATAGACAAATGGGATAAACGAACGTGCGGAACAAACTATGGCCCAAAAAGCCCGTTCTGACCCCGAAACGAAATTGGGTAAATCCATATATCAAATCAGGTAATTTAAAACATTCTGAACGCGATGGAAAAAGTTTCACGTCCAAATTCCATCGTATGAAGAAGTTATGCTGAAAACAAAATTTTCAAATTGATTTTAAAATTTGATTTCAATTAAATCGATTTCAAGGCGTTTCACGTTCGTACGATCAAACGACAAGTCCGATCGCAACAAAACTTAAAACCCTACAATAATTCATTGATATGGATCCGATGGAATTGGTTTCGTCGAAATCCGAGTCAGTGGCCAAAATGGTTATTTTTATATTAATTAAATAAATTTTAAAATAAATTAATTAAATGGAATTTTATATTTCAATTATAGAATTGACCATTTATCACCTTTATACTTCTCAAAAATTTGCAATTATTTAAACATAATTTAAATGTCAAATTAGAGCAAATAAATTTTTTTCAACTTCAATGCCCTATCTTTAAATTCCATTATATTCAAAATTATAAATTTTGGTTCCCAACATTTCTATTAAATTAACTAATCTATGTTTATTCCATCTATAAATTTAAAGTAGATGGATTCCATGTTGGGTTCAAAATCTATTATTCTAATATCCTTGAATTCCAGCTAAATCTTTATAAACGTAATAATTAAACGTTAATTTCATTTATTTTGCAATACATCCAATTATTATAAATTAGATCAATTAACTTACTATTTAAAACTCAACTTCAAAAAAATTCATTACGTGCCTTACCATCAATCTATGTAACCTTTAATCCATTCCAAATTCTACTGATTCCAAAAATTTAGAACTTCACACTTTGCTTACATAAATTTTGATTGTAGTACACTTATTATATTTTGCCAAATAGATACATTGATTTCAATTAACTATCCTCTATAATTTATTTCTTGGTTTCATTCTTCTTATTTCCCAACTTACAATCTGTGTTACAAATTTTGAATTAGTCACTATTCATTATTATTGACTTTAATTTAGCATCACTTACCTTGCATTAACGTTGTTACTTAACAATCCCTACCCAATTGCAATTTTATATTCAAATGAATACATTTACTCTTTTCGTTATGAAATTAATTATCAAAAGGCACATCTAATTATCATTATTGATTTTATACAAATTCCATTAACTGTACATTCAATTACTATTCAATGTATATGTATTCATTAATCAATTCGATATATACGTTTGTTTCCCTCTATTTGATTTATAACCTAGTATACATTTACCTAAATTCTATTTCAATCACATTCATTAATGGGTGTGGCATTGAAATCAAATTCATTAACTTATCTCACATTATTATCATTAATTACAGTTGGTTTACCAATTTTTATTCAATACCATAAATAAATAACATATTATTCAATACTTACTCTTGTTTCTCATATTCTATTTAAAAATCAAATCATAACATTCACATCATTTTATTGAATTGGTATTTCAATAAATAACATTTATTTATTTATTATTTTTTTTCAGTTAACTTTTAATTACAATTGCTACATCTAATTCCTAACATTCATTTTACTATAAATTATGGAAATTATGACAAACTTAGTTAACGAAATTCACGGGTCGTTACACTCTCCCCCACTCAAAACTTTTCGTCCCCGAAAAGGAAAAAGAAGGGAGAAGGAAGAATTTAGATAAACAATACATCTTATTCAAAATATTAACTTATAAACACTAATCTACAAAATTTATTACTTTATATAAAATATACCCATTTTAATCATTATATCTTTTTATACTTAAATAAATAAAGTTTGGAGAAGCATTCAAAAATAATTTTCTAAGTCCACAAATTTCGAAAAATTTCGGCGGAGTCTCCTTTGTACGGAGAGGCTCGAGAGAAAATATAATATTAAATATAACAAAATATCACATATAATATCCAAAATAGTAAACCCCAACACGGAAAAATATATAAAATATCGCTATAAAACGTAATCCGAAACGTACCTATTTGTCGGGCATTTACGCTTAATTTATGGAACCAAAAGCAGTAGCAATTGCTTCCATACCTGCATTTCACTTATATAATCTAAAAAGGTTAACTATTTATATAAAGTGAAATATTTATGTGGTTTCAATCATTAACAACCAATCAATACATCAACCATCAACTTCACAAACAGCATACACACCTAAAACAAAGCAACCATCCAATCAAACAGACAAATAGCTGTTTGGGTTCAAAACTTGAAATTGTACGAAATGGAAATAACTATCAAGTGCATCATTTCTTCAACAGTCTTAGATGGACAAAATAGATTATTTATTCATCCAACAACTTCAAATTCCTTACCCAACGAACCACAAATCAAACAATGACAATTCCAACCATCAAAATCAAATTAGCTTATTATAACTTTATTTCATACTTTAGTTGTTTGATTTCCTTTTATAATTTACATTTATTTCTAGTAAACCTTTAATTTCATTTACTCATTACTTACGATTATTCTTTCTCATTAATTTAGGTCATGTAAGTTTCTATTATTGCATTACACCTATGCATTTCTCAATTTCATTTATTTATTTAATACTTACATCCCTATTATATTTACTGCATTCATCTTCTATACTTATTTTGTTCACAAATAGTTTAAATCTTTTACTTAAGTTTTATTATCTTCCATATATTTACTACTTACTATTATTTACTCATTTATTATCTTATGATCTTATTTATTCACACATTAAACACTTAAGTTTATAATCATCTATTTGTCATACTTACTTTTTAATTATATTTACTTGATAAAATTTCAATTATAACCTAAGTTAATAACATTAAATTCTAATTTAATATATCAAATTCATTGAATACTTCATTACCTACTTTTACTTGTACAAATTTCTATTACATTTCTTATTAAACATTTCAACTTTTTATATTTGGTAAGTTATATAAGTTAAAGAAAATGGAAATGAACTTATACAAGTTTTATCTCATCTTTTAATTAAATTTAATGTTCAACAATATTACTCTTTGTCTCATATGTTACAAAGTTCAAATTTCCTTTTATTTCCATTTATAACTTAGTTTTTAGATCTCTTATTTAAATCAGAGGTTTCAATTTATTAATTACTTACCTTTTATTTCACTACAATAATTTAAACAATTAATTAATGGAAATTTAAGAATTAAATTTCGGGTTAAATTTCAAATTATTTTGAAATAATAGATAAATATTTTCTTATAACTTATACCTCTAGTTAAATTTAAAACAATTCAAAATTTATACATTTTTTTTTCAAAAAATGAATCTGCAGTAAACTACTACAGTGGCCTTCCCACTTCGAAACTCGAAAATGAAAGTCGATGATGCGTGCACTCATCACCGAAATTATTTTCCAACGACAAAGAGGGGAGTACAAAACTTGTTCTTTCCAACATTTCTATTTATATTGAAATACTAATATCAGAAAATACCTTTAAAATATTATTATTTTTTTCTCCAAATTCGTCTTTAAAACAAAACTTCCGAATTATATTAAAATATTTATATTAGAAAATACTTATAAACAATACTATCATATTCCAAAATTTATTCGAAAGAAATTTCAAAACCCCGGAACTTAAGTTCTAAATTACCCATTTTATCTATTTTATTCTTTAATCTTGTTTCTATTATTATTTACACTTATTACCTACCAACCAATCTATAGCAACCAATATATATGTCAATTGAAAATTTTATTTTATATATAGAAAATATAATAGGCAAAATTATTTCATTCACCTATATTAAAAACAAATATTATGTCTGTCTGTCCTATTAAGTGTTTAGAAACCCCTATTGATGTCACAGCGTCCCATGCATCAAGCAGAATTTATAAATACAAAACGGAACAGATTAACACAATATCAAAACCTTTTTATAGCACTAACAAATACGCTCTCTCATATATGCGCTCAGCGACTCCCATAGGGTATTATTACCCTATTAGTAAAGATTCAAACCCCACAAAGCTAAGGTTTATCGCTAAACCAAAGCTCTGATACCAGATGTAACGGACCGCGTTAGTGGGGTAACGCCCACCGTAGCATACAGCAGTACCTGTGTTCTGCCTTTACAGCCAGCCTCTCGACTGCACCAACCCCGCAGGGACATGTAGGAGTAAGAGTCATCCGCTCGCTACCAAACCAAATGCGAGAACCCCCTATCATGCTGCACCCGCCAAGTGCATAGGCAGACACACATGCCAATTCAAACCATACGAAAGGACGGATTGTTATGGGGTAAATAAGAAAAGACAAGAAAGAAATAAAACAAAATAGAATCTTGCAGCGGAACGATAAAATATAATAATCAAATAACAGTTCATGAAGCTGTTTTACAAAACATTTGATTATACTTATGCAATACATATCAGAGTTACACATACCAGAGAATGATAATTATGCAGCGGAATACAATGGTGTAGTAGAATATATAATAAATAGTAATAATAAAATCTTCGTCTTCGTCCTTCAGAAATAGGCCTTCAAATCCTGAAATGCTCAGGCTGACCCGAGCGAATTGAAAAGACAAAACACTCGAGTCAGAACTAAAAGATCTTATGTAAGTTAAATCAATGAAATAAATATGAGTGTAAACGGCGTCAGAGATGTTTACGGGGTTTGACATCTCCTATCCAGTGTCTAACGTGGGTGCAATAACTTAAGAAATGTTCGGGATTCACATCTCTTAAGGATCCGTTAAACTATCCACTATGTAGTAATATTCGCTATATACAGTAGTGTCTAATCAGTAAAGTATAATCATATAGAAAATAGCGTTAAGGGGATGGAGAACCTTAACGCGGTCGGATCTTAAAATAATAATCGTAGTAAAGCTCGATATGGTAGGTGACACGGCACAACTAGGCAATGCCAGGGTAGATATACCAATTACGCACACGGACTGATGGAGCGCATAACAGCCACTATCGTCCACCTCGAACAACACTCCCAAATCGGAGGATGGCCATCTAATCAATCACAAGTAAGAGTATAATATCGAAGAAATGTGTCCGAGAAGAGGTGCTACCTCACTGGTCCGAGATTGCTCCTGTTTTAGCCACCTTATGCCAACTCACGGGAGTTGAGTCCACGTAACATACCTTAAGAACGTCGCCACCATCCTACTTCATTCTGGAATCTCCACCGCGTATATGGCTGTCAAAGTGGTTTTCGGTATCGACATAGAGTATGTCCATATCCGATCCCGGTCTCTTTAACAACCAATCGTTATTATAACACCGTGGTCATTTAATATATATATACTTTTAAAAACACAATCATTGCCCTTCCAAACATATCCTTTACTTCAAAATAGTATATACCTTAAAACCAAAATATTTTTGCCATTTCAAAACATATCCTTTACTTCAAAATAGTATATACTTTAAACCAAAATATTATTACTATTTCAAACCCCAAATTATCAATGTATTATTTCCATTTCAAAACCCAATTCAATAATATATCATTTCCATTTCCAAAACAATTCAATGATCTCATTTAAATAAAACCAAATTTCCAATCACTAATCTTACTTTTATTTATAAAAACTCGAAATATTCTTTAAAACCATATTAAACCCAAATCACATAAGGCAGTCATATTCTAAATCTCAAAATTTCAATCGGTTTCAAATCAATATATTCAAAGATAATTCTTAAATAATTCCTATTTCAAATGAATTCATTTTCAAACCATATTACTTTCAAAGTTATAACAATTTCGAAAACCAATACTTTGAAAACAATAATACCTTAATTTAAATAAAACATTTCAATTTTGATATATTTCAAGTCTTAAAATATTCTAAAATTCTCAACCAAATCTGAAAATCTTATATATACCTTAATTCAATTTACTATTATTTAGTTTAGAAATATTTATTTAATAAGTTCAATATCACTTAAATAAAACTCAAACTTGAAATATTCGTAAATCAACTTAAAACATCATTAAGTTACACATAGCTTAAATTTTAGAATTTAACTATATATAAAATAATATTTATCAAATATCAAAATTTAATATTTATTAAACCGTATATTTCTTTCCAAACCATAGAAAATCACTTTAAAATATTTTATATATAGACCACGATGCCTGTATATAATTTTCTATCCTATGGTTAAATGATACGGATATTTTATCATTTCAATCCGTAATTTAAAAATAAAAATTTTACGGTTGTATATCATTTCAAACCGCAATCCCGAAATAAATAAAGATATATCAGTAACGAACTTGCAGATTTTAATGATATACAGTAAAACATCCATTCATCCATCATCATCCATCATCCAAATCACAATCATCATCCAACAATAAATCAACATCAATATATATATATATATATAACTGATAATATATACAAGTAATAACTGGCAGTTAATATGCAATCAAAGAAATAAACAACAAATTTAATTAAATAGAGGTAATTAACTGAGATGATGATAAAATAGGCCAAACAGACATAAATAAATTTCAAATCACAAAGTATATCAATTTAACAAACATAAGATATTTTAGAAATTGTGAGTGGGTTAAAACACTCACCTTTTGGATTTAAATCGAATTTAAAATTCAATTTAAACCCCAAAATTTGACGGTCTCAGAATCCGTCCAAACCAGCATCATCAGATCCGAAAATAAATTACGATCCTAACAAAAAAAATTCGCGTGAATCGGAGGTCGTATGAAAACGTTATGGCAAAATTTCGATTGAAACAAAATTTAAAAATAAAAGCAACATGGTCCACAATTACCTCAAACTTTGCCACGTAATCATCTCCTACCCGCATGCGCAACTCTCTGCTACAGCACAATTCGAACGAACCCGACTTCAAGCTTTGACCGTGGCGTTTGACCGAGATTTTCCGCCTACTCCGACCTCCGTTGAACCCGATGCCACAACCATCGACCCTAGCTCGCCGAGCCACACCCAGCTATCCCCCTCCGGTCGCCACCAACGCCGCCGGCCGCCGCTCCAATTTCAAACCCTAGTCGCCAAATTCGAGCGCCACAGCCCACGATATAGCCTCCGACCACCATCAAACGATTCCACGCTTCACGCTCTACGAAACCCAGAAAGCAATTTGCCTAAAATCGATCCAATCAAAAACTCCCAAATTGGGCCATATGGATTTCGAAAATTGGAGGTTTGACCGCGATTTCCGGTTGATCTGAGCATCAATTGCAAAAACCGAGACCACCCGTAGATTCGTATCGATGAAAACTACCACATATATTTTTTTGGGATTTTTCTGAGGACTTAAATTTTTATTTGATTTTTGAACTGTTATTTGGATCTGAAAGCATCCATTGAGGTAGAGAAAGGATTGAAGAAAAATGAACATACAGACAAATGATAGAAGATGGAGGCTAGGGTTTATAACCGTGCTTATATAGAGGTAGAGGTAGAATAGACAAATGGGATAAACGAATGTGCGGAACAAACTATGGCCCAAAAAGCCCGTTCTGACCCCGAAACGAAATTGGGTAAACCCATATATCAAAACAGGTAATTTAAAACATTCTGAACGCGATGGAAAAAGTTTCACGTCCAAATTCCATCGTATGAAGAAGTTATGCTGAAAACAAAATTTTCAAATTGATTTTAAAATTTGATTTCAACTAAATCGATTTCAAGGCGTTTCACGTTCGTACGATCAAACGACAAGTCCGATCGCAACAAAACTTAAAACCCTACAATAATTCACTGATACGGATCCGATGGAATTGGTTTCGTCGAAATCCGAGTCAGTGGCCAAAATGGTTATTTTTATATTAATTAAATAAATTTTAAAATAAATTAATTAAATTGAATTTTATATTTCAATTATAGAATTGACCATTTATCACCTTTATACTTCTCAAAAATTTGCAATTATTTAAACATAATTTAAATGTCAAATTAGAGCAAATAAATTTTTTTCAACTTCAATGCCCTATCTTTAAATTCCATTATATTCAAAATTATAAATTTTGGTTCCCAACATTTCTATTAAATTAACTAATCAATGTTTATTCCATCTATAAATTTAAAGTAGATGGATTCCATGTTGGGTTCAAAATCTATTATTCTAATGTCCTTGAATTCCAGCTAAATCTCTATAAACGTAATAATTAAACGTTAATTTCATTTATTGTGCAATACATCAAATTATTATAAATTAGATCAATTAACTTACTATTTAAAACTCAACTTCAAAAAAATTCATTACGTGCCTTACCATCAATCTATGTAACCTTTAATCCATTCCAAATTCTACTGATTCCAAAAATTTAGAACTTCACACTTTGCTTACATAAATTTTGATTGTAGTACACTTATTATATTTTGCCAAATAGATACATTGATTTCAATTAACTATCCTCTATAATTTATTTCTTAGTTTCATTCTTCTTATTTCTCAACTTACAATCTGTGTTACAAATTTTGAATTAGTCACTATTCATTATTATTGACTTTAATTTAGCATCACTTACCTTGCATTAACGTTGTTACTTAACAATCCCTACCCAATTGCAATTTTATATTCAAATGAATACATTTACTCTTTCCGTTATGGAATTAATTATCAAAAGGCACATCTAATTATCATTATTGATTTTATACAAATTCCATTAACTGTACATTCAATTACTATTCAATTTATATGTATTCATTAATCAATTCGATATATACGTTTGTTTCCCTCTATTTGATTTATAACCTAGTATACATTTACCTAAATTCTATTTCAATCACATTCATTAATGGGTGTGGCATTGAAATCAAATTCATTAACTTATCTCACATTATTATCATTAATTACAGTTGGCTTACCAATTTTTATTCAATACCATAAATAAATAACATATTATTCAATACTTACTCTTGTTTCTCATATTCTATTTAAAAATCAAATCATAACATTCACATCATTTTATTGTATTGGTATTTCAATAAATAACATTTATTTATTTATTATTTTTTTCAGTTAACTTTTAATTACAATTGCTACATCTAATTCCTAACATTCATTTTACTATGAATTATGGAAATTATGACAAACTTAGTTAACGAAATTCACGGGTCGTTACAGTATGAGTTTGTTTTGCATTCTAAAAGGTAAGGACTTATGTCTAATATATTTCATGACTAAGTTAGTGAAACACAATCATGTGTATATATTAGCCCCAGCAATGATTAAAAAACTAACTGCCTAGTGTCTAAAATGCCATGTCCCTTTTAAGATGAGTCAAAATACCAAGAATCACAAAATTTGTACTACCTGTAGAGCCAATACAATGTGTATTTAGAGAATTAAATGAGTGGATTTATATCTCTCCGAGTAAAACAATAAAAAAAGTTCTTGTAATATTATTTTGGGATATTATGAACTAACCCCATCTCCAAATATGTTGATGCTTGGTAAAAAAATGCCCATATTTATAGAGGATGGATAAGTGTTATTCAATGGGGTAGCTACTTTTTGCTACCCAGATTTAAGTATAAAACAATGCATAATTGGTTATACTAAGTTACCCTAACATTGAGTCTACTAAGTCAATATTGTCTACTCTTCGTTAGATTGGGTTATACTTAAGTTAGTAATAACATGTTATTGGACAAGACTAAGCAAAAGAGAAAAAAATTTAAAAGGGAATTTAAAAAAATGAAAAGGTAGAAATTTGTATTTTACATAAAGGTATAATAACAGAATAGACATAGCCCAAAAATTATGCAAGTAAACACAAGGAATGTCAAATATAGTGTTGGAAAATATAGATAAGTCCAAAAATTACGCTTCGCGCATCCAAGTTCAAGTCTACTATCTATGATCAAGAAAAAATCATGGATACCACTTGATTCTTTTTAACATACATATGCATGTTAAGGAACATTGTAGCCTTAACTCAACAATTAGAACTGTTATTTTTCACAAAAGACGACCATGATTTAACCGACATTTGCCATTAAATAAAACTATGTTTTTCTCAAAGAATCATACACAGCTTAATAATTGTTTCAAAAATGTTTGGTTCAATAATATATCACATATAAAATATATCAGTTCTAGTTTAATAAAATATATCACATGTTGTGTTCAAATAGGTTAAAATATATCACATATAAAATACATTATGCACAACTTAATGATTGTTTCAAACATGCTGTGTTTTAAATAGCTTCGTAAAATATATCACATTCAAAGTATAAAATATAAATCGTATCAGATATAAAAATCATAGTGATGGGAACCAAGCCCGGAAGCGGTGAAATTGACTAATTATGGTGGGTTTGTTGCACGGTCAAAGCAGAGAATCGCACTGGAGGGTTTGTCAGAGACTTGAAGCAGAGAATCTTCGATTCATGCAGTGGAAGACTCTAGTGGATAATTTTGATGGAGGTGGAGGAAATCATTGTTATCGCTTGAGCTAATAATATACTACTGACAACGGTTCCTTGAATTGGAGTGAATAGACAAAGTGAAGGCGGTGTTGTGTTGGATGGATGATTTGGTTTGATTTAGGGTTTCTTGAACGATGAAGTGATTTGATTTGGGGTTTTTGAACAGAAAAGAGGGAGAGCGAATTTTACAATTTTTTTGTTTATTTTTTGTTTTTGTTTCTCAGGAGACAAGGTGATAGGAGGGAGATTGGACATAGTGTTGAAAAGCGAACACGCACCGCTAAAAATATTTGTTCCCGCCTTTCGATGGTATAGCGTTGAAAATTACTTGTTTATTTATTCCATAATTTTTTAATAGCATATAGAACACAAACGCTATGGGCCAGTGCTATGGATGGTGCATTTTGTTGTAGTGAGTAAACTCAGCAGATATACTAGCAACCCATGAAAGAATCATTAGAAAGCTATAATTCGAGTAATAGGATACCTAAGGTGTCCAAAACGTCATGGACTACATTATGATAGGTACCCATCTATAATAGAAGGGTATTATGATGCAAACTGGATAACCGATTCATCAGATACAAAATCTACTAGTGGATATGTGTTTGCCTTGGCTTATGGGGCAATATCTTGGAGATCCTCTAAACAAACTTGTATAGCAAGATCAACCATGGAATCCGAATTTATTGCCTTAGACAAAGCCGTAGAAGAAGCGGATTGGCTTTGAGGTTTTTTAGAAGGTATTCCAAATTAGGAAAAACCTATACCTCCAATAAGCATACATTGCGACAACCAATCAGCTATTGGAAGGGACAATAGTAAGCTTTACAATGGCAAGTCTAGACATATTCATCGTAGACATAAAACCGTTAGACAACTTCTCTCTAATGGGGTTATCACAATTGACCATGTAAGATCAAATGATAACATTGCGGATCCATTAACAAAAAGTTTAACTAGATAGAAGGTTAATATCTTATCGATGGCAATGGCATTAAGGCCCATAAACTAAAAAGTTTCTTTAAACGGAAACCCCACCTAACTGACTGGAGGTCCCAAGATCTAGGTTCAAAGAGACAACTAAGTTTAGATAAACTTGATAGCACTGTAAATATTCAAACCATTCCTATGATAAGTCAGTGCACTACTCGCCGGAGAATAGGATAAGTTTTGATACTTTTAATGATGTCTATACTTGGTAATATTAAGAACCAAGTGGAGTATTGTGAAATACCCTTTATAGAATCACCTACATGAGTGCGAAGGAGCCGCTTCAAGGAGAATTGTAAGTCCAAATTCTCCAAGCACTCATGAGACCAAGCTGGTGTTCATGGCAAAAACGAACACAAATAGAGAACAAAGGAAGATAGGAAACACTTATTGTGTGTTGTCTATTTTAGATTTACACAAAAGGCTTATAGTACAAAGACAACCTTAGTCCACTGATTTGCCAGTAAGTCAAAAGGATAAACACTGGGAAAGTTCAAGGCAAATGTGCTGCTTTAACCAATCCGATAAATGGTTCGCAAAATTTAAGAACAAATTGAGCAATTACTCATTCATGTGGGGGATTGTTAGAAATAAATTACGATTTCATTGGGAAATGTGAAGGCATTGAATGCCTTGGGAAATGAATAGTCCCACATCTTAGAATAAAATATACATTTTTTGTTTATATACTAAGATGTGGACACTATTATGGTTACTATGAGACAAAGCATAGCCATGATGGATGGTGCAATGCACCATCCCACACGCGTACGGCCATGCCCGCGCCCATGCCCGAGTCCGAGCCCGCACCCTCATTCGCGGCTCGGGCGAATGGGCGTTTGTGGCATATTAGAGGCACTTAGCACTTTGTAGTTGGCTTGGCTTGGCTGTTCAGACCGAACAGTTTTTTATTTTGTCCATTCAAACTCAAACAGTAGCAGCGCTTGGTAAAGGGTCGCAACCTTTCCAACTGTCGCAACCATTCGAACAGGCACCTATTACCGAATAGGCACCTCCTAGCGCCTATATATAGGCTGAAGGAAAATAGGAAAATTCACTCTGTTTTTCTTGCACTTCTTCCTCTCCCACAAAACTCTGTTCTTAATAAATTCTCTTGAGTTCGTCGTTGATCTTTGATTGTTGTGCAGCATCACAGAGACATGTCCATTTCACCTTGGGAAACAATTGCTCGATATCCTTAAGCGCCGTAGAGTGAGCAATATTGTTTCAAGGAAATAGAGTATTTTGGACTCGAACAATCTAATCGGAATTATATCTATTGCATAATCTGTTTACTGCACAGTTCTATGCGTAATAGTTTTTTGCAACATAGTTGTAACAAATCTGTAGTGTTGCTATTTTGCAACATAATCGTAATAGTTTTGCAACATATTTGCAACGGTTTTGTACCGGTAATAGTTCTGTAGTTGTTGCAATTTTGCAACGTAATCGTAACAGTTTCGTAACCTTCTTCAACGTACTGTTAACAGATGCCATGAAGTAAGTCTTGCTAAAGAAGTTTAGTCTAATGTTAAGACTTGAGGTATAGTACCTAAAGAGCCACTTGTAAATGAGAAGGCAGCCTAATGTAGCGAACACCTTTTTAGTTTTGAAAGCTATTAAAATTAAGGGATATCATACTTATGAGACTATAAAATAATAGAGTCTAGATAAACAGAGCATTATGGGCATTACGATATGATATATTTTGAAAATCAAGGTGCATGAAAATATTATAATATATAATCAGTAATTGGTATGATATTGTAAATAAAACTTAAATAAGAATTATAATCACAAAACTAGTTATGTTGATGAAAAATAAGTCTTTTGGAAATACTCAGTTTCATGGAATCTTCTTTTTATGGTAACAAATGTGTTGTTCCAAAACATCATAAATTTCCTTCGCAGTTTTGGAAAATTGTGTAAAGAAATGATGAAAATGTCGAGGATTATTCACAGTGCTTACCATCTAAGATGAATTTCAGTTATTATTAGTCATTGCTAAGACATGATATAAGATGATTTTAATGTTGAAATTTAGATTATTGTGGTAAAAACCATAGTTATGTGAACTGAATGAAGCTTATTTTGTTAAACCAAGATATATAATCTATTATGGTAAAACCAAAGTCATGTAAACTAAATTTAGGCTATTTGACGTTCAGATTCCGAGTTGTATCTTAACATGTATGTATCATACACATGGGTCACTTACATATGCAAAAACAATCAACTTGTATTATAACATTAAAACTTGAAAACAATAAGCCAAATTGTTATAAGTTGCTTGTAAGGACCCGATTCTTCGACTTCCAAATATCGACATCAATACGTCCACTGTATCGACTGCCGAGCAAACGAATGCCGGAAAACCGAATTCTTAGGGTGAAAAAGAAGAGGTAGAAGAAAAGAGTAGAAAAAGAAAGAAGAAACAACAGACAACACAGAAACAGAAACAATATCAGAATCTCACATTCGCAGCGGAACAAAAATATAATAGATAATCACTAGTCTTTTAAAACAAAGAACTATATCAGTTTTATACAATACATCAATCAGAGTCAATATACAACTCAATACAACAATGGACAGTTATATAAACTTGTCCTCATACAGAATACACAGCGGAATAATACAAAGTATAGGTGATACGTTTCGCTATCCAGCTTGCTTCCAAAGCTCCAGAATATCCAGAATATCCTGATAACATAACTCTAGGCTGCCCGTGTGGAAAATAATGGGCACCCAGAGTTTAGAAGGGAAACAATAAACTCCGAGTCAGTCATGGTGACTGGTGTGAGATCGTAAAACAGATATTTTTCGCAAAGAAAATAAAATTTATTCGCAATGCCTTTTGAAAAATGAAACTACCATAAGGCCTCCCGCACACACACACAATGCAAACGCAAAATCGGAAAAGATTTCTCCTTATGATAGTCAAAGATGCTTGATACGCAAAATCAAATCGTTTTTGATATTATTATTAGTGCATAGTGTAGAAAACATTTTGAAAGTATAATATAAATCTTAGCCAGCATAGGCATTCCGCACTTATGCCTACTATAGCTACTATCCAAACAGTGGTGACCACCATAAGTGAATGATAGGTTAAACAACTAAAACCGTACAAGGCTCATATTGTTTGTTTGGATTTCCAACAAATGGTCAGGCCAAGGAACTTCCCATTGCCACATTGGTACGCCCCTGGAAAGACGACCCGAGAACCTAACCGGATCTCTGCCAACACAAGGCCGGGTTACCCCTAACTGGGTAACTACTAACACGAATATGTCATGCCCTGATCGTAACCGATCTATATCCGAGGATCCTCGATTTCCAACAACCACAAAGTAATAAATTTGCAGCAACCATATAGGTTAAGTATCTGGGCTCCATAGCATGATACCACCTCTATCCAGAAGGAATGACATACACTAAAGGGGCGCTACCCCCTAATAACCTTACCGCATCCTTCCTGTTTTGACCATTTCCGGGGTGTGAGGTCCGACGAAGTCTCGTCCACAAAGCTACGCTTTGTCACAAAACCATGCTTCGGGTCAAACAAATGATCAAAGTAATGATCACAAAAATAAATGATCAAACAAATGATCATATCACAAATGATCAAACAATGATCATTTCACAGCAACACTCAACATGTCACGTTACCAAATTGGGAGTATATCGCTGATAAATTTCAACTACATAACCTCTGAGCTCGTACGTCTCAGAGAAGGGGTTAAGCTAAGAGAATAAATTCTCCGCCACCAACAGAAATGTATTTGAAAGAAATCAGCTTTATATCTCAATCTGTAACGTCAGACACACAATCCATACAAGTCTGTTCCGGGATCGAACAGAACCGAATGCACTTCTCACGAAGCCCTTGCAAATCCGGATAATTTTTCAAATGACGTCTGGACTTCCCGTCACTAAGGGTGATAAAACCTCTATATCGGAGATCAGCCGATGCAGAGTAACTCAACGGTAATCCTTCCATTTTCAAAAATATCCGGTCTTCAACACCGGTCATCAAATGCAATTCATAACGACGTATCACATATTCGGAATGGGTTATACGACCCCAAGGTCCTTTCCCGACTAACCCGAATAGTGAGCGCTTATTCAAAAATAAGTGTGGCATTCAAATTCATCCAATTCACAACAAATACCCATTTAAGGTAATTATTGATAGTCGGTTATTTAACTATCAATAAAGATGCGCAACATCATCAGATTCCAAATAATTTTCCAAATTATTTAATTTCCAAAAAATATCTTTACAAGATATAAAATTTCCCACACTTAACCATTTGAAACAAATTTCAAATATTCACTTTCAAATATTCATTTTCAATTTATCTTTACAAAGATAAATTCTCAAAACGTTTCATTTCATATTGGAAAATATTTCCATACTTATTTAATAATAAGTAATTCACAAATCATTTATTTTCAACACTTGAAAAATATTCGATATACTTAAATCATAATTAAGTATATATTTCATTCTTTAAGGAAATCATTCTCTTTCATAAATTTTATTTGAGTCAAAATGAATGTTACGTAAAACATCGTTACGACGACTCAAAAATCACTAGTATAGGGATTCGAAATTAAGATAGATATATAAATCCCAATACTATATAAAAACATTTCCTTTCGGAAACCATTTACTATAACAACTGTGTTATAGTCCACCATTTCCTTATTTCTCGAAAAACGTCTATTTCAACAATGAATGTTGAAATCTATGTTTTCGATATTTAACACGTTTTAAAACATCTTTTAAAACAATTACTTCATTTCGTAATATCACTTCTGTGATATCCCGGAAATTTGGCAATATCAATTTAATAATCTTTATTAATAATTAAATTGATTTGTTGATTTTATTTTATAAAATTGACAAGTTTATTCATTTTAAAAAGCTAATAATATTTTAATTGGCAATATGTATTAATATCTTTTCTAACAATTTAAAATTGGGAAGATTTATCTTTCTAAATCTAATATAAGTGTTTATATTTATAATGTATATATATAGGTCTATATATATTATAAATAGGGAGTCTTTAATTTAATAAAACTATGTTTTCAAATTTATAATATGTATGAATGTATATATATTGTGTTTTGGAGTTATGTTATGAAATTCAATATAGTAATTATCTAAACTAATATTAAAATATTTCCCATTTAGAATATATATATATATATATTTGTATATTGAAATGGAAAGGTAATGATTCAAATTTAATAAAGTATTTTCAAACTTTAATATATATATAATTTGTAATTTGGAAATTTTAATTTAGCATAATACTTTTCAAAATGATATTTGAGATTTAAATTAAGAAGTTCATTGGTTTTAAGATTTTTTCATTTTTAAAATTCAAACATAAGTCAAAATAGGTTTGTGAAAATATGTATAGAGTTAAAATAAGTTCTCAAGCATTTATAAATATGTTATATGTATTTGATTTAAAGCATAAGTTATTTTTATAATTGTTTTTCACATTTGTATATTTATTAAAATCTAAAAGCTTAAATTATAAAAAGAGATAAATACATTATATACTTATAAATATTTCATAAAAACATATATATGTCTTAAATAAATTTATTAAAAACAAGAGTAACACTTGTTGGCATATTAGAGTAGTTTAGTGACATTTGTAATTTGCAAACCTATGTGTAAGCTAATTAAAAGGACAAGTGGCTTTATCTATTTTATTTTCTTTTCTCCAAATTGTAAAAATTTATGTAAGAAGAAAAATCTGTTTTCTCTTTTCAGTTTAAGATTATCTTTTCTTCAAATTCTTTCTCCACTAAGAACAATTCGAATCTAAATATTCAAAGAAGAATGAAAAACCTGAAATCAAAATAGAAACCTGGAAACCAAATTCAAAGAAGCAAAATAAAATCTGGAATTCAAATGCAAATCAAAAGAAAATGGAGGCAATTCAATAAGCAGCTTCAAATCTTCAATTGAATCTGAAGACATGCAATCAGAGGAATTAATCAAACAGCAAAGTTTCAAATTCAACTAAGCAAAAGAAAAAGCAAGTTTAAAACCAAACATCAGTCTGGAAAACAAGCCTGGAACAAATCTGTTCTCTGTTCAAAGTTTATGGTGAGTAAATATTATTTTAAAAACAGATCTATGTTTTGTTTATGTGATGATTTATCATCTGAAATGTTGAAATGAATGCATGTTTGTATATTAGTTTTGAAATGCCTGTATGCATGCCTGTATAGTTACATTTGAATGCCTGTGAAGTTTTCATAATCTCTGTGTAATAATAGCAGTATTCATTTCATAATAAAATCAATAACTCGAAGTTGATTTTGAATTGGTTAATGATTTATAAATAGGAGTTGTTTACAATCAGATAATCTATCAACTAAAAATAATTACAGGATTTAAAAGTGAATAATTGACTCTGAAATTTTGAGTTTACTGTAAATTTTCAATTTGGGTCAAAAATTTATTAAATCGAATTTGAGTTTGAATTACATGTTTGAATTCGTGAGTGGAAACCATGAATTTTAGTGTATATATCAAGATTTTTAGATTGGTAATTGAAGAGGATTTTGGGATTTTCTATTTTGGGGATTTTGGTCGATCGGTGGCGAATGGGGATGATCTGGGTGCCGTGGATTAACTCGAAGGTAGAGGGGATGGAGTAGATCATAGGAAAAATAGAGTTGGAATTTATTGATGTGGGGGTTGGCTGGGAATCGAGAAGATAGGGTTTAAGACACTGTTTTTTTTCGTTGATGTTCATACGAGTCTCGAGACGTCGAGAGATGGTCGGAATCAATCGCGTGGTGACTGGTGGTTGCTGGTAGACGAGGCGAAGCGATGGTGAGGATCGCGTGGTGTCTCGAGGTAGGGATCACCGGCGGTGGTCGTTTTCTGGTGATGGTGTTCTTCGAGCTGATGGGTTAAATGGTCGATGTTGATTCTCGTTCGAATCAAGGAGAAATGAGGGGTCGATCGTGATGTCGTGGTGAAGTCTGACTTGTCGGAGGCCAGGCGTAGTTCGTCGTCGATCAGCAAAGGGTGTGCACATGCACAAGCACGATCGCGTGCATCTGGGTATATGGGTTTGGAGAAGAAATAGTTTTCTCGGGTTTTCGTTCGAGTATTCTCGAGTTTTACTCGAAGTGGGTTGGAATGGGAATGACTCAAGAGTTGCTTCGAGTTTTTGATGATTTTACTCGGGTTTGAGTGGGAACAGCCTTAAAGTTTTAAAGGAAATGATTTTAAGTTTTAAAACAAAAGGATTTTGTAATTGAAATGTTTCCGTGTTTTAAAATCAAGGTAAACAAAGATTTTAATTTTTTTAACTAAATTGTTTTTCAAAAAAAAAAAAAATAAATAATATAAGTTTAAATAAGTTTTTATATTAAGTAAATAAGTTTTTAAAAAGGTTGAATAAGTGGGTATTAATAAATGAGGTTTGTTTAAAATTTATTAAATAACTTTGGAAAGTTTATTTAAGATTTTAAAGGTTAAATTAGAATGTTTGAATTGTTTAGTTATAATTGATTTTCTAAAGTATTTTATTCTAAATAAAGTTTAAAGATTTAGATTGGGTAATAAATTAAAATAAGAGTTTATCTTAAGTAATTAAGAGTTTGATAAATTAAAGATAATTAGGATGTGAAGATAATTAAATTGCTGGTCAATTTAATTTATTAAATTAAGATAATTGTTTTCTTAATTAAGATCTTTTAAATATAAGAAGTTAAGAAATTATTTAATTTAATTTAAATAATTAGTTAAATAATTAACTAAGTAATTAATTAGTGATTAATTAGAGATAATCACTTATAAATTTAATTAAGTATAATTACTTGATGAAGTAATTAAGGAATGGGTACTGGATGTAATTAAGTAAAAGGAAATTATTTAATAAAGTAATTAGAGAATAATTATTTTATTGAGGTAATTAAATATAAGTGATTAAGAGTTAATTACTTAGTGTCATTAATTAAATAATTTATTTAATAAAGTTAATTAAAATATTAAGATTAATTAATAAAGTAATTAATTAATTGTTAAGATAATTAATTAAAAAGTAATTAATTAAAAGGAAGTAATTAAGGGAAGTTAATTACTGATAAGATTAATCAAGGTGATTAATAATTGTGGTTTAATTAAGGTTAATTACTTAATGTAATTAATAAAATAATTAAAGATGGTAATTAGGGATCATTAGTTTATAATTAATTAATGATGTAATTAAGAGTTGATTAATTAAGATTAATTAATCAAATGATAAATGATTATAACTAATTAATTGTAATTAATTAAGGATTAAAGTAATTAATTTATAATTAATTAATTAATGAAGTAATTAAAGGTTAATTACTGTATTTGGTTAAGGATAATTAATTTGTGAAATTAATTAAGATAATTACTTAAATGTAATTAAAGTATAATTAATCAAGGTGATTAATTAAAGTGGATAATTAGAGAAAGATTAATTAATTTATTTGTAATTAATTAATGATTATATAAGTAAGATTTATAATGAAGTAATTAATTTAATTTACTTTAAATTAATTAAGAGATGAAGTAATTAATTTAATTCACTTTAAATTAATTAAAGATAGAGATAGTTAATTTAATTCATTTTAAATTAATTATGTTATGATTAAGTAAATCATTTCTTATATAAGAATGGATGACATTGATTTGTCTTGAATGGATGTAATCTCAGTAATGAGATAAGATGATATGTGGTATGAATGCTTGGTTGCATTATGATGGTAATATAGATTAACTATTGTGATGTTGATATGGATTACCTATTTGGTTATGAATCATCTGTTTAAATGATAATGTGATTATCAATTGTGACTTGTGAATTATCTATCTGTATAGATAAGTTAAATTGTTTAAACCTTTAAACAACTTGGCCTTAAAAGATACGTTTTGGATTTCGATGAGACCGGGATCGGGTTTCCGTATACCGGTATTCCAGGTCTGGAGACCCGAATACCACATCGATCCAAATTAACGATAGGTCGTGAATCTCAAGTGAAGATGAAGATTCAGAGTGCAAGGGTTATTGTCGTTAACTCTGAGGGTGATTCCAAAACGAGTGTAACGAGATAATGCCTTCGGTTTCGTTCGAACCCGGAACGAACTTGTATGGATTGAATACTTTCAGCACATCGTCAGGCGGACGATGAGTATTCTAAGTGATATGTTCTGATTAAAGGTAATCGTAACCTCAAGCCTCATCAACCGGGAATGGCTAAAACAGGGGAGGTGCAGCAAGGCTTCGTGGGTAGCGCCCACTGAGAGCAAGATAGATCCCTGTCTAGAGGTCCCTTTCTATATTTCGGCTTAGTGGGTAGTTGGAACTGCAGCCAACTACGGGGTTGTCTTGTTCGGGATTATCCAGTAAGGGATGGTTCCGGCTTTGTGTTGCAGGGGAGCGGGCGTACTCCTCGGTACGGTGATCTAGGCCACGTACTGTGACGGGCGGTACCCCAGTAGCCCTGCCATTGTATGGAATCCAAACTCCAATAAGTGCCGTACGTATTAGTTGTGCCCAACTATGTTGGAATGTGAGATGTAAGCATTTCAGCTATTTCTGTATTTTACTTGAAAACCCTAGACCCTATTATAATATAACTGCATTTCCTATCAAATGATTTGGTTAGCGTAAGGTAAAAACTTTTCCACGTTTATGTGTGGGAAGTCTTACGTGATACCTTTGTTTTCAAAAGGTTTTGAAGTTAAACAATTTAAACCCGTTTACTCACACCAGACCCATGTCTGACCCAAGTGTTTATTTTCTGTTTTATTAAACCTTGGGTACTCAATTTTTACGAGTAGCCAAGGGATTCAGGTTAGTCTTGATGAATACTGGAGGAGTTGAGGAGCAGGAGGCTTCAGCGAGTAGATATATAGAGTTTCCGCTGTGTTTGTATTAGTCTGTATTGTACTGGTATACTTGTGTTGTATAATAGACAGAAGTTTATAACTGTCTATTCTGTGATGTATAAATTGTGTACTCTGATGTATATGATACTATGTAATATCTTATGTGATAATATATTTCTCGTTCCGCTGTGAGATTTCTGATGTATTGTTGTTCTCTTTTCTTTTCTTTTCTTCTTCTATCCCTTTCTTTCTTCATAACGATGCGTCTTTCTGGACAAAGAAAGTCGGGTCGTTACATTTGGTATCAGAGCGGTAGGTTGAGTGAATACCTAGGCTCTGGAGTGGTGTCTATCTTGAGAGCGCGTATTTGTAATTTTTATATAACTATATATATATTTATTCTACCTATTTATTGGGTTACCTGTTCGGGTTTTCCAATATGAGTTATAAAGGTAGATAAGATGGTAGTGTGTGTAACACAATTACCAATAGTTAGAGTCTGAGTGTTGAGGTTGGAAGTGTATCTGTCGAGACTGTAGACCTAATACTGTCTCGAGTGAGCTTTGTTGTGGTGTAAAGATTTCATCGATCTCTGAAGGAAACCTGTTAAGGTTCGGAGTTTATCTTTGAAATTGGATGAGCAAAAGCGAATGATGGTATCTTGGTAACTTCTGGAAGAAGTAGCTGTGTGGTGAGACGCAGTGACTATGGATGTTTCCGAAGATGTTTCTTTTGGAACAAGTTTTAGGAAGTATATCTGCTTCGGTGTTGTGGCTGGGTCCAGCGGGGTGTTTATGTTTGATTTGAGGTCCGAGTTTCTCGAAGAGTTTTGGATTAGGAAGTCTTTGGCGTCAGTGTCAGCGGTGCAACTCGGAAGTGTTCTGTGTTGGCAGGAAGTTTTCTAGCTGAGCAGTTTTTCTAGAGGAGGAATCCAAAAGCAGCAGAGTGGATCCATTTCTTCGATGAATTGGATAGTTAAGTATGAGCTGTTCTAATTTGTGAAGAGAGAACAGTATCTGTGGTAGGTCGAGTTGATCGCAAAAGAGACTTGCGATTGTTCGAGTGTTCTCATGGGTTATTGGAGATTGAGATTCCGTATCAACTTGATTAGTGGAGTTACCGGAAGTTCAGCTTAGTAGAAGGATGTCTTCTAGAGAAGAATTTGGTGAAGCAGCTTAGGATTTTTTGAGAGGGATTGATCAGTCCTAATTTTCTGGAGGGAATTCTTCTATGTTTTGACCAAGTGGAGTGGTTCACTAAGATTTTATGGTATGGTGAACTGTGGATGATCAAGTTGTGCTCGAGTTTCTTTGACAGCATTCTCATCTATTCAAGATCAGAGTTGTGCAGCGGAAGCAAGATAGCAGCTATTCTAGAGTGGAAGCGACCAGAAGTTGTAATTTTCTTGGAGTAAAGGATTTCTATAGGAAATTCAAGTATATCTCTAAGTATGAAGGATTTTTCAGGATTTGGAGGTAAGGTTGTCAAGTGCAACTGTTTGGCTATTTCAGATAGGAGAAGTAGTTCGAAGTGCTCTAATGATTGTGGAGTAGAGTTGTGTTCTGGATTTTGGCGTATTTTTGGAAACCATTTTGTTGAGTAGGATCCGGAAATTGGTTTGATGTTGGTCTAGATTATTTCAAGAAGCATCAGCAAGGGTTAAGCTGATCAGGAAGGATCTGTAGACAGCCCAGGATCGTCTGAAGATTTTTGTGGATAAGAGACGGAGGAATTTTGAATTCGAAGTTGGAGACTTCGTTGTTGTTGAAGTTTCTCTGATAAAAAGGGAATTATAAGATTGGGTAAGTCTGGGAAGTCAGCTCCGAGTTATTTTGGATCTCTTCTGTATGCTGATTTGGATAAGTGTTTTGATCTACTGGATTGAATTGTCAGTTTGGATAACTGGAATTCATTTTGTTTCACGTATCTCTGAGAGAGTACGTATTTGATCTATCTCTGGTTGTGGAACCAGCAGTTCTGGAGGATTTGGTTGTTGAGTCAGACTCGTCTGTAGTCTGATATCTTGTTTAGTTCTGTAGATCTAGATAAGTAGAAGCTTTATAGCTTAGTAGTTTTGATTGTTTGTAGAGCGAGTATCCCGGTATATATATATACACTTGGGGAAACTCGAGGAAATTCTATCTAGAATTTTGTCTGGATAGTTAAAATTGTTTGATTAGATTAAATGGTTGCTATGATTGATAGTGTATGATTGATTGTGTGATTGTTGTTTAAAATAAAAAACTTTTGCTGGGTTATTAAATTATCTTTGCTTTTAAATTTCGGGGACGAAATTATTTTAAGGGGGGAAGAATGTGATATCCCGGAAATTTGGCAATATCAATTTAATAATCTTTATTAATAATTAAATTGATTTGTTGATTTTATTTTATAAAATTGACAAGTTTATTCATTTTAAAAAGCTAATAATATTTTAATTGGCAATATGTATTAATATCTTTTCTAACAATTTAAAATTGGGAAGATTTATCTTTCTAAATCTAATATAAGTGTTTATATTTATAATGTATATATATAGGTCTATATATATTATAAATAGGGAGTCTTTAATTTAATAAAACTATGTTTTCAAATTTATAATATGTATGAATGTATATATATTGTGTTTTGGAGTTATGTTATGAAATTCAATATAGTAATTATCTAAACTAATATTAAAATATTTCCCATTTAGAATATATATATATATATATTTGTATATTGAAATGGAAAGGTAATGATTCAAATTTAATAAAGTATTTTCAAACTTTAATATATATATAATTTGTAATTTGGAAATTTTAATTTAGCATAATACTTTTCAAAATGATATTTGAGATTTAAATTAAGAAGTTCATTGGTTTTAAGATTTTTTCATTTTTAAAATTCAAACATAAGTCAAAATAGGTTTGTGAAAATATGTATAGAGTTAAAATAAGTTCTCAAGCATTTATAAATATGTTATATGTATTTGATTTAAAGCATAAGTTATTTTTATAATTGTTTTTCACATTTGTATATTTATTAAAATCTAAAAGCTTAAATTATAAAAAGAGATAAATACATTATATACTTATAAATATTTCATAAAAACATATATATGTCTTAAATAAATTTATTAAAAACAAGAGTAACACTTGTTGGCATATTAGAGTAGTTTAGTGACATTTGTAATTTGCAAACCTATGTGTAAGCTAATTAAAAGGACAAGTGGCTTTATCTATTTTATTTTCTTTTCTCCAAATTGTAAAAATTTATGTAAGAAGAAAAATCTGTTTTCTCTTTTCAGTTTAAGATTATCTTTTCTTCAAATTCTTTCTCCACTAAGAACAATTCGAATCTAAATATTCAAAGAAGAATGAAAAACCTGAAATCAAAATAGAAACCTGGAAACCAAATTCAAAGAAGCAAAATAAAATCTGGAATTCAAATGCAAATCAAAAGAAAATGGAGGCAATTCAATAAGCAGCTTCAAATCTTCAATTGAATCTGAAGACATGCAATCAGAGGAATTAATCAAACAGCAAAGTTTCAAATTCAACTAAGCAAAAGAAAAAGCAAGTTTAAAACCAAACATCAGTCTGGAAAACAAGCCTGGAACAAATCTGTTCTCTGTTCAAAGTTTATGGTGAGTAAATATTATTTTAAAAACAGATCTATGTTTTGTTTATGTGATGATTTATCATCTGAAATGTTGAAATGAATGCATGTTTGTATATTAGTTTTGAAATGCCTGTATGCATGCCTGTATAGTTACATTTGAATGCCTGTGAAGTTTTCATAATCTCTGTGTAATAATAGCAGTATTCATTTCATAATAAAATCAATAACTCGAAGTTGATTTTGAATTGGTTAATGATTTATAAATAGGAGTTGTTTACAATCAGATAATCTATCAACTAAAAATAATTACAGGATTTAAAAGTGAATAATTGACTCTGAAATTTTGAGTTTACTGTAAATTTTCAATTTGGGTCAAAAATTTATTAAATCGAATTTGAGTTTGAATTACATGTTTGAATTCGTGAGTGGAAACCATGAATTTTAGTGTATATATCAAGATTTTTAGATTGGTAATTGAAGAGGATTTTGGGATTTTCTATTTTGGGGATTTTGGTCGATCGGTGGCGAATGGGGATGATCTGGGTGCCGTGGATTAACTCGAAGGTAGAGGGGATGGAGTAGATCATAGGAAAAATAGAGTTGGAATTTATTGATGTGGGGGTTGGCTGGGAATCGAGAAGATAGGGTTTAAGACACTGTTTTTTTTCGTTGATGTTCATACGAGTCTCGAGACGTCGAGAGATGGTCGGAATCAATCGCGTGGTGACTGGTGGTTGCTGGTAGACGAGGCGAAGCGATGGTGAGGATCGCGTGGTGTCTCGAGGTAGGGATCACCGGCGGTGGTCGTTTTCTGGTGATGGTGTTCTTCGAGCTGATGGGTTAAATGGTCGATGTTGATTCTCGTTCGAATCAAGGAGAAATGAGGGGTCGATCGTGATGTCGTGGTGAAGTCTGACTTGTCGGAGGCCAGGCGTAGTTCGTCGTCGATCAGCAAAGGGTGTGCACATGCACAAGCACGATCGCGTGCATCTGGGTATATGGGTTTGGAGAAGAAATAGTTTTCTCGGGTTTTCGTTCGAGTATTCTCGAGTTTTACTCGAAGTGGGTTGGAATGGGAATGACTCAAGAGTTGCTTCGAGTTTTTGATGATTTTACTCGGGTTTGAGTGGGAACAGCCTTAAAGTTTTAAAGGAAATGATTTTAAGTTTTAAAACAAAAGGATTTTGTAATTGAAATGTTTCCGTGTTTTAAAATCAAGGTAAACAAAGATTTTAATTTTTTTAACTAAATTGTTTTTCAAAAAAAAAAAAAATAAATAATATAAGTTTAAATAAGTTTTTATATTAAGTAAATAAGTTTTTAAAAAGGTTGAATAAGTGGGTATTAATAAATGAGGTTTGTTTAAAATTTATTAAATAACTTTGGAAAGTTTATTTAAGATTTTAAAGGTTAAATTAGAATGTTTGAATTGTTTAGTTATAATTGATTTTCTAAAGTATTTTATTCTAAATAAAGTTTAAAGATTTAGATTGGGTAATAAATTAAAATAAGAGTTTATCTTAAGTAATTAAGAGTTTGATAAATTAAAGATAATTAGGATGTGAAGATAATTAAATTGCTGGTCAATTTAATTTATTAAATTAAGATAATTGTTTTCTTAATTAAGATCTTTTAAATATAAGAAGTTAAGAAATTATTTAATTTAATTTAAATAATTAGTTAAATAATTAACTAAGTAATTAATTAGTGATTAATTAGAGATAATCACTTATAAATTTAATTAAGTATAATTACTTGATGAAGTAATTAAGGAATGGGTACTGGATGTAATTAAGTAAAAGGAAATTATTTAATAAAGTAATTAGAGAATAATTATTTTATTGAGGTAATTAAATATAAGTGATTAAGAGTTAATTACTTAGTGTCATTAATTAAATAATTTATTTAATAAAGTTAATTAAAATATTAAGATTAATTAATAAAGTAATTAATTAATTGTTAAGATAATTAATTAAAAAGTAATTAATTAAAAGGAAGTAATTAAGGGAAGTTAATTACTGATAAGATTAATCAAGGTGATTAATAATTGTGGTTTAATTAAGGTTAATTACTTAATGTAATTAATAAAATAATTAAAGATGGTAATTAGGGATCATTAGTTTATAATTAATTAATGATGTAATTAAGAGTTGATTAATTAAGATTAATTAATCAAATGATAAATGATTATAACTAATTAATTGTAATTAATTAAGGATTAAAGTAATTAATTTATAATTAATTAATTAATGAAGTAATTAAAGGTTAATTACTGTATTTGGTTAAGGATAATTAATTTGTGAAATTAATTAAGATAATTACTTAAATGTAATTAAAGTATAATTAATCAAGGTGATTAATTAAAGTGGATAATTAGAGAAAGATTAATTAATTTATTTGTAATTAATTAATGATTATATAAGTAAGATTTATAATGAAGTAATTAATTTAATTTACTTTAAATTAATTAAGAGATGAAGTAATTAATTTAATTCACTTTAAATTAATTAAAGATAGAGATAGTTAATTTAATTCATTTTAAATTAATTATGTTATGATTAAGTAAATCATTTCTTATATAAGAATGGATGACATTGATTTGTCTTGAATGGATGTAATCTCAGTAATGAGATAAGATGATATGTGGTATGAATGCTTGGTTGCATTATGATGGTAATATAGATTAACTATTGTGATGTTGATATGGATTACCTATTTGGTTATGAATCATCTGTTTAAATGATAATGTGATTATCAATTGTGACTTGTGAATTATCTATCTGTATAGATAAGTTAAATTGTTTAAACCTTTAAACAACTTGGCCTTAAAAGATACGTTTTGGATTTCGATGAGACCGGGATCGGGTTTCCGTATACCGGTATTCCAGGTCTGGAGACCCGAATACCACATCGATCCAAATTAACGATAGGTCGTGAATCTCAAGTGAAGATGAAGATTCAGAGTGCAAGGGTTATTGTCGTTAACTCTGAGGGTGATTCCAAAACGAGTGTAACGAGATAATGCCTTCGGTTTCGTTCGAACCCGGAACGAACTTGTATGGATTGAATACTTTCAGCACATCGTCAGGCGGACGATGAGTATTCTAAGTGATATGTTCTGATTAAAGGTAATCGTAACCTCAAGCCTCATCAACCGGGAATGGCTAAAACAGGGGAGGTGCAGCAAGGCTTCGTGGGTAGCGCCCACTGAGAGCAAGATAGATCCCTGTCTAGAGGTCCCTTTCTATATTTCGGCTTAGTGGGTAGTTGGAACTGCAGCCAACTACGGGGTTGTCTTGTTCGGGATTATCCAGTAAGGGATGGTTCCGGCTTTGTGTTGCAGGGGAGCGGGCGTACTCCTCGGTACGGTGATCTAGGCCACGTACTGTGACGGGCGGTACCCCAGTAGCCCTGCCATTGTATGGAATCCAAACTCCAATAAGTGCCGTACGTATTAGTTGTGCCCAACTATGTTGGAATGTGAGATGTAAGCATTTCAGCTATTTCTGTATTTTACTTGAAAACCCTAGACCCTATTATAATATAACTGCATTTCCTATCAAATGATTTGGTTAGCGTAAGGTAAAAACTTTTCCACGTTTATGTGTGGGAAGTCTTACGTGATACCTTTGTTTTCAAAAGGTTTTGAAGTTAAACAATTTAAACCCGTTTACTCACACCAGACCCATGTCTGACCCAAGTGTTTATTTTCTGTTTTATTAAACCTTGGGTACTCAATTTTTACGAGTAGCCAAGGGATTCAGGTTAGTCTTGACGAATACTGGAGGAGTTGAGGAGCAGGAGGCTTCAGCGAGTAGATATATAGAGTTTCCGCTGTGTTTGTATTAGTCTGTATTGTACTGGTATACTTGTGTTGTATAATAGACAGAAGTTTATAACTGTCTATTCTGTGATGTATAAATTGTGTACTCTGATGTATATGATACTATGTAATATCTTATGTGATAATATATTTCTCGTTCCGCTGTGAGATTTCTGATGTATTGTTGTTCTCTTTTCTTTTCTTTTCTTCTTCTATCCCTTTCTTTCTTCATAACGATGCGTCTTTCTGGACAAAGAAAGTCGGGTCGTTACAACTTCTCCAAAACATATCCATTTTATTTAAAAATATGTTCACTGTCCAAAATCGTGAATATACCTCACTAGCCAAATTTCAATATTTTCTACACATTTAATTTCAAGAATTTATCCACTGTCTAAAGTTGTGGATAAAATTTTCAACCAAACATTTTTATTACCATATTATATAAAGAATAATTCGCTATCAAAAATCATGAATATATCCCCTTTAATAAACCTCTATGTTTAATTTATCAAATTTAATTGATTTCGGATTTATAAAACAACGTTTATAAATTCACCTTTTTATATTTCATAACAACTTTGATTTATAAATCTCCTTTATTAACAAATTCGATCAATATTCCATTTAAAGGCAAAAATCCAATTTATAAGTTAATTTCTTATAAATCTTTTATTGTACAAATTCATTCATTTTATAACTTCACAATTTATAAATCTATAAATTTTATTCACTTGTGAAATCCATTTGTACTTCATTTTAATACTTATAAAACGTATCCCGATATTTTAAATTTATAAATATCAATTTTATTTACCTTTTATATACATCGTTTTTTAAGAATTCAAAAATCCCAATTTAAACCATTTTATAAATCAATCAACTATTTATTTCAAAAACCACACTTTGGTTATATTTCACAAAAATCATAATTTTTATAACTTTTAAAAAAAATGGATCCGATGATGCAACACACAAATTAGTCAATCACGACAACAAACATCATATATCGATACGAAGATCAACAAATATCACAATATCTGTAATCAAATAAATACTGGTGAGTAATCCAATTGGATCCCTCCAACCTGTTTCCCTACATCCACAGATGTTAGCACAATACCAATTCCACTTCGAGGTGGAATATCGCGGTATATGGGATTTATAAAAATATCATCCGCTATTATGCGGCGCAATAGGGTCTTATCCGCTATATAGTGCGGGAAATCAATCAATCCAATATATACATATGCCAATATGTATATATTGCTATATATATAAATCACATCCAAACAACAATCAATCAATCTGAAAAAAATCAACTTTTCATTTTGAGTGAGAAGATCTCACCTTTGCTTTAATTTGCAATCCCATTTCCATTTTGATCATTTCTTCATTGTATTAACCTTGTATAAACATTACATACAATTTATTAATATTCGAATCAATTGAACAATTAATTTCCGTTTAATAGTTTTTTTTGATTAGTTGATAATTCTTGTTAAACCAATTTTCTTCTTTAATAAATTTATTTAACTAACTATTTTCCTTTAAAATTTTAAATTAACTAATTAATTCAATTTCATGTAACGATTTATTTTAAACCAATTCTTTAATTTTAAACTAATAATTTTTTTTAAAACAAATTCCTTTATTGCAAAAAGCAATATTTTCTGTATGCATATATTGAAAAACTGTATATATATATATATACCCTACCTTCTATATATATAAAACTTTACTAAAATCTTATAACTTCTTAACTTATATATTAAACAGAATTATCTTATTACAGAGAACTAAAAAAAAATTAAACTTAACAAAATACACTTATTTATTCAGTAAAAAAACAAAACAAGAAATCGTTACCTGCATCTCTCTCCTGAACGAACAAGAAAACCGTCGCCTCGCGCTTAACATCGCGATCGAAACCCATGCCGTGCCCTAGCTCGCACTCGCCGTTCCGTTCTTGCCGAGCTCGAGTACGAGCTCCACTCAAACACACTCGCGAAACCATTCAGTCGCGATGAACCCTAGAACGCTTCGCCCACATCAGTGTCGACCCTCAATCGCGATTTCCTATTGCTCCCACTTGAATTGCCTCGGTCGAGTCCTCTACGCGCGCACGCTCAGTCGCGAGCTCGCGAATCTACCCTCGAATGAATTCGTTCCGATTTTAGGAAGAGGGGAAACTAGGTTTATTCGATGTTCGAACGAATTTTTTTTTTTTATTTGCTGAAGCTCGGCGATTGCTTTTGGGTTCGCGATTTTGAATTTCTAATGGAATGGAGATAACTGCTAAAATTTTACTCCTAAGCTGCGGCCATTTTTCTTTCTTCCTTTTTGAGAATATTGTTTTGAATTTAGAAAGAGGGACAGTGGAGAGGGGAACGCAAAATTTTGATTTTTTTGAATGAAAGAGGAAGCTGGTTTGTTTTATACTTCGGCCATTTGATTTTGATTACGAGAGGGAGAACGAGATGTCGCCATTTAAGTTTTCTTTGTTTCTACCTTTGAAACAAACCTGCGTGATTATTTAAAAACAAATGGGGAGGAGACAAGAGTACGCGATTAACAGAGAGTAGGTCGACGCAAATCAGAGACTAGGGTGGCTGGTGATTTGTGTGTATAAATTTATATTTAAATTAAATCGATTAATTATTGTCCAGACGTTTTTATCTCGTACGATCACACAATAGCTCTGAAAATTACAAAATTTAAAATCTGATAATAATACAATATTACGGATCCAATGGAACTGGTTTCGTCGAATTCCGAGACTGTGCCACGGAACGCTATTTTTAAATATCGGTTGAAACGATAAAATTTCAAAACTGAACAAATCAATTTCAAATTCGATTCTGAAGCTTCTATTATCTTCAGTATTATCATTACAAATTTTAAAAGCTTTTGAAATATTTTTCTTCAGCTTAAAATTGAAGATTCAAATTTTTATTCAACTTTCAATAGATTAAATTTTATAATTTAATCGCCAATTTCAATGTTTAAATTTGAAATTCAAATCAAACTATCATTCAAATATTTAAAATTAATTAAATATTTTCAATTTAAATTGTTCAAAAATTCTGGGTCGTTACATTGCTTGCTTGATTGTTCTTTCTGCCCTTTTGTGGCCCTCACTTGATTGTTGCTTTATTTCTCTTATATTGGTTAGTGAATCTACATGCTTATTAACATTAGTTTTCTTGATCCGATTATAAATGCTTACATTCTTTCCTTTTACTTTTTGCTTGGTAATTTAGGACATGCCAAGTGTGTGTTCTATTTGGAATAGTTATCATAAGCTTTTCCGGAGGTAATTTGGCTTCATCAAAAAATTAATACAAGAAGCTGAATTGCTAGTATATATAGAGAATTCGGTGGAGTCATACTGAATCATTTCTCATCAGAAAAAGTGAGACAAATACACTTTATTAATAGCAATTAATCCTTTCTTGGGATGTACAGTTAATTACTTATAAATGAAAAACCATAAGACAAAGTCAAATCTTATATCATCAAATCCAACGTTTCAATCCATTTTAAGTGACTTTTCAAAGCTCAAGAGTGCATGAATTTAAGCTTTATCCTCATCCACCATATCAATTTTAGCAACTGATAGTCGATGAGTATTAGAAGCATGCTACTAGAAACGATGTGATAATCGGTACAGATAATGGAGACAACAGCTGGTCAAAGGAAAGCTAAACTTGATGCAAGGATGGACGGTGAAAAAGCGAAATACTGGTAAAAAGACAATGCACCTCGAGGGGAGATTGAAGTCTCTTATTCATTTGAACTACCATTCTCTATGTTAACCATCTATGTATAACTGCAGACCATATGCATTTTGAACTATTTATAACAGAACGAATTATTTAAAAAGGAAATGCTAATACCTACGCATATAAAAATCTTTTGAGGAATAAGCTCATATTCTTTCTAGGACATATTCTCATGAGCGTTCTCATGAGGCTTCTACTCAAAACTACTAAATAATCCTAAGAATGATTTTGAGCCCACATGGTTATAAGGAAGCCCCCTACTATATATATATATGCACAAATCTAGGTTTCTAATATTTATATTATCGATAAATTTGCAATAAAGCAACAAAATGCATAAATACAATTTTTGGTCACTAAAATTCTAGCATACAACTTCATTCTTAAGTCCAAAACCATCTAGTATCATTGCCCAATAGCACATAGAATTAAAAAAAAGCAAAGGACCAAAATGAAGTAGGAGATGAGGATTGATTTTCTTGCAAACATCTTGCAAAAAGTTTCAAGTTTCAAAATAAATCATTTCAGCAGTGAAAAGGAATTTACAACTTACATAGGAATTGTAAAATTGGTGCTATTGAGTTATACTACTACTCTAACTACAAAGAAATCATCCACATATTTATTTCATGAAGTTGTGTTGATTTATTTGATGTTATCAGTTTCTTTTGTAAAAGTTCTATTTATTAATATGTTTAATACATGATTGATGCAATACAAAAGTTTTGGCTGCCTGTTCAAAAATGCACTTTGTCCTGGTTGACCAAGGAAAACATTGCAAAATAGACAAATTCGTGCTACAATAGAATGTTGATAGCCGATGATTTTGTAGTTCCAAGAGAAAAGTAGAACCTTATATATTAAATGATTTTTCCGATTGAATTAGCATTAAAAGAAAAAAATCAATGTGCCAAATGTTTGTGCCAAATTTTCATTTTTTAACGTGGCAAACTTTTCTCCCATCTTACAGATTCTGGCAGAATTTGGTCAAATAAAATAAAGTGTAACGACCCCAGATTTTTAATTTATTTAAATTAATAATTAAATGAATTTTTGAATTAAAATTGTTTAATTTATGGATAAATTTAATCGAGTTTCCTCGGATCAATTAAATTCTGTATAAATCCTTTAAAATTTAATAATATTGTAAATATGGTACATATATGTGAATATATATGTATACGGGATATATGAGAAAATTTGAAGTTAATATATATTTGTATATTTGAGTTGAATTTAAATCTTCATATAAATGGTTTAGAAATGAAGATATATAAGATAGATAGATAAAGTAAATACATTGGATAAAATCCAATAACAAATTAAATATAGAAATTTATCTATAATTCAAAATAATGAGAAATAAATAAAGTAAAAGATAAGTTATAAAAATATAAAGTAATTCATTTAATAAAATTTTAACAACTTATTAAAAATGGAACTTCATACTATAAAGTAAACAACATATTGAATTGGAATGCAAAGTAATATGCAAAGCAAAAAGATTTTTGAAATGATTTTTAATAGACAATTTGAATCCAAATAATTTGGAAATGGGTTGGGATTAAAATGAAAACAAAAAAAAGGCAAGTATGAACTAGCAAAGAAAGTGCAAGCCAAATACAAGTATGTAAACACAAAGCAAAAGAAGATATGTATATAACCATATTAGTACATACGAAATGTATAAAATAGGATAAGTAGAAACATAAAGTACCAAGAGCATTTAATGTCAATATATTTGTTCACCATAACAAAAATCCTCTCAGCCGAAAGTAAAGGAAGAAATACATGCTCAACAATAAAACAAGTACAAGCCAGCACCTTTAGCATGGTCGAACAAAGAAAAAAATATATCACTATAATTGTACAAAATAATAACATATCACTTCAGCCTTACATGTTGTACAAGATAATATCACCTTGTATAAAGAAAAACAACATCACCACTTCATTCCATTCGTTTGTTTTCAAACTGAGCAAAGAAAAATAAAATAAACATCAAAGCAAAACCAAAGCTTCAACAGATTAAAAGCAAAGAAGAGGAGCAGCAGCAGTTCAAAGAAGATGTAGATTTGAAGGCTGCAGCCTGTTTGAAGTGTTAAACAAATTCAAAACTATCAAAGAAAATAAAAATGCATGTCTCTGTTCAACAGAAACCAAGTTCCTCTCTGCTCTTCTCCTCTGTTCTTTCTTTTCAAGGTGAGAAAACTTCATTTTTAAACCCATTATAAGTTGTTTGAGATGATGTTTGAAAATAATGGTGAAGAATTAACATGCATGCAAATGTGTAGATATTTATATGCAGAGAAGAATGTGCATGTTTGAACTACAGGCACATTTACTTTTATTTGTTCCCAGGTTTCTAAAACCTGTACATATTCCAACTTCTCTTCCTATGATCCTTATTTGGCTTTAGGATCTAAACAAACTTTGTTTGTTTAGCTATGTTTTAATATTTAAAAACTAAATTTAAGTATATTTAACTTAAGTTTTCTCTGGGAATTTAAAGAATACAGGAAAACCCAAAATAATGTAAAAGTTCAACCATTTTGTTTTCTGATTTAAATTGTATTATTGAAAACGTTTTTGGGAATAGTGATTTTTAAAGGTAAGGTTAGAATTTTTAAGCATATATCCACCGAGAAATTGTGAATTGAACGAAATTTGGGTTTTCATCAATCATTGATGAACGGCGAAGTGATGGTCGACGTGGTCAGGGCTGGAGGAAGCCTGAGTGATGGGGATTCGTGGAAAAATGGTCAGGGATTTTTTAGCTCATCAGAGCAGCTAGTCGAAGGTGATCTAGGGTTTAACTGTCAGTTTGGGTAGCAGTTGTTCTTGAGGCCATTGCGTTGTCGTGGAAGCACCGGAAGTAATCGGACCAGGGGAGTTCGAGGCGTAGTGTAACGGCGAGGCTATGGTCCAAATTTCAGACCTCCTGGTGGCCTGGGATGGCGAGACGAGGGGTTTTCTGGTGGCTCAGTTGTGTTCCAGTTCTAGGTGAAATGCTCGATCTCGAGTTTTGTTCGAATTCGTCGAACTGGGTGGTGGATGGGGATGAGTCGATCATCGTCGACATGGGGAGGAAGGCGGCATCGATCGCCGAGGCTCCGGCGCCTCATGCAAGTGCACGTGTGCACGTTAATGTCAGTGGGATTTGAGGCTTTGGGGAAGAAGAGTTGGCATCGGGGAGAACTCGAGAGAATTCACGAAAAACTCGAAGCAGATGGGAAATTGGTTGACTCGGGGAGTAACTCGGGGTATTTGATGGTTTTACTCGGGTTTGACTCGAGATTTTCTGGGTTCAGAATGAAACAGTTTTTAAAATTTTATACAAGTCAAGTTTTAAATGATAATTGATAAATAACTACTTTGTGTAATTAAATTAAAGCTAATTACTATGTATAAATGATTTGGAAACTAATTACCTTGTGTAATTAAATTAAAAGAATTAATTATGTAATTACTTAAAGATAAATTTATCAAGGTAATTAAAAATTTAATTATGTGATTAATTAAAAGTTTATTCATTTGATAATTGAGATATATTAATTTATGGTTAAGGAAAGAATTAAAGGTACTAAATTACTTAAAGATAATTATTTGAGTAAAAGTAACTAATTAATAAATAAAGATGATTAAGGAATGATGATTAATTGAGGAATAATTAATTAAAGCAATAAATTTGAAGATAATTAATCAAACATAATTAATTAGTAAAAATGGTTAGGAATGATCACTTACTAAAATTTTATTAATTAAGTGGTAATTAATTAAATAAATTAAGGGTTAAATTATTAATTAAAAATAGTTAATTAAATTAATGAATTTTACTTAAAGGTTAATTAATTTATTATGAATGGTAAATTTATAAATGATAAAGAATAATTAATCAAAATAATTTGTAAATTATTAAAATAAATTTAACCAGGATTAGTAATTTATTCATAAGAAATTTATCTGATTTAAATTTTATCAGATAATAAATTTGACCTTACTTATGAATGTTTGAATTCTATTGAATGTCAAATTGTTTGATATCCCTGATGTACGATGTTTTGTGATACACCCTGATTTATGTTTTGATCTGTGATAAATTATCTGTGATGTAATTTATTATCTGTGATTTTTATATATCTGTGATCTGTGCATGAACTATAAGCGTTATAGTTTATATCGCTTATCAACTATATTTCTGTATTCTGTTCTGTAATGATTGTATGATGTTGCACTATTGTGTGTGAAACCCCTGGACTACACATTTACACACACAAATATGGATTTCACGTGGAAATCGGTTAAGTCACAGATAATTTAAATTTGATGTTTTTGAAATAGAAATTTTTAATTTCAATTGATTTTAAAATTGGAAATTTGGGTTTAAAGTGAAAAGCTTTTGAAATAGAATTTCAAAGATAAAAGTTATTTTGAATAACTTAATCGAGTTTTGAAAATTTAAATAATTTGATTTAAATTTGAATTCAAGTTTGAAATTGAATCCTATGATTTGAAAACTAGGGATTAAAGATGATATAAATGTGTGTATGAATCTAAACCATTTAAAAGTAAAATTTTGGGAATTTGAATTTAACCCAAGGATTTCAACTCGTATAAATGAATCAGATTTTCCGAAATGAAAACCGTTTGTTTTCAAATGATAAAAGCTTTCGTATATATAAGAAATGAAATTCCAATTTAAAGGAATTTCAAGTACGAATTGAAAAATGGTTTTCCAAGTTATAAATGAATTCTTTTTGAAAGCTATGAATTTAATCTGTTTATTTTTAACAGATTTAAAATGATGATTTATTTAAACCATTCGAAATGAAATTGATTTGAAAGCTATAAGTTAAATCTTTGATTTAAAGATTTAACGAGTTAAATTGAAATGGAAATTGATTTGGAAAATCTGTGAATGAATCTTTTATTTAAAAGATTTAAACTGTGGAAATTGTTTAAACCGTTGAAGGTTGTTAAAATGAATCTTTTTGTTTAAAAGATTAAAATGGTAATTTGTTTAAAACCATTTGAAAGAAAAGTTTGGGTAATAAGTTGTGACTTAATTGAAATCCCAATATCCATTGTTTCTTGTAAATATTGCGCTCACTATTCGGTTTAGCCGGGAGAGGACCTTTGTGTCATACATCCCATTTCGAATATGTGATTTGACGTTATGGATCGCATTTGAAGACCGGTGTTGAAGACCGGATATTTTCGAAAAATGAAAGGACAACCTGTCGAATGTCTCTGCACCGAGTTGCTTCGGTATAGAGATTTATATCACTCTTTTTGTGACGGGAAGTCCGGACGTGATTGAAATCTATTCGGATTTGCAAGGGCTTCGTGAGAAGTGCCTTCGGTTCTGTTCGAACCCGGAACAGACTTGTATGGTTACGTGTCTGACATTACACTTTGAGATAAAAAGCCGATTTATTTCAAATACATTTCTGTTGGTGGCGGAGAATTTATTCTCTTAGCTTAACACCCGTCTCTGAGACGTACGAGCTCAGAGGTTATGTAGTTAAAATTTATCAGCGATATATCCCAATTTGGTAATGTGACATGCTGAGTGTTGCTGTGTGATGATCAGTGTTTGATCATTTGTGATATGATCATTTGTTTGATCATTTATCTTTGTGATCATAGGTTGATCATCTGTTGACCCAAAGCGTCGCTTTTTGAAAAAGCGTAGCTTTGTGGATGAGACTTCGTCGAACCTCACAGACCGGTAATGGTCGAAACAGGATCGTGGCAGCAAGGTTATTTGAGGGTAGCGCCCTCTGAGGGTATGTCCATTTTCTTCTGGATTATAAGTGGTATCATGGTATGGAGCCTAGATACTTACTTTGTGGTTGCTGCAGACTTATTGTTTTGTGGTTGTTGGATTAGAGGTACCTCGGATAAAGGTCGCTAACGACCGGGAGGTGGCATACTCGTGTCAGTAGTTACCCAGCTAGAGGTAACCCGGCCTTGTGTAGCAGAGATCCGGTTAGGATCCAGGAACGTCACTCCAGAGGCGTTCTATTTTACTTGGGAAGTTCCTTTGCCCGACCATTGTTGGAAATCCAATTTCCAAATACGAACTTTGTACGGTATTAGTTGTAGAACCTGCCATCTAATATGGTAGCTATAGTAGGCATACTATAATGGTACGTATGTTGGCTAAGATTGATATTCTATTTTCGAAATACTTTCTACACTATGCACTAATAATAATATCAAAAAGGATTTGATTTTGCGTAGTAAGCATCTTTGACTATCATAAGAAGAAATCTCCTCCAATTCTGCGTTTGCATTGTGTGTGTGGCGGGAGGTCTTATGGTAGTTTCATTTTCCAAAAGCATTGCGAATTGACTTTAAAATTCTCTGCTATTTGTTTTAAAAGTTAAACTGTTTTTGTTGCTCACACCAGTCCCATGACTGATCCGGAGTTTATTGTTCCCTTCCTAAACTCTGGGTGCCCACCATTTTCCACACGGGCAGTCTAGAGTTGGGTTTCTCAGATATTCAGGTAGAGTAGATCATCTGGAGCTAGTCAGTCCTTGGACAACTGATCTTGCTTTCCCCTATCTATGGATTGGAGCATTCTATTGGAGATATTTTATCCGCTGTTGATGTTATCTATTTTCTTTCCGCTGCTATTTGTTGTATCATATCTCTGATGTATATAGATATTCATTGTATCATCATTGTATCTGGATATTGTATCTGATGTTGTATATCTATATTCTTTTTCTTTTCCGCTGTGTTATTTACTTAATTTGTGTTATAAGCTCCGGCGACTCAGATTTGAACGGTCGAATCTATGGCATTCGAGTACGATGTAAAGTATGGGTGTCGATTTTCGAGCGGGCAAAATCCGTTCTCGTTACATAAAGCAAAATAGTATCAGATGAAAAAACAACTGATGTCAAGTTTGGCACAGTGAATAGGAAAAATTGTTTACAATAGTTAGCATACGATCCAACATTAATGAAAAATATAAAATTAGTTTCCATCAATATATTGCTACTTTAGTTTCTTCGATTTGCAAGTTCATTCTTTTCAACTGAATTTTGGTTAACAGTCCATGAACAAATACACAATCTATGAACAAGCATTACCTTCATCCCTCCGATGTTCAATTATCAAAATGAATCCCTGTATCTTTTCAAACTCCTTGTAGTCCAAGCCCTTTCATTTTCCAAACTCATCGCCGTCATCTTCTGGTTCATCAATCGATTAGTAAATCCTAACCCAAACTCAAACATAATGTCGTGGAGTTTTCTATAAACTAATGAGTTTAACGTCGCTACGGTTAAAACAATCTGATTTAGGTGGTAGTAGAGGAGAGGGATTGGTTGCAGTTTGAAAAATCGTGTTAGGTTTGAAGGAGGAGATTGATTTTCAGTTTTTGGACCTAATTTGTTTTCTTTTTTAGTACGTGAGGAAGAAATAGGGGCGTAATGAGAAAACGTGCATATGAACTAAAGTGTATTGTGGATTGGAAAAACCGAATATATCCTTATTACGATATATAATGAAATGATTTAAAAAGGATAATTTTGACAATCCAAAAAAGGCTTCACATACTCAAGTATTTTTTTAATATATAAGATATATATACACACACATAATTAAAAGTGAATATTAGGCTCAGGTCCCTAATAAGTTTCAAAATACACAAAAACCCTAGTAAAAAAAGTATGTAAATTAGGTCCCTAGAATTAAGTTATTAAGTAATTGCATATAGTTATGCAATTATTCACTGAATAATTGCAGACATTAATGCAATTATATCCAAAAGTTGCATAAATTTATGCAATTTTTTCGGTGAATAATTGCGGAAATTTCCGCAATTTTTTTGGTGAATAATGGCGGAATTTTCCACAAATTTTTGAAAAAATTGCGGAAATTTCCGCAATTTTTTGGTGAATAATTGTGGAATTTTCCGCAATTTTTTGAAAAAATTGCCGAAATTTCCGCAATTTTTCAATGAATAATTGTGGAAATGTATGCAATTTTTTGATATAATTGCATAAATATCTGCAATTATTCACTGAATAATTGCATAAGTGTATGCATTATTCGTTAACTTAATTCTAGGGACCTAATTTACAAAAAAAAAATTAGTGGGGTTTTTGCGTATTTTGAAACTTATTAGGGATCTGTGCCAAACTGTCCCTAATTAAAATTCAATTCGAATGTTATGAAAATAAAGAATTTTTTTTCATACATACAAAATAACATTAGACATGTTGTGTGTGTATATACATATATTAAATGTTTTATCTAATTAAATTAAGTAAAATTATTATTTTTTTAGCAAAAAATATTTTTGGTTTCAAAAATAAAATATTTTTTTGAATTTTATCATACATACAAAAATACATATACACATATGAAAATTTAATTTAAAAAATTTATTTACTTTGGGTATTCTAAATAAAAAATAATTTTTTAGATTTATGAAATATTCAAAATGAATTAAATTTTGAATTTTAAAAATATATTTATATTGTATCTATGTTGGGATGTACTATATTTATATTGTATCTATGTGGGGATATATAATTTTTTTAAATCATTATTTCCTTATGGTATTTTAAAACAATTTAGATTTTGAAAAGTTTAAATTGATTTACAATTTGAATTTTAAATATATTTGAAATTAACAAATGAATATATATATATATATATATATGTATGTATGTATGCATGTATATCAATGTATGTGTGAATAGTATTTATATAAATGAATTATTTTAAATTTAAATTATATGTTTTTAAGCATATATATCTATATAAATTTATATATGCTGAAAATAATATATCTATATATAATAATGTGTACATAATTTTTTTTTAAGTTATATGATGTTTACACATTGTACTGATAAATAATATTAATGGCTGAAAAATATAATAATTATTTATTACCTGATGTATATATGTATATTAATTTGACACCATTGTTCATCCTGATATAAAACCTTCTCTATGACCATAAAACACAATGGTTAATTATGTGCATATCGTCATCATGTTTACCCTTGTTTAAATAACATTATTTAATGTAGTATAATCTTTATATTATGAATATAAACATATTATAAACTAACATATAAAATTAAGTTACTATTAAATTAAAATAAAATATTATATTTAAATAATGAGTATATTTATATAAATATAAAAATGCGTTTAAAACATATACATACTCAAAAAATATTTACATACACAGATATATAATATTTTCCAGGAGAAAGTTATAGACTGTTCGTGAGAATCGTTCTCACAACACCAAATAGATGTAGTTGTGCTACTGTATGCTTACACAACTAGGAATTAGTTGGTTAACATTTGTTAAAATGACGTTTAGAGTAGTAATTATGTTGTATGCTTACATAATTAGGATGTTGCAGACTGACTCTTTGTTAATGCTTATGACGATTATTATAAATTTGGACAAAGTAAACACAAAAATTGTATAATCTGTGACATCCCGAAATTTTTGGCAATATCAATTTAATAATCTGCATTAAAAATTAAATTGACTTGATCATATTTGTTAATTAAATATGAATTGATTTAATAATCTTCCTTTAAATAAACATTTAAATTGTGAATTTATCTTTTAAAAGCTAAATAAATTGTTTTCTATTTATAATGTATATAAATTTATATATATTGTAAATGGATGAGCTTTGTTGTAAATTTAATTAATAAGGCATATTTTATAATTCTAATATATTTTGGTAATTTGGAAATTTTGATTTAATTTAAAATATATGGTTTTAAAATGTTTAATTGATTTAGATTTTATCTTAGGTTAAGTTTAAGATTTAATTAAAAGGTTTCTTTTAGAATATTGTTAATAAATATGATATATTAATTTATTTAATAATAATAGAAATGTATAATCTCTTTTATAAATTATTTAAATTTGTCAAATTGTTATTTTCAAATAACATTATTAATGTATTGTTATATATATAAACATAAATAGATTAAAATAGAAGTGTTATTTTCAAAATTTAAATATGTGGTTATATATGTACATATATATGACTTGATGTTAAAATTGGATTTTAGAATTTTTTTTTGAATTTGAAAGTCTTGAATTTAAAAAGAGTAAATATTTAAAATGTTGGATTTTAAAGATATTTTGTATAAGTTGTTATTTGTATATATATAAATAAAATTATTTTATTTTCTCTAAAAAAATAATAATTCATAAGAATAAAGTTTTAACTTAAAAATAAAATATGAATATAAAGTAAAATACATTAGATAAATTCTTTCATCTTGTTAAATATAGAAACCTACTTATATTAATAAGAATAAGTCTAAAGTAAAACATGAGGCTGTAGGACATAAGTATAAAAGGGAAAATTCATATTCATGTGCAGGCAGAAAATGAACACTTAGAGGAATTCTGGAAAACATATGTTGGCAAGGCTGTAAGTAATTGAAAGGCAAGAATAAACAAAGATAAAAGAAAAGATATCTTCATGATGATTGTACAGGAAGTAAAACAATTATGTACACTTGAAAGAATAAAGAAAGATATATACAATATAAGTACCATACGAAATGTAAAGTAAAAGATAAGTTTGAAGACATAAGGACATAAGCATTAAATGTTTGTATCTCAACTACATTATATATCTCATTTCAGCCCCCTCTATAGAAAAAAAATCTCTGACCAATATTACTAAAATCTTGTACCAGTGAAGTAAAATACCATGTAAACATCTATCTATTTATCAATCTTCTCTATCTTTTTCATTTCATTTCGTTTACCAAAAAGAAACTTAGCATTTTCCATTTTAACGTTTTCAAAGACATTAACAACTGAAGCTTTGCAACAACTCAACTCAACTAACATGAAGAATAAAAAGATCAGCTAGCAACTTTTAAAAGCCTGTTTTCAAATTCAAGATGCTCTGTTCATTTCTGAAACAAGGTGAGTAACTTTTAAACTTAAATAAATTCGGTTGCTTGTTATTCTCTGTGATAAGTATGTATAAGTGAATATCTGTATATATATATATATGTGGATATATTGGTGTGTGCATGCTGGGTGTATCTGGATTATCCTCTGTTTTTAGATTCCAGGCTTTAGTTCTAAGTCAAAATCCATTATCTCACTTTCTAATCTAAGTTAGGGTATTGTTTTCAAACAAAAATTGTTTGTTTAGTTATGAATTAGAGCTTAAAAATTTATTTAAGTAAAAATAGTTTGGGAATGGCTCTGGAAAACTATAAGAATAGAACTACTTAAACTTTGTCAAAATTTCATACATTCAAATTTATAATTTCAGGCTTGTGATCTGAAACCATATATAAAAACTTGATTTTTAAAACTAAATGCATAATTTTTAGTAATAGGAAAAGAGTGCAGTTCTAGTTTGGACAGAATATGGTTATGAGATGTTTTCTGGCGATCTATTGGATGGTGGTGGTTGGGGTTCTTCCTGATAAGGGAGGAGTGATCGTAGTTGAGGGGAAAAATGGCCGATGGTGATGGAATTCACCGAGGAAGTCGTGGCAGTGGTTTCATTTCTAGAACCCTAGTTTTTCTATGTTAGGTAGTTTGATCAACCACTCCACTTAGAGTTGATCGAGTGCAACGAATCTTTGGGGAATGGTAGCCTTGACATAGAGAAGACGTGGCCGGAGGCATTGCCACTCTAATGATCGGAGACGTGAGAACGTGGGTGGTTCCAGGGTTCGTCTTTGTTCCAGTTTTTGGGGTTGGAGCTCGATTTTGGATTTAGATATTTTGTCGAAGTTTGGTGATCGGAAATGGATGTGAGTATGAACGTCGACTTGATCGACGACATGGGGTCGGCTGTAACTGATCGTTGGCGAAGTACACGTGCACGTTTTATCGTCTCTGGTTTTTGGGGAAGACGAAATTTTTTCTCGGAATGGACTCGAGTTATTCGAGTACATGACTCGAAGCAGAAAGGAAATGACTCGAAGAATTTTTGTTCGATTCGAGTATATGGTGGTTCCAGGCTTTTGTAAAAAGTATAACTTGACAGTAATTTGAGTTCAAAATAAATTCAAATGAGATTAATTTATGTAGTGGATTTCAACAAGTTTGAATCCAGTTTGAAGTGTGGATTCAAATTTATTTTTGAATCCTAATATGGAATGAAATAAAAGTTTAAAAATATTTAAAAGAGAGTTTTCAGGATTTAAAATCAAGCCTGGCAGTTTTCTTGATTTTCGAATTTAATACAAAATCCGAAACAAAATTTAAAACCAAGTTTAAATTAGAATTTTAAATCTGAATTCAAATTGAATTTGAATCTTAGGTTTTTAAAATAGAATAAAGTTTATAGCTTTAAATGATGTAAATAAGTTTAAAAGTTAAAGTATACTTTATGATTTGAAAATTTAAAAGGAATTTAGTTTAAAATATTTCAATTAGAATTTAATGATTTGGATTCATTAAATTATTAAGTTAATTAAAATTTAATTAATAACTGGATTAATTAAGTAATTATGAGTTTTAAACTCATTAATTATGTTTTAAGTTAATTTATTAGGAATAATTAATTTGGAGTTGAGAATCATTAATTTGATAAGATTAGATTTTAAATTAATGGTTAAATGTTAATTAATCAAGTAATTAAAGGTTAATTAAGTTACAGTTAAAAACTTAAATTAATTAAATAATTAGTGGTTAATTAATGGGTTATTAAGGATAAATTAAATTGCAATTAATATTGATTAATTAAGTTTAATTTCTTAAGAAAAGAAATTAAGAATTGTAAATAGTTAATGAAGGCCGTTAACTTAAGACTATTAAATAATTAATATATTTATGTGATTAATTTTAATAATTAATTAGATAAATTAATTAAAGATAAACATTTGTGAGAATGTTTAAGTATAATTACTAAATGGAAGTAATTAAGGAATTTATTACTTAATATAATTAATTGAGTTTAATTCGATTTGTTTAAGTTAATTAATTAAGTTTAATTAATTTAAATTAATCATTGGATGATTTGATAAGTATAATAACTTAAATTTAATTAATGAAGTGTAATTATTTAGTGAAGTAATTAGTGGTAATTACTATATGTAATTGGTTGAAGATGATTTTAGTATGATAGTAATTTGGATTAAATTACTTTGTGAAATTAATTAAGGGATTAATTTAGAAAATTAATTAAGGAGTAATTAATTTATTTAATGAAGTAATTAAGGGTAGTTAATTACTGAATGGGATTAATCAAGACTGATTAATAAATGTGGTTTAATTAAAGATAAATTACTTAATGTAATTAATTTAAATGGAATAATTATATCAAAAATGTAATTAGGGATTATTAATTTATATAATTAAGGATTGATTCATTAAAACAAATTAATCTAATAATAAGTGATTTTGAGTAATTAATTAATATAATTAATTAAGGATTAATGTAATTAATTATGGTTAATTAATTAATAGAGTAATTAAAGGTTAATTACTGTATTTGGTTAAGGATAATTAATTTTTGAAATTAATTGAAAGATAATTACTTGAATGTAATTAAAGGATAATTAATCCAGGATGATTAATTAAAATGGAAATTTGAGAATGATTAATTAATTGATTTGTAATTAATTAATGGTTATCTAAGCAAGATTTATAATGATGAAGTAATTAATTTAATTTACTTTAAATTAATTAGAGATAAGTAATTAATTTAATTCATTTTAAATTAATTATAATTGGTGTGTTTATGAATCATTGCTTATGTATTAATGGATGATATTAATTTCCTTGAATGGTTTGAAATCTCAGATATGAGATAAATAATGTTGTGTGATATGAATGTTTGGTTGAAGTGAATTATCTACGGTAATGTTAATGTAGATTATCTATCTATGATATTATGAATTATCTATCTGTGTGTATATGGATAATGAAATGAATTGTTTTAACTTTAAAACAACTTGGCCTTAAAAGATACGGTTTGGATTTCGATGAGACCGGGATCGGGTTTCCAGATTTAGATATTCGAAAACCACATCGATCCAAATTAACGATAGGTCGTGAATCTCAAGTGAAGATGAAGATTCAGAATGCAAGGGTTATTGTCGTTAACTCTGAGGATGATTCCAAAATGAGTGTAACGAGATAATGCCTTCGGTTCCATTCGAACCCGGAACGAACTTGTATGGATTGAATGCTTTCAGAACATCGTCAGGTGGACGATGAGCATTCTAAGAGATGTGTTCTCTAAAGGTAATCGTAGCCTCAAGCCTCATCAATCGGGAATGGCTAAAACAGGGGAGGTGCAGCAAGGCTTCGTGGGTAGCACCCACTTAAGAGCGAGATATACCCATGTCTAGATGTCCCTTATTATTCGGCTGTGTGTGCGGTTGGTCACGACAACCATGGGGTTGTCTTGTTTGGGACTGTCCAGTAAGGGATGGTTCCGGCTTTGTGTTGCAGGGGAGCGGGCGTACTCCTCGGTACGCTGATCTAGGCCAGGTACTGTGACGGGCGGTACCCAGTAGCCCTGCCATTGTATGGAATCCAAAATCCAATAAGTGCCAACGGATTTGATTATAAACCTAGTATGCTGGAATTTAATCATGTAACAATTTCAGCTATTTCTTATTTACTTGAAAACCCTAGACCTATTATAATATCACTGAATTTCCTATCAAAGTTTTGGTTAGCGTAAGGGAAAAACTTTTCCATGTTTATGTGTAGGAAGTCTTACATGATATCTTTTGTTTCAAAGGATTTTTTCAAAGTTAAGCAACTTTAACCTGTTACTCATACCAGACCCATGTCTGACCCGGAGTTTATTTCTGTTTTTCTTAAACTCTCGGGTACTCAAATTTTTACGAGTAGCCAAGGGATTCAGGTTAGCTTTGACGAATTGTGGAGGAGCAATGGAGCAGGAGGCTTCAGCGTTGTAGATATATTAGTGTTCCGCTGTGTTGGTATCTCTGTGTTGTATTTGAGTTGTATCGAGTTGTATTAACTAGACAAGTTTTTATAACTGTCTAGTATGTGATGTATTATCTGTGTAACTCTGATGTACATAATACTATGTAATCTCTTATGTGATATATTATATTTCATTCGTTCCGTTGTTGAGATTCTGATGTTGTTTTCTGCTTTCTTCTTTATCTTTTCTATTTCTCACCCCTTTCTTTCTTAAAAATGATGCAACTTTCTAGTAGTAGAAAGTTGGGTCGTTTCACAAACAATCTAAAGTTCTTTTTATTTGAGACGTCCTATGTAGCGATACTCTCGGTCCATAGCCTTTTCAACCCATTCACCAAAAGCTGCAAGTACACGTCTATTCCGTTTTTTGGATTTTTGGTCCAGGAATAATTATAGTCCAAAGCATGTATGGATTCTTCATACACATCCAAGGAGGGAGGTTATAAGGTATTAGAATAACTGACCATGTTGTGTAAGGCTTACCAAACGAAGCAATGGGACCAAACCATCAGTACACAAACCATGCCTATCATTATGTGATTCTTTAGCAAAATCAAGATATGTTCTATCGAAATGTTTCCAAGCTTCACCATCTGAAGGATGACATAAAAACCTTAATCTCATTATCGCTCACTATGCCATTGCATTGTTTCGCCATAGCAACAAATGCATATAACCTTTGCAATCTCAGTGTAATAGGAAAATAATGCATTTTGCTGAAATACATGCCTTTACCACTGGTTTCCATTGATTTATATCTAGGTTGTTTACAGAATTTACACAACGCCAAGTCTTTATCTTCCTTCCAACAAATCATACATCCACATAGACACATGTCAATTTTTTCATAAGGCAATCAAAATGTAGAGATTTCTCCTTTAAGAGCATACCAGTTCTCCACCAATACATTGTCAAGTGAAAGAATTTCTTTACATAAGCTAAAAATTGCATTCATTATGTTTCCTAATGCATTATATTTAGATTTTATAGTGATTAACCTAGATATCATTGCCAAGTGTGTCATCTTTCAACCTTTGTAGAGTGCTCGTTTCGATGCTTCTAACAAATTGAAAAATGTTTTCACTTTCGAGTCAAGATCTTCCTCCAAATCTAGTCCTTTGGTCCTTATACTCGGACCGGCAATATCATGAACTATTTCGGGCATTCTATTTTCTATATCAACATTTTCTTCAGTAATGGGTTCATCGCAATCCACATCCGTATTCACGGTTTCCTCTTGTATAACATGATATTTTTCTCCATGATATATAACTCATATTGGTGTAAATGTAATATCATAGTACAATACTCTATAATTTTCAAGCAGCGACATTTCGAACATTGACATCAAACTTCTTTCATATTAGTTCTACTACAAGTTGTCACTTTTATGAATGTATGCACGCTATTTCTAAATTATAATGGAATCTTTCTTCTATTTTTACCTCTCATGTACATCCAACTTCGATATTTCAAATAATCCATTTGTTGTACTCTACACGTAAACAAAATTTACATTATCTTTCACACGGTAGTATTATTAGTTTAAATTAAATAATATTATTAGTTTTATTATTAATTTAAATAACACCGTTAATTTAATTAATAATAAATAAAATTATTAATTTTGTTCTTAATATAGTTAGCATTATTAATTTCAGAAATAATTTAAATAACATTATTCGTTTTGTTCTTTATGTCAATAACATTATTAATTTTATTATAAAACAATGAAGTTCACAAACAGTTTCAAAGCTATATAAGGTTTTCTACACTTACTTAAATGGCTGGCCATCCTACTTCCCTAACAAACACAACGATATTTACATTTTGTAAATCATTTCATATCGAATGTGTAACGACCCATTTCTTCGACTCCCAAAAATCGACACTAATACATCCTCGGTATTCACGTACCGTGAATCGAGGTGCCGGAGAAGCGGATCATTAAGGGTAAGAAAGAAGATAAAGATAGAACATAATCTCACATATATTATTTCAACAAATAATATTTACAGTTGAAATTAAAATACATTTATTAGAGTTAAAAACATGGACAAATATAAATTCCCGTCCTTACAATTTTGTGGAATACTATAATACAAGAGTGTGGTGGAAATAGACAACAAATCTTAAGTAAATCTTCTGACTCCATGCTTTGAGCTCCATCCAGCATGCTTCTAACTAAACCCGACTACAAGGTTGCTCGGGGAAAATTAGGGCACCCAGAGTTTAAGGAAAGGGAAAATAAACCCCGGGTCAGTCATGGGACTAGTGTGAGAACCCAAAATACACGTTTTGAAAACAAAAAGGTATCTCATAAGACTACGCCGCACATAAACACGGAACAGGTTTTTACCTTATGATAACCAAAACATTATATGTCAAAATACTTGATATTATTTTTAATGACCTATCTTTGAAAACATTTGTAAGTAGACTTATTAATCTTAGCCAAAATTGTTACATTGATTAAATTCCAGCAATAATAGCCACAAACGTGGGTTCTACAAACAAACTGGCAGGCACTTACTAGAGAATGGATTCCATACAAATGACCAGGTGAAGGGACTACCTTCCGGCAGTACATCTCTAGAGGAATGTACCGAGGCCCAACAAATGGTCCTCTACCAACACAAGACCGGCCCATCTTTCCTTAGATAGTACCGAATATTTCATCACCCCGGTCGTTACCGACCTATCCGAGGTACCTCATAGTATACATCCACATTAATTTACATCCCGAATGTTATAGCAGGAAGAAATATATCTAGAAGGGGATGATCATACCCTAATGGTTGCGAACCACATAGCCTTGCTGCATCTAACCCGGTTTCGGTCATTTTCAGGTGTGAGGCCCGAGGTAATGATTACCTTTTCACATAGCCCATCATCTTCCTTTGAATGCCACACTACCATTCCATCGATCACTTGTTGACTTCCACAAACATATGACCTCCGAGCTCATACGTCTTAGAGAAAGGTGTTAAGCTAAGAGAAGTTGCCTTCTCCGCCACCAAACAGATGTACGTTTATAAAAGTCAACGATGCAAAGATCAAGAATGCAATGTCAGACATCTATCCATACAAGTTCGTTCTGGGATTGAACGAAACCGAAGGTACCCTCCTACCACATCCTGTCGGGAATTAACCCTAAAATTAGTAGCGAGAAGTCCTTGCAACGCAAAGAGTTTTAGAAATGAAGGGACCGCTCCTACTTTATTATTTGGGAGCTAACCAGAATTATCAATAAGCAGTCCTTTCATCCCGAAAATCCCTGATCTTTATTCTTCATTCATATCAGGTCATCATTTTTCGAACGCGTACATTGGTTCGAAGTGGTTTTCGGATAGGAATTACCCAAATCTGATCTCGGTTCCTTCGAATCTAATAATCAATAAATAGAGGTTTTGTGAATAAGGAATCATTCTTTAATTAATTAAGTTCTTTTTATTAAAAATCTCCCTCGAAGATGTATATTTCTAAAACATTCTTTCCAATATATAAGGAATCATTAACCCTCTCTTATTAAATCTTTGATTTCTTAAAATCATTTTAAACTTGGAATAATTCGGAATCATTTCTTTTATACTTAGGGAAATATCCCCAAAATCATTTACTTAAGTCCTAGCAAAGATTTCCAAATCATAACTTTTAACATGGATCAAAAACAATGTTATTCAAGACATCGTTTACTATAAATCCAAACTAATAAATTTTAAGTATAGGAATTTATTTAATTCCAAATCATTTCATTTAATTTTTAACAAAGATTTCTTAGTTCAAAACTCATACTTTTGATTTAGTCGAAACCATGTTATCTAGAATGTTAATCCAAAAACCATTAAATATTAAGTGAGAAGAATCTATAGAAATCATCTAATTTTACTCAATATCAATTCCCGTATTCAAAAAATACTATGGAAAGAATAACGACGAAATCACCTTTTAAATAACACGGATAGTACGAGTTTCCTCTTTGGGCTTTAACACCGAGTACAAGAAGATCATCTCCATAAAATCAAGTTGTATTTAAATTTGGAAAATTTAAATCTTTTTATACTTAACTCGTTTCCGACATTTCGAACTTATCCACCCCTCGCCCAGGAAAGAGGCCAGGTGAGCCAGGGCACTGTTTGCTCCTGAACATCTTCTTAGTTTAAGAACATCACATTAGGATCTTACAAATAGAAAAATACAGTCTACCCATCGGCTTTTAGAGCCAAGATTAAACCACTTATTTATAATAGCTTTTCTTTAAATCATTTATTTGAACTTTCTTCAATAAGCTAGAAAACCACCAAATCATTATAAAAACTCTTAATTATCCATTTGAAAACATTTATAAAAGATTTAGATAAGAATTGTTAAGCTTAAAACCATATTTCAAAAGTTATAGAAAACTGCTGTAGAAAAGTGCTGCGAAAAGTGCCATTTTAAGCTATATTGATCAAAATGACTTTTTATTAGTTGAAAAATCATTTTTATTTCTCAAATCACTTTTAAAACATTTTAAAATATTTATAAGATTTATTTTGCATTTTAAAGCAATTTAAAACATCATTTTCAAAAAAATCCAATTTTGGATTCCGAAATACAAAATCGAGATTTTTCAAAAACTTGTTTTACTCATATTTCAAAATCTACTTATCGAGATCTCGATTTTCTTTCTTCATTGGAAAACTATGGATAAAATAGTTTAGAAAATTCTTATCTCAAAGAATTTCGTGCTATATTCCAAATTTTCCACTTGTATGACTTTTATAGCGCGAAACCACGAACTACCGTTACCTAAAGCGCTTATTTTTGACCAAATTTTCTATTTCTTTTCAAACTTCACCAAAACACTTTTATATGTTTATAAAACATTTCAAATATGTTTTAAACCATTTTTAAATAGGTTTAACAATTCCACACATACCATTTCATTAAATCAAGGAAAGTGATTTCCTTTGTGCTTAATCGACGTGTATATTTATGACTTGCATATATATATATATATTCAACATTCATATCAAAACACCCAAAATTGATGATCAAAACATAATAAACATCCGTTCACAAACACCATATCATCATTAAACATTTTATATGATATAGTTTAGGAGTTCTCACCAAAATCAAACCAAACTTCCTACCAACATTCAAATCACCACAATATTTCATCTAAATCATTACTAAACAACTCAATTATGCTTTCAAAGTGCTTGACCACCATTTCTACCTCCTCCTTTCTCATAGTCTAAGCTTCCATCATCTCCAAACTCTCCGCCTCCACCACCCAAGCGCCATCACTCACGGCCAAGTGCCATTAAAGAAGAGAAGAGAAAGAAGTAGATTAAGAAGAGGTTAGAGAGTAATTAGCGGATTGGTGCTTAAGCACTCCACTATTTTTAACACTCCTACCTCTCTTAAAGAGGATAAGCCATTAGAGAGCATTAAGAATCTCAAGAATGGTGAAGAAGAATAAATTTGTGCAAAAAAAGGAGGATATGGATGGTTATTTATAGGAAAAAAAAGGAGTATAAAGGAAGATATGCATACACCACTTTTTCCAAGCTTCTCCAACACACTACCCCTTCATAATACACGGCCAAAGCCACCCCCATGTGCCCATCACCTCCATCCACTCATGTATGCATATGTTGACTTGTTTAAGCTTAAGGAGGAAGCTTTATATAAAATATCTTAGATTTTTGTCTTATGTATGTATTTGAAAGTATATAAGTATATATGTATGTATACATTTGTTCATGTGCATGTAGGTGGATGCATTTGTATGTTATATATGTATACATGACATATAAACAACGTTGCATTGATTCCAAATAACTTTCGTTCGATAAATCGTTGCCGATCGGAGAACCGATTATCAGTCACATTTTCACTTATACTTTAACATACATATATTTGTAAAAAAATTGACAAAAAATTCTTATCATTTTAAATGAATTAAAATGATCACATTTGATTTACAAAACCATATAAATTTATATTAACAATTATTTACAAAAATTGCTATTATATCGATAAAGCGATATCGATTTTTCCTTATATTTTCGAATCAAATATATATCTTTATAAAACTATTATAAATGATTTACTATCATTTTATATCTATTAAAAATGAATTATAACCCTTTTAAAATAATTATTTTAATAATTATAATAATTATTTAATCATTAAATCTCAATTTAAATTAAATAAATCAATTATCATATTTAAGGGCATTACTAACAATGTCAAAAACACATTTTATTTCCAATAACAAATTGATTGATTTTATTTCATATTCTTATTTAATTCCAAAAAATATGTGTATGTATCCAGCTCCGTGCATGACGTTTTACGATTATAGAGCTGGTTATCGATAAAACAATTTTCAGCCATTTTATCGATTTAGATTTCGAGGAAAATATTTTCGTAAATATTTATTCAAAATAAAATTACCATTACTTATTATTATTCAAAACAATATTATTTTTATTATCAACCATTTATTTAAATAATTTAAAAATAAACAAATTTATCAAAGTGATAAATTTGCGGGTCGTTACAGACTTCCCCCCTTAAAAGGATTTCGTCCTCGAAATTACCCAAAACAAAAACCTAAAGGTTTTGCCCAAAATATTTATTTTTAACTAATTTTCGCATGATGTATATAGATCATCCATACACAGTATCTGATTCGATCTTCTATTCGAATTCACAACTTTAGTTCTGAACTATCAATTATCCCTTGATCCTTTAGTGTAGACTCTGACCAGGCTTCTAATCGGAACTTTAGTTCTCCTTGCATAGCTCTCAACTATAATAGAAAACTCAAGCATCTAACCATAAACCCTCATTAATATTTTTCTTTAAGAATTGAGTGATAAATCCTCTTTCAGATAAGTGTCAAGACACGTCAAAGTTCTGTACTCGAATCTTAGATTAAATCGTACGACGAAATAATCCATATACTTCATATGTATTTATTAACCTTCCCAAAATTCTTATGAAAATATTTCATAGAACTTTCATCTTTTATTCAAACTTTTATTGAGATACTTCTTTATAAATAACCTTTTTACCTTTTTATTTTTTTCAAATATTTATTCACAAAAATATTTCTATCTTTTTCCTAAAAAATTTCGATTATCCTTTATTTGGAGTAAATACCATGATAATTCTTACTTCAAAATTCCTTATAAATTTCTTTGTTAATAAATATCCTTATAAATTTAATTCTAAACTTATTTTAAATTACATAACTTTTCCTTTTATACTTTTTCAAAACATTAGGATACCCATCTTTCTCAACATCATTTTATTTTTGCTAATCACATTTTCTTTTATAAAATATACTTTTATAAAAGGGTAAGTTTGGCTCACATCCCTAACAAGTTTTAAAATAGAGAAAACATCCTTCCCAACCAACATTTACGTTTCCGCTCCCTGTTTTCAAATTCACGCACGCAGAAAGACCGAAATACCCTTTATGTTTTTAACTTTTCATACGTGTATAACTTTATTTACAAAAACCGGATCAACATAACGTTTTCACCAAAAAATCGCAAATTTTATGATCTTTAAAATGAGATCCATTGTTGATACCAAAAATTTAAATTTGTATTAAATCTGCAATTATTTCAAATATTTGTAGACAATTCAGCAAATATTGAACATTTTCGATTTTTTTTCAAATATATAAAAATTGCAAAAAATTGCAGATATTTCTGCAACTATATGATATAGTTGCAGAAATGTCTGCAACTATTACATATAGTTGCAGATATTTCTGCAACTATATGGTATAGTTGCTGAAATGTCTGCAACTATTTCATATAGTTGCAGACATTTCTGCAACTATTGCATATAGTTGCAGAAATGCAACTATTGCAAATAGTTGCAGAAATGTCTGCAACTATTTCATATAGTTGCAGACATTTCTGCAACTATTGCATATAGTTGCAGAAATGCAAATAGTTGCAGATGCAACTATTGCAAATAGTTGCAGAAATGTCTGCAACTATTGCATATAGTTGCAGACATTTCTACAACTATATGATATAGTTGCAGAAATGCAAATAGTTGCAGATGCAACTATTGCAAATAGTTGCAGAAATGTCTGCAACTATTGCATATAGTTGCAGACATTTCTGCAACTATACCAAATAGTTGCAGACATTTCTGCAACTATTTGGTATAGTTGCAGAAATGTCTGCAACTATTGCATATAGTTGCAGACATTTCTGCAACTATTGCATATAGTTGCAGACAATTCTGCAACTATTGCAAATAGTTGCAGAAAACGAACTTACACGGTATTTCAGTAAAAATCTTTTATTGCAAACAGATAAATCATTAAGCAAAGATAATTTTATCGTTCAATATAAACCAAATAATCACAGATAGAAAAAATGAAGCACGGTATAAACGAGGGTATTTATGGAAAAGAATTAAGCCGAAACAAAAATAGGGACCGGATTTATAAAGTTTCGAACGGAAGGAGTTTTTGTGAATTACGTTTGGTTTTAGGGATGTGACCCTAATTTTCACTTTATAAAAAATATATTCTTAAATAATTTCTTAATTTCAACACTTTTTATATTGATACTTCTTTATATTACATAATCTTTTTATTATAATACATCTCTAAACATATCTTAGTGGTTTCTGAAAAACTTATTCTCAAAATAATTCATTAAACCGATAAATTACCATAAACTTTCTTTATTTAGTATCAAATGTGGAAACATTCTTTATCAATTAACACTCCCTTATTAATTAAAACTTCCTTTATATAAATATATTCTCTTTACCCTTATAGTTTCAATATATAAAAGTATTCATATACTTATTCAGTTGCTTTGAGTATATTCATAGTTTACTTAACGAGTTTTGCTTGCTTTAAAATATAATCGAAGAGATTAAAACAACTACCTCCAAAACATTATTATAATGAACTTACTTTTTATAACATGTTAATCATAATATTTAGTATCTTTTTATAAAAGACTCTAATTCTTATTATTATCTTTAAAATCCCATTATTAAATATCTAAATATACTTATAAGATTTCGTCCAAAGTGTCATTCAAGGGTTTAAAAACAAATGTTGTTAAAACATTGTTTACTACAAACCCAAAACAATTCATTAATAACTTTAAATTTTTATTTTAAAAATCAGAGCATACCCATACTTATCAATTAAGATAATACACTTTGGTAAAGATTAACAACCATTGATTTGTCAAATAAGTGATTCACATTATTATTTTAACTTTAGAAAATTATATTGATCGAGTAACTCAAAAATGATACCAAAGAACTGGGTACTACCAATAATATTTCATATTTCCTTAACAAGAAGGGGAATACTTTAAGAGAAGCGTTTACCATCCGAACACATCTCCTGCCCATTTTTAGTTACTTTCGAGCCACTTGGATCAACTAACCATAAGATTGTTTTTCGTTTTAAAATTCCATTTTTAGAAATAATACTATTATTATTCCTTTTCCAAAAATCATTTGAAATACTTTTCAAAAATACCGAAATTTAAATTCTCAAAAATTCCTTTATAAAGCATGTTTTATAAATCCAGTTTATAAAGTTACGTATATAAAACGTATTCATAAGATTTATTTATCTTAAATAAATTCCTTTAATAAACATTTATTGAATACCTCATAGTCAAATTGTGAAATTAAATTCACGAGGTGTTCGTGCTTAAACTTTTAAATTAAACAACCGATCAATTATGATAATAACTGAGTATTATCCTTGTTAACGCTAAAAAGTGAACGCTAACACCCGGTGTGTGTAATAAAGTCGTGAAAGCACCACCCGTTGGTACGGGAACAGAGTACAGGCTGAAAATAGCAGTAAAATGGTAAAAAGACAACAGATTTATAGTGGTTCGGCCCGTAATTGAGCCTACGTCCACTTTATAGTCTTTTATTACTGATTCGGTTACAATTTGATACAATATTCTTCGAAATACAATACAATTTGATCACAAAAACACCCTTGACTACTAGCTTAAACTTCAATGATGAAACTCGATGAATCTGTGTCGGATGTATGAAATTCCTCCCGAAGCTTGTTGTAGTGTTTTGAGTATTTGGAGATCTTCAAGTATGAATGAGTTGAGAGTTCGGCAGAGTAGCGATGCTTGAAGAAATGATCGGCCAAAAGTCCCTTTCATGTTGAAGGTAGGGGGGTATTTATAGGAGTGAAATTCTGGACAGAAGTTATCTCCAAAGTCTTAGGTCGCGTACGACCTAAGTTAGGTCGTAGGTCGCGAGCGACCTAAGATAAGTCGTGGTCTCTTCGCAACTTAGGAGGCTGAGCTGATGAAATTGTACTCTGTCTTGTCTGGACAAGTGGTAGGTCGTAAGCGACCTAAGGAATAGTTGTAGGAGCTTTAGTTCGCTGTGCCGCTTTGTAAAGTTAAGTCGTGGAGCTTTTAGGTCGCTGGACCACTTCAAGAGTTAGGTCGCGAAGTTTTAAGTCGTTAGGTCTCTCACTTCTTTCTGAGTTAGGTCGTGAGGCTTCTTAGGTCGTTCGATCCCTTAGGTCGTGAGGCTTCTTAGGTCGTTAGATCCCTTAGGTCGTGAGGCTTCTTAGGTCGTTAGATCCCTTAGGTCGTGAAGCTTCTTAGGTCGTTAGATCCCTTAGGTCGTGAGGCTTCATTAGGTCGCTAACTTTCTTAGGTCGTGATACTTCTTAGGTCGTGAGGCTTCATTAGGTCGTGATACTTCTTAGGTCGTGAGGCCTTTTTAGGTCGTTAAGGGCTGTTGGGTCGCAGAGTTTTAGGTCGCCGAAATAAAGGAGTTAACATTTGCCCCTCGAAGCATATGCCTATGCCATAGGTCGTGTGCTTCGACTTAACCTCGCTAGGTCGTGAACGACCTAAAGCTTGTACTAACCCGTACGCCTGTTCGCCTTCTTCCCTCAGCCTCATATAAATAAGTTAGGTCGCTCCTTCCTTCCCACCTTACTGCTCTGAAATTCCATTGCTATTGGCGAATTTTTGATTTTTCGAAGGCGAATTCAATCCAACTAACCATCGATTCACTCCTATCAGCATATTACGTAAGTGGATCGATCTCTACTCATCCATAATCGCTGCTCGATCACGAATCCTCGTTTCCCGACCTAAGTTTAATTTCATGCGCCATGCTTTATTTTCTGAATGGTGGTTTCGATCGATTTTTGTTTGTTGTTTGATATGTTGTGGTGATTCATGATCGTATGGAAATTTTCACTATGGATCGGTGGGATTTGCAATCGATTTACTGGTTGATTTGGTGGTATGTTGAGATGGACTGAAGGGGATGACGAATTCTTTTGCAATGGCGGTATTGGGTTATTGGATCCAGTAAGGTGTTTCTTGGAGAGGAAGCCAGCGACCTACCAGATCTGGACGACTTAAAAGTTAGGTTGTGCTGGGATGCTTGGCGACCTAAGCCTTGCGATCTAAGAATATCCCCGACTTAAACAACACCGAACAACCTTTTCTACGACCTAAAGAGTTTACGACCTATGCCAAGTCGTGTGTGACCTAGGACTTAGGGAAAATTGCATTGCCTTGATCCATTCAGTTGCATTGTGCGACCTAAAGACGCCTTGACCTATGATAGGTCGCTGAATGACCTAGCACTTGAAACAATTTTGCAGTCCTGAACGCTTTTAATTTGAACACCACGACTTAAAAATGCTGCGACTTATGTTAGGTCGTGAGCGACCTAACACTTGGAAATTTGAGCAGAATTTGACTGAATCTTTGAATTTGAACTGTGTTGCATTTCCTTTCAAACTGTCTTGACTTTAATGCTAATAACCTGCTTAAATACAACATTTGCAGAAAAACGTTACAAATATACTGCCATTGACTGCCCACATCGCATGACAGATTAGTTGATAACAAATAATTAACTTAAATGAATTATGTGAATGAAATGCTGTGAAATGACAAATTCACATGAAGTATTGAAACAAAGCTGGAATAATCAACCTAAGCTGACTTGTTTGCATCAACACAACATTGTATTTGAACCTGAAATAACAAGCCTCGAAACTTTATAATCGACAAACGTCAACTGTCTCAATTTCAGTTATACTTGCTTGTTATTGTTTTAGTTTTGCACAACACTTTACACTTTTTTAGGAAACATGCACCTTCATATTTAAATATCCAGTTGATTGTGTAGAATGGCGTCTCAACAAGAAGATATAGGACCTGTCGGAGAAGCTTTTCCGATTGCTAATCCACTGATCGATCCTCCGGAAAGGACTTCGACTACTCTGAGCCACAAAGTTTTTAGACTACTGTGTACCCAATTCGGTATTGCCGAATCAGATGCAATATTCCCTGGAGCGAGTGACACAGCTGACAGGCCACCTCTTGGTTTTGTCGCAGTCAATCGCCAGATGTGCCTGAATGGAGCTATTTCACCTTTCAACGAATTTCTTTGTGAACTCTTCCTTCGATTAGCTATCTCACCCTTCCAGCTACACCCCAACGGTTACGCCGTTCTGATGGGGTTATGTGTTCAATTTAGGAGGACGCTTGACCGTCTCCCGAGCTTCGATGAAATTTGCTATTTATGCACTTTTTCAAATAACAAAGATCATCCTTCAATCGTGCTCGTAAGGGGTGCTAGGAACCGGAAATTGATTTTGGATTTTCCCGATAGTGCTCACAGATTTCTAAATCAGTTTTTCTTTGCCCGATGTCCTCCAGGATTCTACGCTGTCTGGAGAGTCGGAAGTAAGATTGCATTTTTCTATTCATCTCATGAGCTTTTCGAAACCCGAATTATCAAATGCTTGACTTCATTCTTTTTCTTTTTCCAGCACTTCCTCCTCCGCTCAGAAATCCCAGTATCAAGTCAATTCTTGAAACCTTAAATGCTGTGGCGGCGGAAGAAAGAAGCGCCAAATTTTTGTTAAAAGATGAATTCTTGCACCAGTATGGACTTTTACACTCTTCTCGATCTATTCAGCCGCATGAAGTCCCTGATTCTCCAGTTAAAGCATCATATGCCCCAGTTCCTACTACAGAACCTTTACTGAAAGAAACCACCGCTGAGACTTCACTAGTAAAGTGTTCTACTTCTACCGACGTTGTGGGACTGTCTAGCAAGCCGTCACTTGCTCTGATTATTGAAGAAGAAGAAACTTCTCAACATTTCGAGAAAGTTGATGACAAAGGAGCCGAGAAAGAAAGCCCCGGAAAACACGATGGTGACGATACCTTTGAGGGGTTGAGTGATCTGATGATTACTTCACAGGAACTTTTCAAAGATGATACAACTAAAGCAACATCTCCTGTAACTGATGCGACATCTACTTTGCAGCAAACTTCGTCGGCTCAAAAATCAACTCCCGCTTCTCCATCTGTTATCACTCCCCAACCAAAGAGTGGTTTGTAGTTTGACGCGCGTAGTTCGCACATCACACACACTTAGGATGCTTAGCACTTCTACGCACTTAGCTTCTTCAATTTGTATATTTCTAAGACTCGTCTTTTTCTTCAATTTCAGGTTCTACAATGGGGCAAAGTGGCTCATATTACGACAACTTTCGGCGCTATGGAGGGCGCGATTCTTACGATTACGGACGCTATCTTCCCACTCGTAAAGAATCTGACGAAGAGCGTGCAGCTAGAAAAGCTCAAGAAAGGCGTGCTTATGAAGAGCAGCAGAGAAGGAGGGACGATGACTCCCACAAAAGAAAACATTATGACGATAAAGGGAAGAGGCATGTCATTGAAGACCCGAGTAAACGGGTTAAACTCAACGAAAAGGATGCGTCTGCGATTTCCGAAAAGACTGACGCTCCTATCTCTTCTAATATCCCGACCGACTCTCCTCCTTTAAATAAGTCCGATATTCAAGCGATCATTAGCAGTCCCCAGTATCAGGTCAAAGATGGCCCTCCAACGCTTCAAAGCCGGTTTCCGAACTGGTGCTTAAAAGGAGTGCGCTTTGACCTAGATTTGGTCCCGATTGATAAGCAAGCCATGCTAAAAAATCTTGATGCAGTTAAGCTTGACATTGAGAGGATGTCGCAATGGCAAAAGCTTTTTGATCAACTCCAGAGAGTCAACCATATGAACTTCGAAAACATGCTGACTCTGGAGAATGATAAGGCTGAATGGGATAAATGGTGTAAGCAGCACGATGCGGAGATGACGAGATCGCAGATGACAATGCAAAGCTTGAATATGAAGTCAAGCGACTTAAGGAAGATCTCGCTTCTTCTTCTGCATCGCATATTCAAAAAGAAGAAGTTTTTCAGAAACAAGTGCGAGACGCACACGCTGCGCAAAGGGATGCCGAGATGAAGCTCGCAGCTGAGCAGCACATTACTGAGAAATATCGCAAAGAAAATGCTGAACTGCGGGAAAAATTTCACTCCTAGAACGCAGAGATAGAAATGCTAAAAGCTAGGCTTCTTAAAGTTGAGAAGGAGCGCGACGATGCAGTTGCCGGACAAGTTGCAGCTGAAGAATCCCATGAAGCAACTAAAGCCAGCATCGATTCTACTCTATTCGACTTTTACATCCATAGCGTCTTAGGGCGCGGGAGTCTCTCGTTCTTGGCACCAAAATATGATATCACCCTAGCTGAAGTCTGGGAGGCTGCAATTGACATGCTCGGGGGAGCTGGCTACGATGAGGCGGTGCTTGAGGCAATTTACCTTGATGATGATACCCGCGCCGCTCTTGCTAGAGGAAAAGAGCAGCTCGCTGAAGCTAGAGCTGGAACAGTGGCAGAAGAACACTTAGAAAAGAAAATATCTTTATCTGCCCCTGTCCACACTTCGATTCTGACCGATGCTGATATCGTTGGTTCCAGCTCTCACTCTCCTCTTCCTGCAAAAGATGTCGAAGCTAAGCCCGATACTTCCGAGACTCCCCTTACCCAAATTGAAGAGAGGAGCCAAGAAGACACTGAGGCTGATAAATTTGAAATTGATTTGTCAAAACCGACTTCTCCAGGTAACGTTGATTCAGATCTGGCTCAAGTGGATTATTCATTCGATTCAATTGATCTTGATGAATTTCTCACTTATTACTTAAGTCCTGGTGATCCAATATCTTCTCTTTTTTCGGAGAATACTGATTTTGACTTCTTTTTTCCCGTAGCGGAAGCACCGAAAGTTGCGCCAACTTCTCCTTCTTCGGCTACCGCTCCTTCTTCTTCTTAAGTTACTCCTCTTCCAGCTTCTCAACCAGGATCACAAGAAGAGAAAATAGAAGCCCTCAAAGACTTGGACGATCCGGTTGTTTCGCAAGAGCAAAAGACTGTGGAACTTGAAGGAGGCGAGAAGACTCCAGAGCAGTCTCTTGATGACGACACGAAACTTTCCACACTGCTTACTACTCCTAGAAGTGAGTCTTCCTCGAAAAGGAAAGGGAAACGTGCCATGAAGAAGAAGAAGAAGAGCACTTCGGTTGATGAAGAAAATGTTGAAGAAGACCCAACTACTCCTCCTTCTCCATCCCGTCCACGCCAGATTCCGAAACTGGTCTTCAAACTGGGGAAGGGTACTAAAGGTGGAAAGAAGGAGTAATAAACTGGGCTTTCTGTCTTACTTTTTGCTTGTACCGACCGGATATTGTGCGGGTACCGGTCCCCGCTTCTTTTTGTAATATGCACAGTGTAAAAAAATTTCATAGTATTGAATAAAATAACTCTTTTACTTGTACAAATCCTTGTGTATGTAAGAATACATTTGTTTTTCATTTGAAGTGTAGAGTAATGATTCTTTTTACTTGTACAAACTTTTCATCTGTGTTTGAGAATGCATTTATTCCACATCTTCTTTACGTGATATTGCAATGAACTTGTGGTATGTTGCTTTGCATATTACTTCTATTAATGTGACTGAATTGCATAATGTTGCCCCCATACCATAAGTGCATTGCAATATTTCTTGCTTTTACAAGAATGATACTCTTATATTAGAGAATAACTATTCAACTTTTGAGGGAAGAATCATTCTGCTTTTAATAGAGTATATCTCGTTTTTGGAGAAATTTTTACTTTCTCTTTCTTTTTTGAAGGACACTTCAACTTTCGAAGATGATCACTTTTATTTGTTAAAAAGTGGATTTTCCTACGCAGTGAAGTAAGCTTCTGAGTAAGGTTTTGATTTTGTGCCCCGGTAAAGGGTTTATTTTTGGTACTTCAAGCACGGTGAAATGTGCCTTCGAAGAGGTCTTTTTGTAGCATTTCAACTTTTAGGAAGAACTTTTGGAAATGAATAAGTTAACTTTCCTTTGAGAGTTGAAATGTGCTTCTGGAGAAGGCTTTTTTGTTTGAGAATTCTCTTTTGGGACATGCCTCCGAAGAGTTGTGCCTCCGAAGAGGGCTTGTGCCTCCGGAGAGGGCTTGTGCCTCCGAAGAGGGCTTGTGGTGCCTCGGGAGAGGGCTTTTGCCTCCGAAGAGGTCATGTGCCTCTGAAGAGGGCTTGTGGTGCCTCGGGAGAGGGCTTTGCCTCCGAAGAGGTCATGTGCCTCCGAAGAGGGCTTGTGCCTCCGAAGAGGGCTTTTTGATTGCCTGGAAGTTACTTTCTCATGGTTGGATGGATCCACGGGGCGGACGCAAGTCGCTTGATCGGATGTTCGTTAGCACAAACGATCCCAATCAATTAACAAGGGCCCTGTTCCTTCAGCTTGGGAAGGTGCCCCTCTGGTGGTTCCACCAATCTTTTTTGATTGAGGAAAGCACTTCCATTTATTGGCGTGCCTTGCTAAAGGGCTTTGGTTGGCTTCCGGAGAGGAGCTTTGGTTGATTGGTGTGCCAGGAAGGTTGCGGCTCAGTGGCGAGTGGATCCATGGGACGGACGCAAGCTGTCTGATCGGATGCATCACGACCAGTTAGCAAGGGTCCTGTTCCTTCTTCTTGGGAAGGTGTCCCTTTAGTGGATCAACCGGCCTTCCTATTGAGAGGCATACCTCCTTTTGGCTGCTTCTATGTTTGCTGGCCCATGTTTCCTCATCATCTGCTCATCGGCGATCCTTTGTTATTGTTTCCAAGCTCGTCTTCCTTTCTTTTGCAAGTAAATTGCTTTATCCGAAGAATTAGACTTCACTATTGAGTGACTCCATAGGTTAAATGCAAGTTACTTGGTTGGATGTCTTTTTATATTGACGATCGCAACCAGTTAACGAGTGCTTGACACAGTGGCGTCGCCAACTTTTTATGTGAAGTTCTTCTTGTATGGGATTTGAATCTGGAATTTTTGTTGCTTGAAATTTGCTTAATAAGTGACTTATAGGGGTCGCTTGGCTTTGTGACGAGTAAGCCTTGTTTTAATGTCCTGCAATTTTGAATCGACATTTTAGCAATACATTTAAAGTATTTACATATCGAAATGAAACAGGCATTATAAAGTAGTAAAGAACACAAGATTTATAGTGGTTCGGCCGAGAATCGGGCCTACATCCACTTTATAGCTTTCATTCATTTACACTGATTTACAATGTCTTACAATACAACTGATACATCCATCATTCTTTTACAATTTTGTGCAAAGCTTTTTTAAGTAAAATAAGGACGTAAGTGGTTGCTGTTCCAGGCTCTTGGAATTGGATCTCCTTCAACAGTAATGAGTTTGAAAGTGCCATCGAGAAGTTTACTGCCTATGACATATGGTCCTTCCCAGTTTGGCCCAAACACACCAGTTGCTGTCATGATCCTTTTCAAAACTAAGTCTCCGACCTCAAAGCTGCGTTGGCGAATTTTAGAGTTGAAGTGCCTGGCTATCCTTTGCTGATAAGCTGAAACTCTGAGCCTAGCTTCTTCTCTTTTTTCATCAAGAAAATCAAGTGCTTCAAGTTGCAGCTTTTCATTTTCAGCTTCGTTGAAATGAATTCTCCTTTGCGAAGGAACTTCTACTTCCACCGGAATCATTGCTTCTGATCCGTTTGCCAGTTAAAATGGAGTGTACCCAGTCGCAGTTTTGTGAGTAGTTCTGTATGCCCATAGTGCTAATGGAAGCTTATCGACCCAACCACCTTTTGCTTTTTCAAGTTGCTTTTTGATGGTTGACTTGATAATTTTGTTCACCGCTTCCACTTGCCCATTTGCCTGCGGATGAGCTACTGCTGAAAAGCTTTTACGAATTCTGAACCGTTTGCAAAAATGCTGGAATTCTTCACTTTCAAACTGAGTACCGTCGTCTGTGATTAACTTCTGCGGCACACCATACCTGTAAATGATATTTTTAGTTACGAAATTTATCATCTTTTTAGAGGTAATAGTGGCTAAGGGTTCAGCTTTAGGCCATTTGTTGAAATAATCAACAACGACTATGGCATATTTGATTCCAGATTTAGCGATCGGTAAAGGTCCAATCAAGTCTATTCCCCAAATGGCGAACGACCATGGGCTGACCATTTGTGTGAGTTCGGTGGAAGGCGCTTTTGGGATTTTTGCAAATCTTTGGCACTTGTCGCACTTTCGGGAGTAAATGGCAGCATCTCGATTAATGTCAGGCCAAAAATACCCGTATCGGAGAACTTTCTTGGCTAGAGTTTGGCTACCTAAATGATCCCCACATTCTCCTCCGTGTACCTCTGCTAGGATTGTTCTGGCTTCTTCCTTGGTTACACATCGGAGTAATGGCATTGAGAATCCCCATCTGTATAATTGGCCATCTTGAATTATATATCTTGATGCTTTCCTCAACAGTTTTCGACGTTCTTTAGAACTTTCCGGCAAGGAACCATTGAGTAGATATTCTTTGATTGGAGTCATCCATGATTCATGCTCTTGAGACGCAGTCATAATCCAATCAACATCCATCTCATCAATGCTTGGAGCTGATAGTACTTCCACATGAACTAATCCCAATAATTGAGCCTCTCCAGAACTTGAGTATTTTGCTAGGGAATCTGCCTTCATGTTTTCTATTCGAGGAATGTGACTTATCGTGTAATGGTCAAAATCTTCAAGAAGCTCACATGCCTTTGACAAATATGCGGGCAGATTTCCACCTTTAGCTTGAAACTCTTTCTTTACCCGGCAAACAATAAGTTGGGAATCGCTGAAGGTCTGTAACACTTTGATGTTTAGTTCCTTGGCAATTTTTAAACCAGCAATGAGAGCTTCATATTCTGCTTCATTGTTCGTCGAAGGAAATTCCAGTCTCAATGCGTAACACAATGATCGTCCTTCGGGTGTTTCAAGCACTACCCCTGCCCCAGAACAATAATCATTTCTCGAGCCATCAACATACAACTTCCACTGGATTTGAACGCCATCAGTTGTTTCTTCCTCACTATCACCTTTGTCAATAGACTCTGCAATGAAATCCGCTAAAGCTTGTCCGTTGATTGCTCTTCGGGGATGGTAAGTGATGTCATACTGGCTGAGTTCAATATTCCATTTCAAAAGACGACCCGAAGTTTCAGGACGATACAGGATTTGCTTTAGAGGTTGATCAGTAAGGACCTTGATAGGATGAGATTGAAAATATGGTCTCAACTTCCTGGAAGAAATTAGCAGACAAAAAGCAAGCTTTTCTATCTTTGAATAATTCATCTCTGCCCCAGTAAACCGTTTACTGATGTAATAAACTGGACGTTGTATTTTCATATCTTCCCGTACAAGTGCTGCACTGAGGGCATGAGATGAAATTGCTAAGTAAATGAAAAGGTCTTCACCGTCACTAGGCTTGGAAAGAACTGGAGGAGTTTCCATATGATGAATCAGTTGATCGAAAGCATTCTGGCATTCGGGAGTCCATTCAAAATTTTTCTTTCCTTTCTTTAGAGCATCAAAGAAGGGAATGCATTTGTCCGTGGCCTTGGAAATGAAGCGACTTAGAGCGGCGACTTTTCCATTGAGACTTTGCAGTTCTCTCTTTGTTTTAGGGGCTTTGACCTCTCTTAGAGATGTGATTTGAGCAAGATTGGCCTCGATGCCCCTAGCGCTCACGATGAAACCCAAGAATTTTCCGGACTCTACCCCGAATGAGCATTTCAACGGATTAAGCTTCATTCCGTATTTTCGAAGAATTGTGAACATTTCCGCCAAGTGATCCATGTGGTCTACTGCTTTTTTTGACTTCACTAACATATCATCAACATAGACTTCCATAGTTTTGCCAATCTGAGGTTTGAACATAGCATTGACAAGTCTTTGGTAGGTTGCCCCTGCATTCTTCAATCCGAAAGGCATAACTTTGTAGCAGTAGAGACCCACATCTGTGATAAAGCTTGTGTCTTCCTGATCTGACTCATGCATCATAATCTGATTGTATCCGGAGTAAGCATCCATAAAAGATAACAACTCATGCCCAGCTGTTCCATCCACCAATTGATCAATTCTGGGAAGCGGGAAGCAGTCTTTGGGACAGGCTTTGTTCAGATCTGAAAAATCAATGCAGACTCTCCACTTTCCATTTGCCTTCTTAACCAGTACTGGATTTGAAACCCAATTTGGATAAGTGGATTCTCTGATGAAATCATTCTCCATAAGCCGATCAACTTCTTCCTTTAACGCTGCTGACCTTTCTGGACCTTGAGTTCTTCTTTTCTGTTTTACCAGTGTGAATTTCGGATCGATATTTAGGGTATGTACAGCAATTTCTGGAGAGATCCCACACATATCAGCATGACACCAAGCGAACACATCCAGATTGGATTTTAAGAATGATATCAGCGTGTTTTGAACTGCTATGCTCAGTTGTGAACCTACATTGAGTACTTTGTTTGGGTCTTTTGAGTCAACAGGAATTGGTACCGTCACTTCCACAGGTACCACTCTATTCTCCCCTGCACTGGCTTTTCTGGGGTCCAATTCTTTCCTTGCATTGCTGTGTTCGCCAGTACAGGGGCCACTCCGTAGTTGCTACATGGTTGGGGATTTAATGCGGAGCGGAGCTGCCGCATCTTTTCCCATTTCTCTTTTCCTGGCTTCTCGGAGTTCAACAAGATAACATTCTCGTCCCGCGTTCTGATCTCCCTTAATGACAACAACTCCATTATCAGTAGGAAATTTCGTTGTTAAGCACCACGGGGCGAGGACGGCCTTAAAAGCAGCAAGAGTAGGCCGACCCAAGAAGGCATTATAGGTAGAGAATTCATCAACAATTATAAAAGTTTGCTTCCGAACCACCTTCTTATGTCCTTCTCCCAATTCAACAAACAAATCCACTGTTCCAATAGGCTGCTTTGGCTCCCCTGTAAATCCAACAATTTTCTGAGATGAAGCTTGTACGTCTGCCATTGGAATTTTCATTTGGTCAAACGTCTTTTTAAAGAGTATGTTGCATGAGGCGCCGCTATCAACCAACACCCTCCTTACAATAGCCGGCCCAATACCGACAGAAATAACCAAAGGGTCCTCAGTAGGAGCCTCCACACCAACAGAATCCCTGGTCCTGAATATGATGTCATCATGAAAAGTCTTTTGCTGCTTCAGAGGCGTAGTATCTTCCAATACCAAGACACTCTCTTCAGCTGGGGCATATTTCAAAGCTCGAGCGTACCTCTCCATCTCACCCCAACTCTTACCAACCGGATGGGGTCCCCCTATGATCACATTGATAACAGGTCTTTCTGTTTCTTGTGCAGCGGGTCTCTCTCCTGAACCAGATGAATGAGCTGGAGGTTGTTGCCCTTGGTTAGATGAAGACGGTTCTTTTCTATTCCTTTTAACATACTGCTGCAACTTATTCTCTCTCAACAATACTTCAATCAGGCTTTTCAAGTGGCGGCACTCGTTGGTATCATGGCCTGGTTGGTTATGAAACTTGCAAAATCTTCCACTTTGAACAGCATTCTTCCCAACTTTTACTGCCTGTGGTTTTGGAAATTCAACAGCATCCTTCGTGGTGATGAAAATATTCTCCGGTGTATCAGTTAGAGGGGTAAAATCCGAAGGCTTGAGAAAGCGGGGCTTTTTGAGATCCTTCTGCTTCTTTCCACCATTACTCTCCCTTTTTAGATTTACAGATTCTTTTTTGTTCTGAACTGTAGCATTATTTTCCACCACTGTTGTCACAACTTTAGCTGACGCGGAGAGATTTTCGAGGGGCATGAATTCATCAGCCTTTTTGTAGAATTTGTCGAGCGAGTTTGGTTCCTTCATCTTCAACCATTTTCTAAATTCGCTTGACTTGTCAATAGCCCGCATTAAGTAAGTTAAAATCATTCGCGGTTCTGCGTTATCAACTTCGGCTAAGGTTAAATTGAAGCGATTCAAAAAGGATTTGATGGATTCTCTAGGGTTCTGTTCGAGACTTGAAAGAGACATTATATCCTTTGCTCTTGAAATGTACAATCTGAATTGTTCCTTGAACTTTCGGGTCAGATCGGAGAATTGGTCAACAGATCGCACAGGAAGCTTGGTAAACCAAAGTAACGCCACTCCTTCCAAGTATATAGGGAAATATCGGCATTTAATCTCATCAGTTGCTCTGGTGCCAGTCATGTGCCAATCATACTTGTACAAGAATTGATTCGGATCACTTGTTCCACGATAAGCAGGAATGGTAGGAGGAACGAATTTTTTGGGAAACTCAGCCTTTAGAATCCTTTCAGTAAATGGAGTTTTACTCGGAGCAAATCCCCAATCACTCTCATCTTCATTTCTCTGCATGCTTTCTTTCATTATTTGCTGAATCATGTCGGAGAGATATTCCTCATTGTTTAGTGACTTTGCAGAGAAAACTTCGACCATTTTCTCGGATGTTTGCCCGGGCAAATGTTCCCGGAGAATTAGCGATGGCCTGGATCCTTCAGCCTGGAGAGGTGCCCCTTCAGCGGCACCTGATCCTCCTTGAGGAATGTTTCTCCCTTCGGAGTTGTGAATAGCATCAGCAAAGTTTTCTTCGTTATTTACTGGTCTCTAATTAGCCCCGAGCAAAGCATTCAGCTTTTCCATCATCAGATTATTCTGAGTTTCAATCTGTTGATACAATCTACAGACAGCAGCATCTAATTCCTCTCGCGTCAACCCAACGCTTGGAGTTGCTTGACTTGGAGAAATAGAAGTGGCAGTATTGTCGTGGTCATCATTAGATCTGACAGACTTACGTTTTCTTCCAGGAGCCATTATGTCTGATAGACTTCTGGTTTTGAAGGAAATTCTTTCAACAAACTTCTGTGAAGCAATGGTGAATGATCGCCTGAGTTGGTTCTCAGTGAAAGCACCAAAATGTTAACGCTAAAAAGTGAACGCTAACACCTGGTGTGTGTAATAAAGTCGTGAAAGCACCACCCGTTGGTACGGGAACATAGTACAGGCTGAAAATAGCAGTAAAATGGTAAAAAGACAACAGATTTATAGTGGTTCGGCCCGTAATTGAGCCTACGTCCACTTTATAGTCTTTTATTACTGATTCGGTTACAATTTGATACAATATTCTTCGAAATACAATACAATTTGATCACAAAAACACCCTTGACTACTAGCTCAAACTTCGATGATGAAACTCGATGAATCTGTGTCGGATGTATGAAATTCCTCCCGAAGCTTATTGTAGTGTCTTGAGTATTTGGAGATCTTCAAGTATGAATGAGTTGAGAGTTCGGCAGAGTAGCGACGCTTGAAGAAATGATCTGCCAAAAGTCCCTTTCATGTTGAAGGTAGGGGGGTATTTATAGGAGTGAAATTCTGGACAGAAGTTATCTCCAAAGTCTTAGGTCGCGTACGACCTAAGTTAGGTCGTAGGTCGCGAGCGACCTAAGATAGGTCGTGGTCTCTTTGCAACTTAGGAGGCTGAGCTGATGAAGTTGTACTCGGTCTTGTCTGGACAAGTGGTAGGTCGTAAGCGACCTAAGGAATAGTTGTAGGAGCTTTAGGTCGTTGTGCCGCTTTGTGAAGTTAAGTCGTGGAGCTTTTAGGTCGCTGGACCACTTCAAGAGTTAGGTCGCGAAGTTTTAAGTCGTTAGGTCGCTCACTTCTTTCTGAGTTAGGTCGTGAGGCTTCTTAGGTCGTTAGATCCCTTAGGTCGTGAGGCTTCTTAGGTCGTTAGATCCCTTAGGTCGTGAAGCTTCTTAGGTCGTTAGATCCCTTAGGTCGTGAGGCTTCATTAGGTCGCTAACTTTCTTAGGTCGTGATACTTCTTAGGTCGTGAGGCTTCATTAGGTCGTGATACTTCTTAGGTCGTGATACTTCTTAGGTCGTGAGGCCTTTTTAGGTCGTTAAGGGCTGTTGGGTCGTAGAGTTTTAGGTCGCCGAAATAAAGGAGTTAACAATCCTTTCCTTAATCAAATAATTATATTACTTGAAAAATATTCTTTATATAATCGTTGGTAAAATTATTTCATTTACCATTTTTTTCAAAGCCAAAATCATCTAACTTTAAATATTTACTTTTAAAGAGTGGTACTAAAGTGGAGACAATTATCATTTTATAAACCTTCGCACTATTACACCATTAAATCCTTCCAACCTAGGGTCCAAAAAAGATTTCCCCCTTATTCCTCAAAATACTACATCAAACACACTACTCATACATACTTACTTAAGCATATTTTATTCCTACACTTCTGATTCCGATGACAACGGCGGCCTCCAACCTCCCAAATCAATCATTATCTCTCCTTCTCCCTCTTCTTCACTATCCAACTCATCATCAGCCTCGTTGCCGTCTTACTATTGTGCTCCAGTTGATGTATGAACTGGACAATGCCCCCTGCCATATAACATTTTCCCTGCTCATATCCCATGTCACATTGTTGCATTCGCTTGATATGATAGCGTTCGAGTCTTTAATTAGCTCATATTCCTCCTCCATTTGTACTTTCTTCTTTTATACGGTTCTGGTTCTTCTTCCATTGGCTCCTCTTCCTCAAATGATTCTAAAATTGAACTAGCGGGATCTTATACCCAATTTCCCTCCGAGGCTTGCCCAGGTTCATCGTCGCTCGAGATTATGATTATTTCCGGAGCTGGAGGTGGTACAAGCATTCCTGCAATAGGGCACCCATCTTCATTCCTACGAGTATACAGGGCATAGTCTTCCCTAATCGGAGATCCACCATTGATAGGCAAACGTTCTCGCTATTCTTCCTCAATGCTGGAGAGAACTATGAGGCTACTCTCCTCGCCCCAACTCACTCTAGAGGACTCCCGTTTTGCATAACTTCCCTTATATGATTTATACAAGGAAAAATAATCATTCTTTTAGACACAGACAGCACGTAATTGCTGGCTTATTCTTAGGTAGAGAGGTTTGGTCAATACTCTAAGAATGTTTCAAGATTCATTTCTAAAGATAACTTTTAAAATTCTTTGTATAAAGGCTTTATTATGTTAATAAATCCTTTTAAATTTTTTACCAAAATATTCTTTTCTTTTCGAATACATACATATATTTTTAGGTAAAATGATTTCATATAGAACCAAATTCATTTGTATATTTTATTAACAAATACGCTCTCAAATATAATACACTCCAAGTCATTCTCGTCTATTACTAACCCTATCTCTAATGAGTAACTCATCCTGGGGTAAACTAACCCATTCCTAATGAATCTTTAACCCCTATCAGGATCAGGTGTTCGCTCAACCTAAGCTTTGATACCACGTTGTAATGACCCATTTCTTCGACTCCTAGAAATCGACACTAATACATCCTCGGTATTCACGTGCCGTAAATCCAAGTACCGATGAAGCGGATCGTTAAGGGTAGGAAAGAAAATAAATATAAAACATAATCTCACATATATTATTTCAACAAATAATATTTACAGTGGAAATTAAAATACATATATCAGAGTTAAAAACATGGACAGTTATAAATTCCTATCCTTACAATTAAGCAGAATACTATAGTACAAGAGTATGGTGGAAACAGACAACAAATCTTCTGACTCCATGCTTTGAGCTTCATCCAGCATTCTTCTAACTAAACCTGACTACTAGGCTGCTCGGGGAAAATTAGTGCACTCAGAGTTTAAGGAAAGGGAAAATAAACTCCGGGTTAGTCAAGGGACTGGTGTAAGAACTCAAAATACACGTTTTGAAAACAAAAAGGTATCTCATAAGACCATGTCGCACATAAACATGGAATGATTTTTTATCTTATGATAACAAAAACATTTTACTTCAAAATACTTGATATTAATTTTAATGACCTATCTCTAAAAACATTTGCAAGTAAACATATTAATCTTAGCCGAAATTGTTACATTGACTAAATTCCAACAATACTAGCCACAAACGTAGGTTCTACAAACAAACTGGTAGGCAATTATTGGAGAATGGATTCCTTACAAATGACCAGGTGAAGGGACTACCTTCCGACAGTACATCTCTAGAGGAATGTACCGAGGCCCAATAGATGGTCCTCTACCAACACAAGACCGACCTACCTTTCCTTAGATAGTACCAAATATGCCATCACCCCGGTCGTTGTCGACCTATCTGAGGTACCTTATAGCATATATCCACATTAATTTACATCCCGAACATCATAGCGGGAAGAAATATATATAGATGGGGATGATCATACTTTAGTAATGGTTGCCAACCACATAGCCTTGCTGCATCCAACCCTGTTTCGGTCATTTTCGAGTGTGAGGCCCGAGGTAACCATTACCTTTTCACATAGCCTATCATCTTCCTTTGAATGCCACACTACCATTCCATCGGTCACTTGTTGACTTCCATAAACATACAACCTCCGAGCTTATACGTCTCAGAGAAGGGTGTTAAGCTAAGAGAAGTTCCCTTCTTCGCCACCAAACAGATGTACGTTTAGAAAAGTCAACGATGCAAATCTCAAGAACGCAATGTCAGACATCCATCCATACAAGTTCATTCTGGGATTGGACGAAACTGAAAGTACACTCCTACAACATCTTGTCGGGAATTAACCCTAAGATTAGTAGCGAGAAGTCCTTGCAACGCAAAGAGTTTTAGAAATGAACGGACCGCTGCTACTTTATTATTTGGGAGCTAACCAGAATTATCAATAAGAAGTCCTTTCATCCTGAAAATCCCTGGTCTTCATTCTTCATTCTCTCTATCAGGTCTTCATTTTTCGAACGCATACATTGGTTCGAAGTGGTTTTCGGATAGGAATTACCAGAACCGACCCAGGTTCCTTCGAATCCAATCATCGATAAAAGAGGTTTTGTGAATAGGGAATCATTCTTCAATTGATTAAGTTCTTTTTATCAAAAATCTCCCTCGGAGATATATATTTCTAAAACATTCTTTCCAATATATAAGGAATAATTAACCCTCTCTTATTAAATCTTTGATTTCTTAAAATCATTTTTAACTTGGAATAATTCGGAATCATTTCTTTTATACTTAAGGAAATATCCCCAAAATCATTTACTTAAATCCTAGCAAAGATTTCCAAATCATAACTTTTAACATGGATAGAAAACAATGTTATTCAAGACACCGTTAACAATAAATCCAAACTAATAAATTTTAAGTAGAGGAATTTATTTAATTCCAAATCATTAAATTTAAATCTTAACAAAGTCTTCTTAGTTCAAAACTCATACTTTTGATTTAGTCGAAACCATGTTATCTAGAATGTTAATCCAAAAACTGGTAAATATTAAGTGAGCATAATCTATAGAAATCATCTAATTCTACTCAATATCAATTCCCGTATTCAACAAATACTATAGGCGGAATAACGACGAAATCACCTTTTAAATTCCACGAATAGTACGAGTTCCCTCTTTTGGCTTGAACACTGAGTACAAGAAGATTGTTTCCACAAAATCAAGTTGTATTTAAATTAAGAAAATTTTAATCTTTTTATACTTAACTCATTTCTGACATTTCGAGCTTATCTACCCCTCGCCCAGGAAATAGGCCAGGTGAGCCAAGGCACTGGTTGCTCTTGAACATCTCCTTAGTATAAGCACCTCACATGCGGATCTCACTAATAGAAAAATCCATTTTACTCGTCAGCTTTTAGAGCCAAGATTAAACCACTTATTTATAATAGCTTTTCTTTAAATCATTTATTTGAACTTTCTTCATTAAGGTAGAAAACCTCCAAATCATTATTAAAACTCTTAATTATCCATTTGAAAACATTTTTAAAAGATTTAGATACGAATTGTTAAGTTTAAAACCATATTTCAAAAGTAATAGAAAAGTACTGCAGAAACGTTCTACGGAAAGTATTTTTTCAAGCTATATTGATCAAAATGACTTTTTATTATTTGAAAATTCATTTTTATTTCTATAATAACTTTTAAAACATTTTAAAAGATTTATAAGATTTATTTCATATTTTTAAACAATTTAAAACATCATTTTCAAAGAAATCCAATTTTGGATTCCGAACTACAAAATTGGGATTTTTCAAAAACTTGTTTTACTCATATTTCAAAATATACTTATCGAGATCTCAATTTTCTTTCTTCATTGGAAAAATGTGGATATAATAGTTTGGAAAATTTTTATCTCGAAGAATTCCAAGCTATATTCCAACTTTTACACCTGTTTGACTTTTATAATGCGAAATCGCGAACTACCGTTACGCGACGCGCTTATTTTTGACCAAATTTTCTATTTCTTTTCAAACTTCACCAAAACACTTTTAAATGTTTATAAAACATTTCAAGTACATTTTAAACCATTTTTAAAGAGGTTTAACAATTCCACACATACCATTTCATTAAATCAGGGAAAGTTGTTTCCTTTGTGCTTAATCGACGTGTATATTTGTGACTTGCATATATATTCAACATTCATATCAAAACAAGCAAACTTGATGATCAAATCATATTAAACATCTATTTGCAAACATCACATCATCATTCAACATATAATATAATATAGTTTAGGAGTTCTCACCAAAATCAAACCAAACTTCCTACCAACATTCAAATCACCACAATACTTCATCTAAATCATTACTAAAAAACTCAACCATGCTTTCAAAGTGCTTGGCTACCATTTCTTCCTCCTCCTTGCTCATGGCCCATGCTCCCATTATCTCCAAACTCTCGGCCTCCACCACCCAAGCACCATCACTCACGACCAAGTGCCATTAAGGAAGAGAAGAGAAAGAAGTAGATTAAGAAGAGGTTAGAGAGTAATTAGCGGATTGGTGCTTAAGCACTCCACTATTTTTAACCCTCCTACCTCTTTTAAAGAGGAGAAACCATTAGAGAGCATTAAGAAGTTCAAGAATGGTGTAGAAGAAGAAGAATGAATTTGTGAAGAATGAAGGAGGATATGGATGGGTATTAATAGGAAAAAAAGAGGAGTATAAAGGAAGATATGCGTACACCACTTTTTCCAAGCTTCTCCAACACACTACCCTTTCAAAATACACGAACAAAGCCTCCCCCCATGTGCCCATCACCTCCATGCACTCATGTATGCATATGTTTACTTGTTTAAGCTTAAGGAGGAAGCTATATATAAAATATTTTAGTTTTTGCCTTTTGTATGTATTTGTAAGTGTATAAGTATATATGTATGTATACATTTGTTCATGTGCATGTAAGTGGATGCATTTGTATGTTATATATTTATACATGACATATAAACAACGTTGCATTGATTTCCAACAACTTTCGTTCGATAAACCGTTGCCGATCGGAGAACCGATTATCGGTCACATTTTCACTTATACTTTAACGTACATATATTTGTAAAAAATAATTGAAAATAAATTTCTTATCATTTTAAATGAATTAATATGATCACATTTGATTTATAAAACCATACAAATTTATATTAACAATTATTTACCAAATTGCTATTATATCGATAAAGCGATGTCGATTTTTCCTTATATTTTCGAATCAAATATATTTCTTTATAAAACTATTAAAAATGATTAATTATCATTTTATAACTATTCAAAATGAATTCTAACCATTTTAAAATCATTATTTGAATAATTATAATAATTATATAATTATTAAATCTCACTTTAAATTAAATAAATCAATTATCATATTTAAGGGCGTTACTAACAATGTCAAAAACACATTTTATTTTCGAAAACAAATCGATTGAATTTATTTCATATTCTTGTTTAATTATAAAAATATGTGTATGTATCCAGCTTCGTGCACGACATTTTACGATTATAGAGCTGGTTATCGATAAAACAATTTTCAGTCATTTTATCCATTTAGATTTCGATGAAAATATTTTTGTAAATATTTATTCAAAATAAAATTACCATTACTTATTATTAATCAAAAAAATATTATTTGTGTTATCAACCTTTTATTTAAATAAATTTAAAAATAAATATAATTTATCAAAGTGATAAATTTACAGGTCGGTATGGAATGATTGACAAAATTTCAGCAATACTTCCCCTTCTTCCTCGTATCATACAAAAAAGAGCGTATACGAGGAACAAAAAGGAAGTATCGTCAAAATTTCATTAACCGTTCGATTTGATATATTGATTTACAAAACATAAATACTATCTTATTTATAATTTCTTCAATACTGGAAAAAAATTCAAAAAATAATGTATTAAATGAATATCAATTATCATTTTATTTAAAAAAAACGAATATCTATATAGCGATCATATACGATACTTGTTAGTTAATGCCAAATTAAACATCTGTGGGGTTTTATTAATAATATAATATCGATAACAACGACTTTATCTACCAGTTTCGTAATAATACCAACAATCAGATTATATACGAACGACCATACTAAAAAATCTATACTTACTACCAGTTGCCAACGAATTTGTAACAACGAATCTATACCAAACCATAACATATTGAACCAAAAAAATGAATGGGAGCATTTAATTATACCAACGGAGGCAGGGTGCTTGCAGTTGTCGGGTGGCTTCGACTACGGGCTGGAGATTGCGGGTTGGTGGGGGCTGGTGCTAGGTTGGTGTTAGGGCTGGTGGGTCTAGGCGATGGGAAGTCATGACGGAGGTAGACGAGGCTTGTGTGGGGGGGAAGGGAGGCATGCGGGTTGGAGGCTTATGAGCTGGTGCTTAGGGACCAGATACATAGGGAAGGGAAATTGCGTGGCTTTGGGGGAGGCGAGGGGAAGACATGAGGAGGAGGTGAGTTTTTTCTTTCTTTTGATTTGGTGGCAAATGGGGAAGAGAAACGATTTTTGAAGGGTTATAGAGAGGGGCGAAGCCATGCCGATGCCCCGTTGATGTCATAACATAGGCATGACTTTGGTAATTTTGTGTAGGTAATGAGTTACCTATGACTTACTGACACCCCACTGATGCCATAAATTGTGTTTTGGCTCAATAATTATAAGCACTAATTTATTTTCGTAACTTGGACATTAATATTTATGGAACAAATAAATTGATAATTGAACTCCATTGTAGATATTCCTATTTTTTGGAACTTGGTTCAATTTGCATAAGGATATGCAATTAGCAAGGATTGAACCATCGACTTTACAAGTGAGCATCGCATGTCCTAACCAACTACGCTACCCCTATGGGTAAATATTCTTAATTTTTGTTATGATTGTAACATCGTCATAAAACAATAAACTTTGAATACAAAAAAAAGATAAAAGTTGCAATCAAATATTTCAAACACTTCAAATACTGCAAAATTAATCGGCTTTAAAACTATACATATATGTACACACATGCACATGCTTGCATGTACACCTATGCACATGTGTGTGCATGTACGCGCGCACACTTATACACACACACGTAGATGCAAGCTAAGTGACTCCATTACAGATGGGAGGTATACTCCAAAAGATACAATACAACAGAAAATGCTAAATAAGGAACAACTAGGATACTAGTTCCTAATACTAGCCTTTATCTCCCCTGTGTTCTAAGCAAACCATTACAGAACCTCCTTCCCCTTAGCTACTGCTGAAGTGGATGGTGCGCAAATGATAACAAAGGGCCAAGGCTGTTCCCTTTCTTGAGCATAGGATAATATTTGACGTAATGACCCTTTTGGTGGCAACTGTAATAACTCTTTGGTGCAGTATGTGTCTCATACTTTGGTATCTTAACGAAACGTGCTTAAACCACTTGTCTTTATTTACTCGACCTACAGTCCATAGCAAAGTGATCAATTTCCCCACACTTATAGCAACCAAGGTTGGACCTATTCGTTTGGAACCTGTGCTTCTTATTCCCAACTGGTGCAGTAGTAGGCGGCTGTGGAGATAAATCTTCAATCCGTAAAGTATTCCTTATTTCCTTCTCCAACGATCCACGAATATAGTTCATAATGTCCTTACATAACTTGTCACACAAGCCCAGCCAATTCTTTACCTCAATGATAGATTCAGTACCATAGATGTTCCTTTTACCCAATATCTCAACGTCACGACATAGCGAAGCAAGTCCATTAGTGTTTGATTAGGTGCCCCTTCCTCAACAACATACTCCTTGGTCCAAACATATCAGTATTCATAATTCGTTGCTACTTGAACTCATACCAAAATATCTTTTAGAATGTTTTCCAAAATAGAGTTACTCCAAGACAAACGTCAATAAGAAAGGATTACCCCAAAAGAATTCCTAAGAAAAGATTACTTCATATGAAGAGTTATTCAAAGGAAGGATTTTCTAAAAAAGGATACTTGAGCAAGGATATCTTCAAGGTATATATACATATATATACACATACATACATACATATGTATACACACACGTACGCACACACACATATATAAAATACTATGAAAAAATAATTCATTTACCAAATTTAAAACAATACTATGTCGGTTTGCCTTGTTCGAGTGTTTAGGAACCCCCATTGACAGCGTTGCATCGCACGTCTCGACCAGAGTTCTTAAGCCATTCTACAGATAAATCAACATAATATAAATTTCTTTACACACTAACAAAAACACACTCTTATATATAATACACTCAACTCATTCTAGGGTGATATAGACCCTATCTCTAGTGAGTTTACCCCACCAAGGTCTAGGTGTTTGCTCAACTTAAGCTCTGATATCACTTGTAACGATTTGCCTTTCTTACACCTAAAGACGATACTTAAGACATCCTCGGTATTCGTGTGCCAATCATTTAAGTGTCCAAAAGATAGGTCATTTGGGGTTTAAGAAAGAGAAGACAAAACAGAATCTTACACCGTGAAAAGAAATATATAATATAAACATGATCTTTACAAGAAGAAATCATCTTTATTATATACACAAATCAAGACTAACCTATTATCAGCCTGGACAGTTATAATAGGTCGTCCTTGTAATTCTTGTGGATCATATACTATCTAACTTGTGTATAATATGCAACTGTATAAGTTAATGCAATAGTAGGCAATAAATAGTAAAGTATAAAAACCATGTAAACCGGAGTTTTTATACTGGTTCAGACCTCCTGTGCTATGTCCAGTCCCGAAGCTCCCTTGTGGTATTTCCTTTAAACAAATTATCCTCACTTCGTCCGAAGGAATAGGCTAATACAGAAATATCTCTAACAATCTTATGTTCCAATAACATAGATTTTGACTTATAGTACAAATCTTCCTATGATCTCCTTTGAGTATATGAATATGAATACTTTGAGTGGTAGGAAGTGATTTAACCAAAATTATATTTTGGTTATAGTAGATTGAGAGTATGTAGCAAGAGAGTGCTCAAAAATCAAGAAAGTAAAGAATAGATTAATTCAAGTTAGATAATTTCTACTTCTCAATCAAAGTGGTGTTTATAGATTTAAAAAGGTGTAGATGAAGAGTTGTTACTATTTGAGAAAGTCTCTTTGATGCAGCGCATACCTCAAATCACCGAAACCCTAGATCGCTCCTCCTAGATCGCGAGGACGAAGCAGATCCAAGATTCATTATGTCGCGAGCGACCTACCTTAAGTCGTGCAGCCTCGCTCCAGAAGCTTATGTCGCTCCAACCCTAGGTTATTCCAGTTTAAGTCGCGAGCTTCCTCATGTCGCGAGCAGATATTCCAGTTTTCCTAAATCGAAGGTCGCGAGCTTCGTTCTAGAATTCCTTAGGTCGCGAACGACCTACCAAAAGTCGCGATGCCTCGCTCCAGAATTCCTCCAGTTAAGTCGCTCCAACAAAGATCGTGAACGAGAGAAGGTCGCGAACGAGATTCCTATGTCGCGAACGACATTCCAGTTAAGTCGCGAAGCTTAGGTCGCTGAAGCTTAGGTCGCTACGAGTTTCTTAAGTCACGAATTGCTTATGTCACTGCCTTGTTTTTTAAGTCGCTCCTGATGTTGAAGTTCTTAGGTCGCGAAGAAGCTTAAGTCGCTGACGATTTCTTATGTCGTTATTTCTTATGTCGCATTGTTTGATATGTCGTTTGTTGTTATGTCGTGTGTTTTTTTTTGTAAGTCATTTGTACTATTTGTGATGTAATTTCTTAAGTCGTGTGAAGTGTTGTAACGTGTGTTGAGTTGTACTTTCCCTATAAATAGGGGTGTGTTGTCATTTGTAAAGAAAGTTGATTTTTGAATAAAAATTGGTTTGTGCCACCATTAAAATTGGAAGTTCAGTGTTATCTCCTTTCTCCATCTTCGGATATTCGAGTGCGCTCGAATAAACGAACTTGAAGCCGATTCACGGAATCTCATGCGCGAGATCAACGTCGAAGAATCGTAGATCTTCTAACGCGGTACCGTGCGCGATCAACGTGTTGAAGATAGCTAGAATCCGGTATATCGAGAGATCAACGGATTTGGGCACTTGGGTATCTTCAATTCATCGATTCATTTTGTTTCATCGATTCATTTTCCGCAAATTCATCAATTCGTGAGTTGTGTGATCCTGTAGGCTGCGTCATTTGGTATCAAAGCTAGGAGACGAACTTTCCAAGTTCGTTGGGTGTGAAGTTTCGAGATTTGAAGTTTGTGTGTTTGGATTTGTTGAAGATTTGACAATGCCCCCAAGAAGAGTTAATCGTCATCAGAATGTTGCCGATGTGTATCGAAGAGAAGATGCTGAACAGATGGAGCAACGAATTAGTGATAAATTCAATGAGAAATTTGATGAGAGAATTGGTAGATTGTAAAGGCTCATGATGGATATGAATCAAACTCGACAAAGAGCATCACCAGGTTCAAATCAAGGTGGACATAGAATTTCACCATCAAATTCCGAGGGGAGAAGAATGTCACCAACATCGGATCGGGAAAGAAGAGAACCGTCAGTTTCGGGAGAAAGAGACATGCGTGGTAGTAGAAATGTTGATGGTCAGAATCGACATCGACATACGTCAAATTTGGAGGAATCCAGTGATAGTGGTAGTAGCTCTTGTCGAAACCGTTGCCAAGGGCGAAATCGAAATAGAGATTCTGAAGATGATCGTCGATGGGAGTCGGGGATGAAAATAGAGATTCTAGAATTCAAAGGAGGAATGCCAGCGGAAGAGTTTCTGGATTGGTTATCAAATGTTGAAGAAATTTTTGACTTCAAGGAAGTACCCGAGCATCGTATAGTTAAGTTAGTTGCTACAAGATTGAGAGGAAGAGCTATGGCATGGTGGCAACAAACTATACTTACACGGGAAAGAATGGGAAAGTCGAAGATTGTTTCATGGGAAAAGATGAAGAAGTTGATGAAGGCTACTTTCTTGCCTTATAATTATCAGTCTCTTATGTATCAGCGCTTCCAGAATTTGAAATAAGGGACAAAGTCGGTAAATGATTATGCAGATGAGTTTTATCAACTGATTGCTAGAAACGATATCATGAAAATGGAGGAACAGTTGACATCCGGATTTGTTGGAGGATTGAGAATGCAAATTCAGGATATGGTAAATATGTTAGATCCAAGATCCGTTGCTGAAGCACACCAGAAGGCTCTAGCTTGGGAGAAGCAAGGTAGAAGAGGAGGTGGTGCGTTTACAAGTTCGAGCAATCAGGTGAAGGGGGCTTGTAACAATATTAATGTTTCCAAGGCTATTAGTAAACCGGTTGTCAATGAAGCTGCTAAGACCAAGGTCAACAACAATTTCAAGTGTTATAACTGTCAGGAGTTTGGTCATAAGAGCAATGAATGCCCGAAGCCTAAGAAGCGAGCGATGGTTGCTGAGGTTGAGGATGAGGATGCAGAAGTAGAATGTTCCAATTCACCACAGGTTGAGGAGGAAGAAGAATTGTTGACGGGAGACGAGGGATATTCTTTAATGATGAGGAGATCTTGCTTGACTCCAAAGCAGGAAGAGGAGACTAATTGGTTGAGGAGTAATATTTTTCAGTCGACATGCACTATTTTGGGAAAAGTTTGTAAGTTTGTTATTGATGCAGGGAGTTGTGATAACATCATATCTACAGAAGCTGTAAAGAAGTTGGCGTTAAAGACAGAGAAGCATCCCAAACCCTACAAATTAGCTTGGCTGAGGAAAGGTGGGGAAGTGAAGGTTGGTCGAAGAGCTTATATAACTTTTTCCATCGGAAAGAAGTATAAGGATGAAATTTGGTGTGACGTGGTGTATATGGATGTATGTCATTTGTTGTTGGCAAGAACGTGGCAGTTCGATAGAGCCGTGCAACACGATGGTAGGACTAACTTCTATAGTTTCATGTTCGATGGCACTAGAATCACTTTTGTTCCTAAAAGGCGACAACAAAGTGAAAGCAAGTTGGAGGAAATCGAGGAACTAAAGACTCTGTTATCTTTGAAGGAATTTGTCAAAGAAGTAGAGGATAGCCCTGAAGTATTTCTGTTGATTGGACGTGAAAGTAGTGAAGCGGTTGAAATTCTTGAGGAAGTTAAGCCAGTGTTGAAGGAATTTGAAGATGTGTTTCCTGAAGAATTACCAAAAGAGTTACCACCGTTGAGAGACATACAACACCAGATTGATCTTGTTCCAGGAGCTGTGTTTCCACATAGACCACATTATAGAATGAGTCCAAAGGAGCACGAAGAGTTGAGAAGGCAGGTGGAAGAATTACTTGAACAAGGGCGCGTACAAGAAAGTTTAAGTCCTTGTGCAGCACCAGCTTTGTTAGTGCCAAAGAAGGATGGAACTTGGAGAATGTGTACTGATAGTCGAGCACTTAACAAGATTACGATGAGGTACAGAATCCTGATGCCAAGATTGGACGACTTGTTAGATCAGTTGAGTGGAGCTGCTATCTTAAAGATTGATATGAAGAGTGGGTATCATCAGATTCGAATTCGACCAGGGGATGAATGGAAGACATCCTTCAAGACACGGGAGCGGTTGTATGAATGGCTGGTCATGCCATTTGGTCTTTCGAATGCACCTAGTCCTTTTATGCGAGTGATGAATCAGATCTTTCGACCGTTTATTGGAAAGTTCATGGTGGTATACTTTGATGATATATTGATATATAGTGGAAGCATAGAAGAGCATCTACAACACTTGCGGGAAGTGTTGATGATACTTCGTCAGGAGCAATTTTACGCGGCGACAAAGAAGTGCATGTTCATGACGCACAGTGTTTTGTTCTTGGGGTATGTATTGTCCAAGGAAGGTATCGGGTGGATCAAAGTAATGTTGAAGCAATCAAGGATTAGCACACCCCAGGACTGTAACTGAAGTGAGAAGTTTCCATGGTTTAGCATCATTCTACCGAAGGTTTATTCCACATTTCAGTAGCGTGATGGCACTAGTGACAGATTGTATGAAAGGAAAGCAGTTTGTGTGGACTGAAGAGGCTGATTCTGCTTTCCAACAGATCAAGACAATCTTGATGAAAACAATGATTCTTAAATACCCAGATTTTCAGTTACTATTTTAGTTACATACAGATGCGTCTAAAGTTGGATTTGGTGGAGTGTTAAGTCAAAAGGGTCGTCCAATTGCTTATTTTAGCGAGAAACTTTCTGGAGCCAAGACAAGATACAGTACCTATGACTTGGAGTTCTATGCTATTGTCCAAGCCATAAAGCATTGGAGACACTATTTGTTTCATAAAGAGTTTGTGTTGTATACTGACCATGAAGCATTGAAACATTTGTAGAGATAGGATAAGATTGCAGCCAGGCATGCTTCATGGATCGCATACTTGCAACAGTTTACATTTGTTGTAAAGCATAAGTCGGTAGTTACAAATCGTGTGGCAGACGCATTGAGTAGAAGAAATCATTTGTTGACTACGATGAGAGTTGAAGTGACGGGGTCTGATGTATTTCCAGATTTGTTTATTGAGGATCCTTACTTTGCCAAGATTGTAGATGAAGTCGAGAAAGGGAGGACGGATGAGTATGTGTTGGTAGAAGGTTTTCTATTTAAGGGAAATCGGTTGTGTATACTAGAGTGCAGTTTGCGAATGAAGATTGTGAAGGAATTGCATGAAGAAGGTCATGTGGGAAGAGATCGTACCTTGCAGTTGATTTCTCAATCATATTTTTGGCCTTCCCTGAGGAAAGAAGTTGAAAGATTTGTGTAGAGATGTCACATATGTCAAGTTTCCAAAGGGACAGCTACGAATGCAGGATTGTATATGCCATTGCCCATGCCTACTAGACCATGGGTTGATGTTAACATGGATTTCATTTTGGGTTTGCCAAGAACTCAACGAGAGAATGATTCTATATATGTTGTGGTGGATAGATTTTCGATGATGGCACATTTCATAGCTTGTAAGAAGACCGCCGATGCAGTCTGTGTTGCTCAATTGTTCTTTAAAGAGGTTTATCGACTACATGGGCTACCTGAGTCTACTGTTTCTGACCGGGATACTCGATTTCTAAGTCATTTTTGGTTGAGTCTGTGGAAGATGGTTTGGACTAAGCTGAATTTTAGTAGCGCCTATCATCCACAAACGGATGGGCAAACGGAAGTGGTGAACAGATCTTTGGGAAACTTGTTGAGATGTCTTGTGAAGGATAATTTGAAGAGCTGGGATGTGAAATTATGTCAGGTAGAATTCGCACATAATCATGTCGTTAAACGAAGTACTGGATTCAGTCCATTTCAAGTGGTATATTCAGCAATTCCGAAGGGACTGTTGGATTTGTTGACATTTCCACTTCAGAAAGGGGTTGTTAAACGAGCTTGTGATTTCGTGAATAAGTTGCAGGAGTGTCACAGGATTGTTCATGAACAATTGCTTAAGTCAAATGAGAAGTATAAGCAATGGGCAGATAAGAAGCGAAGGAGTGTGGACTTCAAAGAGGGTGATTTTTTTTACGCAGTATTGACGAAAGATCGTTTTCCAGTTGGAACTTACAACAAGTTGAATGCTCGAAAGATTGGTCCAGTAGAAATCTTGAAGAAGATCAATGATAATGCGTATCAGTTAAGGTTGTCGGAAAATGTTTATACGTCTGATGTTTTCAATGTCAAACACTTAATTCCGTATTATGTGGAGAAGCTTGTCGAAGAAGAGGGGAGCGTGAATTCGAGGTCGAATTCTTTCCAACAAGGGGAGGATGATGCAGCGCATACCTCAAATCACCGAAACCCTAGATCGCTCCTCCTAGATCACGAGGACAAAGCAGCTCCAAGATTCCTTTTAGGTATTAAAAAATCTGAAGTCTATATGACTAGAAAGGTTTCGTATCAAATTATCTACATATCGTTTTAGGTAAGTTGCACAGAATAGAATATTTAGGCATGTCATATTTAAAATTCCAACTAGATTACATGTTTATAAATGTACTCATATAAATAAATGAATAATATCAAATTACCTAAAAGTTCATGTAACATAAAAGTTACAAAAACTGAACTATTAACTCTAGAAAGAAATATTATGATTTGACAATCCATTATAGTTCAAATTATAAGAAGATAAGAGAGAAGATCCTTTTTGAACATAATTCCAATATTTCTAAGCTATTGTACCAAGTTTACTAACCTAAAAGCAGCAATTAACTATGACTGTCCTATAAAAATGCTAGGAAGATAAGAAAGAAGATCCCTTCTAAAAGAAAATTTGATATTTTTGAGTAATTGCACCAAGTTGACTAACCTAAAAGAAGCATTTGCATATGACTATATATATTATAAACCCACCATATCACTTTAGGCATATTCAGAAAATGAAATAACTTAGAAAAATATTCATACCCGAGATACCAATAACCTTAAGATTAAGTTCATCATACTATACAGCATAATTTCCATAAGGCTAATGCAACGAGATAAACACAAAGCAGAACAAAATCATTGGGAATAAAATGGATATTCACGTGGTTAACAATATAAGAACTACATTGAAACCACAAAATTTTATTCACATATTATTCAGTATATATTATTCATATAAATTTAGTACAAACTGTATGACGGTATAATAAAAGTTTATATTATTCATATATATATTCAGTATTCATATAGGTTATACAAACAGAAATAATTTACCCATTAAGACACTTTATGCTCTTAAAATTCCAAATTAAACTTCTCAAAATTTTACAGCACCCTACTCTTGTATATAATAATTGAAACCCTAGTTGCAAATATTAATTGTCTAATTCAATTACTTAATTTTAAATCTTAATGGATATAAGCATTCGTTTGACAAAAATAACAATTTTAAGATCTTAAATCTTAATTGACATAAGCATTATTTTGACAAAAATAACAATATTAAAATCACTTTAGTTCTGACATTATTTTGAGAATCTTTAAATAACAAAATATTATTGTTTATACCACAATACGATTCTAATTTCAAGTCGATATACATTGCAATAAAGAACATTATGGCATAATATTATGTCGTACATGCATTAAGTAGACAACATTATATATTAACTAGACATGCTTTGACTTAGCATTCTTAAAGAAAGGTACATATTGTATATAAAACTTATGATTCTAGTTCAACTTTTAAACAACCAAGGGTTTAAGAAAGTATATGGTAGAAATTAGGAAAACAACTGAAACACAAAGTTATATTCAAAAACATGCAGTCAAAACGAACTACAGTTGCATATAGCTGAAACTATATATAGCTTGATACTGTAATTATAACTTCATACAACAAAAACAAATGGCTCGATAATGAATAATACAAAATGAACAACTCAAGAATACAAACTAAACGATAATCATAACTATATGAAAATAGTTTTAATTTGCTAAGCGAATCTTCTAAAAATACATATAAATATGCAAGGTATTCGGTAGGATATTTGAATTTAGCACGATTTGTAACGATCCCAGATTTTACTAAAGTTTAAATTGATAATTAATTGAATTTTTGAAAAAAAATTGTAAATTTAATTGATAAATTGATTCGAGTTTCCCCGAATTCAAATAAAGTTGTGTTAAATCATTTAAATTTAAATATTGTATGTATATGTGAATATATATGTATACGTGATATATGAGTAAATTTGAAATTATATATATATATGTATATATATTGAATTAGAGTTTAAATTCTCAAATAATTGGTTTTAGGAAAATAAATATAAAAATATAAAAATAAAGGATTTTAAATTAAATTAGTATTAAAGTTAAATTTGGAATTGATAGTTTAAGCTAGAAATAAAAATAGAAATTTATTTAGCAATATTACTAAAGAAAAAGAAAAAAATGTATATAAGATAAACTATAAAATATAAAGCAAACACATAGATAAAAGATAACAACATATTGAATTCATTTAGATTACAAGTATAAGTTTGATAATATGAAACATGACAAAGCATAAGACAGTAAAAATATATATACACTTACAAAAAGAAGATATTAGTGTAAATTGGATAAGTATGAAAGTACTTGTAAAACAAGACAAGTATAATTAATGTTAAGATTCCTAGTACACAACATAAATCATCTCAGCCACCAAGCAAGATCTGTAGCCACCAAGCCAAAACGTATATCAGCAAACAAGAAAAAAAATCTTTGACTTGATTTTGTACAAACAAAATATCAACTTGTACAAAATAATATATATCACCCTTGTAACTTCACTTTCCATATATCAACTTTTCTCATCTCAGTTTCGTTCCTTCAAGCTGAGTAATATCTGAAGTAAGCTTCAGTTTAAAAATTAAAACAACAAAATAAATCAAACAATTCAACTAGGATCAGAGGATTAAAAGAAGAAAGAAACTCAAGCCTGTTCAACATAAATGGAAGCTGTGTTCTTTCTCTGGAAATCTGTGAGTAAACTTCACTTTTAAACTAGACCCTCTTTATTTTCTTAAGTATGTGATGATGGATGAGAATAATCACTTGGAAGTGCATTTTTGTTTGGGTATACAATTTGAAAACATTGAATGTATGTGTGCATGTTTGTGTATATGCCTATGCATATCTCTGTTATGTTCTACAGGCTCAAGAAACAACTTAGATAAATCTATATCTTCCCATCTAAACAGTTTTAAGCTATGATCTTTAAAAAGAAAATAATTGTAACATGATAACAAATTCTTTCAAAATAGATTCAAATGGATTTATTGAATAATTATTTCAAAATCAGGAATTTACAGTGATAACTTAATTTAAGTCAAAAATCAATGATTTTGATTTTATGTTTTGACTTTACAAACAGATTCGTACTGCAAAATTATGAATTTAGATAATCATTTCATGATTTTTAAACTTGTAATTGTTGGGAATTCTGGAGTTGAACGGGAAGCGAGTTTTTGTCGAATTCTGGCGATCAAGTGGATTTTGGACCTCGGGGTTCTGACCAGAGGAGGATGAAGTGATAGGGGACGAGGGAAAAATGGAGCTATATTTTTCTGTTAGCCAAGGTGGCTTGGCAATGTCGATATAGGGTTTAAGGTGTTGATTGGAATATGGTGGTTGTCGAGGTGATCGCGAGGTCATGGGAGCATCGGGTTGGCTCAGAGGTAGTGGGATCGAAGCGTCATGTCATGATGCATCTCTGGTTGGGTCGACGTGGTATCAGATGGTCGTAGGCGGCGGTGCGAGACATTTTTTGATGATCGGTTTTATTCGAGTAGAGTTCGATTTGCTCAAATTCGATTTGTAGGTCATTTCGAAGTTTCTGGGTGGTCGAGTCGAACGGGGGTGACGACGGCGACTTGCTGGTGGTAGTGGCGATGATCGGAGCTGCGGCGAAGCTGTGTGCATGTGCACGGGAAGAAAGGTATTTCTCGGAGTCGAACTCGAAGTGGCTATGGGTTTGTCTCGAAGGAAATGATGGAGCGAGTTGCTCCGGGTCGAGCTCGGGGAAATGATGGGATTGCTTCGGGTTTATTTACGATAGCAGGGTTTGAATAAAAGAGTATAATAAGTTTTTTTTAAACTCGGTCAAGTTCAAACAACTTCTTAAACAATTTCCTTTTGAATAATAAATGTTGATTTAACTAAAGGTTATAGAACAAATTATCTTAAGTTTAAAATGTTTAATATATATAACCTTTATTTTAAAAAGTTTATTTTAAATAAACTTAATTATTGTAATTAAGTAAGTAATTAAGAAAATGAAATGTTTCCTAGTCATTAAGCCAACTTAAACATTTTTAAGTTAATCTATGTGTTAATGATGATTAATTATAAGGTTTATTAATTAAAATTTTTAATGATAATAAAGTGATTAATTAAGATAAATGATTTATCTTTGAATTAATTAAGTAATTAAAAGTAATTAAAGGGTAATCAATCACTTAAAGATAATTCCTTAATGAAAGTAAGTAAGGATAATTATTTAATGATTTAAGGTAGATAAATCAAGTGTTTAAAGAATAATTAATTAAGGGTAGTTAATTAAATGGTAATCAATTAAGGGTTAATTACTTAAATTAATGTGATTAATTAAGATTTATTAAATAATTAAATGTTAATTGATTCATTAATTAAAATTGATTAGTTTAGAATTAAAGGTTAACTAATAAATGATGAAAGGGAAATTATTTCAAATAATTTGTAATTAACTCATGATAATTAACCCGGATTAATGATTCATTCCTAAATAATACATCTGATTTAAATTAATCAGTCGAGTAATAAAAATTTACTTGTGAATGTTTGGACTTGACTGAATGATTGAATTGTTGATATCCCCTGATATGTGATGCTGTGTGATATATTCTGATTTGTGTGTGATCTATACTATAGTATATTTATCTAGGATAAATGTAATATATTATCTGTAATTTATATATCTGTGATCTGTGAATAAAAGATAAGCGTTATAGTTATACCGCTTATCAATTATATTTCTGTATTCTGATCTGTGATGATTGGATGATGTTGCACTACTGTGTGAAACCCCTGGACTGCACCATACACACACAAATATGGATTTCACGTGGAAATCGGTTAAGTAATAGATTTTTGACAATTTGTAAAGATTGAATTCTTGAATCCAAAATAGTTTTGGAATTGGAATTGAAAGCTTTTGAAAATGAGTTCAAATGATTTAATAAAAGTTGAAATCTAAATGATTTGATTTAAATTTGAATCCAATATTTGGAATTGAATTCAATGATTTGGAAATTATGGTCAAAAAAGACGATACCAGTTATAAATGTGTTTTATAGGGATTTTTAAGCATTTAAAAGTATGGTTTTGGAAATTTAAGAAATTTAATCGAAGTTTTATACTTGAATGGTTTTAACTTATGTAAATTGTAATTAGTTTTCCAAAATGGAAACTAATTGTTTCAAAGAATAAAAGCTTTCATATAAGAAAAGAAATTCCAATTTAAGTTAAAGAAATTTCAAGTTTGAATTGAAAAATGGTTTTCCAAGTTATGAGTGAATTCTTTTTGAATGCTATAAGTTATATCTTGATTTAAAGATTTAATGAGTTAATCCAATTGAAATGGAAATCGATTTGGGAAAATCTATGAATAGATCTTTGTGAAACTGGGTGAACTTTGTGAGATGGATCTTTTTGTAAAAGATTAAAATGGTAATGTGTATAAACCATTTGAAAGAAGAGTTTTGGGTAATAAGTTGTGACTTAACTAAAATCCCAATATCCATATGTTTTAAATATTGTGCTCACTATTCGGTTTAGCCGGGAGAGGACTTTGTGTCATATAACCAATTCCGAATAGTGATACGACGTAAATGGATAGCATTTGAAGATCAGTGTTGAAGACCGGGTATTTGTGAGAATGATAGGATAACCTATCGATTGTCTTTGCACTGAGTCGTGCCGATATAGAGATTCCCTAAGTGATGGGAAATCCGATCGGGATTGTGAATACCTGGATTGCAAGGGCTTCTTCGGAAGTGCCTTCGGTTCTGTTCGAACCCGGAACAGACTTGTATGGTTGTATGTCTGACACTACACTTTGAGATATGAAGCTGATTTCTTTCAAATACATTTCTGTTTAGTGGCGGAGATTTATTCTCTTAGTTTAACACCCTTCTCTGAGACGTACAAGCTCAAAGGTTATGTAGTTGAAGGTTATCAGTGATATACTCCCAATTGGGTAGCGTGACATGCTGAGTGTTGCTGTGTGTTAATGGTCATTTATTGATCATTTGTTGATCACAGCATGGCTTTGTGAAAAAGCATAGCTTTGTGGACGAGACCGCATCAGGACCTCACAACTCGGAAATGGTCGAAACAAGAAAGATGCGGCAAGGTTATGAGGGTCGCTCCCTTTAGGGTATGTCATTTCCTTCTGGAAAAAGGTGATATTATGGTATGGAGCCCTGTATTTACCTATATGGTTGCTCCAATCTCATTTACTATGTGATTGTTGCTGTGTGATCGAGGCCTCGGATAAAGGTCCCAAAGGACCGGGGGTGGCATATTCGTGTAGTAGTTACCTAGTGTAAGAGGTAACCCGGCCTTGTGTTGGCAGAGAGCTAGTTAGTTCTCGGGACGTCCATCCAAAGGCGTACCCATGTGGCAGTAGGAAGTTCCTTAGCCTGACCATTTGTTGGAAATTCGAAGAAAATATTCGTGCCTTGTACGGTTTTTGTTGTATAACCTGCTATGGAATGTGGCGGTAACCTGCTATTGAACATAGTAGCTATAGTAGGCATACAATAATGGTTGTATGTTGGCTAAGATTAATATTATACTTTCGAAATGTTTTCCACTATGCACTAGTAATAATAATCCAATGATTTTGCATAGTAAGCATGCTTGACTATCATAAGAAGAAATCTCCTCCAATTCTGCGTTTGCATTGTGTGTGTGGCGGGAGGTCTTATGGTAGTTTCATTTTCCAAAAGCATTGCGGATTTCAATGTTTAAAATTCTTTTGTTGTTTGTTTAAAGATAAACTATTTTTGTTACTCACACCAGTCCCATGACTGACTCGGAGTTTATTGTTCCCTTACTAAACTCTGGGTGCCCACAATTTTCCACATGGGCAGTCTAGAGTTGGGTTTTTAAGATAGTCATGTTTAGTAGACTAGTTGGAGCTAGTTCGGTTTTGGAGTTCACCGATGACTGATGTTGCTTATCTTGGTGCAACGTGATGGTGGTTCGAGCTTGATATTGGAGTTGTTGGATTCATTCTCTTTTTCAGATCATTTGGAGTATCACTTTTGTTGTTTCCGCTGTAGCATTATTTTTTGTCTCTGATATTGTTGTATCATATTGATATCATCGTTGTATATCATTCTGGATATTGTATTCATTGGAGTTGTATATGATATCATCTATTTCTTTCTTCCGCTGTGTTGTTATACTTAATGGTGTTATAAGCTCTGGTGAACCAGATTCGGCGTTTGAATCTGCGGCATTTTGAGTACAAGTGAAGTACGGTTGCCGATTTTCGAAGGCCGAGTTCAGGATCATCACATTTGGTATCAGAGCTTTGGTTAAACTTTAGCTATGGAGTATAACACATTAAGTAACTCATTAGAGATAGGGTGAAGTATACCCTAGAATGAGTATCCCTAAGATATCCGTTCGAACGCCTCAGTAAATTCTCTTACTATCCACTGATAGTAAGTATGAGTGCAAGAAGTGGATGAGATAAGGGACAGGGAAATACGACTATAAATGGTCAATACCCAGTAACAACAAGGAAATAATTTTTTCTCTATCAATCTCTTTTGTTCAGCATCTTTTTCTCAATTCTATGATAGTACCTGGTAGATTCAGGAAGAAAATTCGATATATAAATATGGGACATAAACTCCAAATCGGTCGGAATTGTCTGTTTGAATGAATTGGTTGCTTTGATTGCTACGGTTGATAGGTATACTTTAGTTCTAAACTAAAAGTTTTGAAATTGTACCCAAAAATAGACAGATATATGAATACAATTTGGGTCCGGATATGTTCTACGAATGGTTAGTTATCCTTTGAACTAACCGACGCCCCTGCATATTTCGTAGATCTAGATAACCCGAGTATCTTGTGAAGTGTTAAAAACAGATTCGTTCTCGTATCTATTATTGATATTCTGATTTGGTAATCCAAATGCAGAATAAATATTCAGTTTGATTTGATAAAACATTCTTCATCTATCTTTGTGTCTCCTTGGCAAATTTCGAGGACGAAATTTTTTTAAGGGGGGAAGTCTGTAACGATCCTGGATTTTACTAAAGTTTAAATTGATAACTAACTGAATTTTTGAATAGAAATTGTAAATTTAATTGATAAATTGATTTGAGTTTCCCCGAATTCAAATAAAGTTGTGTTAAATCATTTAAATTTAAATATTGTACGTATATGTGAATATATATGTATACGTGATATATGAGTAAATTAGAAATTATATATATATGTATATATATATTGAATTTGAGTTTAAAATCTAAAATAATTGGTTTGAGGAAAATAAATATAAAAATAAATGATTTTAAATTAAATTAGTATTAAAGTTAAATTTGGAATTGATAGTTTAAGCTAGAAACAAAAATAGAAATTTATTTAGCAATATTACTAAAGAAAAAGATAAAAAAATGTATATAAGATAAACTATAAAATATAAAGCAAACACATAGATAAAAGATAACAACATATTGAATTCATTTAGATTACAAGTATAAGTCTGATAATATGAAACATGACAAAGCATAAGACAGTAAAAATATATATACACTTACAAAAATAAGATATTAGTGTAAATTGGATAAGTATGAAAGTACTTGTAAAACAAGACAAGTATAATTAATGTTAAGATCCCTAGTACACAACATAAATCATCTCAGCCACAAAGCAAGATCTGTAGCCACCAAGCCAAAACGTATATCAGCAAACAAGAAAAAAAATCTCTGACTTGATTTTGTACAAACAAAATATCAACTTGTACAAAATAATATATATCACCCTTCTAACCTCAGTTTCCATATATCAACTTTTCTCATCTCAGTTTTGTTCCTTCAAGCTGAGTAATATCTGAAGTAAGCTTCAGTTTAAAAATTAAAACAACAAAATAAATCAAACAATTCAACTAGGATCGGAGGATTAAAAGAAGAAAGAAACTCAAGCCTGTTCAACATAAATGGAAGCTCTGTTCTTTCTCTGGAAATCTATGAGTAAACTCACTTTTAAACTAGACCCTCTTTATTTTCTTATGTCTGTAATGATGGATGAGAATAATCACTTGGAAGTGCATTTTTGTTTGGGTATACAATTGGAAAACATTGAATGAATGTGTGCATGTTTGTGTATATGCCTATGCATATCTCTGTTATGTTCTACAGGCTCAAGAAACAACTTAGATAAATCTATATCTTCCTATCTAAACAGTTTTAAGCTATGATCTTTAAAAAGAAAATGATTGTAACATGATAACAAATTCTTTCAAAATAGATTCAAATGGATTTATTGAATAATTATTTCAAAATCAGAAATTTACAATGATAACTTAATTTAAGTCTAAAATCAATGATTTTGATTTTATGTTTTGACTTTACAAACAGATTCGTACTACAAAATTATGAATTTAGATAATCATTTCATGATTTTTAAACTTGTAATTGTTGGGAATTCTTGAGTTGAACGAAAAGCGAGTTTTTGTCGAACTCTGGCGATCAAGTGGATTTTGGACCTCGAGGTTCTGACCAGAGGAGGATGAAGTGATAGGGGACGAAGGAAAAATGGAGCTATATTTTTCTGTTAGCCGTGGTGGCTTGGCGATGTCGATATAGGGTTTAAGGTGTTGATTGGAACGTGGTGGTTGTCGAGGCGATCATGAGGTCATGGGAGCATCGGGTTGGCTCAGAGGTAGTGGGATCGAAGCGTCGTGTCGTGGTGCATCTCTGGTTGGGTCGACGTGGTATCAGATGGTCGTAGGCGGTGGTGCGAGACATTTTTTAATGATCGGTTTTGTTCTAGTAGATTTCGATTTGCTCGCATTCGATTTGGAGGTCGTTTCAAAGTTTCTGGGTGGTCGAGCCGAACGGGGGTGACGACGGCGACTTGCTAGTGGTAGTGGCGATGATCGGAGCTGCAGCGAAGCTATGTGCACGTGCACGTGGTAGTTTTGTATCTGAGTGTTTTGGGAAGAAAGATATTTCTTGGAGTCGAACTCGAAGTGGCTATGGGTTTGTCTCGAAGGAAATGATGGAGCGAGTTGCTCCGGGTCGAGCTCGGGGAAATGATGGGATTGCTTCGGGTTTAGTTACGATAGCAAGGTTTGAATAAAAGAGTATAATAAGTTTTTATTTCTAAACTCAGTCAAGTTCAAACAACTTCTTAACCAATTTCCTTTTGAATAATAAATGTTGATTTAACTAAAGGTTTTAAAACAAATTATCTTAAGTTTAAAATGTTTAATATGTATAACCTTTATTTTAAAAAGTTTATTTTAAATAAACTTAATTATTGTAATAAAGTAAGTAATTAGGAAAATGAAATGTTTCCTAGTCATTAAGCCAACTTAAACATTTTTAAGTTAATCTATGTGTTAATGATGATTAATTATAAGGTTTATTAATTAAAGATTTTAATGATAATAAAGTGATTAATTAAGATAAATGATTTATCTTTGAATTAATTAAGTAATTAAAAGTAATTAAAGGGTGATCAATCACTTAAAGATAATTGCTTAATGAAAGTAACTAAGGATAATTATTTAATGATTTAAGGTTGATAAATCAAGTGTTTAAAGAATAATTAATTAAGGGTAATTAATTAAATGGTAATCAATTAAGGGTTAATTAATTAAATTAATGTGATTAATTAAGATTTATTAAATAATTAAAAGTTAATTGATTCATTAATTAAGATTGATTAGTTAATAATTAAAGGTTAATTAATAAATGATGAAAGGGAAATTATTTCAAATAATTTATAATTAAATCATGATAATTAACCCGGATTAATGATTCATTCCTAAATAATACATCTGATTTAAATTAATCAGTCGAGTAATAAAAATTTATTTGTGAATGTTTGGACTTGACTGAATGATTGAATTGCTGATATCCTCTGATCTGTGATGATGTGTGATATATTCTAATTTGTGTGTGATCTGTACTGTAGTTTATTTATCTGGGATAAATGTAATATATTATCTGTAATTTATATATCTATGATCTATGAATAAAAGATAAGCGTTATAGTTATACCGCTTATCAGTTATATTTCTATATTCTGATCAGTGATGATTGGATGATGTTGCACTACTGTGTGAAACCCCTGGACTGCACCATACACACACAAATATGGATTTCACGTGGAAATCGGTTAAGTCACAGATTTTTGACAATTTGTAAAGATTGAATTCTTGAATCCAAAATAGTTTTGGAATTGGAATTGAAAGCTTTTGAAAATGAGTTCAAATGATTTAATAAAATTTGAAATTTAAATGATTTGATTTAAATTTGAATCCAATATTTGGAATTGAATTCAATGATTTGGAAATTATGGTCTAAAAAGACCATACCAGTTTTAAATGTGTTTTATAGGGATTTTTAACCATTTAAAAGTATGGTTTTGGAAATTTGAGAAATTTAATCCAAGTTTTATACTTGAATGGTTTTAACTTATGTAAATTGTAATTAGTTTTCCAGAATGGAAACTAATTGTTTCAAAGAATAAAAGCTTTCATATAAGAAATGGAATTCCAATTTAAGTTAAAGTAATTTCAAGTTTGAATTAAAAAATGGTTTTCCAAGTTATGAGTGAATTCTTTTTGAAAGCGATAAGTTAAATCTTGATTTAAAGATTTAATGAGTTAATCCAATTGAAATGGAAATCGATTTGGGAAAATCTATGAATAGATCTTTGTGAAACTAGGTGAACTTTGTGAGATGGATTTTTTTGTAAAAGATTAAAATGGTAATGTGTTTAAACCATTTGAAAGAAGAGTTTTGGGTAATAAGTTGTGACTTAACTGAAATCCCAATATCCATATGTTTTAAATATTGCGCCCACTATTCGGTTTAGCCGGGAGAGGACTTTGTGTCATATAACCCATTCCGAATAGTGATACGACGTAAATGGATAGCATTTGAAGACCGGTGTTGAAGACTGGGTATTTGTGAGAACAATAGGATAACCTATCGATTGTCTCTGCACTGAGTCGCACCGGTATAGAGATTCCCTAAGTGATGGGAAATCCGATCGGGATTCTGAATACCCAGATTGCAAGGGCTTCTTCGGAAGTGCCTTCGGTTCTGTTCGAACCCGGAACATACTTGTATGGTTGTATGTCTGACACTACACTTTGAGATATAAAGTTGATTTATTTCAAATACATTTCTGTTTGGTGGCGGAGATTTATTCTCTTAGCTTAACACCCTTCTCTGAGACGTACGAGCTCAGAGGTTATGTAGTTGAAGGTTATCAGTGATATACTCCCAATTTGGTAGTGTGGCATGCTGAGTGTTGCTGTGTGTTGATGGTCATTTACTGATCATTTGTTGATCAAAGCATGGCTTTGTGAAAAAGCGTAGCTTTGTGGATGAGACCGCATCAGGACCTCACAACCCGGAAATGGTCGAAACAAGAAAGATGCGGCAAGGTTATGAGGGTCGCTCCCTTTAGGGTATGCCATTTCCTTCTGGAAAAAGGTGATATTATGGTATGGAGCCCTGATATTTACCTATGTGGTTGCTCCAATCTCATTTACTATGTGATTGTTGCTGTGTGATCGAGGCCTCGCATAAAGGTCCCAAAGGACCGGGGGGTGGCATATTCGTGTAGTAGTTACCTAGGGTAAGAGGTAACCCGGCCTTGTGTTGGCAGAGAGCTAGTTTGTTCTCAGGATGTCCATCCAGAGGCGTACCCATATGGCAGTAGGAAGTTCCTTAGCCTGACCATTTGTTGGAAATCTAAAGAAACAATACGTGCCTTGTACGGTTTTAGTTGTATAACCTGCTATGGAATGTGGCGGTAACCTGCTATTGAACATAGTAGCTATAGTAGGCATACAATAATGGTTGTATGTTGGCTAAGATTAATATTATACTTTTGAAATGTTTTCCACTATGCAGTAGTAATAATTATCCAATGATTTTGCGTAGTAAGCATGTTTGAATATCATAAGAAGAAATCTCCTCCAATTCTGCGTTTGCATTGTGTGTGTGGCGGGAGGTCATATGGTAGTTTCATTTTCCAAAAGCATTGTGGATTTCAATGTTTAAAATTCTTTTGTTGTTTGTTTAAAGATAAACTGTTTTTGTTACTCACAGCAGTCCCATGACTGAATCGGAGTTTATTGTTCCCTTCCTAAACTCTGGGTGCCCACAATTTTCCACACGGGCAGTCTAGATTTGGGTTTTTAAGATAGTCAGGTTTAGTAGACTAGTTGGAGCTAGTTCAGTTTTGGAGTTCACGGATGACTGACGTTGCTTATCTTGGTGCAACGTGATGGTGGTTCGAGCTTGATATTGGTATTGGGGTTGTTGGATTCATTCTCTTTTTCAAATCATTTGGAGTATCACTTCATTTGTTTCCACTATAGCATTATTTTTTGTCTCTGATATTGTTGTATCATATTGATATCATTGTTGTATATCATTCTGGATATTGTATTCATTGGAGTTGTATATGGTATCATCTATTTCTTTCTTCCGCTGTGTTGTTATACTTAATGGTGTTATAAGCTCCGGTGAACCAGATTCGGCGTTTGAATCTGCGGCATTTTGAGTATAAGTGAAGTACGGGTGCCGATTTTCGAAGGCCGAGTTCAGGATCATCACACGATTGAAACTATTAAACAGATAAAAACTAAAATTACACGTAATAAATCAAACTCACGTTCTTTCTCTTCATGCTAGCATTCACTATAGCTCAAATCGACGACCAATACAGCAAAGAATCAAAACAAAGGCAGCGACACTGCAAATATGTCGATCGATTTGTATCCGGAAGATTTAGCTATACAGGAATTTGCAAAAATTTTAATTTTTAGATCTAGGTTTTTTGTTGGAACGAGACAAATGATTTTGTGAAAAGCGGCTAGCAGCAAGGCACAATTAGGTTAGAGTTACGGATAGTGAGTTGGGCCGGGTTGTGGACAGTGAGTACTGCACAATTGAAAAAAAACTTTTGGTTAACGGTTAATTGAAATATGCAATATGGTTAACCGTTAACGGACTCGATTTTTGTCGGCTAACATCGATCGGTTAACCGAATGTTCGGTTAACCGTTTTTGTCGGTTAAAGCGGTTCGGTTAAGACCGGTTAAGTTGCTTAGATCGGTTAACTCGGTTAAAAGCCCACCCCTAATAGAAAACCTGATCACAGTTTAGAGAAAAACATGAGAAGTCAAAAAATTCCATATAAAACCTCATCATAGTTTATAAGTTATTTGATAACGTACTACTAACTTCTCAAGAATTATTTTATACTACTAGTTTGACTTATTTAAGGTTAGTTAAACATAATTCAGTATTGCATTTTTAACACTAGGAAGAGAGATAACAACATAATAAAATATTTGTTAAGAAGTGAAGTATAGAGATAAAAGAAGTGAAGTACAAAGGGAGTTAAAAGAAAATGAAAATATTCTTTGTTTTATAATCTGAAGTGACTTTGTACATAATTTTACTCATATTCAAGAACCAAATGGGTCCTTACGAATAGTATGTTGAAGTGTCAAGATGTTTCATTGATCTACAAAAAAATTAGTTTTATGTGACGACTAATGTGATATGTTTTCTTTTCTTATCGTAATGTAATAAAACTTACTGAATAAACACAGTCAGATTTCCACTGGTTCAACTGCTCTTCGATCTATTTTCCCAACTCTATAGACAAACAATTATATTTATTTATAACGAATTTAAAAAGTCGGTAACCATTTTATTTTGGTTACGTTCAAAGAGTTATGGTATTCTATGTTGTAATTTTTTTTGTATATTGTGGGACTCATTGTCTCCATTTCAGTCTTGAACTAGGAAGGTTGCACAAACCTTGACGTTTCATTCTTACCATGCCTACTTTCTTAAACTAAAGAGACTGCTATTTTGATGGAAGCGGTGGAAAGTTATATATGATCAAATCTTTTTGTTCTTGTAAACAAGTAATAACCCCAGAGGTTGTATTTGTTAACCCTCTTTTTGATTCGCGACTTACCGACCTAAGAGCTAACGACCTAACTACAGAGCCGACCTAACTACAGAGCCGACCTAAGAGCTGCCGACCTAAGAGCTGTCGACCTAAGAAGCTAACGACCTAAGGGAAGTTACGACCTAACGACCTATGGGAAGTTAGCGACCTAACTAATAGAAGTGGTCTTTAAGACCTACGACTTATATTAAGTCGTATGCGACCTAATAACTCATTCAGGGTAAGTTCAGGAACAACCGATACAAGCGTTCCCTTGTATCATCGCCGACTTACGACCTACGACCTACCTTAGGTCGGTGACGACCTAGTACTTGTGTGGTTAAATTCCGCCCAGAATCACCCCTATAAATACCCCCCTAACTCCAACAATATGGGGACTTTTCCGATCATTCTCTGAAGCGCCGTTACTCTGCAGAATTCACAACTCATGCAACACTTGAAGAACTCCAAACATTCAAGACACTACAACAAGCTTTGAAAGAAATCTACCGCATTCAACATGAATTCAAGGAGATCCTCTACATCGAAGCTTGAGCTACTAGTCTAAAGTGTTTAGGAATCAAAATATATTGTATTTTGAATTGCATTGTATCATCTTGTAACCAAAATCAGCAATAGAGGAATTCAAAGTGGACGTAGGCTCGATCTTAAGCCGAACCACTATAAATCGCTGTCTTTTACCGTTTTCTGCTATTTTACTGCTTATTTCTTGTTCCCGTATCACGGGTGGTGCTTTCACAACTTTACTACACACACCGGGTGTTAGCGTTCAATTTTAAGCGTTAACATTTTGGTGCTTTCACTTAGAACCCAACTCAGGAGTATTGTCATCATTGCTTCACAAGAGTTTGTAGAGAAAGTTTCTTTCAGAACCAGAAGTTTGTCGGAAATAATGGCTCCCGGAAGAAAGCGCAAGTCTACAAGATCCGTCGATGCTCACGATAACACAGCTACTTCTCCTTCATCAAGTCAAGCAGCTCCAAGCCTTGGAGTGACATGAGCGGAGTTAGATGCTGCTGTATCTGGGTTATATCAGCAGATTGAAACCCAGAACACCTTAATGCTAGAAAGGTTGAATGCTATGCTCGGAGCTAACCGTCAACCAGTGAATAATGAGGAAAACTTTGCTGATGCTATTCACAACTCTGAAGGGAGGAACATTCCTCAAAGGGCAGGTGGCACTGCCGAAGGGGCACCTTCTCAAGCCGGAGTGACAAGGCCGCAATCAACTCTCCACGAACGTTTGTTTAGGGAAACTTCTGAGAAAACGGCTGATGAATGCCCCGTAGAGCCTCTGAACAACGGGGAATACCTCTCGGAAATGGTACGACAGATCATGAAAGAGAGCATGCAAAGAAATGAAGATGAGAACAACTATGGTTTCGCTCCAAGTAAAACTCCGTTCACCGAGAAAATTCTAAAAGCTGAATTCCCAAGAAAGTTTGTTCCTCCTACCATTCCAGCTTACCGGGGGACAAGCGACCCCAATCAATTTCTGTACAAATATGACTGGCACATGACGGGTGCCAGGGCCACGGATGAAATTAAATGCCAGTACTTCCCGATATACTTGGAAGGAGTGGCACTACTCTGGTTTACTAAACTGCCTGCCCGATTTGTAGACCAGTTTTCTGATTTAACTTGGAAGTTTAAAGAGCAATTCCGACTGTATGCTTCAAAGGAGAAGGACATCATGTCATTGTCCAGTCTTGAGCAGAATCCGGGAGAATCTATTAAGTCCTTCTTGAATCGCTTCAACATAGCTCTGGCTGAAGTCGACAATGCGGAGCCACGAATGATTTTGACCTATCTAATGCGGGCTGTTGATAAGTCAAGTGAATTTGGGAAATGGCTGAAAATGAAGGAGCCAAATTCACTCGAGAAATTTTATAAGAAAGCTGACAAGTTTATACGCTTGGAAAATCTTCCTGCACCAGTGAAAGTGGTAGCAACAGGAGTGCAGAATAACGTTGATGTGTCAGTTAAGAAAGATTCCGGAGGTCAGAAGAGAGAGAATAATGATGGAAAGAAACAAAAGGATATAAAGAGACCTCGTTTCTTTAAACCCTCAGATTTCACTCCTTTAACCGACACTTCGGAGAATATCTTCTTTGCCACCAAGGATGCCGTGAATTATCCTAAACCAGCTTAGATAAAACCTGGAAAGGGTGCTATGCGAAATGGAAATTTTTTTCGATTTCATAACCAACCCGGCCATGATACCAACAAATGTCGTCATTTCAAGAGCTTGATTGAAGAATTGCAAAGAGAAAATAAACTGCAACAGTATGTTAAGAAGAACAGAAATGACCCAGCTTCGTCGACTCAGGGGCAGCAACCCCCTACTCACCCATCTTGCTCGGGTGAGGGTACCACAGCACATAAACCTGAAAGGCCTATTATCAATGTATTTACAGGAGGCCCACACCCAGCGGGAAGAAGCTGGGGTGAAATGGAAAGGTATGCTCGAGCTTTGAAGTATACCCCAGCGGAGGAAGATGTTTTTGTTTTAGAAGACGCTGCACCCCTGAAACAGCAGAGAACTTCTAATGAAGACATTGAGTTTAAAGCTAGGGATTCTATGGGTATTGAAGCTCCAACCATTGATCCCTTGGTCATTTCTACAGGAATTGGGCCAGCTATTGTAAGGCGAGTGCTTATTGATTGCGGTGCCTCTTGCAATATACTCTTCAAGAAGACATTTGATCAAATGAAGATTCCAATGACTGACGTTCAGGCTTCATCGGGAAGCAAGGAAGAGAGAGATGGGAAAAGATGCAGTAGCCCCGCTCCGCATCAAAAAACAAACCTTGTAGCAAGTACAGGGTGGTCCCTGCACTGGCGAGCATAGTGGTGCAAGGAGAGAAATGGATCCCAGAAAAGCCAGTGCAGAGGAGAATAGAGTGGTACCGATGGAAGTAACGGTACCGGTACCTGTTGATCTTAAAGACCCGAACAAAGTACTAAATGTGGGTTCGCAATTAAGTGTGACAGTCCAAAATATGCTGATATCATTTTTGAAAGCAAATCTAGACGTATTCGCTTGGAGTCGTGCTGATATGTGTGGAATATCTCCAGAGGTTGCTGTACATACTCTGAATATTGATCCGAAATTCACACCTGTGAAACAAAAAAGGAGAACCCAGGGTCCAGAAAGGTCAGCGGCGCTAAAAGAAGAAGTAGATCGACTCATGGAGAATGGTTTCATCAAAGAGTCCACCTATCCGAATTGGGTTTCAAATCCAGTACTGGTTAAAAAAGCGAATGGAAAATGGAGAGTATGCATCGATTTCTCAGATTTAAACAAAGCTTGTCCCAAAGACTACTTCCCATTGCCAAGGATTGATCAACTAGTAGATGGAACAGCCGGGCACGAATTGTTGTCTTTTATGGATGCTTACTCCGGATATAACCATATTATGATGCATGAGTCGGATCAGGAGGATACGAGCTTCGTCACCGATGTAGGTCTTTACTGCTACAAGGTCATGCCCTTCGGACTGAAAAATGCTGGGGCAACATATCAGAGGCTCGTTAATGCAATGTTCAAATCACAGCTTGGGAAAACTATGGAAGTCTATGTTGATGATATGTTGGTGAAATCAAAGAAAGCAATTGACCATATGGATCACCTAGTAGAAATGTTCGCAATTCTCCGAAAGTATGGAATGAAGCTCAATCCTTTGAAATGTTCATTCGGAGTAGAATCCGGAAATTTTTTGGGATTTATCATGAGCGCTAGGGGCATTGAAGCTAATCCTGCTCAAATTACTGCTCTGAGAGAAGTCAAAGCCCCTAGGACGAAGAAGGAACTGCAGAGCCTCAATGGGAAAGTTGCTGCTTTAAGTCGGTTTATCTCCAAAGCCACTGATAAATGCATTCCCTTCTTCGACGCTCTAAAGAAAGGAAAGAAAAACTTCGAATGGACTCCTGAATGACAGAAAGCTTTCGATGAACTAATCCGTCATATGGAAGCGCCTCCAATACTTTCCAAGCCCAACAATGGCGAAGATCTTTTCATATACTTTGCAGTTTCATCTCATGCCCTAAGTGCAGCATTGGTGCGGGAGGATGCAAAAGTTCAGCGCCCGGTCTACTATATCAGCAAAAGATTTACTGGGGCAGAAATGAATTACTCAAAGCTAGAAAAGCTCGCCTATTGTTTACTGATTGCTTCCAGAAAGTTGAGACCGTATTTTCAAGCTTACCCTATCAAAGTTCACACTGACTAGCCAATAAAGCAAGTCCTATTTCGCCCTGAAACTTCTGGCTGTCTTCTGAAGTGGAATATTGAGCTTAGCCAATATGATATCGCCTATCATCCCCGAAGAGCGATCAATGGACAAGCCTTAGAAGATTTCATTGCAGAGTATACAGATAAGGGTAATAGTGAGGAAGAGGTTACAATTGACATCCCAGCCAGATGGAAGTTATATGTTGATGGCTCAAGAAATGATTACTGTTCCGGAGTTGGGGTTGTACTTGAAACCCCCGAAGGGCGATCATTATGATACACATTAAGACTGGAATTTCCTTCTACAAACAATGAAGCAGAATATGAAGCTCTAATTGCTGGATTAAAGATTGCAAAGGAACTAAACATCAAAGCATTGCAGATCTTTAGTGATTCTCAACTTATTGTATGTCAAGTTAAGAAGGAGTTTCAAGCTAAAGGAGGAAATCTGCATGCTTACTTGTCAAAGACTTGTGAACTTCTCGATGATTTCGATCACTATTCGATAAACCATATACCTCGAGAGGAAAATATGAAGGCAGATTCACTCGCAAAGTATTCAAGTTCCGGAGAAGCTCAATTATTGGGATTAGTCCCTGTGGAGGTCTTGTCAGCTCCAAGCACTGATGAAATGGATATAGACTGGATCATGGCTGTATCCCAACAACAAGAGTCATGGATGACCCCGATCAGAGAATATCTAGTCAACGGTTCCTTGCCAGAAAATTCTAAAGAACGCCGAAAACTGTTAAGAAAAGCATCGAGATATGTAATCCAAGACGGTCAGTTATACAGGCGGGGATTCTCAATGCCATTACTCCGATGTGTAACCAAGGAAGAAGCTAAAACAATTATAGCAGAAGTGCACGGAGGAGAATATGGGGATCATTCAGGTGGCCAAACTCTTGCCAAGAAAGTTCTCCAGTATGGGTATTTTTGGCCAGATATTAATCGAGATGCTGCTATCTACTCCCGAAAAAGAGACAAGTGCTAGAGATTTGCAAAAATCCCAAGAGCGCCTTCCTCCGAGCTAACACAAATGGTCAGTCCGTGGCCGTTCGCCATTTGGGGGATAGATCTAATCGGACCTTTACCAATAGCCAAGTCAAGAATCAAATATGCTATTGTTGATGTTGATTATTTCACTAAATGGGCTGAAGCTGAACCTTTGGCTACTATTACCTCTAAAAAGATGATAAATTTTGTGACTAAAAATATCATTTGCAGGTATGGTGTGCCACAGAAGATAATCACAGACAACGGTACTCAATTCGAAAACGAAGAGTTCCAGGACTTTTGCAAGCAATTCAAAATCCGGAAAAGCTTCTAAGTAGTAGCTCATCCACAGGCAAATGGGCAAGTGGAGGCAGTAAACAAAATTATCAAGTCAACCATCAAAAAACAGCTTGAAAAAGCAAAAGGTGGATGGGTTGATAAGCTACCACTAGCACTATGGGCATACAGAACAACTCATAAAACTGCGACTGGGCACACTCCATTCTCATTGGCATACAGATCAGAAGCGATGATTTCGGTAGAATTAGAAGTCCCTTCACACAGAAGAATTCATTTCAACCAGGCTGAAAATGAGAAATTGCAACTCGAAGCACTTGACTTCCTTGATGAAAGAAGGGAAGAAGCTAGGCTCAGAGTTGCGGCCCATCAACAAAGGATAGCAAGACACTTCAACTCTAAAGTCCGTCAACGAAGCTTTGAAATCGGGGACTTAGTTTTGAAAAGGATCATGACAGCAACTGGAGTGTTTGGACCAAATTGGGAAGGACCATATGTCATAGGCAATAAACTTCTCGACGGCACCTTCAAACTCACAACTGTCGAAGGAAATCCAATCCCAAGAGCCTGGAACAGCAATCGCTTAAGTCCATATTTTACTTAAAAGCAATGCTTGAAATTATAAAAATGGATGTATCAATTGTATTGTAAAATCAGTGATGATCAATAAAAGAGCTATAAAGTGGATGTATGCCAAGTTCTTGGCCGAACCACTATAAATTCTGTGTTCTTTATTATTATAAGATGCATGTTTCATTTCAATGTGTAAATACTCTAAATGTATTGCTAAAATATCGATTTAATATTGCAGGTCATTAAAACAAACCTTACCCATCACAAGGCCAAATGAGACCCGTAAATCACTCGATAAATGAGTTTCAAGCCACAAAAAGTTCCAAATTTAAATCCAACATGAAATGAACTTCACGCAAAAGATTGATAATTCCACTAAAGGGGCACTTTTCGAAAGAAAAGGAACCAGACACTTGTTAACTAATTACGATCGTCCATACAAACAGACATGTGATTAGATAACTCGCGCCTGCCCCGTGGAATCACTTAACAGTGAAGTTCACTTCTTCGGATAAAGCAAACTACTTGCGAAAGAAAGAAACACGGGCTTAGAGACGATAACAGGGGACCACTAATGAGCAAACAACGGAGAGACATGGGCGAGCTAATCAACAAAAGCCCTCTTCAGAGGCACAAGACCTCTACGGAGGCACAAGCCCTCTTCGGAGGCACGCCAATAAATGGAAGTGCTCTTGTCAACAAAAAGGTTGGTGGAACCACTGAGGCACAAGGCCTTTGATAAATAATTGCAATCGTTTGTGCGAACGAACATCCAATTAAATAACTTGCGTCCGCCCCGTGGATCCATTTAACTATGAGAAAGTACTTTCAGGCAATCAAATAAAGACCTCTTCGGAGGCTCGCTGCCCTCTTCGGAGGCAGAAGACCTCTCCCGAGGCATCACAAGCCCTCTTACGAGGCACAAGCCTTCCCCAAAGGCACATACTGCCCTCTCCGGAGGCAGAAGACCTTCCCCAAGGCACACAAGACCTCTCCGGAGGCACAAGACCTCTTCGAAGGCACGTCCCAAGAATGAAATGCTCTTCTCAAACAATAAAGTTGACGGAACTACTATAGGGGCACCTTCCCAAGCAGAAGGAACAAGACTCTTGCTAACTGGTCGCAATCGTTCATACAAACGAACATCTGACTGGACAGTTTGTGTCTGCCCCGTAGGTCCATTCAACTGTGAGAAAGTAATTTCAAGCGATTCAAACAAAAAGCCCTCTAACGAGGCATAACAAATAAAAAAGAAAAGCCCTCTTTGAAGGCACACTTCAAAAGGAAGATTAACTTGTTCATCTTGAAAAATTCTCCCTAAAAATTGAAGTGCTACATAAAGCCCTCTTCAGAGGCCCGCTTTACCGCGTAGGAGAATTTACTTCTCAAAAATATGAAGTGACCATCTCCGAAGGTTGAAGCGTAAAAACTTCTCCAAAAACGAGACACGCTCCATTAAAGCAGAATAATTTTTCCTCAAAAATGGAATAGTTATTCTCTAAAATAAGAGTACAAGTCTCGTCAAAGTAAAAGATATTGCAATGCACTTGTGGTATAGGGGCAATATCACACAAGATAACTACATCAAACACATACCACAAGTTCATTACAATATCATGCAAAAAAAAGATGTGGAATAAATGTATTCTCAAACACAGACAAAAAGTTTGTACAAGTAAAAAGAATCGTTTATTCTACACTAAAATGAGAAATAAATGCGTTCCTACATACAGAAGAAATTGTACAAGTAAAAGAATTATTTTATTCAATACTATGAAAATTCTTTACATGTGCAGATCTCAAAAAAGCGGGGACCGGTACCCACACAATCTACGGTCGATACAAGCAAAAGCAAAATAAGAAAAGGAGAGTCCAGCTTATCACTCCTTCTTCTCACCTTTAGTACCCTTGCCCGGTTTGATGACTAGTTTCGGTATCCGGCGTGGACGGGTCGGAGAAGAAGGAAAAGAAGGTGCAGCTGGATCTTCTTCTATTTTATCTTCTCCAACTGAGATGCTTTTCTTCTTCTTCTTCATGGCGCGCTTCCCTTTCCTCTTCGAAGAAGACTCACTTCCTGGAGTAAGCAGCGCAAAAAGTTTCGTGTTATCTTCAAGAGACTGCTCCGGGGTCTTCTTACTGTCCTCCAGATCTTCCGCCTTCTGTTTTTGCGAAGCGGGTAGATCCTCCAAGCCTCGAAGGGCTTCTATCTGTTCCTCTTGCGATCCCGGCTGAGAAGCCGGAGTAACTTGAAGAGTTGAAGGAGGAACAGCTGGAAGAGCGGAAGTGTGCGCAGCCCACGGTGCTTCCGCTACAGAAGAAAAGAATTTAAAATCAGTACTCTTCGAAAAAAGAGAAGATATTGGATCATCAGGACTTAAGTAATAAGCGAGAAATTCATCAAGTTCAATTGAATCGAATGAGCAATCCACTTGAGCCAGATCTGAATCGAAGTTACTTGGAGAAGTCGGTTTTATCACTTCAATTTCAAAATTTTCAGCTTCAACGTCTTCCTGGCTCTTCTCCTCGATTTGAGTAAGGGGAGATTCGGTAATGACAGGCTTAGCCTCAGTTTTTGCAGGAGGTGGAGAGTAAGAGATGGAACCGACGATATCAGCGTCGGCAAAAGTCAAAGTATGGACAGGGGCAGTTAGAGATATTTTCTTTTCCAGATGCTCCCCTGCCACTGTTTCAGCTCTAGCTTCAGCGAGTTGCTCTTTTCCTCTGCGAAGAGCGGCACGATTCTCATCATCAAAATAGTGTGCCTCAAGCTCCACCTCATCATAGCCAGCGCCGCCGAGCATATCAATCGCGGCCTCCCATACTTCAGCCAAGGTGATCTTATACTTCGGGCCTAGAAATGAGAGGCTTCCGCGCCCCAGAACGCTATGAAGATAGAAATCAAATAGAGTTGAGCTAACATTAGCCTTCGTCGCTTCGGGTGATTTCTCGGCTGCTTCCTTTCCAACGATGGCTTCATCACGCTCTTTTTCGGTCTTCAATAACTGAGCTTGCAGCCTTATAATTTCCAAATCTTGAGAGCTGAGTTTTTCCCGCAGCTGTACGGTGTCATTGCGATATTTTTCAGTGATAAGTTGCTCGGCCTCAAGTTTCAGCTCAGCATCTCTTTGAGCAGCGTGAGCATATCTCACTTGTTTCTGGAAGACTTCTTCCTTTTGAGAGTGCGATGCAGAAGAAGTGGCGAGATCTTCCTTAAGTTTTTTGACTTCGGATTCAAGTCTCGCATTGTCATCTGCAATGCTCGCCATCTCCACATCGTGTTGTTTGCAAATTTTATCCCATTCCGTCTTGTCGTTCTCCATAGTCAACATGGCTTCAAGATTCATATGATTAACTCTTTGAAGCTCGTCGACGAGTTTCTGCCATCCGGACATCCTCTCGATATCAAGCTTTACAGCATCAAGATTCCTAAGCATAGCTTGCTTATCGATCGGTACCAAGTCCAAGTCAAAACGCACCCCTTTTAAACACCAATTGGGGAATCAGCTTGAAGAGTAGGAGGGGCGTCTTTTGTTAACTCCTCTTTAGCAACGACCTACGAGTTAAGAAATGGATGACTCAGATTGCCATGATTCAAGAAGCTGACGAGTTAAAAAGCCTACAACTTAAGTGGTCTTGACGACTTACGACCTAGCAACTGAAGAGAACTTACGACCTAAAAGTTTCGCGAAGTTAGCGGACTACAACCTACAGCGGCTTACGACTTAACAAGTTGACGACTCAGCAAGTTAAGCGACCTACGACTTAAGAGGTTAATAGGTCTCCGACTTAACTACTCAACGAGTTAAAGTCTATACGACTTAAGAAGGTTTCGACTTAACATGCTACGACTCATCAGGCCTACGACTTAAGAGACTCAGTGACTTAACTTGCCCAGCGACCTAAGGCTACAGAAGACATTGCGACCTAAGGCTACGGGAAAGTTCACGACCTTGCAACAGAAAGGATTGCGACCTAAAGGAACTTCGCGACCTAGAAGCTTGCGACCTAAAGGAGCTTGTGACCTAACTATTTAAGATATGTGCCGACCTAAAAGCCAACCGACTTAACAAATGGTCGACTTAAGATTGTGAGTTAACTCTGCTCCGACCTAACAATGCCGAGCTATGAAATGCTCCGACTTAAGAGATTCACAGCCTACGACTCAAGGTCCTAACGACTCAACGAGTTAAGCTATCTACAACTTAAAGAAAGGGGGTTCCGACTTAACGACTCAGCGAATTAAGGTCTTACGAGTTAAGGTCTGATAAGTCGGCTACGACTTAATACTTGTCAAAGACAGCCACAGGATGGGCCCATAACAACCATCCCTTAACTCATCACCGACCTAACCCTATTCCTTAACTCATCACCGACCTAACCCTATTCCTTAACTCGTCACCGATCTACCCTAAGTCGGCTACGACTTAAAGACTTAGAGAAATTTCCTGAGTCCAGATCAGCTCCTATAAATACCCCATCACTTCCAACATCAAGGGGACTTTTGGAAAATCATTTCTACAACGCTGTTACTCCGTCGAACTCTTCATTCATTCAGCAATCAAGGATCCTTCAAGCATTCGCGACACTACAACAAGCTTCGAGAGAAATTCCTTACATCCGACATGGATTCATCGAGTTTCACCGTCGAAGATTGAGCTAGTAGTCAAGATTGTTTCTTGTGATCGAATTGTACTGTTTCCTGAAGAGATTTGTATCAAATTGTAACCGAATCAGCAATAAGAGACTATAAAGTGGACGTAGGCTCAATTACGGGCCGAACCACTATAAATCTGTTGTTCATTTACTGCATTTCTGCTATTTTCCTGCTTGATTTCTGTTCCCGTCACACGGGTGGTGCTTTCACGATCTTATTACACACACCGGGTGTTATCGTTCATATTTTAACGTTAACATTTTGGTGCTTTCATTGAGAGTTGAACTCAGGAGATCGTCCACCGTTGCTTCGCAAAGATTCATAAAAAGAACCTCTCTTAAAAACCAGATCCGAAATAATGGCTCCTGGAAGAAGAGGTAGACCTATCAGATCCGGAAATGCTCACGAAGGAACTTCCGCTTCCCCAATAACAGACCAAGCAACTCCAACCGTTGGAGTCACTAGGGCTGAATTGGATGACGCAGTTTCTGGATTATACCAACAAATTGAAACTCAAAATGCTTTGATGATGGATAGAATAACTGCCCTGCTCGGGGCAAATCGTCAACCAGAAAACCATCAAACCACCCTTCCTGAAATGCCACCTTTCCAAGCTGATGGTTCTATGCCGCAACCAACTTGTCATGAACATATGCCCGGGCAAACTTCCGAGGGAAGAACTGGTGCTTGCCCGGAGGTGTCTTTGAACAATAAAGAGTACCTGTCTGAAATGGTTGGCCGCATCATGAAAGAGAGCATGCAAAGGGAAGAAGATGAGGCTGACTGGGGATTTGCGCCAAGCAGAACTCCGTTTACTGAAAGGATCCTGAGAGCGGAATTTCCAAGGAAATTTGCACCTCCTACTATCCAAACCTATAGGGGAACCAGTGACCCTAATCATTTCCTCTACAAGTACGATTGGCATATGACTGGTGCAAGAGCATCAGACGAGATCAAGTGTCGGTACTTTCCAGTATACCTGGAAGGTGTGGCTTTACTTTGGTTCACAAAGCTTCCAGTTCGATCTATGGATAAATTCTCTGACTTAACGCAAAAGTTTAAAGAACAGTTCAGATTGTATGCTTCAAAAGCTAAGGATATAATGTCACTGTCTAACCTTGAACAAGCGCCCGGAGAATCAATCAAATCTTTCTTGAGCCATTTCAATATAGCTTTAGTCGAAGTAGAAAATGCGGAACCACGCATGATCCTGACTTATTTGATGCGAGCTATTGATAAATCGAGTAAATTTGGAGTATGGCTAAAGATGAAGGAACCGAACTCACTTGATAAGTTTTATAAAAAGGCCGACGAGTTCATTCGCCTTGAAAGCCTTTCTACGTCATCGAAAGTGGTTGCTGCCCAAACTAATAATAACAATGACCCATCTGATAAAAGAGAATCTGAAAGTCAGAAAAGAAAGAATGAAGAAAGAAAGAGCCAGGGAAATGAAAATAACCTCGGACTTTACTCCTCTAACTGATACACCAAGAAATATATTTTTTGCAACAAAGGACGTTGTCAGGTATCCTAAGCCACCTGAGATGACGAGAGGGGCAAAGCGTAATGGAAAATTCTGCCAATTTCACAATCAACCTGGCCATGACACTGACCAATGTCGCCAATTAAAGAAGGTGATTGAAGAATTGCTAGAGCAGGGTAAACTCCAACAATACGTTAAAAGAAGTGGAGTCGATCCAACCTCATCCACTCGGGATCAACAACACCCTACCCATCAATCCGATTCTCACAACAACACTGCAGTGCAAGATTCAGAAAAGCTTGTCATTAATGCTATCACAGGGGGACCATACCCAGCAAGCAGAAGTTGGGATGACTACTAATTACCCACAAAACTGCGGCTGGGGCATCTCTCACTTTCTCTGGCATAAAAATCCAAAAGCTATGAATCAAGCACAAATGGAAATCCAGCTTGGAGATTCTGAAACAACAATAACTAGCATTCATTTTTACTTAACAGCATTGCTTGAATTTGTAAAGATAATGATGGATGTGTAACTTCTGCATTGTAAACCGCTGAGAAATCAGCGTGACTCAATAATGAAAAACTATGCATTCTGTGTTTTCTATTATAAAATGCATGTTATATTTCGATGTGTAAATACTCTAAATGTATTGCTAAAATGACGATCTAATACTGCAGGTCATTAAAGCAAAGCTCACCCATCGCAAAGCTAAGCGAGCCTTACAAATCATTTATTAAAGCAAATTTCAAGCAACAGAAATTCCAAACTCAAATCCCATGCAAGAGGAACTTCACATAAAAAGTTGACGGCTCCACTGTGTCAAGCCCTCGTTAACTGGTTGCGATCGTTGATATAAAAAGGCATCCAACCAAATAACTTGCGTTTACTCTGTGGAGTCATTCAACAGTGAAGTCTACTTCTTCGGATAAAGCAATTTACTTGCAAAAGAAAGGAAGACGCGCTTGGAAACGATGATAAAGGATCGCAGATTGGCGGATGATGATACAACATGAGCGGGCAAACATGGAAGCAGCCAAAGGGAGGTATGCCTCTCAACAGGAAAGCAGATAGATCCACTAAAGGGATACCTTCCCAAGCAGAAGGAATAAGACCCTCGCTAACTGATTGTGATGCATCCGATCAGGCAGCTTGTGTCCATCCCATGGATCTACTTGCCCCTAAGACGCAACCTTCCTGGCACACCAACCAACTGATGCTCCTTCCCAAGGGTCAACAAAGCCCTCTAACGAGGCACGCCAATAAATGGAGAGCTTTCCTCAATCAAAAAGATCGGTGGGACTACCAAAGGGGCACCTTGTTAATTGATTGCGATCGTTTGTACAAACAAACATCCAATCAAGCAACTTACGCCTGTCCCGTGGACCCCTCCGACCATGAGAAAGTAACTTCCAGGCAATCACAAGCCCTCTTCGGAGGCACAAGCCCTCTTCGGAGGCACAAGCCATCTTCGGAGGCAAAAGCCCTTTTCGGAGGCACATTTGACCCGTGTAAAAGTGCAAAATGCTTCTCTTCGGAGACCCACTTCACCAGTGATGACATACTAAAAAGCCCTTTTCGGAGGCACATTTCATCCGTGTAGAAGTGCAAAATGCTTCTCTTCGGAGACCCACTTCACCAGTGATGAAATGCTAAAAAGCCCTTTTCGGAGGCACATTTCACCCGTGTAGAAGTGCAAAATGCTTCTCTTCGGAGACCCACTTCACCAGAGCTGAAATGCCAAAATTGCTTCTCTTCGGAGACCAAAATTGCTTCTCTTCATAGACCAAAAGACCTCTTCAGAGGCGTACTTCACCTTGTTTGAAGTACCAAAAATGAACCCTTTACTGGGGCACAAAAATCAAAACCTTCTTCAGAAGTTCATTTCATTGTGCGGGAAAATTCATTTTTAAACAAATGAAAGTGATCATTCCCAAAAGTCGAAGTGTTCTTCTGACAGAAAGAAAAAGTAAAAATCTCTCCAAAAAACGAGATATACTCTATTAAAAAACAGAATGATTCCTGCCTCAAAAATGGAGTGGTTATTCTCTAATATAAGAGTATCAGTCTTGTAAAAGCGAGGAATATTGCAATGCACTTGTAGTATGGGGGCAACATTATACAATTCAGTTACATTAAAAAAAAGTAGTATACAAGCGACATACCACAAGTTCATTGCAATATCACGTAATAAAGATGTGGAGTAAATGCGTTCTTGAAACACAGACAAAAAGTTTGTACAAATAGAAAGAATCATTTACTCTACACTTCAAATGAAAAACAGATGTATTCCTACATACACAAGGATTTGTACAAGAAAAATATCTATTTATTTCAACACTATGAGAAATTTTTACATTGTACAGGTTACAAAAAGAAGCGGAGATCGGTATCCGCACAATCCCCGGTCAATACAAAAAGCAGAAAAGACAAAATCAAACTCATTTCTCCTTCTTCCCACCCTTGGAGCTTTTACCCGGCCTGGTAATTAGCTTTGTAGGCCGTATCGGAAAAGAAGGAGAAAGAGACTCAGCCAGATCAATCTCTGCTTCATCCCCAGCAGCAGAAGAACTCTTCTTTCCTTTCTTCGAAACCGCACGCTTTCCCTTCTTCTTGGAAGAAGACTCGCTCCCCGGAGCAAGAAATGTAGAAAGCTTTGTGTCGTAGTCAAAAGACCGCTCCGGGGTCTTCTCGCTGTCTTCCAGACCTTCTGCCTTCTGTTCTTCGGAAGCAGGTGGTTTGTTTAAACCTTGAAGGGCTACTATTGGTTCTTCCTGTGAACCTGGTTGAGAAGCTGGAAGAGGTATAACTTGAGGAGGAGGAGGAACGACAACTGAAGAAGGAAGAATTGGTGCAGTTTCCGGCACGACTGCTGCATAATAAAAGAAATCAAAATCAGTATTCTCTGAGAAAAAAGAAGACCGTGAATCGTCAAAGTTACCTGGAGAAGCCGGTTTAGCAAGATCAATCTCAAATTCCCGAGCTTGGAAGTCCTTCATTGCCTCTTCCTCTGTAGGGGTGGTTACAGTTTCTTTGTCAACCTTAGCGGGAGGCGTGGAATGAGAACTAGAGCCAGTAATATCCGCGTAAGCTAAAGCCGAAGTATAAGCAGGAGCAATAGGAGGTGTTTCTTTCTCAGGAAGCTTCTCTCCCGTCGCCTCGGCCCGCACTCGGATAAGCTGCTCTTTTCCTTTGGCAAGGGCAGCGCGATCGCTCTCACCTAAGTAGGTAGCTTGAAGATCTGTTTCAGAATATCCGGCACCACCAAATAAGTCAATGATTGCCTCCCATACTTCCGCTAAGGTGACTTCGTATTCTGGTCCCAAAAATGAAAGGCTCCCACGCCCCAGGACACAATGCATATAAAAGTCGAACAGAGTCGCGTCAATGGTGGCTATGGTCGCCTTATGGGATTCTTCGGCTGCAGCTTTACCAGAGAGAACTTCATCACGTTCTCTTTCAGCCTTCAGTAGCTGAGATTGCAGTCTTATAATTTCTAAATCTTGAGAGCTGACTTTCTCTCGAAGCTGAACAGCATCATCGCGGTATTTTCTCGTAACCTGCTGTTCTGCTTCAAGTTTCACCTCAATATCTCTCTGAGCACCATGGGCGTCTCGAACTTGTTTTTGAAGCATTTCTTCTTTCTGAGAATAAGAAGTGGAAGAAGTAGCAAGCTCTTTTTTAAGTCTTTCAACTTCAGCTTCGAGCTTCCCATAACCATCGCTAATGCTTTTCATCTCCGCGTCATGCTGCTTGCGCCATTTGTCCCACTCGGACTTGTCATTCTCCATGGTCATCATCGCCTCAAGGTTCATATGGTTGACCCTTTGAAGTTCATCAACCAGCTTCTGCCATCCAGACATTCTTTCGATGTCAAGTTTTACAGCATCGACATTTTTCAGCATCGCCTGCTTATCAATGGGGACCAAATCCAAATCAAAACGCACTCCTTTCAGACACCAATTCGGAAATCGGCTCTGGAGTGTGGGAGGACCATCTCCAGCTTGGTACTGTGGCCTATTAATGATTGTCTGGATGTCAGACTCCTTAAGGGCGGGAGAACCGGAAGATGTATTAGGAGGAATAGAAGCGGTAGTCTTTTCCGAGATATTAGATGTATCTTTCTCGCCAAGTCTGATCCGTTTGCTGGAATCATCGAAAGTATGACTCTTCCCCTTGTCATCGTAAGATTTCCCCTTGTAAGGATCGTCGCTTCTGCGGGAAGAGTCACGTCGCTCGTCCCTATTCCCATAGTATCCCTCATCTTCTCTCCGGCGACGCTCTTCATGAGCTCGCCTCTCATGAGCCTTTCTGGCAGCCCTCTCCTCATCAGTTTCCTTCACAGCACCGATATAACTCCTAAAGTCATAAGCCTCACGGCTTCCGTAACGCTGGAATTTGTTTAAGTAAGAGCCGCTTCGCCCCATCAAAGAACCTGAGATTGAAGAAAAAGACCAGTTTTAGAAATCCTCAAATTGAAGAAGCTAAGTGCATATAAGTGCCAAAATTCTAAGTGTGTGTGATGTGCAAACTACACGCGTCAGACTACAAACCACTTTTGGGTGTAGAAATGGCAATAAGTTGTGTGGAAGGCGTTGTGGTTTGTTGCAAAGAAGAAGTTGCTTCGATAACAGGAGGGACCACTTTAGAAACATCATCTTTAAAGAGCTCCTGAGAGGTTATCATGATGTCGCTCAGACTGTCAAAAGTATCATCGCCATGGTGCATGGGAGAATTATCTTTTTCAACTTCCACCTCAGCCGTCTTTTCAAGAGTGTGAAGATTTTCCTCCTCTTCAACAACCGGGGCAAGTGCTAATTTAATGGACGATCCAGCAATGTCGGTAGGAGTAAAACACTTTACCAATGAAGTCTCAGCGGTAAGTTCTTGCGGTAAAAGTTCTTTAGCAGGAACAGGGGCATCTGACTCCTCAGCGGGAGAATCAGGGACTTCATGTGGCTGAGTGGAACGGGAAGGATGTAAGAGTCCAAATTCGTGGAGGAACTCATCTCTCAATAGAAATTGAACACTCCTCTCCTCGACCGGCACGTCCATAAGCCTCTCGAAGGTAGTTTTGTGACGAGTTTCCCTAGAAGGGGGAGGGAGCGCTGAAACAGTAGAGAAAGAAGTTAACATTCGACAATTTGGACTTCAAAGATTTTTTAGAAAACGCAGGGAAAAGATAGATAGTCTTACTTCCCACTCTCCAAATGGCGTAAAATCCAGGGGGACAGCGGACAAAGAAAAACTGGCTTAGAAACCCAGGAACGCTTTCAGGAAGACCAATAATCAATTTACGGTTCCTGGCACTCCTTACAACTGTGATAGAGGGATGGTCTTTGTTCTTTGTAAATGAGCACAGGAAGCAAATTTCTCCAAAGCTGGGAAAGCGGTCCAGCATTCTCCTAAAAAGCACACATAGTCCCAGCAGGATGGCGTAGCCATTAGGATGTAGTTGAAAAGGGGAGATCGATAATCGAAGGAGAAGTTCTCGAAGACAGTCATTAAACGGGGGAATCGCTCCACTCAAGCACATTTGGCGGTTCACTGCGACAAAGCCGTGGGGCGGCCTATCAGTAGTGTCATTTACTCTAGGGAGCAAAGCGTCAGATTCAGCAATGCCAAACTGGGTGCATAGTTGACGGAAGACTTTATGACTCAGAGTGGTAGGAATCCTTTCCGGGGGATCATTCAACGGAGTAGCAATTGGAAAAGCTTCTCCACTTGGTTCCAAGTCTTCTTGATGAGACGCCATTCTACACAATCAGCTGAATGTTCAAAAGTGAAGGTGCACGTTTCCTAGAAGTGTGAAGTGCTGTGCAAAACTAATGAAAACAAGAAAAAACAAGTATAACTGGAATTAAACTAACTGACAATCAGGCGAATACGAGATTTCAGAACTTGTTAATACTCAAGTGTAGTGTTAATGCAGACAAATCAGTTTTAATTTACCATTACGATTTTGCTTTAATACTTCACTTGAGTTGGTTATTGTGTAGCATTTCACTCATACGGTTCATTTAATTTAATTTTCTCTTTATCAACTAATCTGTCATTCGACGTGGGCATTCAGTGGCAGTATATTCGTCCCAGTATTCTGTGAATGTTGTGTTAAGCAGGTTATTAGCATTAAAGACAAGACAGTGTGAGAGGTAACACAACACAGTTCAAATTCAGGAGTTCAGCCAACTTCTGTACAAAATCATCTAAGTCTTAAGTCGTTAAACAACCTGTCATAAGTTGGGACTTGTAGGTCGTATTAGGCAAGTCAAGATGTTCAAGGCATGTTCTCTTAAGTCAGGTCATTCAAGTCCAAGAATTCAAAGTCATAAAGTTCAAGTTATTAAGTCGTTCAGATGGGTTCGTGAGTTACGAGTTAAGGGCTATCTCGTCCACGACCTAGTCATTCAGATGTGCTTGCAAGATTAAACCTTAAGTGCTAACTCGGCGACGACCTAAGAAAGATTCCCTATGAGTTAAGTCGTTGGTTGTCTAATTGTTCGAGTCATCAGCCATAACACTCAGAGATATGAAGCCTCGGTTTGAAACAACGCATCTGCTAACTCGTCCACGACCTAAGGGGTAAGCTATGAGTTAAGTCAAGTCGTTAGTCCTTAAGTCGCACTACAAGGAAAAAGTTTCAAGTCTGAATGCAAAAATGCAATGTCCTAGGTCGTTACCGACCTACGACCTACTTAAGGTCGTCAAAAATTAAGTCGCGATTTCTGTTCAAAGGTGTTAAGGCGTTCATTCTCCCCAGTACATCAATTCGCCGAACTCCTAACCCGTTAACCCATTAGCCTCTCCTTCAACCAAAACTCTCGTCCCCTCAACGCATTCAATCATCCCGAAATCACCATACACCTAGTGTAATGATATTCCATCACAAATCACAAATCAGTCAAACTGAATCGCCGCAATCCATCGTCTTGTTCTAACCGACTACCCAAAACCAAGACAAGCCGTCTCAAACCCATCAGTAATCAATTGAAACAAGGATTGCAGAGAAGTACGGCATGAGAAAAGGGGGGTCGATGGTGAAAATGGGATTCGTAATTGGGTGATAATCGAGGAATGAATAGCAATCGAATCCACTTACGCAATACGAAATCAAAGATGTCTGGCGATCGAGTAATTGAGTTTGTCTGAGAAGAACTTGAATGCTTGCGAATGACGGAATGAAACAGGTGAAGGAGAAGAAGAAACGACCTAAGCTATTTATGCCCTGGGACAGTGAAAGGTGAATCGACACATCTGACTTACGACTTGTACTAAGTCGTTCGCGACCTACGACTCATCTTAAGTCGGTCACGGTCTAGCGCACTCATCAAGAAGCGAGCTAGGGAAATCGAAGCACACGACTCACGACTTAAGGCGTGTACTTCGAGGGGCAAATGTTAACTCCTCTTTAGCAAGGACCTACGAGTTAAGAAATGGATGACTCAGATTGCCATGATTCAAGAAGCTGACGATTTAAAAAGCCTACAACTTAAGTGGTCTTGACGACTTACGACCTAGCAACTGAAGAGAACTTACGACCTAAAAGTTTCGCGAAGTTAGCGGACTACAACCTACAACGGCTTACGACTTAACAAGTTGACAACTCAGCAAGTTAAGCGACCTACGACTTAAGAGGTTAAGAAGTCTCCGACTTAACTACTGAACGAGTTAAAGTCTATACGACTTAAGAAGGTTTCGACTTAACATGCTACGACTCATCAGGCCTACGACTTAAGAGACTCAGTGACTTAACTTGCCCAGCGACCTAAGGCTACAGAAGACCTTGCGACCTAAGGCTACGGGAAAGTTCACGACCTTGCAACAGAAAGGATTGCGACCTAAAGGAACTTCGCGACCTAGAAGCTTGCGACCTAAAGGAGCTTGTGACCTAACTATTTAAGATATGTGCCGACCTAAAAGCCAACCGACTTAACAAATGGTCGACTTAAGATTGTGAGTTAACTCTGCTCCGACCTAACAATGCCGAGCTATGAAATGCTCCGACTTAAGAGATTCACAGCCTACGACTCAAGGTCCTAACGACTCAACGAGTTAAGCTATCTACAACTTAAAGAAAGGGGGTTCCGACTTAACGACTCAGCGAATTAAGGTCTTACGAGTTAAGGTTTGATAAGTCGGCTACGACTTAATACTTGTCAAAGACAGCCACAGGATGGGCCCATAACAACCATCCCTTAACTCATCACCGACCTAACCCTATTCCTTAACTCATCACCGACCTAACCCTATTCCTTAACTCGTCACCGATCTACCCTAAGTCGGCTACGACTTAAAGACTTAGAGAAATTTCCTGAGTCCAGATCAGCTCCTATAAATACCCCATCACTTCCAACATCAAGGGGACTTTTGGCAAATCATTTCTACAGCGCTGTTACTCCGTCGAACTCTTCATTCATTCAGCAATCAAGGATCCTTCAAGCATTCGCGACACTACAACAAGCTTCGAGAGAAATTCCTTACATCCGACATGGATTCATCGAGTTTCACCGTCGAAGAATGAGCTAGTAGTCAAGATTGTTTCTTGTGATCGAATTGTACTGTTTCCTGAAGAGATTTGTATCAAATTGTAACCGAATCAGCAATAAGAGACTATAAAGTGGACGTAGGCTCAATTACGAGCCGAACCACTATAAATCTGTTGTTCATTTACTGCATTTCTGCTATTTTCCTGCTTGATTTCTGTTCCCGTCACACGGGTGGTGCTTTCACGATCTTATTACACACACCGGGTGTTATCGTTCATATTTTAACGTTAACATCTTTGAATTGGTATTGAGGCCTGCTTATAATCGTTTGGATGTCAGATTTCTTTAAAGCAGGAGACCCAGATGGGATATCAGAAGAGATAGGAGCGTCAGTCTTTTCAGAAATTGCAGACGCGTCCTTTTCGCTAAGACTGGCCCGTTTACTGGGATCTTAAGAAATTTTGCTCTTTCCTCTGTCGTCATGCGACTTTCTCTTGTGGGAAGCATCATCTCTTTAAGAGGAGTCGTGACGTTCTTCAATCCTCCTTTGCTGCTCCTCATAAGCTTGTCTCTCTCGAGCTTTTCTAACTGCTCGCTCCTCATCAGTTTCCTTACGAACAGGAAGATAGCATCTGTGATCATAAGTGTCACGCCCTCCAAAATGACGAAAGTCGTCATAATATGAGCCACTTCGCCCCATCGGAGAATCTGAAAATGAAAAAGTCAAGTCTTAGAAATCTTCAAAGTAAAGAAGCTAAGTGCATATAAGTGCCAAAAAGTCCTAAGTGTGTGTGGCATGCAAACTACGCGCATCAAACTACGAACCACTCGTCGGCTTAGGGGTTATATCGGATTTTGCGGCAGGAGTGAACTCTTGGGACAACGAAAGCGGTCGTAAAGCAGATGTCGCTTCGATCACTAGAGAGGCAACTTTAGCATTGACGACATCTTTTTTAAAAAGCTCGCAAGAAGGTCACCATTAGATCGCTTAAATCACCAAAAATGTCTTCGCCATCATGCCAAGCGGAACTCTCTTTTTTAACTTCTTCATCGGCTGCCTTCTCGGAGCGTTGGGGAGATTCCTCCTTTTCAATAACTGGAGAAAGTGTTAGCTTGCTGGACGGCCCCACGACGTCAGTAGAAGTAGAACACTTCACCAAAGAAGCCTCTGTGGTAGGATCTTTCGGTATAAGATCTTCGGTAGGAGCTGGGGCATCTGATGCCTTAGCTGGAGAATCATGGACTTCATGTGGCTGAATAGAACGGGAAGGATGTAAGAGTCCAAATTGATGAAAAAACTCGTCTTTCAATAGAAATTGGATACTCCTCTCCTCAACTGGCACGGCCATAAGTGTAACAACCCGTATATTTGGACCATTTAAATTGACAATAATCCACACATGTCAACTTAAATAATACAAAACACGAATCATTATGGGATTATAAATACATAAATGTAAATGAGAATCAATACAACATCACAGAACAGTCACAGAATAATGCAGCGGAAAATACATCGTCATAATAGCAGTTCATGAAGCCACTATATAATATACAACAATGTCTTAACATCAAGTGACTAATACCAAAAATGTCCAACAGACTAGGACATCAATACAGGAATATAAATAAACTGATAAAGATAAATGCTAAGCCTTCAGCATCTTCAACCAACCTTGATCAGCAACTGGATAGCTTCAGACTGACCCGAGCATATGCAAAAGAAACACTCGAGTCAGGACTCAAAATCTTATACAATTAAATCAAGTGCAAGGTAATAGTTCATAACTTAAAGATGGGTGAAATAACATCTCTAAGGATCCGATAAACTATCTATATATATACAGTAGAATACGATAGATAGGTAATGCCTAATCAGTAAAGTACGATATTAAAATAGTGTTAAGACATGGCCCATTCCATCCTTAACACGTTTTATTCCCAAGAGCATATACAAGACCGTAGTTTCCCCAAAACCGGAAGTCACCAGAGGGCAATCCATATACTAAGGTACAAATCAAAACGTAGTGGTCGCGAATAGGATAATCAGTATGAAAAGGTACATGAGGCGATACCAACTAGGATACTAGTAGTTGCGTGATCCGGACTGATGTTGAGCATAGCAGCTACTATCTCAACACCGCGAAACAACACTCCCAAATCAAGGGGTGCACCCAAATCGAATCACAAAAGTAATAGATATGGTATCGAAGAAGTGCGTCCGCTAGAGGTAGCGAACCTCAATGGCCCGGCGCGGCTCCTGTTTTAGTCATGTCAGGGGTCGTCCAATATCGTTCTCTTTCTTCAGTCAACGCGATCACCAAACCATCCACTTCATTCTGGATCAACACTTCGCGTGTAATAGTTATTAAAGTGGTTTTCGGTATCGACAGAGAGTATGTCCATATCCGATCCCGGACTCTTTAATAACTACGTATTTATTACCCAATGGTCATTTAAGTTAAAGTTTAAAACAAATCAAAGTCCGAAAGTCAAGGTGCAAATTTGACTTCCAAAATTTGACATTTCACGATTCGATTTATTTCGGATATTTAAAATCATATTTCCAAATGAAATCTGTAGTTCAACATTTTAACTAACAATATAGTTAAGTATTCAAGTTCAATTTAATAACTCTCTTATTAAATTTAGTTCAAAATCAATTTATCCAAATTTACCGGTCAATTAAGTTCGAGTCGTTAGATCAAATTCCATTTATCTCAATTCATGTTTACATTCATCGTTACATTAAATATAATCATAAATTTGATTAAATCGATTTCATTAGATTTAAAATCATTTTACATTTAAATTATCGCTAAATTAAATCCATAACTTTAGTTAGTTTCGTATTCCATTTTAAGTCAAAATTTCCTAAATCTAAATTATTATTTATGACAAGTTCAAATCTATTTAATTTAAAACTCAGTCTAAATCTAAATCTACCAATTTAATAAATTAAGTTATTAAATTTTAAAACTCACTTGTTTTAAATCTTATTTCAATCAAATTCTCCAATTCATTTTCTTCAATTAAATAGATTTATTAATCCGTTTCAATTTAATCCATTAATTTATTTCAAATAAATCCATTAATTTATTTCAATTGAATCCATTTATTTATTTCAATTAAATCCATTAAGTCGTTACTTGATTTCCAAACAATTTAATAAGTTCATTTCTTAATTTCAAATAGATTTCAATTTCAAAATAATTTCGTTGACCAATCGGGTTTCTTATTTTTAATTGTCTATCCTAGGCCAAGTTATTTAAGTGGGTATTTATCATTTCAACCCGATATCATTCAATATAAACAAATCATAACAAAGGGAACTTGCAGTGTGATAACTGGGATGGTGTCAAAGTAAATAAACAAGCAATAGCAACCATACATAACAAATTAACAATTTATTCAAGTAATCCCGAAATAACCCTATTAACTTACATTTGTTATTATGTAAATTAATACAATTATTCCTAGAATCCTACGGATTAAAGATTATCACATTTATATTCTTACTTGGTGTCCGTTATCAAATTTCTACATCAATCGTACTTATCAATTTTAATGTCACTATTATTTACTCTAATTAACATCGTATTACAGTTCAACATGTTTAAACAATATATGGCGTCAACTTTTAGAAATTAACAATTCATTTCAACCAAATTTTAACAATCAACAATTTAATATCCAGATTAATATTAACAACAATTATCACTTGATTATCATAGCATAATAGATTGAGTCGTGAATATAAAATATTCACCTTGCGTGGTAAGAAGTTTGACGACGAAGCACGTAGACGATAGATAAGAGGCACGAACAAGCACAACACTAACGAACAACAAACTGCAAGCGAATAATAATTCAATTACGATTTGTTCAATACAAGATATATGTATAGATTGTACATATATATTCATACCAATCAAAGAAGCAGGGTATGACGACAAAATAGGTGAAGCCTAGGCTTGAGATTCCGGATCAGCAGCTGAAATTTCAAGACAACGTTGCATATTAATAACTAGACAAATATAACAACGCTATACGCAATATATAATGGCAAACACTATCTCCGGACAAGACGATGACCAACGTTTGACGGATCTACGCGGGTGGCCAGCTGGGTAGTGGGTTCGGCAGTGGGCTGTTGGTGGTTCGGCTGGTGGTGGCGAACGGAGGCAGGGTGGTGCAGGCGTTGGGAGCGGGGACGTGGCAGGGCTGCAGGCGGGTCTGGGTGGCGGACTGGGTGGCACGGATGGGTCTGGTAGGGGCTGGGTGGCGGTGGCAGCAGGTGGACGTGGGTGCGGAAGAGCTGGGCAGGGGCGGGGCGGCACGCGCGGAGGCGGAGGTGGGGAGTTGGGCTGGTGGCGTGGACGGAGTGGGACAGCGGAGCTGGGTGGCGCGCGCGGAGGTGCTGGGGACGTGGGTGGCCGAGTGGTGGAGGCTGGGTGTGGGTTTCGGCGGAGGCTGGGTGGCTGGGGCGGTGGGGACATGGAGATGGGTCAGTGGGCGCGGGCTGGGGGTGTGGCGGAGCGGGGCTGTGGGAGTGGGGTGCAGTCGGAGGAGCTGGGTGCTGGGGACGGAGGGAGAGGCAGTGGGCGACGTGGGCGCGCGGGGGAGTTGCGGGCAGGCGTGGCGGAGGAGGTCGGGTGGTGGTTGGCTGCGACGAGCTGGGCCGGGTGGTGCGTTGGGCGGAGGGACACTGGAGGGGACAGCGGAGGTGCCGTGGATGGCCGGTAGGGCGGAGGGGGAGGAGAGGCTGGGGCGGATGCTTTGTTTTTTTTTTTAAAAAAAAAAAAAAAATAGGAAATGATAGCAGGCAAAAGAAAGTTGTAACCTTTTCTTTGCAAAAGAAAATGGAGAAGAAGGAGTGGCTGTAGATACATATACATAGAAAAAGAAGATTGTGAGGGAGAAAGGAATAGAGTTACGTACTGGGAAACAATCCATCACGAAGGACAAGTGTCCAGAGCAATAATGATGCAGAATGAAGGCAGAGGTTCAATGTGCACAGGTAAGGAAATGATGATTTTTTTTTTTTTTTTACAGTGGTGGCTATTTGTGTTCCCAAGGTCAGCTGAAAGGCTCTCTCAATTTTAAATATTGAAATGTTGGGTACCGGTTTGCGCTGCGTAACGGACCGGTGTGTGCTTCGTTAACAATTATAATTTGCAACGCCGAACTCCGATTGACACAAACAAATATACCGTTTTGATCAGCGCGACGAGGCGGACCCAACGGTATGAAGATATTGATGGTTTGACATTGTTTGCGAAGTGGCGAATCTTATTAACCCATTTGCACGAGTGAACATTTTAACTAGCAATTAAAAGCGAAATTTGACGAAACAAAATGCGCCGTTATGATCAGAATATTTTTCTTATGCAACATTGTGAAAAATATTTGGGTTCGGACGGTAGAAAATTTACACATAAAATTAAAACTAATATGTAAATTTGACGAGCGAAATTTTCTACAATATTTTTCGACGAAATTTGGCGTACACCTATGTCTATCTAGGCGTATTCCAAATGTGAAGTTTGAACGGTAACGGAAATCGTTTGTGAATATTTGAAATTTCTACTACGGAGAATGCAGCAAAACAGCGAAGAATAAGATCGACGGAGCTAAAGATGTCCGAATTTTGAAAAACGAAAAACGACGCCTTCGTCAGAAAATGATTTAGAATTTTTCTATGTAAAAATATTTAGGTTCGGAAGATGAAATTTTCACGCTTTAAAATGAACTGATGTGCAGTAAAACGCGCACGAAGTTTACTGCGGTATTTTCCGACGAAACTTTACTCATATCTACAATCATCTAGGCGCAATTTAGAAACAAAGTTTGGACGCCGATTGAAATCGTATGTAAGTTTCACATTTTTAATTAAAATAACGGTTTTAAAAATTTTAAATTGGGTCGGATTTTCAGGGTCGTTACATTCTCCCCTACTCAAGACTTTTCGTCCTCGAAAAGGAACAAAGTAAAGAGTGGAAGAACAAATAACAAAGATACAATGGATTTAGAATAGATCATTGAATATAGTAATGATATAGAATGGAATTTACCTTCAACAAACAATTCTGGATTAGAATCCCGGATACTCTCCTCGGTTTCCCAAGTGCAATCACGATCATCGGGACTCCATTGGACTTTGACTAGGCTAACTGACTTCCTTCTAAGTTGCTTTGTATCCCTATCAACAATACGAAGTGGTCTCCTCTCTATAGTCAAATCCGGCTCAATATCAACTTCATCTAACTGAGCAATAGGAATGGTCAAGGATGGATCGTGTACCACTTTCCGAAGATGTGAAACATGGAAGACGTTGTGCACGCCCTCAAACTTCTCTGGTAGTGCAACTCTGTAGGCTAGTGTACCAATTCTCTCAGTGATAGTGAATGGTCCAATAAATCTAGGAGCGAGCTTCCCTCTACGACCAAATCGAATAACATTCTTCAAAGGTGATACCTTAAGGAATACCTTATCCCCAATCAGGAATTCTAAATCTCTTCTACGCCTATCAGCATAGCTCTTCTGTCTATCCTGTGCGGTCTTCATCTTTCTTCTGATTTCATTTACCTTCTCGGATGCTTCTATAATCATATCTGGGCCAAGAATTAATCGATCACCAGGCTCAATCCAACAAGCTGGCGATTTGCATGGCCGTCCATATAAAGCTTCGAACGGTGCCATGTCGATACTTGCCTGAATATAAAGGTGGTTAAATTTCAATTCAAATTTACTTATTCAAATTGAAATTTTGATTTACCTGATAACTATTATTATAAGTGAATTCAACCAAATGGAGATGGTCTTCCCAAGATCCACCGAAATCAATAATGCAGGCACGGAGCAGATCCTCTAAAATCTGATTCACCCTTTCAGTTTGGCCATCCGTTTGAGGATGATAAGCTGTGCTCAGATTCAGTTTAGTGCCCAAGACGTCCTGAAATGCCTTCCAGAATTTACTAGTGAATAAAGGGTCTCTATCGCACACAATACTAGATGGAACCCCATGGAGTCTAACAATCTCTCTCATATATATCTCGGCCAAACTCAAAGCAGTACGAGTGGTCTTAACCGGAATAAAGTGAGCAGATTTTGTCAACCTATCAACAATCACCCATATACCCTCGTTACCTTTTCTGGTCCTCGGTAATCCATCAATGAAGTCCATAGAAATCTGATCCCATTTCCAACACGGAATCTCTAGGGGTTGAAGTAATCCTGCAGTCTTCTGGTGATCGGCCTTAACTTGTTGGCAAGTGGTGCATCTACTGACATATATAGAAATATCCCTCTTCATCCCACTCCACCAATATAAACGCTTCATATTCCGGTACATCTTAGTGACACCAGGATGAAATGAAAGTGATGACCGATGGTTTTCTCTAAGCACTTCTTGTCTTAATCCATCGACATTAGGGACGCAAATACGATTGTCAATCCTCAGAACTCCATTACTATCTATCTGTGCTCCCACTTTACTGTCGGTATTTCCAACTCTACCAAGCACTAACTCCTTCATGCGATAAAGCAAGGTGTCCTCATATTGTTTGTCCTTGATGCGATCCACAAGAGATGGGGAGATAACAAGCTGAAATAACATGCCTTCTACAAGATTACAGCATGACAATGCTTTCCTACGGCTCAAAGCATCAGCTACAACATTTGCTTTCCCAGGAGTATAATTGATATCGAGATCGTATGCAGCTAAGAATTCAAGCCATCGAACTTGTCTCTGGTTCAAATCCTTCTGAGAAAAGATATACCTCAAGGACTTATGATCGGTGAATAATTCAAATTTAATTCCCAAAAGATGATGTCTCCACAGTTTCAAAGCAAATACAACTGCAAGAAGCTCTAGATCATGAGTTGCATAGTTTACTTCATGGATCTTCAACTGGCGGCCAGCATAAGCAATAAACTTTCCGCTTTGCATAAGAACAGCGCCTAAACCTTCTCGGCAGGCATCTGTATAGACAGTTAATTCTTCACTTCCATCGATTACCGCAAGAACTGGAGCTGAAGTTAACTTACGCTTCAATTCATTAAAAGCTGATTCGCACTTCTCACTCCAAATAAACTTGACATCCTTTCGGGTTAAAGTAGTGAGTGGGGCAGAAATCCGGGCAAAGTGCTCAATAAATCTACGATAATAGCCGGCCAAGCCCAAGAAGCTACGGATATCAGTAGGAGTTTTGGGAGTCTCCCAATCCTGTAGATAAATTTCAAATTAGAAAGGGATAAGAGAAATTGAATAGAAATAGCGAATAGGATAGAACTTACATTGATTACGGCGATCTTAGCTGGATCGACCGAAATCCCATTTTCAGAAACTATATGGCCCAGGAATCTCACTTCGTCTCGCCAGAAGTGGCATTTAGAGAATTTGGCCTTAAGTTGATGATTTCGGAGAGTTTTCAGAACATAAGCAAGGTGTGTCTCGTGCTCCTTCTCGTCTTTGGAGAAAACGAGAATATCATCAATGAAAACAAGAACAAACTTGTTAAGAACATCGCGGAAGACTCGATTCATTAAGTCGACGAAATAAGCAGGTGCGTTGGTCAAACCGAAGGGCATAACCAACCATTCATAGAATCCGTTTTCGGTACGGAAAGCTGTCTTATGAATACTATCTTCTGCTACCCTGAGTTGGTGGAACCCAGTGGCAAGATCAAGTTGGGAGAAAACTTTAGCTCCATGGAGCTGATCGAATAAGTCATTGATGCGAGGCATCGGATAGCGGTTCTTGAGAGTGCGTTTGTTCAGTTCCCTATAATCAACACACATGCGAAGAGACCCATCCGATTTGGTGACAAATACAACTACGGCGCCCCATTCAGAACGACTTCTCCTAATCAAACCTTTAGCAAATAGATCATCAATTTGAGTTTTAAGTTCAGCTTTTTCTTTAGGAGCCATCCTTCTGTGAGGGAGGACTACGGGAGTAGCTCCTGGAATAAGATCAATGCGAAAATCGATTTCCCGTTTAGGTGGTAGGGAGTTGACCTCTCCAAATACATCGGGAAATTTCCGAACAATGGGGGTAGTGCTAAGATCATCCGGGTGAGCATCAAGAGAGAATATGAAGCTTCCGGCATATTTCTGTGGTGATTTGCATTCAATGACAAGCGGTAGGCCCTTGTCATTGACTAGAGAAACAGAACGAGCCTTGCAAGAAATAACAGCATCGAATTTCCTTAACCAATCAGCACCTAACAAAATGTCAAACGCTGCGAAGCCAAGAACATAAAAATCCCAAGTGAATCGATATCTTCCATACAAGAGCACAACCTCTTTGCAAATTCGACTGAGATTGGCAAGTCCTCCAATAGGGTTGGAGACGCATAAGGAAGTAATAGCAAGAGTAGGTTCTAAGTTGAGCTTATTACAAAGATCAATAGATATGAAGCTATGAGAAGCACCAGTATCGAATAATACCTTAATAGGTAAATCATGAAATGAAAAAGTACTTCGTAAGGTACCTTGGTCATCCTGAGCAGGCGGTGTAGGAGTGGTGATGGCAAAAACTCCAGATGGTGTGCCACGCTTATACAGTGAGCAGTCTTTCTTGAAATGACCTGGCTGGAGGCAGACATAGCATAAGTCTTTCCTAGTCGTAGAAGGTGGTGGAACAGCAGCACCGGTAGATGGACAACTATTAGCATAATGGCCCTTCTTATCGCATTTGAAGCAAGTGATATTAGCAAGGTCGATTGGGCTTTTCTGGGCATATCCCAATCCAGTAGTCTTCTGCCAAGATTTCTTTTGTTGATCAAAGTTCATCTTCCTCTTCCCGAGCTGACTAGAGGAGGGCTGAGTAGGAGCAGCCTTGGTAGTAGGTCCCCTAGGCTTTGCCTCATATCTAAGAGCATAGTCAACAAGCTCTGTGAAGGTGCAGTGAGTGTGGCCAGTAAGCAAGTCGTAATACTCTGGTCTAGCTCCCAGAATGAACTTCTCATTCTTTAGAAGCGGTGTATCAATCAATCCCGGGCCGAACTTGGAGAGTTCGTTGAATTTCCTCTCGTACTCAGAAAAAGTCATACTGCCCTGCTTAAGATCCATAAAAGCTCTATAAAGTTGGGTTTTCCCAGCAGCGGGCATCCATTGTGCCGAGAAAGTATCCCTAATCAAAAGATAGGCAAGATGAATAACATTTCAAGATTAAAAGAAGAATTTAGACTACGGAATCCAATTAAATTTTATACCTAAACTGGGCCCAAGTAATGGTGTTCTCCTCGATACGAGAAGTAACTGATTCCCACCAATCTTGCGCGGCATCCTGAAGTTGCCAGGCAGCAAGCTGACGCTTCTGAGCATCAGTGATCTCCAGACCAGAAAATATCTTCTCTAAACCTATAAGCCATTGCTGAGCCTCAATAATGTTCTCGGATCCAGAAAACTTAATACCTCCCAGCTGTGTATACTCCTTACTAAGAATGGTGAATTTGACAGGAGCTGGAGCGATGGGTGCAGCCTGAGCAGGACCATGGCCCCTTCCTCCCCTATGGTTTCCTCTGGTACCCATTCTGAAATACCAAAGAGATTGTTAAAGCCAAAGGATAGAAAATCATAGAATTTTAAGGAAGGTCTAATCAATGAATCAAACGAAGTTTGAAATGAAAGGATTTGGATATTGAACCGATTCTCCTCATTCTAGGGTATTGCTACCCTATCTCTAATGAGTTTATATATAATCCCAAACTAAGGTTTTTAGGGAAACCGAAGCTCTGATACCAACTGTAACAACCCGTATATTTGGACCATTTAAATTGACAATAATCCACACATGTCAACTTAAATAATACAAAACACGAATCATTATGGGATTATAAATACATAAATGTAAATGAGAATCAATACAACATCACAGAACAGTCACAGAATAATGCAGCGGAAAATACATCGTCATAATAGCAGTTCATGAAGCCACTATATAATATACAACAATGTCTTAACATCAAGTGACTAATACCAAAAATGTCCAACAGACTAGGACATCAATACAGGAATATAAATAGACTGATAAAGATAAATGCTAAGCCTTCAGCATCTTCAACCAACCTTGATCAGCAACTGGATAGCTTCAGACTGACCCGAGCATATGCAAAAGAAACACTCGAGTCAGGACTCAAAATCTTATACAATTAAATCAAGTGCAAGGTAATAGTTCATAACTTAAAGATGGGTGAAATAACATCTCTAAGGATCCGATAAACTATCTATATATATACAGTAGAATACGATAGATAGGTAATGCCTAATCAGTAAAGTACGATATTAAAATAGTGTTAAGACATGGCTCATTCCATCCTTAACACGTTTTATTCCCAAGAGCATATACAAGACCGTAGTTTCCCCAAAACCGGAAGTCACCAGAGGGCAATCCATATACTAAGGTACAAATCAAAACGTAGTGGTCGCGAATAGGATAATCAGTATGAAAAGGTACATGAGGCGATACCAACTAGGATACTAGTAGTTGCGTGATCCGGACTGATGTTGAGCATAGCAGCTACTATCTCAACACCGCGAAACAACACTCCCAAATCAAGGGGTGCACCCAAATCGAATCACAAAAGTAATAGATATGGTATCGAAGAAGTGCGTCCGCTAGAGGTAGCGAACCTCAATGGCCCGGCGCGGCTCCTGTTTTAGTCATGTCAGGGGTCGTCCAATATCGTTCTCTTTCTTCAGTCAACGCGATCACCAAACCATCCACTTCATTCTGGATCAACACTTCGCGTGTAATAGTTATTAAAGTGGTTTTCGGTATCGACAGAGAGTATGTCCATATCCGATCCCGGACTCTTTAATAACTACGTATTTATTACCCAATGGTCATTTAAGTTAAAGTTTAAAACAAATCAAAGTCCGAAAGTCAAGGTGCAAATTTGACTTCCAAAATTTGACATTTCACGATTCGATTTATTTCGGATATTTAAAATCATATTTCCAAATGAAATCTGTAGTTCAACATTTTAACTAACAATATAGTTAAGTATTCAAGTTCAATTTAATAACTCTCTTATTAAATTTAGTTCAAAATCAATTTATCCAAATTTACCGGTCAATTAAGTTCGAGTCGTTAGATCAAATTCCATTTATCTCAATTCATGTTTACATTCATCGTTACATTAAATATAATCATAAATTTGATTAAATCGATTTCATTAGATTTAAAATCATTTTACATTTAAATTATCGCTAAATTAAATCCATAACTTTAGTTAGTTTCGTATTCCATTTTAAGTCAAAATTTCCTAAATCTAAATTATTATTTATGACAAGTTCAAATCTATTTAATTTAAAACTCAGTCTAAATCTAAATCTACCAATTTAATAAATTAAGTTATTAAATTTTAAAACTCACTTGTTTTAAATCTTATTTCAATCAAATTCTCCAATTCATTTTCTTCAATTAAATAGATTTATTAATCCGTTTCAATTTAATCCATTAATTTATTTCAAATAAATCCATTAATTTATTTCAATTAAATCCATTTATTTATTTCAATTAAATCCATTAAGTCGTTACTTGATTTCCAAACAATTTAATAAGTTCATTTCTTAATTTCAAATAGATTTCAATTTCAAAATAATTTCGTTGACCAATCGGGTTTCTTATTTTTAATTGTCTATCCTAGGCCAAGTTATTTAAGTGGGTATTTATCATTTCAACCCGATATCATTCAATATAAACAAATCATAACAAAGGGAACTTGCAGTGTGATAACTGGGATGGTGTCAAAGTAAATAAACAAGCAATAGCAACCATACATAACAAATTAACAATTTATTCAAGTAATCCCGAAATAACCCTATTAACTTACATTTGTTATTATGTAAATTAATACAATTATTCCTAGAATCCTACGGATTAAAGATTATCACATTTATATTCTTACTTGGTGTCCGTTATCAAATTTCTACATCAATCGTACTTATCAATTTTAATGTCACTATTATTTACTCTAATTAACATCGTATTACAGTTCAACATGTTTAAACAATATATGGCGTCAACTTTTAGAAATTAACAATTCATTTCAACCAAATTTTAACAATCAACAATTTAATATCCAGATTAATATTAACAACAATTATCACTTGATTATCATAGCATAATAGATTGAGTCGTGAATATAAAATATTCACCTTGCGTGGTAAGAAGTTTGACGACGAAGCACGTAGACGATAGATAAGAGGCACGAACAAGCACAACACTAACGAACAACAAACTGCAAGCGAATAATAATTCAATTACGATTTGTTCAATACAAGATATATGTATAGATTGTACATATATATTCATACCAATCAAAGAAGCAGGGTATGACGACAAAATAGGTGAAGCCTAGGCTTGAGATTCCGGATCAGCAGCTGAAATTTCAAGACAACGTAGCATATTAATAACTAGACAAATATAACAACGCTATACGCAATATATAATGGCAAACACTATCTCCGGACAAGACGATGACCAACGTTTGACGGATCTACGCGGGTGGCCAGCTGGGTAGTGGGTTCGGCAGTGGGCTGTTGGTGGTTCGGCTGGTGGTGGCGAACGGAGGCAGGGTGGTGCAGGCGTTGGGAGCGGGGATGTGGCAGGGCTGCAGGCGGGTCTGGGTGGCGGACTGGGTGGCACGGATGGGTCTGGTAGGGGCTGGGTGGCGGTGGCAGCAGGTGGACGTGGGTGCGGAAGAGCTGGGCAGGGGCGGGGCGGCACGCGCGGAGGCGGAGGTGGGGAGTTGGGCTGGTGGCGTGGACGGAGTGGGACAGCGGAGCTGGGTGGCGCGCGCGGAGGTGCTGGGGACGTGGGTGGCCGAGTGGTGGAGGCTGGGTGTGGGTTTCGGCGGAGGCTGGGTGGCTGGGGCGGTGGGGACATGGAGCTGGGTCAGTGGGCGCGGGCTGGGGGTGTGGCGGAGCGGGGCTGTGGGAGTGGGGTGCAGTCGGAGGAGCTGGGTGCTGGGGACGGAGGGAGAGGCAGTGGGCGACGTGGGCGCGCGGGGGAGTTGCGGGCAGGCGTGGCGGAGGAGGTCGGGTGGTGGTTGGCTGCGACGAGCTGGGCCGGGTGGTGCGTTGGGCGGAGGGACACTGGAGGGGACAGCGGAGGTGCCGTGGATGGCCGGTAGGGCGGAGGGGGAGGAGAGGCTGGGGCGGATGCTTTGTTTTTTTTTTTCAAAAAAAAAAAATAGCAAATGATAGCAGGCAAAAGAAAGTTGTAACCTTTTCTTTGCAAAAGAAAATGGAGAAGAAGGAGTGGCTGTAGATACATATACATAGAAAAAGAAGATTGTGAGGGAGAAAGGAATAGAGTTACGTACTGGGAAACAATCCATCACGAAGGACAAGTGTCCAGAGCAATAATGATGCAGAATGAAGGCAGAGGTTCAATGTGCACAGGTAAGGAAATGATGATTTTCTTTTTTTTTTACAGTGGTGGCTATTTGTGTTCCCAAGGTCAGCTGAAAGGCTCTCTCAATTTTAAATATTGAAATGTTGGGTACCGGTTTGCGCTGCGTAACGGACCGGTGTGTGCTCCGTTAACAATTATAATTTGCAACGCCGAACTCCGATTGACACAAACAAATATACCGTTTTGATCAGCGCGACGAGGCGGACCCAACGGTATGAAGATATTGATGGTTTGACATTGTTTGCGAAGTGGCGAATCTTATTAACCCATTTGCACGAGTGAACATTTTAACTAGCAATTAAAAGCGAAATTTGACGAAACGAAATGCGCCGTTATGATCAGAATATTTTTCTTATGCAACATTGTGAAAAATATTTGGGTTCGGACGGTAGAAAATTTACACATAAAATTAAAACTAATATGTAAATTTGACGAGCGAAATTTTCTACAATATTTTTCGACGAAATTTGGCGTACACCTATGTCTATCTAGGCGTATTCCAAATGTGAAGTTTGAACGGTAACGGAAATCGTTTGTGAATATTTGAAATTTCTACTACGGAGAATGCAGCAAAACAGCGAAGAATAAGATCGACGGAGCTAAAGATGTCCGAATTTTGAAAAACGAAAAACGACGCCTTCGTCAGAAAATGATTTAGAATTTTTCTATGTAAAAATATTTAGGTTCGGAAGATGAAATTTTCACGCTTTAAAATGAACTGATGTGCAGTAAAACGCGCACGAAGTTTACTGCGGTATTTTCCGACGAAACTTTACTCATATCTACAATCATCTAGGCGCAATTTAGAAACAAAGTTTGGACGCCGATTGAAATCGTATGTAAGTTTCACATTTTTAATTAAAATAACGGTTTTAAAAATTTTAAATTGGGTCGGATTTTCAGGGTCGTTACAATAAGCCTCTCAAAAGTTGATTTGTGACCAGAATCCCTGGAAGGAGGAGGAAGCGCTGAAAAAAGTAAAGAGCGAAGTTAACACTTGACAACCCTGGCTTCGAAAAGTTCAGAAAACATAAGGAAAGGAAAAAGATGAATGATCATACTTCCTACTCTCTAGATAGCATAAAATCACAAAGGACACCGAACGTAGAAAAACTGACTCAGAAACCCGTGAACACTGTCAGGAAGACCAATGATCAGCTTGCGGTTCCTAGCACTTCTCACGACTGTGATAGAAGGATGGTCTTTGTTTTTGGCAAATGAGCACAGATAACAAACTTCGTCAAAACTTAGAAGACGATCCAGCGTCCTCCTAAATAGCACACATAGTCCCATCAGGATGGCGTAGCCATTGGGATGTAACGGAAAGGGAGAAATAGACAATCGAAGAAGAAGCTGCTGAAGGAAATCGTTAAAAGGAGGAATGGCTCCGTTCATACACATTTAGCGATTAACGGCAACGAAACCATGAGGTGGTAGGTCAGCAGTGTCGCTTCTCTCAGACAGTATGGCATCTATTTCAGCAAGGCCGAACTGAGTACACAGTTGGCGGAAAACTTTATATGTTAAAGTGGTCGAGATCCTTTCTGGAGGATTAGCTACTGGAGCGGGAATAGGGATAGGCTCTCCAGCTTGAACTGTTACTTCTTCTTGGTGAGAAGCCATTCTACATAAGCAACCGGATGTTCAAATGTGAAGGTGCACATTTCCTAAAAAGTGTGAAGTGTTGTGCAGAACTAATAAAAATAACAAGCAAACATAACTGGAATTAAACTAATTGACGATTGGTCGATTACGAGATTTCAGGATTTGTTAGTTTGAAACTCAAGTGCAGTGTTAATACAAACGAGTCAACTTTAGTTAACTATTTTAGTTTTTCTTTAATACTTCACTTGAATTGATTGGTTTACAGCATTTCATTCACACAGTTCATTCGAGTTGATTTTTCTTTGTTAACTAATCTGTCATTTGATGTGGGTAGTCAATGGCTGTATATTCGTCCCAGTTTTCTGCAAATGTTATGTTTAACAGGCAATTAGCATTAGAAATAATCTGTAAAGAAGTTCAGACAGTTAAAAGTTCAAGTAATTCAAAGTTTAAGCAGTTTATCCCGGCAATTCAAGTCAAGAATTCAAGTCAAAAAGTTCAAGGCAATGCAAATATGTCAAGTTCTAACAAGTTTAAAGTCCTAGGTCGCTCACGACCTAGCATGGGTCGGAAATTTCTCAGGTCGCAATGTGCAAGTTAAGTCGTTGATCCTAAGTCATAATGCATATGAAGGCCTCAAATCTGAACAGCACTAATTTCTTTAAGTCCTAGCTCGGCCACGACTTAAGGTCTATGCCGCAGAAGAGTTAGGTCGCGGAAAGGTAGGGGACGCTCGATCAGTTAGGTCGTGGAAAATTTGAGTCGATTTGTTAGGTCGCAAAAGTTTTTGAACTAAATAGTTTGTTAGGACAGCCAATTTGATTAGGTCGAGAATGTCTTAAATCGTCCAATCTGCTAAGTCGTTTGCCAAAAAACCCAATATCCTCAAATTATTCCCCATCAAAAACCCTAAGCCACATTCTCTAATCACATCTCACAACCTCACCAAATCATCCCAAATCCATCATGAAACCAGTGTGCTGCAGTATTTTCGATAATCACAGTGACATCGCAACTAAAGGAAGTCAGGGATCGGTTGCGACACAACTCATGATGAAGCATAGTATACAAATTTGGATTAGGGACGGCGAATAAGGGATTCGCGATTCGATGACGGTCATGATTGAATATCGGTTGAACTCACTTACATAATATGATGATGGAGATGATTAAAGGCCGAGTAATTTGGAATCGCCTTCGAAAGCTCTAAAACTTGTTAATGACAGATGGAATGATAGAGAAGGTGAAGGAAAAGAGGGAACGACCTAAGCTATTTATAAACTGGGGTAGTGAAAGGTGAATCGACACATACGGCCTACGACCTACGACCTATCTTAAGTCGCTCACGACCTAACAAACTCATCAAAGAGCAAGCTAAGAAAATCGAAGCACACGACCTACGACCTAGGCGTGTACTTCGAGGGGCAAATGTTAACCCTCTTTTTGATTCGCGACTTACCGACCTAAGAAGCTAACGACCTAACTACAGAGCTGACCTAACTACAGAGCTGACCTAACTACAGAGCCGACCTAAGAGCTGCCGACCTAAGAGCTGCCGACCTAAGAGCTGCCGACCTAAGGGAAGTTACGACCTAACGACCTATGGGAAGTTAGCGACCTAACGACCTATGGGAAGTTAGCGACCTAACTAACAGAAGTGGTCTTAACGACCTACGACTTATATTAAGTCATATACGACCTAATAACTCATTCAGGGTAAGTTCAGGAACAACCGATACAAGCGTTCCCTTGTGTCATCGCCGACTTACGACCTACGACCTACCTTAGGTCGGTGATGACCTAGTACTTGTGTGGTTAAATTCCACCCAGAATCAGCCCTATAAATACCCCCCTAACTCCAACAATATGGGGACTTTTCCGATCATTCTCTGAACCGCCGTTACTCTGCAGAATTCACAACTCATTCAACACTTGAAGAACTCCAAACATTCAAGACACTACAACAAGCTTTGAAAGAAATCTACCGCATTCAACATGAATTCAAGGAGATCTTCTACATCAAAGCTTGAGCTACTAGTCAAAAGTGTTTAGGAATCAAAATATATTGTATTTTGAAGTGCATTGTATCATCTTGTAACCAAAATCAGCAATAAAGGAATTCAAAGTGGACGTAGGCTCGATCTTAAGCCGAACCACTATAAATCGCTGTCTTTTACTGTTTTATGCTATTTTACTGCTTATTTCTTGTTCCCGTATCACGGGTGGTGCTTTCACAACTTTACTACACACACCGGGTGTTAGCGTTCAATTTTAAGCGTTAACAGTATTCAAATATACAAAGCATATTGTTAATTCTTACAAGTGCTTTTCTTTGACCTCTAACTTCCAATATTTAATAGCATTTTAAAAAATTATTCCTCTATAACTATTCTAAAGAAACAACCGAGGATTGTTGATTAGATACCATTGTTTTAGACATTTTCCGCATGAGTTTTGTGGATGCATGCTTTTAGTCATGAAATTTCTGCATTTTGGAACTTCAAAATAATTTGACATGTTACTTTAGTAAAAAGATTATGCTACTAACTAATACTTGAATATTTTTACAAGTTCCTAAAATGGTAATCACCTTTTTAGTGGATGATAATTTTGTTTTGATCTTTACCAAAATCTGCATCGTGTCGATTTTTTTACAGAACCAAACCATAATACTATCACAAAAAACACGATTTTTACCCAATAAACACTTGAATTCACTATCTAAATGCCATACAAATTAAAACCTCCATGTAGGAACTCCATCAAACGTTTAGGCCAACCACAATAGCAGCCTTTAACCAAATTTTGAGCACTCTATTACATCAAATGCCAAACGAATATCATAGTTGAATCATCTCCTTAATAGCATTGAGCCATGACAGCAACTCCTTGAAAAACCCAACCATTCCGTTCATATCCACTAGTTTCTCCTTCATCGCTAAATCTCATGGAACATCCCTCTTACCATCTCCTCCAAGTTTGAGGAGCCACTAAACTGCTCCACCAGTCTAATATACACAAGCATCTTCATTATGTCAATATAATATCCCACTTGTTAGACACTTGTTAAATACATGAAGTTCCCAAATTTTCATTTTTGTTTTCGGCTTCATCAAAATCATCATTAAATACATGTAAGTTTACAATTTCAACCTTCATTTGTGTATTGATGCACGATAGCTAAACTAATCATCAAAATGATTTATCGTACTATATGTTTCCAAAATTAAATAGTTTGAAATCAAAATAGTACCTCTTTACCCTTTTTGTACTCCTAATATGTCTTCTTCGATTTTATCCTTTTCACTACTGCAAACCCATGCTACGCACATGGGTTTTGCCCCAAAATCTATTCTCAAGTTATTAAAAGAATTTAAATAATTATGAGTATGAAACATTAAATTATATTTGTAAACCGATATACATCATAACTGTAAGGGCCTAGATTTTTCTATGCCGAAAAATCGAACCATTAGGATTAAAGAAGAGGAAGGTAGAAGAAGAAAATAGAAACAACATCAGAATCTCACAAACGCAGCGGAATAATATATAATAGTTAATAACTGATCCTTTACACAAAAGAACTATATCTATTTTATAATTACATTATCAGAGTACACACAATCAATAACACACAACTGGACAGTAATATTAACTTGTCCTCACCAACAGACAATACAACTTACAACACAGCGGAATAATACAACAAGTACGTATGCTACGCCTCGCAATCCAGCTCGTCTCCTAAGCTCCACAACATCCTTTCCTGTATCTATAATACTCGGTCTGACCCGAGCATTATAATAAAATAACACCCGAGCCAGTCTGGAAAACCAGCGTGAGAAAATACACTCAATTGGATTATTAAAGTTTCCAAACCATTTGAAATCAAAAGCATCTTGTAAGACCACGCCACAAATAAACATGTCGGGTTTTTACCTTACGATAGCCAAAACACTTTCTTATAAAATCCTCTGATATTATAATAGTGTCTATGTACAAATACTTATTAAAATAGCCGAAATTGTTACATCTATTAAATTCCAGCTAATAGGTATACAAACAAAACCGTAAAGGCACGTAGGGAGAATGGATTTCCAACTAATGACTAGGCACTGTGGTACCACCTATCACAGTACCTGGTCTAGATCAGCGTACCGAGGACCACGCCCGATCCCGTGCAACACAAGACCGGAACTACCTAAGGGTAATTCCGAGCAAGATCACCCCACGGTTGGGATCAGCAACCGCACCACTAAGCCGAAATAAAAAGGGACATCTAGACAGGGATGACCTCACCCTAATGGGCGCTACCCACATAGCCTTGCTGCATAACCCCTGATTTTCAGTCATTCCCGGTTGATAAGGCTTGAGGCTAAGCGTTACCTTTATAGAACGTTTCACTTAGAATGCCCATCGTCCACCTGACGATGTTCCGAAAGCATTCATCCATACAAGTCCGTCCCGGCTTCGAACGGAACCGAAGACACTACTCCATCTTCGATTTCAAACTCGTTTTCCCCATGAAAACGTACAAACCGGATCGAAGTGGTTTTCGAGAAATAAATCTCGATCCCGGTCTTTTCGAAACAATCAGCACATTGGCCAATATTGATAGTCGGTTATTTAACTATCAATTAACATTCACAGACAACCATCAAACATAAATAATTTTCCCAAATTATTTATTGTCTTCAAAATATCTCCGCACGATATATTTCCATTTCAATCCTTTCGAAATCAGTTTTCAAATCACATCCTCTCATGGAATAAATTTCCAAATATTTATTACCACTGGAAACACCAAGTAAAAACATTTTAGATTTTTAAAATAATTTAAAATACTATATTATAAAATATACTTTAAAACAAAACATTTAAATTTAAAAACTACTTTAATACTTTATTTAAAAATATATACTTTAAGAATATTTAAAATAAACTACTTTATAAAATATAAAACTAACTTTATCTTTAAAACATAATACCCATTTAATCTTTAAATAATTACTACAAAATAAATTTGAAAAATACTTACTTTAAAATCTAAACAATTTAAAAATAATAATTTTCCAAACATACTTTGGACTTTAACTTATACTTAAGAATTTGCTTTGAAACGTACTTTAGATTTTAAAAATAACTTAAAACACTTTATTATAAAATATACTTTAAACATATTTATATGATTTTATTAATATTTGAATCAATCGAAAAATATTTATATGATTTTATTAATATTTGAATCAATCGAAAAATCACTTATAATGAAATTTAAACAGTTGAATCTCCAAATCCATTATTTTTAAAATAAACTAGTAGATTAAAAATATTCATATGTGTATATTTATTTTATTCTCATCTTTGAAACCACATATATAAAAATAAATTATAGCTTCAAAAATTGTACTTTTATAAATTTTTCAAACAATTAAAATCCCTAGTTTCTAAAATTTTATCTATATTATATTCCGGTTTAACTATGATCACACAAACCGAATATAACTTCATTTTATTATATTCCTTTCCAACCAGAAAATTTCCTATTCCAGCCTTTACATTTTTTTTCCAAAATCTTGTCCGTATATAAAATTAAATTAAAAGTTTAAACTCACCTATCATTAAATCAAAATTTTAAAAAACTAAATTACTATAAGACATATCTTTAAAATCAAACGGTAAGCTGATGTATGTATTTTATACAGTTACTGATCTATATATATTTTCGAAACGGTATGTATGTATTTATTCTTCCTAGTATATATATATTAAGCAGAAAATGGTTTATACTTACTGTAATCAATTATTTTTCTGTATGCATAAAAAAATTGAAAACTACATATATATATATATATATTTTCACTGCATATATTTCTAATCTATTTATATATTTAAATTAAATCGATACCTCACTGGAACTCCCGACCAACACCACAAAGCTCGATCGGCTTGCCGAAGACTCCATCGCCTCGAGTTGGTGCCTACTGTCTACAGCCTTCACCAACGCTCGATGATGTCGTCATCTCCGAGCTTGTCTAATGCTATGAACTGTCGCGCGCAAGATTGCCGCTACTATTCTCCTCCTCCTCACGTGAGCACTCTCTTCCAGTCGCATCGCGACTTGCTCACGTTCGAGCTTACGCCCTTCGACTCGAACGATACGTTGCGCCACCCAAATTCACGCGATTCCGAGTCACGATGCCCTAAATCGATCGTGCTCCCCTTGATTTCGAGATTCCCATCGCGAGCTTTTAAAATTAGAACTCCAACAAAATATGGGTTATCGATACTTTAAAAAGTAAACTATTCAATATATAGCTATTATTTAAAGCGCATGCAACCAAACCTTAGAATAAATCATAAACATCCCCAATTTTAATGGATAGAAAAGGGAAAGCTCTGTTGCACACAATATTGAAATGCATAGATCATTGAAAAAAAACAAAAAATGGAGAAAAATAGAAGAATAACTGCCAAAACGTTGAATCTTTATATTATCATTAAGCTTGTAGTAGTGAAAGTATGTACATGATTCATTATAATGTTCCATCAACAAAAAATCATTACGCGAAACTTTTTGAGTAAATGAAAAGTAATTGCACCAACTCATTAACTGGTATTTAAATGCCTTCGTGATGTCTTCTTAATTAAATGTTTGCAGAAACTAAAGATGAGAAACATGAATAAAAAAGTTAATAATAGGTTATCAGATAAGTGCATTCTTGTAAATAAACAACTTATAGGAGAAAAATCATATAAGCAAATTATAAAGCTTTTTTTCAACAATCAATAATTAGCTCACTAAATTAGCATCGGGATGAATAGACATATACCATTTCAGTTATCATAGAAACACTTTAAACTACAGAATCTTTTTAATCAATTCAATAAAAATCGAAATCGACATGTAAGATTTTTAGTAACTAATTACTCAAAAGTAGGGTACAGTGAGGAATTAGACAAAATATATACAATTAGTACCATGGAACCAAATAAACGTAGACCAATGTAAAAATGAGATTCGAATTTCTATACGTTTACTCCAATGTTAATCAAAATTTAAACTATCTAAGTACCGATGTGGATTTTAAAACTTCTTGCTTTACTGTAGTGATATAGTATGAGTTAATTTGATACAAAAGAATAATTGTTTCATATAATAGAGTAATAAAAAAAGTTTCTAAGATATACTTTGTTGATTTTTTAATTTTCTAAAAACTATTTCCTTTTTAAACATATCTTATTAGGGACTTGTTGAAAAAAAACCTTATCATATATCATTAAAATGTCCCTCTAAAAAAACCCCTTATTATTTATCTTTAAAAAGTCCCTCTTGCTTTTCATATTGTAGATTAAGTCCGTGAAATTTACAAGGATAAACTCATAAATTCACTATTATAAAAAATTAGTAATTTACTGTAACGACCCGGGTTTTTAGGCCAGTTAGAATCGCCGAAAAACCCGTTCGTTCTAAAATTACGAATGAAAACTACTAACTTAATACACAATATTTGATAAATATTAAACACTATAAAATGTATATGATACAATTTAAATTTTACAAGTTATCAAAGTAATCAATTTAATCGATTAGGTGAGCTTTAATACATACCAAATACCAATACAAATATATCTACAACTGCACAACTCTGATGAGAGAGACAGCAATAGTCATTCCTGCTAACTCAATAAACATGTCAAATGCGGAATAAAATAGTAAGGAGGAAAAGTATATCAATACACGATATATAGCAAACAATAAACAGAAAAATGTTATGTTATTATTGGGGGCTGCATCACTGCAACTTGTGACTGTCTACGTACCCCTATCTAATTGGGTACCCAATTAGATATAGGATCAAGCCAACGTAGTTCTCCTACTGCAAATAGGACTCATGGAGCCTACGATGCACAAAAAATATACAATTCCCAAAACTACCAACTTATGCTTAATCTTTACATTTAGATTTTTCAAATCTAATTACCTTTACGGAAATTATCTCGTTGGACTTTATTCCCGAATTATTATTTCAAAACTTTTGAAATATATATATACATATATATATATATATATCCTTTATATTCAAACTAGTCCCTTACTTTGGGATCTAAAAACAAATGACCTTTTGAAACGACACCTATATACAAGCATACAAAACTATATGCTACAAAATCCCTCGAGGTTTCTAGCCATAACCAGGCCCCTGGGTCTAGCCTTCCAAATAAATAATAGATCGGTGCATCCCTCTACTTCGACGGACTACACCGAGGCGAACATCTGTACCTCCTTTGTCCATGCATTTCGTAGATTATGGGTTATCCGAATCTTTGGTAACATAACAAATCACTTTATATCCCGAAGTGGCAAAATCATTTACACTAATAATTACAAATAATGTTAATCGATAATAATTTCCATTTTCAAATCCTTTCAAAAATCAACTTAAAACCATCGGGTTTAGTCCTCAAAATTCTTTCCATTTTATAAAATATTTTTATAAAACCATTCTTTGTATAAATCACTTTTATATAAAATCATTTCAAAATATTTATTCTTAAATATTTATTAAATACTCCTATTTTCCAAGTGATAAAATTACAGGTCGTTACATACTTTCACACTTAAAAGAATTTCGTCCTCGAAATTCCAAGGATGGAAAAATATAACGAAACAAAAAAAATTAAGTACACCTAAAAATAAACATCATCCATAACGTCGACCGGAGGTACGGTGCCTTATCATATCCATTTTTATTTATCAAATTAAGGTAGTTTCATTTTAAGATTCCTAGGTTGATTTACTAGCATAGACAAATTTTTACTTAGGCACATAACCTAAGCTCTGATACCACCTGTAACGACCCGGGTTTTTGGACAAGTCAAAATCGTCGAAAAACCCGTTCATACTAAAACTATGAACGAAAACTACTAACTGAATTAACAATACTTGATAAATATTAAATAATATAAAACGTATAGGATACAATTTAAATTTTACAAGTTATCAAAGTAATCAATTTAATCTACTAGGTGTGCTTTAATAAATACCAAATACCAATACAAATATATCTACAGCTACACAACCCTGATGAGAGAGACAGCAATAATGACGTAGCGGATTAATCAAACACAATGTAGATCGATGAAAGTAGCAATCGGTGAGTTGATGAATACTGAAATGCCCGAATTCGTTGATCCGAAGATACCGAATTCTAGCTATCCCGAACTCGTTGATCGCGCACGATACCGGGTTCAAAGATTTTCAATTCTTCGAGCATTGATCAAGCGCACTTGATTCCGCGAATCGGCTTCTGCAATCGTTGAATCGAGCGCACTCGATTAACCGAGAGAGGAGATAGGAGATTACACTCAACTACCAATTTAAATTGAAAGCACAAAGTAATCAAACAAGAATTTTATTCAAAAATCAACCACCTTTACAAATGAGACTCTCGACCTATTTATAGGCATTTGACTCGAACAACACAATTTGTACAAACTCATAAGTCGGCTCCGACCTAACAACCTCCGACTTACGACTTATAACTGACGCACGACTTACGACTCAACATAAGTCACACGACTTACGACTTAAAAGTAACGACCTAACACAAACAGTGACATTACAACACAGTGTCAACGACTTACGACTCAAGTCATATGTACAAACGACTTAAAAATAGAAAAATACAAACAGAAAATACATCACCTAAGTCGTTGCCGACCTACAACTTCTCACGACTCAACTTAGGTCGTACGCGACCTAAAACAAACGACTTACGACTTATACTTACAAAAGGACGACCTAAAAAATCATACGACTCAATACATATGTACAGAACGACTTATGAATTGTCGACTTAAACACATGCCGACTTACGACTTACTATAAGTCGGTAACGACTTATAAGCAACTCCGTTCTTCGATCTAACCAGCATATGCGACTTTCTTTGGATGACTTAAGGCATCAACGGTTTAGATTAACGCGGCATAAGGATCTTCGTCTTCAGGCTTCTGCGACTTAACACTTGTGCATTCTCCATTCGAGCTGCTCCTCCTGTATCCTTCCTGTTAAGTCGTTGACGACTCATAGCTCCTTCCTTAAGTCGGTCACGACTTATGCCTTCACCCTAGTTGAGTCGGTCATGACTTATGCCTTCGCCTTCCTTAAGTTGGTTCACGACTTATGCCTTCTCCCCAGTTAAGTCGGTCACGACTTATCGTTTCACTAGTTCGGTTACGAGTTAGGCCTTCCATTTCCTTAAGTCGGTCACGACTTAGTACTTGGCCTGCATCATCCTCCCCTGGTTGAGAGAAATTCGTCCTCGAATTTTCACTTTCTTTCTCCATGACACACTTATCCCCATGATAAGGTACTAGATGCTTAACATTGAATATGTCAGACGTGTACACATCCTCTGGTAGCTTCAACTTGTAAGCATTTTCGTTAATCCATTTTACGATTTCTACAGGACCAATTTTTCTGGCTTTCAACTTGTTATATGCACCTACTGGAAAACGATCCTTTGTTAACACAGCATATACCATATCTCCTTCATTAAACTCAACATTTCTTCGCTTCAAGTCTGGAGATCGTTTATACTTCTCATTTGCTTTCTCCAATCGTTCCTGAACGATTTTATGACATTCCGCCAATCCATCTACAAAATCAGTAGCTTTCTTAACTGTCTTCTTTGATTGTGGCACTACCGTTAAATCCAGCGGTCCCTTCGGTAAGCTTGAATATACTATCTGAAATGGACTGAAACCTGTGCTACGATTTACTGCATGATTATGAGCAAACTCTACTTGACATAGCTTTATATCCCAACTCTTCAGATTATCTTGCACAAGACACCTCATCTAATTTCCCAACGATCTGTTCACGACCTCGGTCTGTCCATCCGTTTGCGGATGATAAGCGCTGCTAAAATTCAACTTCGTTCCCACCATCTTCCACAAACTTAGCCAAAAATGACTCAGAAAACGAGTATCCCTATCCGACACAATAGATTCTGGCAACCCATGAAGTCGATATATCTCTTTGAAAATTAACCGAGCAACATGAACAGCATCCGCCGTCTTCTTACAAGCAATAAAATGTGCCATTTTCGAAAATCGGTCCACCACCACATAAATGGAATCGTTTCCCCGCTGTGTTCTTGGCAACCCCAACACAAAGTCCATACTCACATCAACCCATGGTTTAGTTGGTACAGGTAACGACATATATAATCCAGCATTAGTCGCAGTTCCTTTCGAAACCTGATAGATATGACAACGCTCCACAAACCTCTCCACCTCTTTCCTCATCGTTGGCCAAAAATACGACTGTGAAATCAACTGTAATGTACGGTCTCTCCCAACATGTCCTTCTTCATGTAGCGCTTTTACAATCTTCATTCTCAAACTACAATCAGGTATGCACAATCGATTTCCTTTGAACAGAATACCGTCTACCATCATAAACTCATCCGTCTCTCCCTCCTTGACTTTATCAACAAACTTTGCAAAGTAAGGATCATCGACAAATAATTCTGGCAACATATCAAACCCTGTCACTTCAACCTTCATTGTTGTTAACAAATGATTTCTTCTACTCAAAGCATCAGCCACACGATTCGTCACTCCCGACTTGTGTTTAACAACAAAAGTAAACTGTTGCAGATATGCAATCCATGATGCATGTCTTCCTGAAATCTTGTCTTGCCCTTGTAAATGCTTCAACGCCTCATGATCAGTATATAGAACAAACTCTTTCTGAAATAGATAATGTCTCCAGTGTTTAATAGCTTGCACAACAGCATAAAATTCCACATCATATGTACTGTACCTCATCTTCGCTCCTGACAACTTCTCACTGAAATATGCAATAGGATGCCCCTTCTGACTCAACACTCCTCCAATCCCAACCTTGGAAGCATCAGTGTGTAGCTCAAACAACAACTGAAAAACTGGTAAGACTAGAATTGGTGCAGATGTCAGCAACTCCTTGATCTTCCCAAAAGCATCCCCTGCTTCCTCCGACCATGAAAACTGTTTACCATTCATACAATCTGTAACAGGTGCCATCACACTACTAAAGTGTGGAATGAACCTTCGATAGAATGAAGCCAACCCGTGAAAACTACGAACTTCCGTTAACGTCTTGGGCTGCGGCCAATCTCTGATAGCTTCGATTTTACTTTGGTCAACCTGTATTCCTTCTTCCGACACAACATATCCCAGAAATAAAACACTCCTTGCCATAAAAAAACACTTCTTTGTAGCAGCATTGAATTGTTCCTCTCGAAGAATAAATAACACTTTCTTCAAATGCTGAACATGATCTTCTGTACTAGCACTGTAGATCAGAATATCATCAAAGTAAACCACCACAAATTTCCCAATGTATGGCCTGAAAATCTGGTTCATCACCCTCATGAATGTACTTGGTGCATTCGATAGACCAAACGGCATTACCAGCCATTCATACAATCCTACCCTCGTCTTAAATGATGTCTTCCATTCGTCCCCTGGTATAATGCGAATCTGATGATAACCGCTCTTCAAGTCAATCTTAGAAAAAATTACAGACCCACTGATCTGATCCAATAAATCATCAAGCCTCGGCATCGGAAATATGTATCTGACTGTGATCTTATTCAATGCTCTACTATCTGTGCACATCCTCCATGTTCCATCCTTTTTTGGTACCAATAAAGCAGGTACAGCACAAGGACTTAAACTCTCCTGCACACGCCCCTGTTCAAGAAATTCCTCTACCTGCCTCCGCAACTCTTCATGTTCCTTCGGACTCATTCGATAATGTGGTCTATGTGGCAACACTGCTCCCGGAACAAGATCGATTTGATGTTGAATGTCTCTTAGTGGCGGTAACTCCTTCGGTAATTCATCTGGAAATACATCCTCAAATTCTTTCAATACTGGCTTTGCTTCTTCTGGAATTTCAACCTCCTCACTGCTCTCTCGCCCAATCAACAAAAATACTTCTGGCTCTTCCTCAACCTCCTTAACAAACTCTTTCAAAGATAACAAAGTTTTCAGTTCTTCAATCTCTTCTGACTTACTTTCTCCCTGTTGTCTCTTCTTTGGAACTAAGATAATCTTCGTGCCTTCAAACATAAAACTGTAGCTATTGGTCCGACCGTCATGCTGTACTGCTCGATCATACTGCCATGGTCTTCCCAAAAGTAAGTGGCAAACATCCATCTCTACTACATCACACCAGAGCTCGTCTTTGTATTTCTTCCCAATAGAGAATGGAACACGAACTCATCTATCCACTTTCACTTCTCCTCCTTTTCTCAACCATGCTAGTTTATATGGATTCGGATGTTTCTCTGTCTTCAATTTCAACTTTGTCACAGCCTCGGTTGAAATGATATTGTCGCAGCTTCCGGCATCAATCACAAATTTACACACCTTCTCCAGTATAGTGCATGCCGACTGAAAGATATTACTCCTCAACCAACTAGCTTCTTCCTGCTTCGGTGTCAAACACGATCTCCTCAGCATTAGATTACAACCTTCATCTCCTGACGCAATATCCTGTTCATCCTCCTCAACTGGACTAGAATAATCTCCATCAACATCCTCAACTTCCACAACCATGGTTCTCTTCTTTGGCTTTGGACACTCGTTGCTTTTATGACTCAATTCCGGACAATTGTAACATTTGAAACCATTGTTAACCTTCGCCTTCTCAGCCTCCTTCACCACTGGTCTACTGATAGGTTTAGAAACATTAGAACTCCCACTAACACCCTTCACTTGATTGTTGGAATTAGTAAACACACCACCTCCTCGTCGTCCCTGTTTCTCCCAAGCCAACGCCTTTTGATGTGCTTCTGCCACAGATCTTGGATCGAACATATTAACCATATCCTGAATCTGCATTCTCAATCCCCCAATGAATCTAGATGTCAGCTGCTCTTCCGTTTCCATAATGTCATTCCTTGCAATCAGCTGATAAAACTCATCCGCATAATCATTAACAGTTTTTGTGCCCTGCCTCAGATTCTGCAAACGTTGATACATCAGTGATTGATAATTGTAAGGTAAGAACGTTGCTTTCATCAATTTCTTCATCTTCTCCCAAGATTCAACTTTCGACTTCCCCATTCATTCTCGTGTAAGTTTGATTTGCTGCCACCATGCCAAAGCTCTACCCCTCAACCTTGTAGCAACCAACTTCACTCTACGATGTTCTGGAACTTCCTTGAAGTCAAAAATCTCTTCAACATTAGCCACCCAATCCAAAAATTCTTCAGCTTGCATATCACCCTTGAATTCTGGAATTTCAGTCTTCATTCCCGATTCCCACTTGTTATCATACTCTGAATAATTTCTTCCTTGACCTCGTCCTTGAATACTACCACCATCATATTCCTCTTCAAAATCAGATGCATATCGATGACGATTCTGACCACCAACATCTCTACTCCCTTCACGTCTACCACCATCCCTTCTATCTACATTCCTCCGAACACGATCTCGTTCATCAACATTTCTATAACTGTCTCGGCTCACACTTCTATGGTCATTGTCATTACTTCTCCCTTGATTAGAATGTGGTGAAACTCTACTTCTCTCGTGATTAGATTCAGGTGAAACCCTTCTCCGGTTTTGATTCACCTCCGTCATAAGCTTCTCTAATCTTCCAATGCCTTCATCCAACTTCTCATTGAATTTTTCACTTATACGTTGCTCCATTTGCTCGGCATCTTCCCGCTTATACAAATCTTCAACATTTTGATGACGGTTAGCTCTTCGTGGCGGCATGTTTTGAATCTTCTACAAACTCTTCAACACATCAAAATTCAAACACAATTCGAACTTAGATCCAAAATGAAATGGATCGAAAACTCCCACTTTGTTGCAATTCGCGATGAACACGATGAACAACAACTTCTCAAAAACTTCAATTCTCGGCTAGACAATGAAATGATGCTCGATCTACCCTCTTCTTAGCTCGGCTTCTCACTTCAAGCTCGGCTATCACTTCAACTTCAAAGTTCTTTAAAAGAATTGGCTCCAAGGACTCGATTTAGCTATGATTGGTTAAAACAAGCTCTGATACCAAAACTGACGCAGCGGATTAATCAAACACAATGTAGATCGATGAAAGTAGCAATCGGTGAGTTGATGAATACTGAAATGCCCGAATTCGTTGATCCGAAGATACCGAATTCTAGCTATCCCGAACTCGTTGATCGCGCACGATACCGGGTTCAAAGATCTTCAATTCTTCGAGCGTTGATCAAGCGCACTTGATTCCGCGAATCGGCTTCTGCAATCGTTGAATCGAGCGCACTCGATTAACCGAGAGAGGAGATAGGAGATTACACTCAACTACCAATTTAAATTGAAAGCACAAAGCAATCAAACAAGAATTTTATTCAAAAATCAACCACCTTTACAAATGAGACTCTCGACCTATTTATAGGCATTTGACTCGAACAACACAATTTGTACAAACTCATAAGTCGGCTCCGACCTAACAACCTCCGACTTACGACTTATAACTGACGCACGACTTACGACTCAACATAAGTCACACGACTTACGACTTAAAAGTAACGACCTAACACAAACAGTGACATTACAACACAGTGTCAACGACTTACGACTCAAGTCATATGTACAAACGACTTAAAAACAGAAAAATACAAAGAGAAAATACATCACCTAAGTCGTTGCCGACCTACAACTTCTCACGACTCAACTTAGGTCGTACGCGACCTAAAACAAACGACTTACGACTTATACTTACAAAAGGACGACCTAAAAAATCATACGACTCAATACATATGTACAGAACGACTTATGAATTGTCGACTTAAACACATGCCAACTTACGACTTACTATAAGTCGGTAACGACTTATCAGCAACTCCGTTCTTCGATTTAACCAGCATATGCGACTTTCTTTGGACGACTTAAGGCATCAACGGTTCAGATTAACGCGGCATAAGGATCTTTGTCTTCAGGCTTCTGCGACTTAACACTTGTGCATTCTCCATTCGAGCTGCTCCTCCTGTATCCTTCCTGTTAAGTCGTTGACGACTCATAGCTCCTTCCTTAAGTCGGTCACGACTTATGCCTTCACCCCAGTTGAGTCGATCACGACTTATGCCTTCGCCTTCCTTAAGTCGGTCACGACTTATGCCTTCTCCCCAGTTAAGTCGGTCACGACTTATCATTTCACTAGGTCGGTTACGAGTTAGGCTTTCCATTTCCTTAAGTCGGTCCCGACTTAGTACTTGGCCTGCATCAAATAGCCATTCCTGCTAACTCAATAAACATGTCAAATGCGGAATAAAATAGTAAGCATGAAAAGTACATCAATACACCATATATGGCAAACAATAAACAGAATAATGTTATGTTATTATTGGTATCTGCATCACTACCACTTGAGACTGCCTACGTACCCCTATTTAATTGGGTACCTAATTAGATACAGAATCACGCCAACGTAGTTCTTCTACCGCAAATAGGACTCATGGAGCCTACGATGCACAAACAATATACAATTCCCAAAACTACCTACTTAGGCTTAATCTTTACATTTAGATTTTTCAAATCTAATTACCTTTATGGAAATTATCACGTTGGACTTTACTCCCAAATTCTTATTTCAAAACTTTTGAAATATATATCCTTTAAATTCAAACTAGTCCTTTACTTGAAAACAAATGACCTTTTGAAACGGTACCTATATACAAGCATACAAAACTATATGTTACCAAATCCCGGGAGGTTTCTAGCCATAACCAGGCCCCTAGGTCTATCCTTTCGAATATATAATAGATCGGTGCATCCCTCTACTCTGACGGACTGCACTGACGCTACAGAACATCTACACCTCCTTTGCTCATGCATTTCGTAGATTATGGGTTATCCGAATCTTTAGTAATATAACAAATCACTTTATATCCCGAAGTGGCAAAATCATTTACACTAATAATTACAAATCTGCTAATCGATAATAATTTCCATTTTCAAATCCTTTCAAAAATCAACTTAAAACAATCGGGTTTACTTGTCGAAATTCTTGCCATTTTTTAACACATTTTTATAAAACCATTCTTTACATAAATCACTTTTATATAAAATCACTTCAAAATATTTATTCTCACATATCACTTTTTTCTTTTAAAGGAAAACATTTCATAACAATTCAACTTGAAAACCAATTTTCAAAACAATTCATTAAATTTAAGTTAAATTATTATAACTAATTATAATAATTAAATGAACCAACATTATCTGTAAAGGCCTGTAAATCCATACCCCTTTGAGCTGACAAAATTCCACCACAATTCAGCTCAAAGTGGAACAAAAGTACGAATCTTCAGGTTAAAAAGAAGAGGTAGAAGAAAATAGAAGAATAGAAACAGAAACAACAACAGAATCTCACATTCGCAGCGAAACAATATATAATAGATGAATGAATAATCTTTAAACAAAGAACTATATAAGTTTATACAATACATTATCAGAGTTTACAAAAACAACACACAATACTGGACAGTTATATAAACTTGTCCACATCACATAATACACAGCGGAATAATACTAGTATAAGTGATACCTCTTGCCATCCAGCTCGCCTCCAGATCTCCACAGCAACTTCTGAATTCCAGAATGACATGATAAACCTGACTCTAGGCTGCCCGTGTGGAAAATTATGGGCACCCAGATTTTAGAAAGGGAACAATAAACTCCAGGTCAGTCGTGGGACTGGTGTGAGATCTTAAAAACAGTTTTTTTCACAAAGAAAATAAAAGAATTTCGCAAAGCTTTTGGAAAATGAAACTACCATAAGACCTCCCACCACACACACAATGCAATCGCAGACTTGGAGGAGATTTCTTCTTATGATAGTCAAATATACTTAATACGAGAAAACTCTTTTGATATTATTACTAGTGCATAGTGTGAAAATCCTTTCGAAAATCTAATATTAATCTTAGCAAGCATAGGTACCATCATATTATGCCTGCTATAGCTGCCACCTGAGGTGACAGGTTAAACAAATTGCAATCGTAAAGGGCTCGTATTGTTTCTTTGGATTTTCCAACAAATGGTCAGGTTAAGGAACTTCCTATGCTACATGGAAACGCCTCTGGAGGGACGTCCCGAGAGACAACTGCTCTCTGCCAACACAAGGCCGGGTTACCTCTTACTAGGTAACTACTACACGAATATGCCACCCCCGGTCCTTTGGGACCTTTATCCGAGGCGCATCGATCACAAAGCAACAATCACACAGTAAATAAGATTGATGCCACCACACAGGTAAAGCATCTAGGCTCCATACCATGATACCACTTTTTTCCAGAAGGAAATGACATAACCTAAAGGGAGCGACCCTCATAACCTTGCCGCATTTTCCTATTTCGACCATTTTCGGGGTGTGAGGTTCAATGAGGTCTCGTCCACAAAGCTACGCTTTACACAAAAGCCATGCTTTGATCACAAATGATCAACGAATGATCATCAACACAGCAACACTTAGCATGCCACACTACCAAATTTGGAGTATATCACTGATAACCTTCAACTACAAAACCTCTGAGCTCATACGTCTCAGAGAAGGGTGTTAAGCTAAGAGAATAAATTCTCCGCCACCAAACAAATATGTATTTGAAAGAAATCTGCTTTATATCTCACAGTGTAGTGTCAGACATACGACCATATAAGTCTGTTCCAGGTTCGAACAGAACTGAAGGAACTTCCAAAGAAGCCCTTGCAAATCCGGTCTTCAATTGCAATCCATAACGTCGTATCATTATTCGGAATGGGTTATATGACACAAAGTCCTCTCCCGGCTAAACCGAATAATGAACGCTTGTTTTAAAAACAAATTCAAGTGCCATTTCAAAGGCAAACATTGATAGTCGGTTGTGTAACTATCAAACAACATTCACAACAATCAACCAATTTAAATAATTTTCCCAAATTATTAAATTTCAAAATATCTTTGCAAGATATATATTTTTCCACACTTCATCACTTTGAAAACCAATTTCAACTCACTTTTCACTCGCGAAATAAAATTCCCAATATTATTTATTTCCACTGTGATTTAAATTCCCAACTTTTCACTAATATATGATTTTCAAATCGATTTCCAATTTTGCACTTCCAAACACCAAATCAGATTCAAAATTGATTTCTCAATTTCATTTCAAACTCCAAATCAAATTCCAAATTGATTTCAAATCTATTTCAACATTAAATCAATTACAAATTGACTTCCAAGTTTATTTCAAATAACAAAGCATTTATAAATTGATTTCTAAGTTTATTTTATCACAAATTGAATTTTCATTCAAACACCAAATCAATTATCTTATTAATTTACCAAATTATTTATTTTCCAATAGCAAATCAATTATCAATTGGATTTCAAACAAAATTATCACCTTTTAAATAAATCCCTTTATTCTTTCCAAATTATTTAAAATTCCATTTTCAATAATTTGTTCAAACTTTTAAATAGTATTATTCAAAACCCATTAATTAATATTTTTCCCATATTTTGGGATTAATTCGATATGATTTCAAAAATCAACTTTATGCTTTTAAATTTCTTCTTTTAAATTCACCCAATTCTTTCAAAAGAAATTTACTTAAAATTTCCAACTTTAATTTCAAAAATCCAATTTTCTTTATTTCTGGTATCCAACGATACGAAAAATACATTCGGCTAAATTATAGCCCTCAACAAATTCAATCATCAATAAAATCATTCATAGATTATAAATAAATCATCACACAACATATGAAACAAATTCATACAACATATGAAACAAATTCATACAATTTGTGGAATCCAGTTGGATCCCTCCAACCTGTTTCCCTGCATCCACAGATGTTAGCACAACAATTAAATACCCATTCCATTTCGAGGTGGAATATCGCGGTATATGGGTTTTATAAATTATAATCCGCTATTATGCGGCGCATAGGGTCTCATCCGCTATATAATGCGGGAAATCAACAACTCCAAATATAATTATATACTACTATATATACCACCACATCCGAACAGTCAATCAATAACTGCAATTCAAATTTTAATTTGAGTGAGAAGATCTCACCTTTGCTTTCTATTTTGCAATCCATTTTTATTCCAGCTTGTTTTCTCCACAGTTCTAGACCTTGTAACAATATTTACACAATTTATTAATATTCAAAATAATCGAATTACCAATTACCGTTTAATAGTTTTAATTCAACTAATAATTTAATTTTAAACTAATAAATTTTCCTTTTAAAAATATTTTATATGGATACATATATTTTTATACATTTTCCTTTAAATAATGAATAACAATTCTCTTTACTATAAAAATTATTTTCTTCCTTCACATATGTATGTATATATATATATTAAGAACAGAAACGGTTTTGTAAAACTTGCTGTTATATATTTTTTCTTTTCAATCTATATATTAAATTACAAACAGAGGTGGTTTTATATTTTACTGTAATATATATATTCTTATACTAGATTAAATTAGAACAAGACTAGATTTACCTCACTGCCCAGAAGAACCCGATCTTCCAAAAAACAAGGTTATACGCCTATTCCGAACGCAATGGAAAAGGTTTCGAGTCCAAATTCGATCGTATGGAGAAGATAGCTTTTTGGACCCAGTTAAAATATTGAATTTCGATATATTTTCAGCGCGTTTATATGTCGTACGCTCACACAACAACTCCAATCACCACGGAAATTGAAATCCGATAATAATTCAATATTATGGATCCAATGGAACTGGTTTTGTCGAATTCCGAGACTGTGCCTCGGAAAGCTAATTTTAAATACCAATTTAAACGATAAAATTCAAAACTGAACAAAACAGTTTCAAATTCAATTCTGAAGCTTTTATTATCTTCAGTATCATAAATATGAATTTTCTAAGCCTTGAAAATATTTTTAATCTGCTTAAAACCGAAGATTCAAATTTTTACCCAACTGCAATAAATTAAATTCAATAATTAAATTGCCAAATTCCTTCTGATATTTAAATTTCAAATTAAACTATCATCCAGATATTTAAAGTCAATTAAATATCCTGATTTCCAAATGTCAAAAATTCAGGGTCGTTACATTCTTCCCCCCTTCAAAGAATTTCGTCCCGAAATTACAAGTTAAGAAGAATGCTCCAATACCCGTTTATCATTTTCCCAAAACCAAACAGTTTTATCAAATTTTCAAACCAATCTTCTTATTAAAGATCTATTATCACTTCAACTAACTTTCCAAACACTTTCATAGTTTTCAAACAACTTTATTTTATTTCACAATTCAAATTTAAATTTAAATTCAAATTTTAATTTATCCAAAATTTCTCAAAAAATTTCTATCTCTCTAAATTTTCAAAATTTTTTTGCCAGCGTCTCCTTTGCGCGACTAGCTTGGTACAACTACAAAATGTCCCTACGGACTGCCAAATTCCAATAGAAAACAAAATGCCAAGTGGCAAAATCAGAATCCCATCAAATTTCATATAGAAATTTAAATATATACCTTTGCCGAGCAAATTCCAATTTATCTTCTGAAATCAAAATCCAATTCCATTTTCCTATAGCCTTTATAATCCCCGTACACTTTACTTAACAACAATGTCCAAATTTACTTATTGGATTCCCAATACCAATTTTACTTAAGAATTTCATTCTTTATTTCTTAAGTTCAATACAATTATTTCTTATATTTATTTTTACTACTTCACTACTGAAGTTTATATTCAAATTGAATTCCACTTCCATATAAAATTAATTTGCTTCAATTTACTAATTCATTTCAAATCTCAATACTTTTATTTCCAAATTTTCATTCAGATTTTCATTTCAAATTTTACTTGAATTCGATTCATCTTTAACTTCGAAGATTGAATCTCACTTTCCTTATCTCAAATTCCAAGTTTTAAATCAGTTGTCGTTAGTGAATTTTTTTTTTAAATTTTCTAACTCCTAAAATTTTCAGAAAATTTTGGCGGAGTCTGCTTTATACGGAGGAGCTTTTGCAGTTTGACAAAAGATATAAATACATATACATCGACCCACTCGGTTGAAAAAACAAAAACAGTTCATATTTCCTATTTTTATTGCATAGGCGTACCTTTATTAGCATTTTAAGCAAAGCGGCTTATTTATTTAGCTATTTGCGCGACCAAATGCAGCCAAACGGCTTCGAAAAAACTATACTTACTCAATTTAAACACGTATGTGACATATATAGGAAATCTATTAATATTTTACTCATTTCAATAGCAAATACTTAGATTTCATAAGCAATGCACTCAAAATAATTCCCATAATCAATTTTTTTATGGTTTCGATACAAATTAAATTTCTTACAACCAATTCACATACAATTTCCATTTAATTCAAGTGATTTACAACTTACTTTCTTTCATTCAATTCATTTTTTTTAAGCGAAATGAACTCATATCTATTTCAATTGATTCAAAAAAATCAATTTTATTTGCTTTCATTTAACTTATAGAATTTTATATAATCTCGTTTGCGTCAAATGACAATCGTTTCTATGCAAATTTTGACGATATTCACTTAATAGAATATACATCTAGTTTATAACTAATTTAAATTTATACCATCTCAATTAATTTTAATTCCATTTCATTTCCAATTGATTCCATTCAATTTAATTTACATTCCATATTCACATTCATTTCATTTGAAACCATTTCACAAAACTCGACAACAACGCTTTTGTCCAAATATTTCTTAAGTTATTTCAACTCAAAACTCAAGTTCATTTTCCTTGTAAACAATTTCCAATTTAAATATTTGATTTGATTTTCTTCATTTATCAAATCCATTCCATCTACTAATTTATATCAATTAGCTTATCCTTTTTAAATTTCAAATTTCCATATTCAATTCATCTCGAAATTATTTTATCAATAACAAGGAAATTTCAATTTATTTCTACTGCTCAAATGTATATGCAAATTCAAACCATTTTTATTCAGCTCACAACTCAACTTGATTCAAATCAAATCTCATTCCATTTTTTTCAATTCCAATTCATTTATTTACAAATGTAACCTCATTTGTTCATTCACAAATTCATTCATTTTCAATTTGAATCTTATTCCAATCAAATTTCAAATATTTTTATAAGTTATCAAACTTATTTACATTGCATAACATTTTAAAGAAACTCCAGAGTCTTTTTAACAATTACTCACATTTCAAAACTAATTTTGAAATCAATTAGGTCCAACTCAAAATACTTCTCAAATAATTATTTTCCAGACTTCTGGAAACTATTTTCAAATTAGGAAATTTAATCTTTTGAAATTTCAATCCAAATCCTTTAAAACGTATTTCAAAAATTTCTCTGGCACATTATTTTTTTAATTTACAGAACTCATTTATAAATTCACATTACCAATTTCATTCCATTAATGAATTTATTTTCAAATACTTCTCTGGAATTCTATTTCAAATTATAAATCACATTTACAATTTACATTTACAAATCTCATTTCTAAATGAACTCATTTCCTTATACTTTCAATTCATATCTATAAATTTCATTTGTTAAATGAATTTATCTCCAAATCTTTGGTTATACCATTATTTTTTATTTCGTTTCCATATAACAATGATAATAATTCAATATTATCACTTCCTAACAATCATGCAACCATATACTATAATAATTCATAGAAAATGATTTATTTTCTATACAAAAAATAGTTTTGGGAAAATTATTTCATTTACCCTGTTTAAAACGATACTGTGTCGGTTTATCTTGTTTAAGAGTTTAGAAACCCCTATCGATTTCAGTTGGCCAGACTGCACCGACCGGAATCTATAAACAATCAACCGAAAAGTCAACACAATATAAAACAATTTTTATATTCACTAACAAATATGCCTCATATCTATTATTACACTCACACTCATTCTAGAGTACTACTGACTCTATCTCTAATGAGTAACACCCAACAGAGCCAGGGTTGTCGCTTAACCAATTGCTCTAATACCACATGTAAAGGCCCGTAAATCCGTACCCCTTTGAGCTGACAAAATTCCACTGGAATTCAGCTCAAAGTGGAACAAAAGTACAAATCTTCAAGTTAAAAAGGAGAGGTAGAAGAAAACAAAAGAAAAGAAACAACAACAGAATCTCACATTCGCAGCGGAACAGTATATAATAGATGAATGAATAATCTTTAAACAAAGAACTATATTAGTTTATACAATACATCATCAGAGTTTACAACAACAACACACAATACTGGAAAGTTATATAAACTTGTCCACATAACACAACACACAGCGGAATAATACTAGTATAAGTGATACGTCTCGCCATCCAGCTCGCCTCCAGATCTCCACAGTAACTTTTGAATTCCAGAATGACCTGATAACCTGACTCTAGGCTGCCCGTGTGGAAAATTATGGGCACCCAGAGTTTAGAAAGGGAACAATAAACTCCAGGTCATTCGTGGGACTGGTGTGAGATATTAAAAACAGTTATTTTCACAAAGAAAATAAAAGAATTTCGCAATGTTTTTGGAAAATGAAACTACCATAAGACCTCCCACCACACACACAATTCAATCGCAGACTTGGAGGAGATTTCTTATTATGATAGTCAAATATGCTTAATACGAGAAAACTCTTTTGATATTATTACTAGTGCATAGTGTCAAAATCCTTTCGAAAATATAATATTAATCTTAGCCAGCATAGGTACCATTATATTATGCCAGCTATAGCTGCCACCTGAGGTGACAGGTTATACAAATTGCAATCGTAAAGGGCTCGTATTGTTTCTTTGGATTTTCCAACAAATGGTCAGGATAAAGAACTTCCTATGCCACATGGAAACGCCTCTGGAGGGACGTCCCGAGAGACAACTGCTCTTTGCTAACACAAGGCCGGGTTACCTCTTACTAGGTAACTACTACACGAATATGCCACCCCCCCGGTCCTTTGGGACCTTTATCCGAGGCACCTCTATCACAAAGCAACAATCACACAGTAAATATGATTTATGCCACCACATAGGTAAAGCATCTAGGCTCCATACCATGATACCACCTTTTTCTAGAAGGAAATGACATACCCTAAAGGGAGCAACCCTCATAACCTTGCCGCATTTTCCTATTTCGACCATTTCCGGGGTGTGAGGTTCGATGAGGTCTCGTCCACAAAGCTACGCTTTACACGAAAGCCATGCTTTGATCACAAATGATCAACGAATGATCATCAACACACAACAACACTTAGCATACCACACTACCAAATTGGGAGTATATCACTGATAACCTTCAACTACAAAACCTTTGAGCTCATACGTCTCAGAGAAGGGTGTTAAGCTAAGAGAATAAATTCTCCGCCACCAAACAGAAATGTATTTGAAAGAAATCTACTTTATATCTCAAAGTGTAGTGTCAGACATACGACCATATAAGTCTGTTCCGGGTTCGAACAGAACCGAAGGCACTTCCAAAGAAGCCCTTGCAAATCCAGTCTTCAATTGCAATCCATAACGTCGTATCATTATTCGGAATGGGTTATATGACACAAAGTCCTCTCCCGACTAAACCGAATAATGAACGCTTGTTTTAAAAACAAATTCAAGTGTCATTTCGAAGGAAAACATTGATAGTCGGTTGTGTAACTATCAAACAACATTCACAACAATCAACCAATTTAAATAATTTTCCCAAATTATTAAATTTCAAAATATCTTTGCAAGATATATATTTTTCCACACTTTATCACTTTAAAAACCAATTTCAACTCACTTTTCACTCGCGGAATTATATTCTCGATATTATTTATTTCCACTGTGAATTTAAATTCCCAACTTTTCACTAATATATGATTTTCAAATCGATTTCCAATTTTGCACTTCCAAACACCAAATCAAATTCAAAATTGATTTCTCAATTTCATTTCAAACTCCAAATCAAATTCCAAATTGATTTCAAATCTATTTCAACATTAAATCAATTACAAATTGACTTCCAAGTTTATTTCAAATAAAAAAGCATTTATAAATTGATTTCTAAGTTTATTTCAGCACAAATTGAATTTTCATTCAAACACCAAATCAATTATCTTATTAATTTCCCAAATTATTTATTTTCCAATACCAAATCAATTATCAATTGGATTTCAAACAAAATTATCACCTTTTAAATAAATCCCTTTATTCTTTCCAAATTATTTAAAATTCCATTTTCAATAATTTTTTCAAACTTTTAAATAGTATTATTCAAAACCCATTAATTAATATTTTTCCCATATTTTGGGATTAATTCGATATGATTTCAAAAATCAACTTTGTGCTTTTAAATTTCTTCTTTTAAATTCACCCAATTCTTTCAAAAGAAATATACTTAAAATTTCCAACTTTAATTTCAAAAATCCAATTTTCTTTATTTCTGGTATCCAACGATACCAAAAATACATTCGGCTAAATTATAGCCTTCAACAAATTCAATCATCAATAAAATCATTCACAGATTATAAATAAATCATCACACAACATATGAAACAAATTCATACAACATATGAAACTAATTCATACAATTTGAGGAATCCAGTTGGATCCATCCAACCTGTTTCCCTGCATCCACAGATGTTAGCACAACAATTAAATACCCATTCCGCTTCGAGGTGGAATATCGTGGTATATGGGTTTTATAAAATATCATCCGCTGTAATGCGGCGCATAGGGTCTCATCCGCTATATAATGCGGGAAATCAACAACTCCTAATATATTTATATACTACTATATATACCACCACATCCAAACAGTCAATCAATAACTGCAATTTAAATTTTAATTTGAGTGAGAAGATCTCACCTTTGCTTTTTATTTTGCAATCCATTTTTATTCCAGCTTGTTTTCTCCACAGTTCAAGACCTTGTAACAATATTTACACAATTTATTAATATTCAAAATAATCGTATTACCAATTATCGTTTAATAGTTTTAATTCAACTAATAATTTAGTTTTAAACTAATAAATTTTCCTTTTAAAAATCTTTTATATGGATACATATATTTTTATACATTTTCCTATAAATTATGAAATAACAATTCTCTTTACTATAAAAATTGTATTCTTCCTTCACATATGTATATATATATATATATATATATATATATATATTAAGAACAGAAATGGTTTTGTAAAACTTGCTGTTATATATTTTTTTCTTTTCAATCTATATATTAAATTACAAACAGAGGTGGTTTTATATTTTACTGTATGTTAACTCCCTTTTAGCAACGACCTACGAGTTAAGAAATGAACGACTCAGATTATGCCACGACTTATAAGAAGCCAACGAGTTAAAAAGCCTAAAAACCTAAGTGTACTCAACGACTTATGACTTAGCTGCTGAAAGAGAATCTACGGCTTGAACGACTTACGACCTACCGGGTTAGGGAGCTACGACCTAAGAGAGTCTACGACCTAACTGCTGAAGATAACTTCGCGACCTAGCAGTGTTGCGACCCAAAGACTACGACTTAAGAAGGTTCCGACCTAATGGGTTACAACTTAGCTCAAGTCGTCCATGACTTATAGCTCCAGTTCCTAAAGACTTAAGAAGTATACGACTTAACAGTCCACGACTCAACAGTATACGACTTAAAAGTTTACGACTTAGTGGGTGTACGACTTAAGAGCTTCACAGCCTACGACTCATGGTCCTAACGACTCAACGAGTTAAGCTATCCACAACTTAAAGAAAGGGGTTCCGACTTAACGACTCAACGAGTTAAGGGCTGTACGACTTAAGGGTCTTACGACTTAAGGGTCTTACGACTTAAGGGTCTTACGACTTAAGGGTCTTACGACTTAAGGGTCTTACGACTTAAAGGCTATCGGGTTAAAATCCGGAGTCCAGGCCTATCTACCTTTATCTGGTAAGTCGGCCACGACTTAACACTTGACTTCGACTGAGCCACAAGATGAACCCAGTAAGGCGCCCACGAGTTACGACTCATCTTAGGTCAACTATGAGTTACGACTCATCTTAAGTCAGCTACGAGTTATGACTTATCTTAAGTCAACTACGAGTTGCGACTCATCTTAAGTCAGCTACGAGTTATGACTTATCTTAAGTCAGCTACGAGTTACGACTTATCTTAAGTCGGTCACGACTCATGACTTGGCAAAAAATGAGAGTTCAGAATTCGACTCCTATAAATAGACCACCACTTCCAACATGGAGAGGACTTTTGGCAAATCATTTCTTCAAGCGTCCATACTCTGCTGCACTGACAACTCATTCAACAAGTAAAGATCTTCCAACACTCAAGGCACTACAACAAGCTTTGTGAAGGACTTCATTCATCCGACACGGATTTAGCAAGATTCATCACCAAAGTTTGAGCTAGTAGTCGAGATTGTTGTGTGATCAAGTTGCATTGTATTTGACAAGTGATTTGTATCGAATTGTAACCGAATCAGCAATAAAAGACTATAAAGTAGACGTAGGCTCAATTACGGGCCGAACCACTATAAATCTGTTGTTCATTTACTGCTTTTCTACTATTTTCAGCTTATATTCTGTTCCCGTACCAACGGGTGGTGCTTTCACAATTCTATTACACACACCGGGTGTTAGCGTTCACTTTTTAGCGTTAACATTTTGGTGCTTTCACTGAGAACCCAACTCAGGCGATCATCCACTGTTGCTTCGCAAAGATTCATAAAAAGAACCTCTCTTAAAAACCAGATCCGAAATAATGGCTCCTAGAAGAAGAGGTAGACCTATCAGATCCAGAAATGCTCACGAAGGGACTTCCGCTTCCCCGACAACAGACCAAGCGACTCCTACCCTTGGAGTCACCAGGGCTGAATTGGACGACGCAGCTTCTGGATTATACCAACAAATTGAAACTCAAAACGCTTTGATGATGTATAGATTAACTGCTCTGCTCGGGGCAAATCGTCAACCAGAAAACCATCAAACTACTCTTCCTGAAATGCCACCTTTCCAAGCTGATGGTTCTATGCCGCAACCAACTTGTCATGAACATATGCCCGGGCAAACTTCCGAGGGAAGAACTCACTTGATAAATTTTATAAAAAGGCCGACGAGTTCATTCGCCTTGAAAGCCTTTCTACGACATCGAAAGTGGTTGCTGCCCAAACTAATAATAACAATGTCCCATCTAATAAAAGAGAATCTGAAAGTCAGAAAAGGGAGAATGAAGGAGGAAAGAGCCAGGGAAATGAAAAGAAACCTCGCCGCTTTAATCCTTTGGATTTTACTCCTTTAACTGATACACCAAGAAATATCTTTTTTGCAACAAAGGACGTTGTCAGGTATCCTAAGCCACCTGAGATGACGAGAGGTGCAAAGCGTAATGGAAAATTCTGCCAATTTCACAATCAACCTGGCCATGACACTGACCAATATCGCCAATTAAAGAATGTGATTGAAGAATTGCTGGAGCAGGGTAAACTCCAACAATACGTTAAGATAAGCGGAGTCGCTCCAACCTCATCCACTCGGGATCAACAACGTCCTACCCATCAATCTGATTCTCTCAACAACACTGCAGTGCAAGATTCAGAAAAGCTTGTCATTAATGTTGTCACAGGAGGTCCACACCCAGCAGGCAGAAGTTGGGACGACTGCTAATTGTCCATAAAACTGCAACTGGGGCATCTTTCACTTTCTCTGGCATATAAATCCGAAGCTGCAAATCTAATACAAATGGAAAATCAGTCCGGAGATTCTGAAACAACAATCACTAGCATCCATTTTTTTTTGCTTAACAGCGTTGCTTAAATTTGTAAAAACTGATGATGGATGTGTAACTTCTGCATTGTAAACCGCTGAGAAATCAGCATGACTGAATAATGAAAAAACTATGCATTCTATGTTTTCTATTATAAAAATGCCTGTTATATTTCGATGTGTAAATACTCTAAACGTATTGCTAAAATGTCGATCTAATATTGCAGGTCATTAAAGCAAAGCTCACCCATCGCAAAGCTAAGCGAGCCTTACAAATCATTTATTAAAGAAAATACCAAGCAACAAAAAAAAATTCCATATTCAAATCCTATACAAGAAGAACTTCACATAAAAAGTTGGCAACTTCACTGGGGCAAGCCTTCGTTAACCGGTTGTGATTGTCGATATGAACAGACATCCAGCTGGGTAACTCGCGTTTGTCCCGTGAAGTTATCCAACAGTGAAGTCCACTTCTTCGGATAAGGCAATTTACTTACAAAAGGAACGAAGATACGCTTGGAAATGATGATAAAAGATCACTAGTGGGCAGATCATGGGAGAACATGGCCAAGCAAGCACGGAAGCAACCAAAAGGAATTTTGCTCCTCAATAAAAGGGCCGGTAGAACCACCGAAGGGACACCTTCCCAAGCAGAAGGAACAGGGCCCTTGCTAACTGATCGTGATGCATCCGATCAGGCAGCTTGCATCCGTCCCGTGGATCTACTCGCCCCTGAGAAGCAACCTTCCTGGCACACCAACCAACCGATGCTCCTTCCCAAAGATCAACGAAGCCCTCTAACGAGGCACGCCAATAAATGAAAGTGCTTCTCTCAATAACAAGATTGGTGGAACCACCGGAGGGGCACCTTCCCAAGCTGAAGGAACAGGGCCCTTGTTAATTGATTGCGATCGTTTGTGCAAACGAACATCCAATCAAGCAACTTGCGTCCTCCCCGTGGATCCACTCAACCATGAGAAAGTAACTTCCAAGCAATTTCAAGACCTCTTCGGAGGCAAAAGCCCTTTTCGGAGGCACATTTCACCCGTGTAGAAGTGCAAAATGCTTCTCTTCGGAGACCCACTTCACCAGTGATGAAATGCTAAAAAGCCCTTTTCGGAGGCACATTTCACCCATGTAGAAGTGCAAAATGCTTCTCTTCGGAGACCCACTTCACCAGAGCTGAAATGACAAAATTGCTTCTCTTCGGAGACCAAAATTGCTTCTCTTCGGAGACCAAAATTGCTTCTCTTCGGAGACCAAAATTGCTTCTCTTCGGAGACTAAAATTTCTTCTCTTCGGAGACCAAAATCGCTTCTCTTCAGAGACCAAAAGACCTCTTCAGAGGCGTACTTCACCTTGCTTGAAGTACCAAAAATAAACCCTTTACTGGGGCACAAAATCAAAACCTTCTTCAGAAGCTCATTTCACTGTGCAGGAAAATTCACTTTTAAACAAATAAAAGTGATCATTCCCAAAAGTCGAAGTGTTCTTCAGGAAGAAAGAGAAAGTAAAAACTTCTCTGAAGACGAGATATACTCTATTAAAAACAGAATGATTCTTCCCCTAAAAGTGAAGTAGTTATTCTCTGAAGTAAGAATATCAGTCTTGAAGAAGCTAGAAATGTTGCAATGCACTTGCGGTATGGGGGCAACACTATATAATTTAATTGTATTAATAAAAGCAACATGCCACAAGTTCATTGCAATATCACAAAAAATAGAGGTGGAATAAATGTATTCCCAAACACAGACAAAAAGTTTGTACAAGTAAAAGGAATCGTTTATTCTACACAAAAAAAAAGAGAAACAGATGCATTCTCACATACACAAGAATTTGTACAAGTAAAATAGTTATTTTATTCAATACTATGGAAATTTTTTACATTGTGCAGATTACAAAAAGTAGCGGAGACCGGTATCCGCACAATCTCCGGTCAATGCATGCAAAAAGCAAAAAAGACAAAATCAAACTCATTTCTCCTTCTTCCCACCCTTGGAACCTTTACCCGGCCTGGTAATTAGTTTTGAAGGCCGTATCGGAGAAGAAGGAGAAAGAGACTCAGCCGGATCGACTTCTGCTTCATCTCCAGCAGCAGAAGAACTTTTCTTCCCTTTCTTCGAAACCACACGTTTCCCCTTCTTCTTGGAAGAAGACTCACTCCCCGGAGTAAGGAATGTAGAAAGCTTTGTGTCGTAGTCAAAAGACCGATCCGGGGTCTTCTCGCTATCTTCCAGATCTTATGCTTTCTGTTCCTCGGAAGCAGGTGGTTCGTCCAAACCTTGAAGGGCTGCTATCGGTTCTTCCTGTGAACCTGGTTGAGAAGTTGGAAGAGGAGTAACTTGAGAAGGAGGAGGAATGGCAGCTGAAGAAGGAAGAATTGGTGCAGTTTCCGGCACGTCTGCTGCATAATAAAAGAAATCAAAATCAGTATTCTCCGAGAAAAAAAAACCGTGAATCGTCAAAGTTACCTGGAGAAGCCGGTTTAGCGAGATCAATCTCAAATTCCCGAGCTTGGAAGTCCTTCATTGCCTCTTCCTCTGTAGGAGTGGTCACAGTTTCTTTGACAACCTTAGCGGGAGGCGTGGAATGAGAACTAGAGCCAGTAATATCCGCGTAAGCTAAAGCCGAAGTATAAGCAGGAGCTATAGGAGGTATTTCTCTCTCAGGAAGCTTCTCTCCCGTCGCCTCGGCCTGCACTCGGATAAGCTGCTCTTTTCCTTTGGCAAGGGCAGCGCGGTCGCTCTCACCTAAGTAGGTAGCTTGAAGATCTGCTTCAGCATAACCGGCACCGCCAAACAAGTCGATGATTGCCTCCCATACTTCCGCTAAGGTGACTTCATATTCTGGTCCCAAAAATGAAAGGCTCCCACGCCCCAGGACGCAATGCATATAAAAGTCGAATAAAGTCGCGTCAATGGTGGCTTTGGTTGCCTTTTGGGATTCTTCAGCCGCAGCCTTACCAGAGAGAGCTTCATCACGCTCTCTTTCAGCTTTCAATAACTGGGATTGCAGCCTAGCAATTTCTAAGTCTCGAGAGCTGATTTTCTCCTGAAGTTGAGCAGCGTCATCACGATATTTTCTAGTAACATGCTGTTCTGCTTCAAGTTTTACTTCAGTATCTCGCTGAGCAGCATGGGCGTCTCGAACTTGTTTTTGAAGCATTTCTTCTTTTTGAGAATAAGATGTGGAAGAAGTGGCAAGCTCATTTTTGAGTCTTTCAACTTCAGCTTCGAGCTTCCCATAACCATCACTAATGCTTTTCATCTCCGCATCATGCTGCTTACGCCATTTGTCCCATTCTGATTTATCGTTCTCCATGGTCATCATCGCCTCAAGGTTCATATGGTTGACCCTTTGAAGTTCATCAACCAGCTTCTGCCATCCAGACATTCTTTCAATATCAAGCTTGACAGCATCGACATTTCTCAGCATCGCCTGCTTATCAATGGGAACCAAATCTAAGTCAAAACGGACTCCTCTTAGACACCAATTTGGAAATCGGCTCTGAAGTGTGGGAGGCCTGTCCCCGGCTTGATACTGAGGCCTATTAATAAATTGCCTGAATGTCAGACTCCTTAAGGGTAGGAGAACCGGACGATGTATTAGGAGGAATAAAAGCGGTAGTCTTTTCCGAGAATTTAGACGTGTCTTTCTCACCAAGTCTGATCCGTTTGCTGGAATCATCGGAAGTATGACTCTTCCCCTTATCGTCGTAAGATTTCCTCTTATAAGGATCGTCGCTTTTGCGGGAAGAGTCACGTCGCTCGTCTCTGCTCCCATAGTGCTCTTCATCTTCTCTCTGACGACGTTCTTCATGAGCTCGCCTTTCGTGAGCCTTTCTAGCAGCCCTTTCCTCATCAGTTTCCTTCGGAGCGCCGATATAACTCCTAAAGTCATAAGCATCGCGGCTTCCATGACGCTGGAATTTGTCAAAGTAAGAGCCACTTTGCCCCATTGTAGAACCTGAAATTGAAAAAGAAAGGCAAGTCTTAGAAATTTTCAAATTAAAGGAGCTAAGTGCATATAAGTGCCAAAATCCTAAGTGTGTGTGGCGTGTGGGCTATGCGCGTCAAACTACAAACCACTTTTTTGTGTGGGAATGGTGACGGCTTGTGTAGAAGGCGTTGTGGTTTGTTGCAAAGAAGAAGTTGCTTCGATGACAGGAGAGATCGCTTTAGAGGCGTCATCTTTAAAGAGCTCCTGAGAGGTTATCATAATGTCGCTCAGACTGTCAAAAGTATCATCGCCATGATGCATGGGAGAATTATCTTTTTCAACTTCCACCTCAGCCGTCTTTTCAAGAATGTGAAGATTTCCTCCTCTTCAATAACCGGGGCAAGTGCTGTTAACCCTTAATTTTCTTCGACTCAAGAAGTATACGACTCATAGCCCAGACGACTTAACGAGTTAACACTATCAACGACTTATGAGATTAGAAGTGAACGACTTAAGTTATGTCATGACTTAGTGACTTAAAAGAACTAACGACCTAATTGCTGAAGTCTTCTACGAGTTAAGCTGTTACGACTTAAGGGCTTTACGACTCAACGAGTTAAGTCTTCTACGACTTAAGGGCTTTACGACTCAACGAGTTAAGTCTTCTACGACTTAAGGGCTTTACGACTCAACGAGTTAAGTCTTCTACGACTTAAGGGCTTTACGACTCAAGGAGTTAATTCTTCTACGACTTAAGGGCTTTACGACTCAACGAGTTAAGTCTTCTACGACTTAAGGGCTGCGCGACTCAAGGAGTTGAGCTTTCTACGAGTTAAGGACTTACGACTCAGGAGGATGCTACGACTTAAGGGTCTTACGACTTAAAGGTCTTGCGACTTAAGAGTCTTACGACTTAAAGGTTTCACGACTTAAAGGTCTTACGACTTAAAGGCTATCAGGGTAAAATCCAAAGCCCGTGCCTGTGCTACTTTTATCTGGTAAGTCGGCTACGACTTAGCACTTGTCTTCAACTGAGCCACAAGATGAACCAAGTATGGCGCCCACGAGATATCTTAAGTCAAATACGAGTTACGACTTACCATAAGTCGGTCACGACTCATGACTTGGCCAAAACGAAAGTTCAGAATTCAACTCCTATAAATAGGCCACCACTTCCAACATGAGAAGGACCTTTGGGCCATTCATTTCTTCAAGCGTCGTTACTCTGTCGAAGTCTCCATTCATCCAGCAATCAAAGATCCTCAAACATTCAAGACGCTACAACAATCTTCAAGAGATAATTCCTTACATCCAACATGGATTCATCGAATTTCATCGACGAAGATTGAGCTAGTAGTCAAGATTGTTTCTTTTGATCAAGTTGTACTGTTTTGATAAGAGATTTGTATCGATTTGTAACCAAATTCAGTAATAAAGAGATTCAAAGTGGACGTAGGCTTAATCTCAAGCCGGACCACTATAAATTGATGTCTTTTACTGCTTTTCTGCCAGTTTACTGCTTAAATTATGTTCCCGTCACACGGGTGGTGCTTTCACGATTCTATTACACACACCGGGTGTTAGCGTTCACTTTTTAGCGTTAACATTTTGGTGCTTTCACTGAGAACCCAACTCAGGCTACTACTCACCATTGCTTCACAGAAGTTTGCTGAAAGAATTTCCTACAAAACCAGAAGTTTATCAGACATAATGGCTCCTGGAAGGAAACGAAAGTCTGTCAGAACTGATGATGACCGTGATAATACTGCCACTTCTCTCTCTCCAAATCAGGCAGCTCCAAGCGTCGGTGTGACGCGACAAGAGTTAGATGCTGTTGTATCCGGACTGTACCAGCAGATTGAAACTCAGAACAATCTGATGATGGAAAAGCTGAATGCTCTATTTGGTACGAATCAAAGACCAGTAAGTAATGAGGGAAACTTTGCTAATGCTGCTCCCAATTCCGAGGGAAGAAATATTCCTCACGAAGGATCAGGTGCTGCCGAAGGGGCACCCCTCCAGGCCGAAGGATCCAGGCCGTCACCAGTTCTTCATGAGCATTTACCTGGACAAACCCCCGAAAAGATGGCCGAGGTCTATTCTGCGAAATCTCTGAACAATGAGGAATATCTTTCTGGTATGATCAAGCAAATAATGAAAGAGAGCATGCAAAGAGATGAAGATGAGAGCGAATGGGGATTCGCACCAAGTAGAACTCTGTTTACCGAGAAGATTCTAAAGGCTGAATTCCCTAGAAAATTTGTTCCCCCCACCTTTCCTGCTTATCGGGGAACAAGTGATCCAAATCAATTCTTGTATAAATACGACTGGCACATGACCGGCGCAAGAGCAACTGACGAAATCAAGTGCCGGTATTTTCCAGTTTATTTAGAAGGAGTGGCACTTCTCTGGTTTACGAAGCTTCCTGTCCGATCTGTAGATCAGTTTTCCGATCTGACCCGAAAGTTCAAAGAGCAATTCAGGCTATACGCTTCAAAGGCAAAAGACATAATGTCATTGTCCAGTCTTGAACAGAATCCGGGAGAACCTATTAAGTCATTCTTGAACCGCTTCAACTTAGCTCTGGCAGAGGTCGATAACGCAGAGCCACGAATGATCTTGACCTATTTGATGCGTGCTATCGACAAATCGAGCGAATTTGGAAAATGGCTGAAGATGAAGGAGCCAAATTCGCTCGAGAAATTCTACAAAAAGGCTGACGAATTTATACGCCTAGAGAATCTTTCCGCACCAGCTAAAGTTGTGACAACGGTGGTGGAAAATAATGCTACCGTTCAAAGCAAGAAAGAACCTGCAGATCAGAAAAGGGAAAGTAATGGTGGGAAAAGGCAGAAAGACTTCAAAAAGCCCCGCTTCCTTAAACCTTCAGACTTTACTCCTCTGACCGATACCCCGGAGAATATTTTCATCGCCACTAAGGATGCTGTTGAAATTCCAAAACCACCGTCCGTGAAAGTTGGGAAGAATGCTGTTCAAAGCGGAAGATTTTGCAAGTTTCACAACCAAACAGGGCACGATACCAATGAGTGCCGCCATTTGAAAAGCCTGATTGAGGAATTGTTAAGAGAGAATAAGTTGCAGCAATACGTCAAGAGGAATAGAAAAGACCCATCTTCATCTAACCCGGGGCAACTACCCCCAGCTCATTCATCTGGTTCAGGAGAAAGGCCTACTGAAAAAGAAAGACCTGTTATCAATGTGATCACAGGAGGACCTCATCCAGCTGGTAGGAGTTGGGGTGAAATGGAAAGGTATGCTAGAGCTTTGAAGTATGCTCCGACTGAAGAAAGTGTCTTGATCTTGGAAGATGCTGCACCTCTAAAGCAGCAGAAGACTTTTCACGATGATATTATGTTCAGAACTAGGGATTCTATTGATGTGGAAGCTCCTACTGAGGACCCTTTAGTTGTTTCTGTCGGTATTGGGCCGGCTATTGTCAGAAGAGTTCTGGTTGATAGTGGTGCTTCGTGCAACATACTCTTTAAAAGGACATTCAACCAAATGAAAATCCCGATGACAGATGTACAAGCCTCTTCACACAAAATTGCCGGATTCACAGGAGAGCTGAAACAGCCAATTGGAACGGTGGATTTGTTTGTTGAAATGGGCGAAGGGCAGAAAAAGTTGGTTAGGAAGCAGACTTTTGTAATTGTTGATGGATTCTCCGCCTATAACGCTTTCTTGGGTCGGCCTACTCTTGCTGCTTTCAGGGCCGTCCTCACTCCTTGGTGCTTAACAATGAAATTTCCTACTGATAATGGGATTGCTGTTATTAAAGGAGATCAGAACGCAGGACGAGAATGTTATCTTGTAGAACTCCGAGAGGCCAGGAAAAGAGAAATGGGGAAAGATGCGGCAGCTCCGCTCCGCATCAAGGAACCGACCTTGTAGCAACTACGGAGCGGCCCCTGTACTGGCGAACACAGCAATGCAAGAAAAGAAATGGATCCCAGAAAAGCCAGTACAGGGGAGAATAGAGTGGTACCCGTGGAGGTGACGGTACCAGTATCTGTAGACTCGAAAGACCCGAACAAAGTACTCAATGTGGGTTCGCAGCTAAGTATAATAGTTCAAAACACACTGATATCATTCTTAAAAGCCAATCTAGATGTGTTCGCTTGGTGTCACGCTGATATGTGTGGGATCTCCCCGGAAGTTGCTGTACATACTCTGAACATAGATCCGAAATTCACACCAGTGAAACAGAAGAGAAGAACTCAAGGGCTAGAAAGATCGACAGCACTAAAGGAAGAAGTCGATCGGCTCATGGAGAATGGCTTTATCAGAAACTCCACTTATTCAAATTGGGTTTCAAATCCAGTATTGGTCAAGAAGGCAAATGGAAAGTGGAGAGTATGCATAGATTTCTCCGATCTAAACAAAGCATGCCCCGAAGATTGCTTCCCGCTGCCCAGAATTGATCAATTGGTGGATGGAACAGCTGGGCATGAGTTGTTATCGTTTATGGATGCTTACTCCGGATACAATCAGATTATGATGCATGAGCCGGATCAGGAAGACACAAGCTTTATTACAGATGTGGGTCTCTACTGCTACAATGTTATGCCTTTCGGATTGAAAAATGCTGGGGCAACCTACCAAAGACTCGTCAATGCAATGTTCAAGCCTCAGATTGGTAAAACCATGGAAGTTTATGTCGATGATATGTTGGTAAAATCAAAGAAAGCTGTAGATCACATGGGACACTTGGAGGAAATGTTCGCAATTCTTCGAAAGTACGGAATGAAGCTCAATCCATTGAAATGTTCATTCGGAGTAGAATCTGGGAAATTTTTGGGTTTCATTGTGAGCGCCAGGGGCATTGAAGCCAATCCTACTCAAATCACAGCTCTAAGGGAAGTCAAAGCCCCTAAAACAAAGAAAGAAATGCAAAGTCTCAATGGAAAAGTCGCTGCTCTGAGTCGCTTCATTTCCAAGGCCATAGACAAATGTATTCCCTTCTTTGACGCTCTAAAGAAAGGAAAGAAAAATTTTGAGTGGACTCCAGAATGCCAGAATGCTTTCGATGAACTAATTCATCACATGAAAACACCTCAGGTTCTTTCCAAGCCTACTGACGGTGAAGATCTTTTCATCTATTTAGCAATTTCATCTCACGCCCTCAGCGCAGCACTTGTACGGGAAGATATGAAAATACAGCGTCCAGTCTATTACATCAGTAAACGGTTCACTGGGGCAGAGATGAATTATTCGAAGATAGAAAAGCTCGCTTACTGTTTGCTAATTGCTTCCAGGAAATTGAGACCATATTTTCAAGCTCACCCTATCAAAGTTCTTACTGATCAACCTCTAAAGCAAGTCCTGTATCGTCCTGAAACTTCAGGTCGTCTTTTGAAATGGAACATTGAACTTAGCCAGTATGACATCACTTATCACCCCCGAAGAGCAATCAACGGACAAGCTTTAGCAGATTTCATCGCAGAATCTACTGACAAAGGCGATAGTGAGAATGAAACAACTGACGGCATTCCAGTCCAGTGGAAGTAGTATGTTGACGGATCAAGAAATGATTACTGTTCTGGGGCAGGGGTTGTGCTCGAAACCCCCGAAGGACGATCATTGTGTTATGCATTGAGACTGGAATTTCCTTCAACAAACAATGAGGAAGAATATGAAGCACTTATTGCCGGCCTAAAAATCGCCAAGGAACTAAACATCAAAGTGTTACAAATTTTCAGCGATTCTCAGCTTATTGTTTGCCAGGTGAAGAAAGAATTTCAAGCCAAAGGAGGAAATTTGCCTGCATATTTGACAAAAACTTCCGAACTCCTCAATGATTTCGATCACTACTCAGTAAGCCCCATACCCCGAGAGGAAAATATGAAGGCAGATTCTTTAGCAAAGTACTCAAGTTCCGGAGAAGCTCAATTGCTGGGATTAGTTCCTGTAGAAGTTCTGACAGCTCCAAGCATTGATGAAATGGATATTGATTGGATTATGGCTACGTCTCAAGAGCATGAATCATGGATGACTCCAATCAAAGAATACTTACTCAGCGGTTCCTTGCCAGAAAGTTCTAAGGAACGTCGAAAATTATTGAGAAAAGCGTCGAGATATATACTTCAAGATGGCCGATTATACAGACGGGGATTTTCAATGCCTCTGCTACGATGTGTAACTAAGGAAGAAGCCAAGACAATTCTAGCCGAGGTACACGGAGGAGAATGTGGAGATCATTCAGCTGGTCAAAATTTAGCCAAGAAAGTTCTCCGATATGGGTATTTCTGGCCTGACATTAACCGAGATGCTGCTATCTACTCTAGAAAGTGCGACAAGTGCCAGAGATTTGCAAAAATCCCAAGAGCACCTTCCACCGAACTCTCACAGATGGTCAGCCCATGGCCATTCGCCATTTGGGGTATAGATCTAATCGGACCATTACCAGTTGCCAAATCAGGAATCAAATATGCTATCGTAGCCGTTGATTATTTCACCAAGTGGGCTGAGGCTGAACCTTTGGCCACCATTACTTCTAAAAAGATGATAAATTTTGTAACGAAAAACATCATTTGCAGATATGGTGTGCCACAAAAAATAATCACAGACAACGGTACTCAGTTTGAAAGTGAAGAGTTCCAGGATTTCTGCAAACGATTCAGAATTCGGAAAAGCTTCTAAGCAGTGGCTCATCCGCAGGCAAACGGGCAAGTGGAAGCAGTGAATAAAATCATCAAGTCAACCATCAAAAAGCAACTCGAAAGAGCAAAAGGTGGTTGGGTTGATAAGCTTCCATTAGCACTATGGGCATACAGGACTACTCACAAAACTGCAACTGGGCACACTCCATTTTCACTGGCATACGGATCAGAGGCAATGATTCCAGTGGAAGTAGAAGTTCCTTCACATAGAAGAGTTCATTTCAACGAAGCTGAAAATGAAAAGCTGCAACTTGAAGCACTTGATTTTCTTGATGAGAAAAGAGAAGAAGCTAGGCTCATAGTTTCAGCTTATCAGCAAAGGATAGCCAGGCACTTCAACTCTAAAGTTCGCCAACGCAGCTTTGAGGTCGGGGACTTAGTTTTGAAAAGGATCATGACGGCAACTGGTGTGTTTGGACCAAACTGGGAAGGACCATATGCCATTGGCAGTAAACTTCTTGATGGCACTTTCAAACTCATAACTGTCGAAGGAGATCCAATTCCAAGAGCCTGGAACAGCAACCACTTACGTCCTTATTTTACTTGAAAGAAAAAGCTTTGTTCAAAATTGTGAAATAATGATGAATGTATCAGTTGTATTGTACAATATTGTAAATCAGTGTGAATGAATGAAAGCTATAAAGTGGATGTAGGCCCGATTCTTGGCCGAACCACTATAAATCTTGTGTTCTTTACTATTTCATAATGCCTGTTTTATTTCGATATGTAAATACTTTAAATGTATTGCTAAAATGTCGATTCAAAATTGCAGGACATCAAAACAATGCTTACTCGTCACAAAACCAAGCGACCTCTATAAATTACCTGTTATGCAAATACCAAGCGACAAGAAATTCCAAATACAAATCCTATACAAAGTGAACTTCACATAAAAAGTTGGCGACTCCACTGTGACAAACCTTTGTTAATTGGTTGAGATTGTTGATATAAACAAACATCCAACTAGATAACTTGTGTTTGTCCCGTGAAGTCGTTCAACAGTGAAGTCCATTTCTTCGAACATAGCAATGTAAGGAAAGAAGATGCGCTTGGAAACAATAACAAAAGATTGCTAATGAGCAGATGATGAGAGAACATTGCCAAGCAAACAAAGGAGCAGCCAAAAGGAGATATGCTTCTCAATAAAAGGGCCAGTAAGAACCACCGAAGGGACACCTTCCCAAGCAGAAGGAACAGGGCCCTTGCTGACGGATCGTGATGCATCCGATCAGGCAGCTTGCGTCCGTCCCGTGGATCTGCTTGCCCTTGAGACGCAACCTTCCTGGCACACCAACCACCCAACGCTCCTTCTCAAAGTTCAACAAAGCCCTCTGACGAGGCACGCCAAAAAAAAATGAAAGTACTTCTCTCAATCAAAAAAGATTGGAGGAACCACCGGAGGGGCACCTTCCCAAGCTGAAGGAACAGGGCCCTTGTTACTTAATTGCGATCGTTTGTGCAAACAAGCATCCAATCAAGCAACTTGCGTCCTCCCCGTGGATCCACTCAACCATGAGAAAGTAACTTCCAGCCAATCAAAAAGCCCTTTTCGGAGGCCCAAGCCCTCTTCGGAGGCACATGACCTCTTCGGAAGCAAAAGCCCTTTCCCAAGGCACCACAAGCCCTCTTCGGAGGCACATGACCTCTTCGGAGGAAAAAGCCCTTTCCCAAGGCACCGCAAGCCCTCTTTGGAGGCACAAGCCCTCTTCGGAGGCACAAGCCCTTTTCGGAGGCACAAGACCTCTTCGGAGGCACAACTCTTTAAGAGGAGCCCTCTCTGGAGGCATGTCCCAAAATAAAATACTCGAACGAAAAGCATTCTCTGGAAGCACAGTTCAACTCTCAAAGGAAGGATTAACTTGTTCATCTCAAAAAGTTCCTCATAAAAAAGTTGAAATACTACAAAATTCTTTCAGAAAAGTTCATTTCACTTCATAGGGAAATTCACTTCTTAATAAATAAAAGTGATTATCCCCGAAAGTTGAAGCGTTCTTCAGAAAGACAAAATAAAAATTCCTCTAAAGACTAGATATACTCTATTAAAAGCAGAATAATTCTCCCCTTAAAAGCGGAGTAATTATTCTCTGAAATAAGAGTATTAGTCTTGAAAAAGCTAGGAATATTGCAATATACTTACGGCATGGGGGCAATACTGTACAATTCGATTATATTAATAAACACAACATGCCATAAGTTCATTGCAATACCACGAAAAATAGACGTGGAATAAATGTATTCCCAGACACAGACAAAAAGTTTGTACAAGTAAAAGGAATCGTTTATTCTACACTAGAAAGAGAAACAGATGCATTCTCACATACACAAGAGTTTGTACAAGTAAAATAATTGTTTTATTTAGTACTATGAAAATTCTTTACATGTGCAGATATCTCAAAAAAGCAAAAGTAGGGACCGGTACCCGCACAATCCCCGGTCGATACATGCAAAAAGCAAAAGTAAGGAGTAGAAAATCTAGCTTGTTATTCCTTCTTCTCGCCACCTTTGGAGCCTTTCCCCGGCCTAATGATTAGTTTTTGGAGCCGCTGTGAACGGGTCGGGGCAGAAGGAGAAAAAGGCGCGGCTGGATCAACTTTTGCTTCCTCTCCAGTTGAAGCACTTCCCTTCTTCTTCCTTATGCCACGCTTCCCCTTCCTCTTTGAAGAAGATTCGCTCCCCGGAGTAGCAAGCAGTGTTGAAAGCTTCGTGTCATCATCAAGGGACTGCTCCGGGGTCTTCTCGACGTCTTCAAGGTCCTCCGCCTTCTGTTCCTGCGAAGCTGCCGGGTCATCCAGGCCTTGAAGGGCTTCGATTTTCTCTACCTGTGATCCCGGCTGGGAAGCAGAAGGAGGAGTAACCTGTAAAGATGGAGGGATGGCAACTGAAGGAGTGGAAACTTGTGCAGTGTTTGGTGCCTCCGCTGTAGAAGAAAAGAAGTTAAAATCAACATCTTCCGAAAATAGATAAGGTATCGGTTCACCAAAGTTCAAGTAACAAGTAAGAAGGTCATCGAACTCGGTTAAATCAAATAACTGGTTCATTAGACCCGGAACTTCGCCAAAGTTACCTGGAGGAGTTGGCTTCGCAAGTTCAATTTCATATTTATCAGCCTCAGTTTCTTCCTGGCTCTTCTCTTCAATTTGGGAAAGAGGAGTCTCGGAAGTATCGAGTTTAGCTTCAGCATCTTTTGCAGCAAGTGGAGATTGAGAGCTAGAACCGATGAAATCAACATCAGTCAAAGTTGAAGTATGGACAGGGGCAGGTAGTGATGTTGTCTTTTCTGGATGCTCCACTACCACTGTCCCGGCTCTAGCTTCGGCAAGTTGCTCTTTGCCTCTAATAAGCGCATCACGTGCTTCATCATCTAGATAAAGCGCTACAAGGTCTACTTCCGCATAACCGGCAAATGTATCAAGTATGGTCTCCCAAACTTCAGCAAGTGTAATCTCATATTTGGGACCCAAGAATGAAAGGCTGCCGCGGCCCAAAACGCTGTGCATGTAGAAGTCAAATAGAGTAGAATCGATGCTAGCTTTAGTGGCGTCGTGAGACTCTTCGGCCGCAACTTGTCCAACGACCGCGTCATCATGCTCCTTCACAACTTTAAAAAGCTTAGCTTTCAGCATCTCAATCTCTGCATTTTGGGACACAATTGTTCCCCGCAGCTCAGTATTTTCTGTGCGATATTTCTCAGTAATGTGCTGCTCAGCTGCAAGCTTCATTTCGGCGTCCCTTTGCACAGCATGTGCATCCCGCACTTGCTTCTGAAAGACTTCTTCCTTTTGAGTGTGCGATGCAGAAGATGAGGCCAGATCTTCCTTTAGTCGCTTGACTTCAGATGCAAGCTTTGCGTTGTCGTCTGCAATGCTTGTCATCTCCGCATCATGTTGCTTACACCATTTGTCCCATTCTGATTTATCATTCTCCATGGTCATCATCGCCTCAAGATTTATGTGGTTGACCCTCTGAAGTTCGTCGACAAGTTTCTGCCATTGCGACATCCTCTCGATATTAAGCCTGACTGTGTCAAGACTTTTAAGCATGTCTTGCTTATCAATCGGAACCAAATCCAAGTCAAAGCGCACTCCTTTTAGGCACCAATTTGGAAATCGGCTCTGAAGCGTTGGAGGGCCATCTTTAACTTGATATTGTGGCCTGTTAATGATTGTTTGAATATCAGACTTCTTTAGAGGAGGAGAGCCGGCCGGAGTATCAGAAGGGATAGGAGCGTCAGTTTTTTCAGAAATTTCAGACGCGTCCTTCTCATCAAGTCTAACCCGTTTACTTGGGTCATCGGTAGCATGCTTCTTCCCTTTGTCATCATGATATTTTCTTTTATGAGAGTCATCGTCTCTCCTTCTTTGCTGCTCTTCGTAAGCACGCCTTTCTTGAGCTTTTCTAGCTGCACGCTCTTCGTCAGATTCTTTGCGGGAGGGAAGATAACGTCCATAATCGTAAGAATCACGCCCTCCGTAGCGCCGAAAGTTGTCGTAGTATGAACCGGTACGTCCCATCGGAGAATCTGAAAAACGGAATAAAATTAAAGTTTAGAAATTTCCAGGAAAAAGAGGATAAATGCTTATAAGTGCTGAGAAATCCTAAGTGTGTGCGGCGTGCAAACTACATGCGTCAAACTACAGACCACGCTTTAGTGTGGAAACAGAGATGACTGGCGTAGTAGGCGTCAGGGTTTGTTTAAAGGTGGAAGTCGCTTCAACAACGGGAGAAGTCGCTTTTAGATTGTTATCCCCGAAAAGCTCTTGAGAAGTTATCATGATATCGCTCAAACCATCAAAGGTGTCATCACCCTGGTGTTCAGTAGACTTCTCCTTTTCAACTTCTGTATCAATTGATTTTTCAAAGACTCGAGGATTCTCTTCCTCCTCAATAATTGGGGCAAGTGCCGACTTGCTGACTGACCCTACAACATCGATGGATGCAGAACATTTTATCAAAGCAGCCTCTACGACGGGTGCTTTTGATGCGATTTCTTCTACAGAAGCTGTGGTATTCGAGACCTCTGCTCGAGCGCCCGAAGCAGCTAACGTTTCTGCATCAGAACTAGAGATTTCATGAATCTGAGTCGATCTAGAAGGATGTAAAAGTCCAAACTGGTGAAGAAACTCATCTTTCAACAGAAATTTCGCATCTCGTTCTTCAACTGGAACAGCCATGAGCCTCTCCAGAGTTTGCTTGTGACTAGGGTCCCTAGAGGGAGAGAGGAGCGCTGAAATGAGAAAGCAAAGTTAACACTTAGTGATTCGGACTGCAAAATACTCAGAGAATAAGGAGAAGAAAGGATAGGCATTCTTACTTCCTTCCCTCCACACGGCGTAAAACCCAGGGGGACAGCGAACGTAAAAATACTGAGTCAAAAACCCATGAGCAGTATCAGGGAGGCCGACAACCAATTTGCGATTCCTGGCACTTCTTATAACAATGATTGAAGGATGATCTTTGACTCTGATAAAAGAGCATAGATAACAGATTTCGTCAACACTGGGAAGATGGTCAAGCGTTCTGCCGAATAGTACGCACAGCCCCATTAGAACAGCATAGCCGTTGGGGTGTAATTGGAAGGGAGCGATTGCCAGTTGGCGAAGAAGATGTTGAAGAAAATTGTTGAAAGGAGGAATGGCCCCGCTCGAGCACATTTGTCGGTTGACCACCACAAATCCAGGAGGTGCTACATCAGCAGTGTTATTCTTCTCAGGAAGGATAGCGTCAGCTTCAGCAATGCCAAATTGAATGCACAATTACCGAAAAGTTTTGTACAATAGAGTAGAAGAGGCTCTCTCTGGGGGATTTACTAAAGGAGCTGGAATGAGAATGGACTCTCCGGTCTGAACTATTACATCTCCTTGTTGGGAAGTCATTCTACACAAGCAATTGGATGTTCAAATGTGAAGGTGCACGTTTCCTAAATAGTGTGAAGTGTTGTGCAAAACTAGTCAAAATAACAAATAAATACAAACTGGAATTAAGATAGTCGGTAATTGATCGATCATCAAATTTCAGGACTTGATTAATTTAAAGTTCAGGTACAATATTAAGTATAAACTGGTCATTTTCAACTGACTGTTTTAATGCTACCTTAATACTTCGCTTGAATTTGTCGACTTAAAGCACTTCATTCACACGATCTATTTATGTTGATTGTCTGTTATTAACTAATCTGTCACTTGATGTGGGCAGTCGGTGACAGTATATTCGTCCCAATTTTCTGTGAATATTGTATTAAGCAGGTTATTAGTTTGCAAGTTAGAGTGATCTGTGGAAAAGTTCAGCAGTTCAAAGTTCAGCAGTTCGAAATTCAGCAGTTCAAAGTTCAGTAGTTCAAAGTTCAAAAGTTCAAAGTTCATGCAAAGCCCAAGTCATGAGTCGCCAACGACTTATGTGTTAACTCGTCCACGACTTAAGGGTTACAAGGCAAGTCAGGACAGGTCGCTTCGGTTTTAGGTCATTAATGCTTTAAATCGGCAGTACTTCGAGTCTTAAGTCGTGTAAAAATAAAAAAGGCTTCAGTCCAAAGCGGTGTAAAATCCCAAGTCCTAAGTCGTCCACGACTCATGGCTTATGTCGTAAGAGGCTAAGTCGTCCATGACCAAAGAACTATGTCATAAGAGGCTTAAGTCGTGGGTCGTACAAAGCTGCTAAACCGTGGTCATTCTAGCATCTCACTCGTTTGAACCCATTGACTTTTCTCCTAACCCGATAACCTCTCAATCAAACTACGATCCTTATCCTCATTCCATCACACCATGGAGTCATCCAAAAAGCCAAGTTCAGATCACCAAAGCCTCGCCAACCTAATCAATTAAACCTGAAATACATTAACCCTCCATCTCCATCGCCCCATTCATTTAAAGATGAAATCAAGCAAAATCAGGTTCACGAACTACCGGTACGATGAAATTCGCAACAAAACATTGCACTAGGGGATGGATTAAGTATAAGGAGGAGAATTCACGAATCAATGATGATTAAAGGTCGAGGAGGGAGCAGGAACACTTACGCAATGAAGAATCGAGAATCAAATTGGTTGATTGTTAGAAAAGGAAGAAATTGCCTTGAGAAAGCTCGGAGGAATATTAATGGCGGATACGACTCAGGAGATAAGCAATGGATAGAAGGAACGACTTAGGCTTTTTATACCTCTGGACAGTGGAACACGAAAAGGCATATGCGAGTTAAGATAAGTCGAAGCACACGACCTACGACTTAGGCGTGTACTTCGAGGGGCAAATGTTAACCCTTAATTTTCTTCGACTCAAGAAGTATACGACTCATAGCCCAGACGACTTAACGAGTTAACACTATCAACGAATTATGAGATAAGAAGTGAACGACTTAAGTTATGTCACGACTTAGTGACTTAAAAGAACTAACGACCTAATTGCTGAAGTCTTCTACGAGTTAAGCTTGTTACGACTTAAGGGCTTTACGACTCAACGAGTTAAGTCTTCTACGACTTAAGGGCTTTACGACTCAACGAGTTAAGTCTTCTACGACTTAAGGGCTTTACGACTCAACGAGTTAAGTCTTCTACGACTTTAGGGCTTTACGACTCAAGGAGTTAATTCTTCTACAACTTAAGGGCTTTACGACTCAACGAGTTAAGTCTTCTACGACTTAAGGGCTGCGCGACTCAAGGATTTGAGCTTTCTACGAGTTAAGGACTTACGACTCAGGAGGATGCTACGACTTAAGGGTCTTACGACTTAAAGGTCTTGCGACTTAAGAGTCTTACGACTTAAAGGTTTCACGACTTAAAGGTCTTACGACTTAAAGGCTATCAGGGTAAAATCCAAAGCCCGTGCCTGTGCTACTTTTATCTGGTAAGTCGGCTACGACTTAGCACTTGTCTTCAACTGAGCCACAAGATGAACCCAGTATGGCGCCCACGAGATATCTTAAGTCAAATACGAGTTACGACTTACCATAAGTCGATCACGACTCATGACTTGGCCAAAACGAAAGTTCAGAATTCAACTCCTATAAATAGGCCACCACTTCCAACATGAGAAGGACCTTTGGGCCATTCATTTCTTCAAGCGCCATTACTCTGTCGAAGTCTCCATTCATCCAACAATCAAAGATCCTCAAACATTCAAGACGCTACAACAATCTTCAAGAGATAATTCCTTACATCCAACATGGATTCATCGAATTTCATCGACGAAGATTGAGCTAGTAGTCAAGATTGTTTCTTTTGATCAAGTTGTACTGTTTTGATAAGAGATTTGTATCGATTTGTAACCAAATTCAGTAATAAAGAGATTCAAAGTGGACGTAGGCTTAATCTCAAGCCGAACCACTATAAATTGCTGTCTTTTACTGCTTTTCTGCCAGTTTACTACTTAAATTATGTTCCCGTCACACGGGTGGTGCTTTCACGATTCTATTACACACACTGGGTGTTAGCGTTCACTTTTTAGCGTTAACAAGTGCTAACTTACTGGACGACCCCGCAAGGTCGGTAAGAGTAGAACACTTTACCAATGAAGTCTCAACGGTAAGTTCTTTCGGTGAAGGTTCTTTAGCAGAAACGGGGGCATCTGACTCCTCAGTTGGAGAATCAGGGACTTCATGTGACTGAGTGGAGCGGGAAGGATGTAAGAGTCCAAATTCATGGAGGAACTCATCTTTCAATAGAAATTGAACACTCCTCTCCTCAACCGGCACGGCCATAAGCCTCTCGAAGGTAGTTTTGTGACGAGGTTCCCTAGAGGGGGGAGGGAGTGCTGAAACAGTAGAAAAAGAAGTTAACACTTGACAATTTGGACTTCGAAGAATTTAGAAAACACAGGGAAAAGATAAATAATCGTACTTCCCACTCTCCAAATGGCGTAAAATCCCGGGGGACAACGAACAAAGAAAAACTGGCTCAGAAACCCAGGAACGCTTTCAGGAAGACCAATAATCAGTTTACGGTTCCTGGCACTCCTTACAACTGTGATAGAGGGATGGTCTTTGTTCTTTGCAAATGAGCACAGGAAGCAAATTTCTCCAAAACTGGGAAAACGGTCCAGCGTTCTCCTAAAAAGCACACACAGTCCCAGCAGGATGGCATAGCCATTAGGGTGTAGTTGAAAAGGGGAGATAGATAATCGAAGGAGAAGTTCTCGAAGACAGTCATTAAACGGGGGAATCGCTCCACTCAAGCACATTTGGCGGTTCACTGCGACAAAGCCGTGGGGCGGCCTATCAGCAGTGTCATTTCCTCCAGGGAGCAAAGCGTCAGATTCAGCAATGCCAAACTGGGTGCATAGTTGACGAAAAACTTTATGACTCAGGGTGGTAGGAGTCTTTTCCGGGGGATCATTCAACGGGGTAGCAATTGGAAAAGCTTCTCCAGCTGGTTCCAAGTCTTCTTGATGAGATGCCATTCTACACAATCAGCTGAATGTTCAAAAGTGAAGGTGCACGATTCCTAAAAGTGTGAAGTGCTGTGCAAAACTAATGAAAACAAGAAAAAGCAAGTATAACTGGAATTAAACTAACTGACATTCAGTCGATTACGAGATTTCAGAACTTGTTAATGCTCAAGTGCAGTGTTAATGCAGACAAATCAGTTTTAGTTTACCAATACGATTTTGCTTTAATACTTCACTTGAATTGGTTATTGTATAGCATTTCACTCATACAGTTCATTTAATTTAATTTTTTCTTTATAAACTAATCTGTCATTCGATGTGGGCGGTCAGTGGCAGTATATTCGTCCCAGTATTCTGTGAATGTTGTGTTAAGCAGGTTATTAGCATTAAATTCAAGACAGTGTGAGAGGAAACACAACACAGTTCAAATTCAAGAGTCCAGCCAACTTCTGTGCAAGTTCATCTAAGTCTTAAGTCGTTTAACGACCTATCGTAGGTCGAGGCTTTTAGGTCGTATTGTGCGAGTCAAGATGTTCAAGGCATGTTCTCTTAAGTCAGATCATTCAAGTCCAAGAGTTTGAAGTCATGGAGTTTTAAGTTATTAAGTCGTTCAGATGAGTTCGCGAGTTACGAGTTAAGGGCTATCTCATCCACGACCTAGTCATTCAGATGTGCTCGCAAGTTAAGGGTTTAAATGCTAACTCGTCAACGATCCATGAGACTACAACAAGATAGGTCGTTAACTTTTTAGGCCGTAAGCCACACAAAAGAAAAGTCTTGTCCTAGCTCGGCAACGACCTAAACCTAATGCTGCAGTAGGCAACCAGAAGAGTTAAGTCGCGCGCGATCCAAGCTAAGAAAGTGTTAGGTCGTTCTCAGGGGATCTCGAGCTATCTCCTACTCAAACCAAAGCATCAGTTCCTCTCCTCAAATTCTTTCCTCTACTAAGAATCCCATTCCTCATAATTCTCCAACCCGATAATGGCCTCTTCATCCCTTCTAAGATCACGAATCAGCAAACCTAATGCACTGAAACTCTTCCCCTTCTTCTCGCAAAATCACCGAAAGCCAAGTCGAACCATTTCAATTTTCTCGGCGATCAATTGAAACAAAAATCGTGAAGCAAGGCATAAGGTAAGCGAAATTCATAGTTCGGTGATAGCCAAGGATTGATTAGAGAATGGGATCACTTACGCAATACGAAATTGAAGATGTCTGGCGATCGAGTAATTGAATTTGTCTGAGAAGAACTTGAATGCTTGCAAATGACGGAATGAAACAGGTGAAGGAGAAGAAGGAACGACCTAAGCTATTTATACACTGGGACAGTGAAAGGTGAATCGACACATCCGACTTATGACTTATACTAAGTCGTTCGCGACCTACGACTCATCTTAAGTCGATCGCGATTTAGTGCACTCATCAAGAAGCGAGCTAAGGAAATCGAAGCACACGACTTACGACTTAAGGCGTGTACTTCGAGGGGCAAATGTTAACTCCCTTTTAGCAACGACCTACGAGTTAAGAAATGAACGACTCAGATTATGCCACGACTTATAAGAAGCCAACGAGTTAAAAAGCCTAAAAACCTAAGTGTACTCAACGACTTATGACTTAGCTGCTGAAAGAGAATCTACGGCTTGAACGACTTATGACCTACCGGGTTAGGGAGCTACGGCCTAAGAGAGTCTACGACCTAACTGCTGAAGATAACTTCGCGACCTAGCAGTGTTGCGACCTAAAGACTTTGCGACCTAGCAATGTTGCGACCTAAAGACTTCGCGACCTAGCAGTGTTGCGACCTAAAGACTACGACTTAAGAAGGTTCCGACCTAATGGGTTACAACTTAGCTCAAGTCGTCCATGACTTATAGCTCCAGTTCCTAAAGACTTAAGAAGTATACGACTTAACAGTCCACGACTCAACAGTATACGACTTAACAGTTTACGACTTAGTGGGTGTACGACTTAAGAGCTTCACAGCCTACGACTCATGGTCCTAACGACTCAACGAGTTAAGCTATCCACAACTTAAAGAAAGGGGTTCCGACTTAACGACTCAACGAGTTAAGGGCTGTACGACTTAAGGGTCTTACGACTTAAGGGTCTTACGACTTAAACGTCTTACGACTTAAGGGTCTTACGACTTAAGGGTCTTACGACTTAAGGGTCTTACGACTTAAAGGCTATTAGGTTAAAATCCGGAGTCCAGGCCTATCTACCTTTATCTGGTAAGTCGGCCACGACTTAACACTTGACTTCGACTGAGCCACAAGATGAACCCAGTAAGGCGCCCACGAGTTATGACTCATCTTAGGTCAACTATGAGTTAGGACTCATCTTAAGTCAGCTACGAGTTATGACTTATCTTAAGTCAACTACGAGTTACGACTCATCTTAAGTCAGCCACGAGTTATGACTTATCTTAAGTCAGCTACGAGTTACGACTTATCTTATGTCGGTCACGACTCATGACTTGGCAAAAAACGAGAGTTCATAATTCGACTCCTATAAATAGACCACCACTTCCAACATGGAGAGGACTTTTGGCAAATCATTTCTTCAAGCGTCCATATTCTACTGCACTGACAACTCATTCAACAAGTAAAGATCTTCCAACACTCAAGGCACTACAACAAGCTTTGTGAAGGACTTCATTCATCCGACATGGATTTAGCAAGATTCATCACCAAAGTTTGAGCTAGTAGTCGAGATTGTTGTGTGATCAAGTTGCATTGTATTTGACAAGTGATTTGTATCGAATTGTAACCGAATCGGCAATAAAAGACTATAAAGTGGACGTAGGCTCAATTACGGGCCGAACCACTATAAATCTGTTGTTCATTTACTGCTTTTCTACTATTTTCAGCTTATATTCTGTTCCCGTACCAACGGGTGGTGCTTTCACAATTCTATTACACACACCGGGTGTTAGCGTTCACTTTTTAGCGTTAACACTATAATATATATATTCTTATACTAGATTAAATTAGAACAAGACTAGATTTACCTCACTGCCCAGAAAAACATGATCTTATTCAAATATGATTTCCTATACACGAACGAGAAACCCAACTGAGCACGCTAGAGGCAATATCGAGCTCCGTCACTCGAAGTTGCCATATGACAGCACTGTCGCCAATTGTCGTGCCTACACGAGCTGCCGCCGTGACTCGATCGCGACCCCCCTCGCGTGGGCGAGCGCACGCCATCGAACATCCCAGTCGCGTCGCGATCCTCCATCTACATCGGCCTAAGTGCGCGCGAACAAGTCGTGAACTCCAAGTCGCCGCTGAGCGTAGTCCTCCCCTGCTATTCGCTCGCGACAAATCGCTACCGCCGCCTTGCTCGACTTCGAGATTGATTCACGAGCCAACCCTAATTCGCCTTACCTCTGGCCTCGTTTGAGTTCGAGCTTGGAAGAAGAACGAATTTGATTTTGAATGAAATAGGGTTTTTTTTCGATTTTTGAAAATAAAAGAGGAACACGGCCATTTTAATTTGCGAACGATGGATAAAAATTTTCTTTCTTCTGAGATTACTTTTGATTTGCTCGTATAAATTTTAAAGAGGAAGATGCCTTGCGTGAGAATCTTCGTCTTGGCACAGTGACTTTGGAAAAGACTGGAAAACAGTTGATGTGAGATAATTTCAACTACAGTTGACTAGTATAAATATTCATTTTAAATTCAAATTCAAATCGTTCCGATAATGCAACTCAAAATCTTGACCTCATATCGAGGCATACCGCTAAACGTTTATAATGTTATATGCCTATTCCGAACGCAATGGAAAAGGTTTCGAATCCAAATTCCATCGTATGGAGAAGATAGCTTTTTGGACCAAGTTAAAATATTGAATTTCGATATATTTTTAGCGCGTTTATATGTCGTACGCTCACACAACAACTCCAATCACCGCGAAAATTGAAATCCAATAATAATACAATATTATGGATCCAATGGAACTTGTTTCGTCGAATTCCAAGACTGTGCCTCAGAAAGCTATTTTTAAATACCAATTTAAACGATAAAATTCAAAACTGAACAAAACAGTTTCAAATTCAATTCTGAAGCTTTTATTATCTTCTGTATCATAAATATGAATTTTCTAAGCCTTGAAAATATTTTTAATCTGCTTAAAACTGAAGATTCAAATTTTTACCCAACTGCAATAATTAAATTCAATAATTAAATTGCCAAATTCTTTCTGATATTTAAATTTCAAATTAAACTATCATCCAGATATCTAAAATCAATTAAATATCCTGATTTCCAAATGTCAAAAATTCAGGGTCGTTACATTATCGCTAAACATCTTTTAGTCAAATCGTGAAATAAATCGAAAGGTGTTAGCCTACAATTGTTTTCTACCCATGCATATGGATAATTAATTGCTCATAAACTGGTCGAGCAATGTCAACAATCAATAAATAATAATCAGTGCTCATAAACTGGTCGAGCCTAATTCAAACAATCAATCAATGAAATAAATACAACAATAAATGATAATCAATGCTTCATTCTATCAAATATTTATAACACTTTATATTATCTTGGGTTAAAACGGTTTGATATTTATTTTAGAGCATCCAAGCTTTCCCTTCGACATGTTTCGTCCCTCTCCCAAGTCTCCTTGGATCTCATAGACAAAATACATGTACTAGTCGTTTATGCATATCCCATTAAGTATTTAACTTCTAAATTTTAAAATACTTAATTAACTATCCAAATAGTCAAACAAGGAAATAAAACAATTTTTTTAGCAAATAAAGTAAACAAGCAATCAACAAGGTTTTCAAGCAACATTTAACACTTAAAGTTCCTTCAACTTACCAATGATTTTAATGAACTTAAAGGAAGAAATAACTCACTTTGGCTTACACTCCGTCAAACTTTAAGCAAAGAACTCCAGATCTAAACCATACTTCCTACCAATTTTGCTAACTTTGTCACTATGGATTTGACTATAGCTTCGCTACTATTTCTTGAAACTTCTTGAAATCCGGCTTTGGGTGGATGGATGGAACTTACTAGCTTGAACTTGACTTAAGTGTTATACTTTATTGTCGATTATTTTTGCCATAACTTTGTTACGCTTTTGGAATTTTTTAAGAGAGGCATGGAAGCTATTAAAGTTCTAAGGAAGAAGAAGGAGAAGCTTAAAAAAGGAAGAAGAAGAAGAATGAAAAGTGTGTGGAATTTCTGAAAGAAGTGGTAGGTATTTATATAAAAAAGTTTATAATAAAATATTATTATGTGAAATGACCAAAATACCCTTACTTCAACTTAAAGTAAACTTACTTTTTCAACACTTAACATCACCCTTCATTTCTTACTTTATGTCTTAGTCACTTAAGGCTTAAGTAAATGTATTTTGATGGAAAAGTGGATTAAAGAGAAGATTTGTTTAGATTTTTGATGTGATTTGATTTGATGTTTTCTTTTTTTAACTTTTTTCCTTACTTACTTTTCTTAATTATATTCTAGAAGTTTCCTAATCATAATTAATAAAAGTAAACTTGTTTAGTTATTAAAACATGTAATATATATGTTAAAACATGCTAATAAAGGTGCAACAACGTTGCGACAACTTATTTTGAACAGAACGTTGATTTTCGACAAAATGTTTTACGGTCACATTTTGACTTTTTTGTTAAACTATTTATTGATGTAAACAAAATTTGAAAATAAGTTTCTTATCATGTTTAAATAATTAAAGCAAGTTCATTGGAGTTGTAAAACCATAATTAACAATATGAGAATTCAATTTTATCGAAAACCGACTTTTGTCAATTTTACGATGAAAATCCAAAATCTATTCGAATCTAAAAAATAAGTTCACCATTCTTATTTATTACATAAAACATGATTATTGTTTTGAAATAAACCTATATTTGAATGTTTTTAAAATTAAATACCCCTATTTTCCCAGTGATAAAATTACGGGTCGTTACGTACTTCCCCCCTTAAAAGAATTTCGTCCTCGAAATTCCAAGGATGGAAAAATATAACGAAACAAAAAAAATTAAGTACACCTAAAAATAAACATCAACCATAACACCGACCGGAGGTATGGTGCCTTATCCAATCCGTTTTTATTTATTAAATTAAGGTGGCTCCATTTTAAGATTCCTAGGTTGATTTACTAACCTAGACAAATTTTTATTTGGCACCTAACCTAAGCTCTGATACCACCGGTAACAACCCAGGTTTTCGGACTAGTCAAAATCGAGCCCAAGAAGCGAGATATCAAACAATGACAACAACAGACTAAGACATCCAAGCCCGAGAAGCGGTATATCAAACAACGACAACCAACAAGGCCTAAAGGGTGGCACATGTCAAAAGAATCAAAACTCAAAGAGCAATGCAGAATAGAAGGCTCAAATAAGAATTACAGCCTCTGTCGAGTTTCCAAAAGAGAATTTTAGAACATCACTTATTAATACTCGAATCTGGGTTTTGGATCCCTTACTATTAATTTCAGAACTTCACTTATAAATACCCAAATCGGGGTTTCCAATCTCTTATTATTAATTTCGAAACTTAACTTATTACTAACCGAATCTGGGTTTCAGGTCTCCTACTATTAACTTTGGACTTCACTTATATATACCCGAGTTAGGGTTTCGTATCTCTGATTATTAATTTCTGGACTTCACTTATTAAATCTCGAACATGGGATCAGAGACCTCCATTATTAAGACACTCATCATGGGATTCTAAACAACATATTGTTAATACTCGAATTTGGGTTTCGAGTCTTTACTATTAGTTTTGGGATTTTATTTGTTATTGCCCAAATCTGGGTTCCATGGCAATTGATATTGGGATCTCAATGGACTTCTGCTCTTCAATCAAAACTCTGAGTTTGTCTAACTAATACCCGAGTCAGGGTCACTAGTTAACTACTACTTACTCTCGAACAACAATTATCAACATCTAAATCTTAGTTTCAGGATTTTTTTCCAGTAGGGGTTCCTAAATACCCATTGTCTACCCCAGATAAGGAATCATGGTGTTCAATGACTTATTTTTAGATGATAATTTGTGGCCTTTTATTATCATACACTTGTTATTATCAGAAGAAAACTCCTGGATTTCAATTATTAAAGTTAGACTTAGATTATATGCCTAGCTATCTATTAATATAATGGGAGTTTAATTTACAAACTTCTTTTGTTATTACCAAAGTTGGACGGTGGGACTTCTATTATTGCCACACAGGAGTATTGGTCCCCAATCATTTACAACTGTAGATTTCTTATCACTTAGTAAGTACAGATTATGGTCAACTAATTTTTATTGCTTCCAGACTTAGAATTCAATAATTCTATTATACTATCATTATGCTCAATCATATTACAAAAAAATCACTAAGCATATTTTTATATAAACTTTGAACTAACCATAGGGAATGTTATTTACTTTAAACTTTACAGGGAAAGGTGGTCATTAAAGATGGAATAGTGGAAAAGGAAAGCTGTTAAATTTTTGTCCTAAATAACAAAGGTTTCTTTCGTACAAAGGGGCAAAGTGTTAACCATAAAACTCACTTAAGAATAAGGGCATAAAAGATGTCTCATAAAAAGTGTTAAGCTCCATAAGAATTAAAGACAAAAGTTTCACCGTAATACAAAAACAGTGTTTCGAAGGCATTGGGACAGCTTTAGAAGGGGTTGGGATGGAGTCGCAAGCACCTAATGCACCTATGAGTGTCAAGTGAAGCAAGAGCTTTCGAAAGAATAGAAAAGAAAACAAAGTTATCCTTTCGCCTTAGCTAGATCTTTCGACCCAATAGAATCCATGTATATGAGAGAACTTAGAATGGATTCGAAACACCTTCGGAAGGTATTGGGCAATAGGCTCGCATACAAGAGCCAAACCCTTTGAAATAGTTGGTTCGTTGTTGTCAATCTTCCACTTAAGGGCATTTTATCAATGCGCACCCTTCGAAAGTAAGGACAAGCCTTTCGGAACAGCCAGAACCTTTCGTAAGCATAAAGAAAACTCCACAGGAAGCCAAACAACCTTTTGCAATGATCCATTCGTCACCTACTAATCCTTTCGAACCTATACGAAAGCACTCCTTACCCACTCAAATAGTCACTCGTCATAGTTAACTCTGGACCAAGGCAGCCAAGGGAGGTGTCAACCATTTCGGCCATTAGCATGATTAATGACCAATTGCACATGATGCTCACAATTATATTAACCACTATTTGACTTATGCAATGCTATGGGTTCAATTTAGACATTGTGAATTCAAATCATATTATCATCATGTATCATGATATCAAATGTTAAATTGGCGTGATGATGATATTTTGATATTCATAAGTTCATTGAACTTATATTATTTGTCCAAGATGTTATTCCATTGGATACTGAATTTATATTTTATATATTATACATTGAGCCCCTTTTGAAAGGTAAGTACCCTACCTAACCAAAAGCGGTTTCGAAAGGGAATCACTATATGAACATCAAGTTATGCTCGCTGGTAGGACATTTTCAAAAGGAGCTCGGATATTCCAAAACATATAACACTTTTGAAGGAGTTCCTTCTATGGTAATAGAAACTTTACTTTCGAAAGCGAACTCCCTTTTAAAGGCAGAATGGCTCTTTCGACTCATTCGGAAGGAAATAAAAATGATCCTTTCGATCCACTTAATAAGATATGCGAATTACCATTTGGACTCACTCGAAAGGGATCATGAATGAGTGGTTCTCTTCCCAACTTACGTTTCAAAGAGTTGATTGGTCTTCTTATCTACAGCTAACACTTTCATAAGACCACCAACTAAAAATTTTTTTCGCAATCAACTCATTTGAAAGAGAATTTCGAAGAGATCGATCACTTCTAAAATATATGTAGTTGTAGACAGACTTAGCAAATATGCACATTTTTTTCCTTTGAGTCACCCCTATACAGCCAAAGAAGTAGCGATAGTTTCCTTCAATGGTGTGTTTAAATTGCATGGGATGCCCAGATCTATTGTAAGTGACAAGGATGTCTTGTTAACAAGTAAATAGGAAATGAAAAGACAATTGAAAATTTAGGATGCATGAAAATAAAGGAAATGATACTCATGTTCAATAGTACACTACGACTGTTTCTTTTTTTGCTTGTTTTTTGAAATCAAAATTATGTCGTTTTTCACTTTTCTTATTGCTTATGCATTATTCATGGAACGTTTCTTTTAATATTTAATTGTCTTTAAGTGTTAATTGAAACCAATGAAAAACCATCATAGATGTTTTCTCGGATTTACATAACCAAACGAACGGTTTCACCACCATTGTACTAGTACTTTTACTTCATTGATCTAGTCATGCATGGAGCATGGAGGTATAATTTCTACAACTCACTACATGGAATTGATTACCAATTTGTATTATTTCCTTTAAATATAAATACAAATATGGGTTAGGCAAATTTATTTTCTTAAATTAACTTTAAATAAGAAAAATAATGTGGTATTCGGTATTTGTACCATACTAATGGCACATATTTTTTAAATAACGCTCTCTTACTTTTTCACATATTTCAATCATCATTGACTGGGAACGTTGCTATAAGCTACCTATGCTGGTGGTTAGGAGCTGGCTTGAAATATGTACTTCACTTACAAACCTTCTTTTCAGTTATGTAAAATTCAAGGATATCATATTTTAACCATTTCACAAATAAACTAAGCATCAAAATAAGTGCTTTCTCCATGGTGGCGTGTACCTTTGAATATGCCGTTAGAAGTTTTTCCTTATCTATATTATATTATTATTAGTGAGTTGAATTTCAAGCTTACACAGGTCACCCTGAAATTTGACAACCGAACAGTCTCCTAATTTATATCTACAGTATACGCGCTTTTTCTTTTTTTTCCTCTCTTTCTACCGTACCTCTCTTCTTCCTCTTGGGTTTTTCCAATTAATTTTCATGCCAGATTTCCAATTCTTTTTCATTCAGATCCAAAAGTCTCCCCTCTCCCAAACCCTTCGATTTCGGCATCACCTCGAGCACTGCTGTCCACAGTGGCTTCTCAGTCTCAAACCCTTCGAATTCGACTCTCCAGCCAATTTGCTAATAGCCGTCTTTGTGAGTGAATTTTTTTTGTTAATTTGTACTCTAATCATAATTTTTAGGCATTATTACACCAGATTACCATCTAGTTCATATGTGCTTGGCTGAGGTGATGTTTGGATCTGCCTTCGCACCGCTATTAGCAATAGACTGATTGGTTATCAGCGTCGGCTATCGGCTATCGCCTATTGGCATCAGAATCAGGTACAACTATCCATCAGTCGCTTCTAGATCACAAACAAGGTAATTAATAATAAAGATAATCTAACTTAAGCCAAAATATGTTTCATATTTCTGACATAATATTAATTAAAGTTACGTTTTGAAGATTATATATTTTTATTCCTATCTAAGATTAGTTATCGTTGTTCTCCTTTCATATTCTCCAGATAGGGTGATGTTAAAATAGCTTTGGTGATTTAATTTTCACGAATGATTGAAAGGTTTTACTTTATGGATTTGGAAAGTTTGAAATTTGTAGTTAACTGTAATATGGTACATTTGTTACCTCAAGTTTATTGGTTTGGCTTTAAGCTGTGCAAATAATATAATTTGATGTTTGATAGACTTTAGGTTTTATTCATTGCTTCTTTGTTGCTGATTTAATTAGTTACTTTAATTAGTTACGTGTAGCCTTATGAATATTGGTTATTCATCAATTATAACAGTCCAACCATAGGAATTTAAATGCTAACATGAAGTAAAAATAGTAACATGAGGTTATATTTATGTTAAGGTCTGATGAATTTTTTTTGCATTTTTTGAATCACACATTCACTATAATAGAAGATTTGTCTAACTCATGCACCTCTAATTATTCACACTTCCACCTAATATCGTCACACAATCTGTTGTTTAATATTCTTGAAGATTAGTTTTCACTATATTATTTTAAAGATATATGAACAGGAAAACAACTCATTTTGTACCTTTTTATCAATATAGTTAATTAATGCAAATGGGATTTGATCTTAAAATTGGGCATCCAAACATTTGTATAGCTTAAATCATGATTTTGGTATATCGTTCCCTTTATGTTTGATCAATTTCCAATAGGCAATACCATATTTACGTAAGCAGTATTTAATGCTCACTTTATTTCTACGTATGTGATGTATGATCTGTATAACAATAAATTTATTTACATCTGCACTTCTATTAGTTTCTAGTAATACATAGATGAAGGTTGTGACATATTAGTCAATTTCACACTTTGTAGAGTATTTTTGAACTTGCAAATTATTTAGGTTTTCAAATTAATTACCTAGCCTTTGTATTTTGTATTGATTTATCTAAGTTCAGTAAGCCACATGACATGAAGTTTATTTTCAAATATGTAATATAGAGCTAGAGGCGCCTTCATTTTTTCTAGTGGATTAACATTAAATGCTACCAAATATTTTCATTGCATAAATTATTCACAAAATGTATGACTACAATAAAATCATTTTAACGCCTAGTGTGTGTGTGTATTCTGGAATATACACAGAACTCTTTAAATGAAATTTTTGTCCAAAAAAGATTTTACATTGTTTTTTCTTTTATTTTTCTATTCACGATTCAATGGTTCACATGACCATGAAAGTAAATAATTTAATTGTCCAGCAAAGCTCTATATGAAACCTTCATATTTAGATAAATACAATATTATGGTTGTTTATCTTTAAATTGAAGTCATAAGTGTTCTGTACAAACTTTAAATATTATGCATTTGGGATAATCCAATTTTTCAACCAAAAATTTCATTATTTATACCCTGAACTATTCTAGACAATTTGGACAGTTGTAGCGTACAACCAACTATACAGTTCTTCTTTAGTTTAAGTTAGTTGGGTGATACCTTGAATCTTGAGTAGTATTATAGAAATGATTTTTCAATTTATTATTCATAATCTCCATATGAAACCTTATACATTTTTAGCTATCACAACAGTAGGGATATTAAAAAGCAGACCGATGAAGATATGATTTTTCAATGTTTTTGAACTTTTAATTTTAAACTCTAGCATCTTTCTAATATATATATATATATATATATATATATATTACTACTATCTTTTTTATCAAAATCATGTTCATTATAACAATATTTTTTCGCACTATTAGTTCAAGTGCCTATGTCTTATAATAGTAAAGAATTTGTAAATGACAATGCTCAACCAAAATTTAAGTGATTATTTTCAAACACGCCTTTCCACTTCAAAAAATATTCATTTTCTTTCAATTTTGGAAATTATTTAACACGCTTTCATAGTTTCTAATTTTGATAGTGGCCATAGGCTACTAATCATTTCTTTATTACCTTTAATTTACTCTGCTTTGTTAAAATTCTATCATCCCATAAATTTTCATACGTAATAAAATTGTTATTTGTTCAGTTTTTATATATCTGAATTGTGTATAAAATCTTGAAATATGTTTTCTTATTGGGCTTTCTTAACCATTTTGTAAAGTCAGGTGGATTTTTTCGATCACTGGCTATGTAACAATATATGAATTCATAAACGGTAGATGAACAAACCAAGCTTTTAATGTAAAAATATTCATCTGCTTTCCTACGTCAGGTTAAATATCATACAGTTGGGTATTTCATTAATAATTGTTCTATATATTTATTAATAAATTCATATATATATATATATATATATATATATATTAGTGTATATTTCTCTCACATAATAGCATATATAAGATATATATATATATATATGGTTTAAAAATTTTAGTACACTTACTTATATATAATATGAATTAAAAAATTCGAAAATTAATTATCATACATATATTCATATTTTTAAATTAACATTTATTGAATTTTTGAATTGTTTATTATATATAAAATAATTATTACATTAAAATTTTAATTTTATATTTTTAAAAAATATTATATCATTTCAGAAACATATAGAAAAAATTTAGTAATTTTTCAATAAAGTTTATTATTTTTAATAATTAATATTATTTTGGAAAAACTGTTTATGATTTATTAAAAATAATAATTTAATTGCAAGTTTCTTTATAAAAATTCGTAACCTTTCATTCATGATCCTAGAGTTTCAAAAATTTTAAATTTTGAATTTTAAATAATATATTATTTTATATTAAATAATTATTTCTGAAATCAATTTATTTGTTTCTAAAAATAATATTTTAACTTTGAAAAATCTTCAGATTTTTTCTAAGCTCTATTTTCTGGTCCTAGATTTTTTAAAATTGTAAAATTTGAATTTTCATCAATAGATTATTTTATGTTAATTATTTATGGATGAAAACTTTATTTTATTCATAAGATATACAAACTAAAATACTAAAATTATTATGTTTGCAAAACTAAGTTAATTTTGAATTATAAATAATTTTTAATAATTGTTCTCCCTCTTTTTATATATATATATTTATCTATATATAAAATTTTTATGTTCATATATTATATATAATATATTTATACACACACATGTGTGTGTGTATTTTGTAACACATATACATGAACATATTTGGACAACATAAATGACATACAAAATGAGCTAATATGTCTATTACGATGTAAATCGCAACATCTACATATGGGCATATTAAACCTTTCACGAATTATTATATTACATATGCACTCATACATATATGTATATGGTACATTTATGCATAAACTAAATCAAATAAAATTAATTTCATCTCTTGATATATTTGAATTTAAATACAATAAATGATTTTATTTAAATGAAATTTAGAAATGTTCTAATTCATTTAGACTTTATAAGCCTAATAAAGATCCAATAGGGTAAAAAATTTAAAATTCACCCATAACTTCCGCTGCGGGCTAGTCCAGTTCCAACAGTTATTACATCTAGACCAACTTATTTCAAAGAAGCACTTGCACTAGCAAAAATGTTTGAAAGTAAGTAGTCTTACACTAAAAAGAGTAGCAAAACAGTTAATCCTACTATGAATATCCAAAGAAATACGAATGTCCACCCTATTTCTTCCTAAGGCCCTCAAGTTTCCCACAACATCAACCCTATTACCAACTATAAAGACACACAGCTAGAGGCCTTAGCAAGAAGTAAGGGACTTACTCCCAGCAAGTTGATTGAAATGAGGAGACAAAACTTGTGTTATGGGTGCAAAGAAAAATGGCATAGAGATCACAAATGTAAAAATCCTCAAGTTTACATACTGGAAGAAATGATGCTCTTAATTGGAGTAGAACAGTTAGAAAGAACTGAAATTAAGGCATTGACAGAACAAAAATCCAATGATGAAGAACCCTTAACTATAACATTGCATGCTATGTGTGGAATACCCACTTTATCAACCATTAAGGTCAAAGGAAGTATTCAGGGAAAATCAGTTCATGTACTAATTGACTCAAGGTCAACTCATAGTTTTATTAATGCAAAGTTGGTTATCAAATTAAAGCTCAAAGTTGAGGAGTCCAGAGTGTTTGAGGTGGGTGTAGCTAAGGGTGAAAGAGTGACTGGTAATGCTGTGTGTCTTGACGTTATACTCAAGTGTCAGGGCTGTGTAATGCCAGTGGACTTGCTCTTGTTTCCTTTAGAAGGATGCCAAGTAATTCTTGGAGAAAACTGGGAGAAGTAACTTTAAACCTTGAAAAGTTGCAAGTTAAATTCAAGTATAATGACAAAGAGTATGTTTAGCAAGGAATGCAACAGGAAGAGTTAAAAGTTGTCAGTAAAAAGGCCATTAGCAAGGAATGTACTCAAAGTCAGATCACCATGATGTTATGTACCTTAAATCCTTCTGAAACTGTCACCCAAGATATTCCTCCAGAAATTGCCGAACTTCTCCAAAAATTTCCTGAAATTACCACCAATTCACAACCTCTTCCTCCACAGAGATTACAAGACCACAAAATACCCTTATTACCAAAAACCAAACCCATCTGCATTAAACCATACAGATGCTCATACCACATTAAGAATGATATGTTGGATTCTGGAATCATCAGAAACAGCTGTAGTTCATACTCTTCACCCGTGGTAGTGGTGAGAAAAAAAGATGGAACATGGAGATTATGCACTGATTATAGAGCCCTCAATTCTCAGGCCATAAAAGATAAATTTCCCATTCCCTTGATAGATGAATTGTTTGTTGAACTTCATGGAGCCAAATACTTCTCTAAACTGGATTTAAGGTCGGGATATCATCAAATGAATTCATAGTGATGCCATTTGGATTGGCTAATTGTAACAACCCGCATATTTTATGATTTTATATTTAAATATTTTATTTAAATACAACGTCGTTAGTCGGATTTAAGTCCAAAATGTCACTTTTTGCAAATGGTCGAATTAGGACTCGGGACCACTTCTATTGAGTCTGAAATGACATTTGCGACTTTTTTGAGTATAAGCTTCGATATGTTTGGAGTAAGTTGAATTTTGCTATTTTCTAAGTTGGCTTTTGGGTTTGGGTTTCACCCAACTCATTTTATTACCCTAACTCAGCCCCCTCTTCATCCATTCACTTATTTCTTTTTGCAAACGCTCAAGCTCAACTGAAATGGGGAAGAGAAAGGGAAATAGAAACTCCAAACCCTAGTTTTCAATTGCAAATCTAAGTTTTAGCTCCAAATTCCAGGTGAAGCTTTGGTAAGCCTTCTTTTCTTCTTCTCCATCTCATTTCCTCTTCAATTTCAGAAATTTCCTAAACCCTAATTTAGGAAATACTTGTTTTGATCTTAGATTGAAGCTTGTAGAGTTGAAGTGAAGAGTGATTGATCTTTTCCTTGTGTTTGTGCTTCGTATCTTTGTTTTTGAGTTAAAAGGTGAGTTTTTGAACTCACATCTACTTCTATAGATACCATTGTTGTTAGGTATGAATTCCTAACACTTGCCTATATCTGTTTGCTTTTGATTTGAATTGAATTGGTGAATATTCCAATTTCTGTGTGTTGGTCCAATTTTATGAAAATCCTCTTGTGGATGTTTGGACTTTGATGTTTAGGGTGTATCGAAGAGCATATAAGGCCGGGTTGTCGTTTGGCGTAAATCCTTGGTCGTCATTGCTCGATCGATCGCTCCTGAATCGTTTTGGCCATCATGTCCTAGGCAAATTGTTGCCCAGACCAGGTCTTCAGACGTCTGAAATGCAAGTTCAGACGTCTGGTTTTAAACCTGGAGCAAAAGTTTATACAGTGGAAATTTATAAAAAAATGGCAGAAAACAGAGTCAGACGTCTGAAACAACCTTTCACATGTCTAAAACACCCTTTCAGACGTCTATACCACCCTTTTAGACGTCTGAACCACCCTGTCAGACGTCTGAAGCCACCCTCCAAACGTCTGGATGGTTTCTGAATTTCCAGAACCCAAATCCAGACGTCTGGATTGACCCCCAAACGTCTGGGATTGCCTATTTTTGCCTATTTGCCTATTTTTGATTGAATTTCCATTGTTTAATCGATTCGTGTTGATCCAATTAGTTGTTATTGCATTCTTTGACTTTGATGATTCTTTTTTTAGATTTCATACACGGCTTTTTATAAAGTGATCTTTTTAAATTGTATTAAAAGCTTGTTTCTCTAACTTCTAATTTCTATTTAAAACACACACAGTTTTGCACTTCGAGCGAAGAGGGAGGAGAATCAAATGATTAAATAAAACGCGTGCTATGAACACGTGCGTTTATCCTTTTAGTTAATTCCAAATCTATTCGTTTGACCGTTTTGACCTTTGGGTCTGGTTTACCGATGAGATTAGGTGAACTTTGTATTGCTTTGAGTGTGAAATTGAATAACGGTTAGTAAACCATTTAGTGCGAACGTGTGGTATGGGACTCACATTAACATTTTTCGGGTTCCTTCCTGAGAGTTATGACACATTCTGCCAGTTAGTGATGTCCAGTACTGGGTCTCCGGACCTTCGCCACTACGGTTTGTTGCCCTATAGTATCACTTTAGGAGTTGGTCCATCGTCACCGCTAGAGTGATATTGGGTTTGTTGCCTTCGGGTATGTTGCCTTCGGGTTTGTACCTTCGGGTTTGTGCATTCGGGCTGGTTGCCCTATAGTATCACTTTTGGAGTTGGTCCATCGTCACCGCTCGAGTGATATTGGGTTTGTGCCTTCGGGTTTGTGGATCCTTGTTATACAGTACTGAGCTCGAGCATCTTTTGTTTCTTTGACAATTACATTTCCCTAGGGTATCGCCTTCCGGGGTAGGTTCTTTGAACCACACGATATATAGCGAATACCTTGTGGAAACTTGTGTTACCTTTATTGGTATTTGTTATTTGCCTTTTGGCTTGTTTTGGGATATGATATCCTTGGTTTATTGGAGTTGCCTATGATATGAGGCTTGTAATGAATCATCTTATGTTAGATGACTTGGTTATCTCTTTTGGAGATATTTGTGGTACTTTATGACTTTGTATGTTCATTATCATTTAGTATATCTAACTGATTTGTTTAGCTAGACTGACCCATGTATTTTATACTCAGGTCAGACCGAGATGTTTCAGCTTAGGTACATTGGACTTAGCTTATTTTGCTTCCACATGGACTATTCCGCTAGCTTCTTTTTGTTATAGCTTTTTGTGTAGTCCTTTTTGGCTGTAACTCTGATATGTATGTTTTTGACTCACCTGTATATTGTGGTTTGCTTTACCACTTGACATGTATTATTTTGTATACACTGTAATGTATCTGTATATGTGAAAATGTATGATGATCCACTATTCTGTGCTGTGTATTACATTTGAGTTGTTATATTTTATTCTGATAGATCCTTCAGCCACCTATGGCTTTGTATTAAGTAATTATTGGATGTGTCGATCCATTTAGGTAAGAAATGGCAATTGTCGGCGTATTCAATAGATAATTAAGACAAGGCTATAGATGGTCGCTCCTATCCAGCTCTATTCTCCACATTAGCAGACGGTGTTACCTAGTAATACTCTTTGCTAATGTGGGTCTCGGAGTGGGGTGTTACACTAATGCACCTTCTACCTTTTAATCTTTAATGAATGAGATATTTAAACCATATTTAAGGAAATTTGTGTTGGTGTTTTTTGATGATATACTCATATATAGCAAGTCTTGGTCTGAGCTTTAGAACAGCTGCAAGTCACTTTTCAGGTGCTGAAACAAAACCACATGGTGATTAAGATGACCAAATGTAGCTTTGCAAAAGAGTCTCTGGAATATTTAGAGCAAATCATTTCAGTACATGGGTTGGCTGTTGACCCCAGCAAAATAAAAGCAGTAGTGAACTGGCCATTTCCAAGCAACCTAAAGGCATTAAGAGGATTTTTGGGCCTCACTGGGTACTACAGGAAATTTGTTAAAAACAATGGGACCGTTGCTAGACCGATAACAAATATGTTGAAGAAAGATGCATTTGAATGGAATGAAGAAGCCAGAGAAGCTTTCAAAAAGCTTAAACATTGTCTGGTAACACCGCCAATATTAGCAATGCCTGATTTCTCATAACCGTTTATCTTGGAGTGTGATGCAAGTGGACATGGCATAGGGGCTGTATTAATGCAAAACCACAGACCCTTGGCTTACTTGAGCAAGCCTTTACATGGGAGAAATTTGAACTTGTCAACATATGAGAAGGAGTTGCTAGCTATCATTATAGCTACAAGGAAGTGGACACAGTATTTAATGGGAAGACAGTTTGTTATTAAAACTGACCACCAAAGATTGAAGCATATATTAACACAAAAGTTGCATACTGGAGTGCAAAATAAATGGCTTGCCAAACTTCATGGATTTGATTATAAAGTAGAGTACAAGAGTGGTAGAGATAACAAGGTGGCTGATGCATTATCTAGAATAGGAGAAAATGAAGAAAAGGACTCTCAACTACAGGTAGTTTCCATAGTGCAGTCACCATGGATGCAAGAATTGAAAAACACTTTACAAAATTCCCCTTGCTATCAGCAAAAACTGGTGAGAATTCAAAGAAATGAATTACATGCAAGCAAGTATAAGGTGGTAGACAAGTTAATCTTTCGTAAGTTCAAAATTCGAATAGACCATCACTTGGATATAATTACCCAAAATCTGGTGAAAGAGCATCATTCAACTCCATTAGGAGGACACTCTGGTATCAAGGGCACATTAAAGAAATTAAAACAAGTCTTTTACTGGAAAAAATTGAAAAAAAAACCGTGGAAGAATATGTTAAAAATTGTAATGAATGTCAAAGAAATAAAGGAGAGAACATACTTATTCATGGACTTTTGCAGCCTCTACCCATTCTTGAAATGATTTGGTTAGATATTTCTGTGGACTTTATTACATGCTTGCCAAGAAGTTAAAAATATACAGTGATATATGTAGTTGTAGACAGACTTAGCAAATATGCACATTTTTTTCCTTTGAGTCACCCCTATACAGCCAAAGAAGTAGCGACAGTTTTCTTCAATGGTGTGTTTAAATTGCATGGGATGCCCAGATCTATTGTAAGTGACAAGGATGTCTTGTTAACAAGTAATTTTTGGAAGGAAATATTTACATTACAAAGCAGCAGTTTGAAATATAGCTCAGAATACCACCCACAGAGTGATGGGCAAACCGAGATAGTTAATAAAATTTTAGAAGGCTACTTAAGATAGTTAATAAAATTTTAGAAGGCTACTTAAGATGCCCAGATCTATTGTAAGTGACAGGGATGTCTTGTTAACAAGTAAATTTTGGAAGGAAATATTTACATTCCAAAGCAGCAATTTGAAATATAGCTCAGAATACCACCCACAGAGTGATGGGCAAACCGTTCGTTTGGTTACGTAAATCCAAGAAAACATCTATGATGGTTTTTCATTGGTTTCAATTAACACTTAAAGACAATTAAATATTAAAAGAAACGTTCCATGAATAATGCATAAGCAATAAGAAAAGTGAAAATCGACATAATTTTGATTTCAAAAAACAAGCAAAAAAAGAAACAATCGTAGGGTACTATTGAAGATGAGTATCATTTCCTTTATTTTCATGCAACCTAAATTTTCAATTGTCTTTTCATTTCCTATTTACAGGTGTAATATCAACGAAATACCCAACTGTATGATATTTAACCTGACGTAGGAAAGCAGATTAATATTTTTACATTAAAAGCTCGATTTGTTCATCTACCGTTTATCATGTCGGTTCACATACCGTAATTGAAGAAAATATTTTAATTTCCCAGAATCCCAAATCGAATTAAAGTAAAACTACTGGTATTTGTTCCCAATAACTCATTTCCTTGATTTAGACCGGTTATCTTAATGGAAGAGCTCACCACTCTGCGTTTGTTTTTTATAAGAAGTTCTGAATCCAAATTTTGATTTAAAAAATAGAAATTCTATGTTGGTTGTTTTTTAACATTCTGAATAAATCTATCTATTCGGACAAAATAATTCAGAACTGTTTTAGTGCTTATTTTTTATTCTGAATGTTGTTTTTTGTTCTGAATGTTGAATGAAAACAAACAAGAAGTGGTTATTCAGAATTCATCATTTAGCAATCAACATTCAGACTTTAGAGTTCAGCAATGAGAGTTCAGAATTCAGCACTTTAAACAAACGGAGCCTAAGTTCCATCATATCATGTAGATCGATTGGCTCATTGTCACGCCCCACCTCTATACCCACGCTAACCAAGAACACTACGGTGTAATGCTGTCAACTAGCGCGGAGAATAAGGTTGTGGAGGAGCGACCATCCATGTAACTTCTTTGTGCGAGCACCGATATGTCAGATAGAATAGAATGCATATCTTTTTAAAGAGGAAATCCGACATACCGATACAAACACAAAGCTATCACACGGTAGCTATATATAATCTTCGGAAATAAACATAGAAATAATCATAACACAAATCAGTCACAGACATCCATATCACAAAGGCGGAAGAAGATATGAATAAATATATAACACATGAAAGTGTACATCAGAGTAGTGGTCAGAAAGATCCACGATAATACAAAAGAATAGCATCACGTGCTATAAAAAAGAATAAGTACACTACATAGAGTCTATATCTCAAATGTGTACATCCAAAAACTACAAATCTATGTAGTGTGCCAAAAGTCAGAATAATCCTGAAGAGAAGTCAAGCAGAAGCACCTGTAACATCTCGGTCTGACCCGAGTATTATTTATAAGAAAATAATAAACGGATCAGTCTAGCTATAAATATCAGATGATAAGGTATAGGATAAATAATAAGGCATGAACATGTAACAACCATAACGGCATACTACTATAAGTATGTAAATGATAATCAACAAAAGATCAATCAATATCACAAGAATCTTCTCAAAGATAAAATAGGGTATCATACCCTAAACTTATATTCATAACAAGTCAATAACACATAAATTCACCAATGCACAAAAACTGATATCATATCAATGAAAATCATGAAAATTGGTGAAGCACAAAATTCCAGAAATCATCACCAGAAATCCAGAAAACACATAAAAAAGGGGGGAGGCCTAACACATGAATGGGAGCATGAAAACTCACCTACGCGTAAAACACATGACGAGAAGCTATCTCATGGAAGCTATCCATTAAATTTTTACACAGGAATGGCCCGAAGACCGTGGGGTGCTACCCCATATATGTGATGGCGAAAAATCACAAAAGCGGGGTCTAGTCTCCCTCGCAGACAAAGAGACATTGCTCAATCGCTAGTCTAAATCACAAAAATGATCGTCATGATCATAAGGAAGTGTCAATTACACTAAGCCAGTAAATATATGAGTTTAGCTTCATGTCCCATAACCACTAGCTTAGCTTAAATATTTATGAACAAACTATAGATCTTCACTAGGAAATTGTCACAAAAAGGGTTCAATCGAACAAGTCCAAGAGCTAACCGACGAAGTGAACGCAAGCGTTTCATACCACTCATTTTACTAAGTCGTTTAAGTCGATTTCTCATCCGAGTGAAGTAAAGGCTTGTATATACTAGTAGATTGGAAATCGGTTTGAGAAAACGAACTTTTGATATTTAAAATAGTGTTGAAATCGCTTTGATGAAAGAGTTTTGATATTTACTACTAGTATTGAAACCTTCATATATCTTTAAAGTGACAAGTCATAAAATGATTGTTGAAACAATATATCACAAAAATTCACATTCGAAGACGTGAACAAAATCCAAGGAAATCAGCTCAAAATGCATCAAAGTGGAAGTTCTGTTGAATTTTTTTCAGATAAGATCCCCTACGAAGGGGGGTACGGGGTTCGACCTAAAGTGAAGACAAGCGGCCTATGCCCCCGGCGGGGTGCGGGGCAGCGCCCCGTCAAAACGGTACGACCTAAGTGAAGACAAGCGGCCTACGACCTAAAGAAAAATGAGGTCTAACGACCTAAAGAGTTCGCGACCCAAGGGATACGACCTAAGGTGAATGGTCCAACGATTTAACTCGAACGACCTAGAGGGTCGAACGACTTAACTGGAGGATAGGTCGGAGATGACCTAGATAAAATGGTCGAGCGACTTACGAGCTACGACCTAAAGTGACGAGGGACGTTAGGTCGGAGACGACTTAACACTTGACTCGCGAGCGACTTATGGAAAAGAAGTGGCGAGCGACTTATGGTCCAGCGACCTAAGATGAAACGACCTAAGATCGAAAACAGGGTCACGCGACTTAACAGGAAACAAGGTTAGGCGACCTAAAGAAGTTCGCGACCTAAAGGTGCACGACCTAACATCTTGCGACCTAAGGAAAAAGGTCTTACGACCTAACAGTACGGTGAGTGATTAAGCCAAACGACCTAACTCTTTAACTCATGAACGACCTAAGCCTTTAACTCATGAACGACCTAAGCCTTTAACTCGTGAACGACCTAAGCCTTTAACTCGTTAACGGCCTAAGCCTTTAAATCGTGAACGACCTAAGCCTTTAACTCGTGAACGACCTAAGCCTTTAATTCGTGAACGACCTAAGAAGGCGGTGACTTTTCAACGTGCGTGAGCTAGCAGCCTGGACGACTTAACCTGGGCAGAACGACCTAAGGGCTGGAACTCACCAAAAATGCTAAAAATTGGAGTTTTTCGCCAATTCAATCCAAACCAAATGCAAATGAGCATGCTAAAGTGATAGGGAACCATTCCCAACAGTCCAATGACAATTATAGGCAAGATGTGAAATCAAAAATCTCACCTTTTCACGGAATTTGATGAAGATGGAGATTGAAAGCAAGGAGAAGCAATCCAAAGCTTGAATCCACTATCTTCTACTTGAATTTGGAGTTGAACCTCGGATTTGCAATAGAATTTGAGTTTGGAGTTTTAATTTCCACTTCCCACCACCATTTTTGATGAAGCTTGAATGTTAAAATAAATGGTGAATGAAGTGAGGAAGAGGGTTGGGCTGAACTAAGGAAGGTGCAGTCCAAACCAAAGTCACAAGCGGGAAAAGGACGAAAATTTCACTATCTCCAAACATATCGAAGTTTACACTCAAAAAGATTGCAAACGTCATTTTAAACTCAATGGAGGTGGTCTCGAGTCCTAATTTGACCGTATGCAAAAATTAGCTTTTCGGACTAACATCTGACTAACGATAAAATATTTAAATATAAAATCGATAGATATGCAGGTTGTTACACTCATCTACACCGTTTCCTCCTCGCTGCAAGGAAAAACCCTATGTTTAGGCTGCTGATTTAGATCTTATAGTGTTCATGGCCGGTTTGCTGGTTATTTGGGCTAAATAGGCATAAACAAACTGCATAAGCTTGCAACTGTTTCAAGCCGATGCTGACCAAAGAGATAAAAATATTTCTTTTTTTATATAATTTTAAAGTTTGTATTAGTAATATTATTTGGTATAGAATTTGAAATTTTATTCCCTGAACGGAATAGCTTGCTTACATCATCTTATCTTGCATACTAGGTACTTATCTTACATGCTAGGTACATTCTGATTGCTTGAATCTATCATCTATGAATTTTGTAAATTGTAGTTCTGCACTAATATAATCCAATCCAATTTTCCGTAAATTCCAAGCCAATTTTATTTCTATTCAATCCTTTTGGTATAACTTGTGCTTTAGGGTTTTATGAAAAACCTAAGCTATTTTAACACTATGCAAAAATGATTAGGTTGTAGATAAGTTCACGTTTGTGTAAGGCGCAGGCTGGTCGGAGGTCATCAGAGTGATGAGGAATGGCCATTTCTGGTTAAGAAGAAGGTGTTTGTGGAAATTTAGAAGGTGTTTGTAGAAATGTCTCAAGATGGTAACACTAGCACGTGTACACAGCTGTGTATGTGCACAGAACAGTGTTAAATGCCTTCTTCCCGAAGAAATACACAAGTATCGGTGAACAAGGATCAACAATATAGATTTAAAAGTGAATTTGGAATAGCAGTAGTTCGTTCTTGAAACTGGTAGACATGAACTGACCATGTGAAGAACAAGAATGATCAATTTGAGAAGACAATATAGAAATCAAGGATTAGTAATAAAAAAGATCAAGAACTGGAAACTATAGGAAATTTGAATGCAAGAAATTGAATATATGTTGTAAACTAAAATGAAGAATAACAAAAGACAAACAAGAAAGAAACCTGTACAAAGGTCAAGAACCGACTTAACAAGAAATTATCAAAGAGGTAAAAATGAACTAATACATGAACATCGGTAAGAAGAAAACATGAACAGATACTAAATTGAACAGAAACTTCAATAAAAAAATGGATATTAAATTTCAGATTTCTTCACAGACACAGTAACAATTTGCCAGTACATCCTTATATACATATTCATCTAACAAGTAAATGGGCCATCATTGATACAATGACCAAATCCGACCCAAATTAGCCCAATCAACATACAAAACTAGTCATACATCATTAACAAGAGTACAGGAAAATCACTACAGAGACAAGGCTTCAGATCTAATGAAATTAAGTGTGCACGTGCAAACACGCACACACATGCACAATGACATAGCTCTCTCCTCCAGCCATATCCTTCACTGCTTAAGCCTCTGACAGTTGCTTGATGTCAACCTCCACTAACTCTAGTGATCTGACTGCTGTGCTCTATTGAACTTCACTATAATCACTTTTCTCTACTTTCTCTGGCCCTGCACAGTCTTCTACAATTCTTGTAATCAAACCCATGATAGCTTGGTTGTTACAATTCCCTCCTTCTTTAAGAACAGACCTTGTCCCAAGGTCTAAGGTTGGAAACCTTTTAATTAGAGGCCAATAATCTTCCCATGTTGCTTCTTCTCTAGGCTTGTCTTCCATTTAACTAACACTTGCATCACTGGTTCATTGTTCTTAGGCACTAATCTTCTATATAGAATCTATTCAGGCTGATCCACTATTTCTTCTATGTAACCGGGAGCATCTTCTTGTATTATCAATCCATCACCAATTTTCTTCTTTAATTGCAAAACATGAAAAACATGATGTATCTTAGCACTTGCAGGCAGTTGTAATCTGTAAGCCACTTTTTCTATTTTTTCTTCAACCTGGCAAGGCCCATAGTATTTAGGTGATAACTTGTGAGTCTTTTGAAGTCTAGCAGTGATCTGCCTATAGGATTGTAGCTTCAAATACACCCGGTCTTCCACTTCAAATTCTCTGTCTGATCTCCTCAAATCTGCATATTTTGTCATTCTCTCTTGAGCTAACCTTAAATTGTCTTTGAGAAACTCCAACACCACATCTTTAGAATACAGTTCTTCTTCAACTTGTTCCACCTTTGTAGAGTTTGGTACATAAAACAATAAGTTTGGAGGGTCAGTCCCATAAACTGACTTGAATGGTGTAGTGTTAGTGCGGGCTTTTAAAGTGGTGTTGAACCAGCACTCAATTATAGTTAACCACCTTGACCATTATAGAGGTTTGTGGCAAACAAAGCATCTTAAGTAGCCTTCTAAAATTTTATTAACTATCTCGGTTTGGTTAGGTAGGGTACTTACCCATCAGAGTGAAGGCTACTTAAGGTACTTATTGCTTTAAATTTAAACAACAGTCTATTTTTATATTCTTCATTAGCTTGGTTAGACAACAATCCATATTCTCTCTTTTTTTTTCTTACATTTTGTTGAGAATAGTACCTCTTCTCAACATCTCACTACCAACTTTTGGAAAATCATGAATTAAGTTAATAATAGATTGTAAAATAAAGTAATGATATTGTTAAGTTTGGTTTAAATCAACAAATTTTGTTTATTTCTCAAGCAACAAGAAAAATTCAGGTTCATTTTGACGTATATGGTATGTTTGAATTTTGAATAATATATTAAATTACTGGCACATTTGAATAATTTATAATTCTGAATAGTCTAGAGCTACCTCAAACCCTATATATGCATTTGTCATATTGTTAGTGGATATGTATGTGTTCCGAACAAATATTATTTTACCTTAATGCCATTATATTTGGTTGGTATTTTGCTTTCCATTTTCTTAACGTTTGCTTTTATATAACAAAATTTACAGTAGGTTACAAATATACATAATTATAGAAATAGAAGTATGAAGAGTATTGTCAAATAAAGTTCTATAGTTAATCTATCGATTATGTTAATAATTTATGGCTAACATTTGTTTTTTGATAATCCTATTGACTGATATATTTGATTGAAATAAACGGTGTGGCTTATTTTGATGCCTAATGTGTGTGTGTATTCTGGAATATACACAGAACTTTTTAAATGAAATTTTTGTCCAGAAAAGATTTAGTTGGAACTAGAATCTGTTTTCGGCTCATAAAATCTGTTTGAGCTTGAGCATGTTAATATCACGTTTGAAATTGAGCAAGGATTGTTGAAAAAAATCTGTTTTCAACTTATCTTGCGGTATTTTTAGTGGTGACGGGTCTTCCTAGGTGTTTGATGCACGGGATAATTTTGGGTCCATCTATGTTAGAATACTTAAGGTTATACGGATGGAACAATAATTTTATGGGATGACTCCAGCTGCACATTATAATCATGTTATTACTATGTATTCCCAAGATCGTTATTGAAATTATTAGTCATTAATCTCTGAAATATTCGTGAAATCTATTTTCTGAATGCAAATGGTTTTGATCACATGTATATTAATTTCAATCACTATGAAATAGCAATATAAGCTAAACAATGGGGATACATTTATGTATAAATTTCTTCGAACTTCAGTTTGCGTATGTTATGATATCATCCTTTTATGTTTAAAATATATGCTACTATAATTAGTCTCTGCAGTAACAAAACTATGTTTCCTTTAAAAAAATGTAGGAATTTCTTTTCCATGTTTGTCCAATTAATTTTATATCGACATGCTTGATATATGATTGCTAAATTTACAACCCTTATATGTGAACGAAATATAAAAAAAATGGATATCATGTACTATCTTCTTTTGACAAGAAAAATATGATTAAGAGTGGGTTATGATATTCTGGAAATTATATGTTTAATGATAGTTTTTTCTGTTTTGCACTTTGTTACTCTACTAGAGGGTGAATTAACATGAAATGGAACATTGAATATCTGAAGATGAACCAATAAGTGTGATATGATATATGTTTACATGTATGTAATATCTGTCTGAGTAGAAATTTTAAAGTTCGTAGACATGTTTGTTAAAAATATAAATCTTTATTCTCTACCCAGCATGGTCATTAGTCATTGTACCCATAGATTCTTGCTAAATTATACATGTTAATTCTTTAATTTTTTGGTACCACACATGAGTTTTAATTCATTACTTTGCCTACTGTTTGATTCTCTTGATGTATATCCCTCCTTAACTATAAAATGATAGGTCTGAAAGTAAATCTCTGGCCTTCTTAAAAGCTCTGGTTAGAATCTATATGACGCGGATTACTTCAACTTCATTCAAAAGGAGCTACGAGTCATTGCATACTAGCATTACAGGGTAAGAATGTTTATACTTAGTCTCTTATTAGTATTTGTGTGCACAAATTACATCATAGTGTATATAAGGTTAATTTTGTTTGTCGAATATTTAAACTTTTCTCACATTCATGACAATACATATTGATTAGTTCCACTGATAGTTTTTAACAATAACATCATACGTTGTAGAATGTTTTGCAGCACTTTGAAAGATACATGTAATACACACACCCTCCCATGTCTCTCTCTCTCTCTCTATATATATATATATAGAACATAAATAATCATTAGTCTGAAAGTATTTTTTCATTTAACATAACATAGCCTTAAGATATTTATTTAATTTAACAAAACATTAATCTCAAAATTTACTTAATTCAACGAACATAAGTCTTAATACATTTATTTAATTTAACATATTCAATTCTAACTTATGTATAATGGCCTACATAATAATTTATTTCATTATCAAAATGCAATTTAACAGCAGTAAAGCCGAAAAATAAGTGTATTATTTCACCAATAAAAACTAAACCTATTCTCCTACATACTAAACTATAATAAAAAACATTACAGTATTATAAAAATCAAAATACAACGAAAAAGGTTGTCATGATATTTTTTAAGAAAATTAATTTTGATATGTAAACAAAATTTGGATAACAAATATTTAATTTAATAAATACTAAATTGAAAATTGACACTAAGTTTTATTTCAGAACTAAAAGCAATTAATTAAACTGTATCAAATAATTTTTTTTATCTTTACACAAAATCATAACATGATACTAAAAATGAGTATAAAATTCTAATTTACAAACTAAAAGCTAACTCTTTGCACTGCCAAGTTTAGCTTTAACAGAACATTTGTTAAACAAAATATGGCAAACCCCCCATTTGATTAAACGGAAAATTAAATGTAACAAATTCAAAAATGAAAAGAAAGGCACAAAGGGGTTAAACTGATTTAGCTGATATTTTAAGCCTACATTCACTATGATCTTTATTTTGCTAAACTTTGACAGAAGCAGCCAAAGTAAAATTGATTTCAGATCTAAAAAAAGATAGAAGTCGAAAATGGTAAAATCTCCATTCTAAAGTTCAAAAGGTTCCAAAATCCATACACCTAACGACTGCTGACTACAATGTGAAGGCTTCCCACACCTTCATCCTATCGACTACTGACTTAACTGACTTAAAAAAGCACTCATTAATGGACTGTATTTGGCTTTACTCTACTGGCACAATGTCATTCTCTTCCGTCATTCAAGCACAAGTACACACACATTGTTCACTTTAAACAGTCGTATACATGGTCAGATTTTCTTCTACAGGTCCATAATTCTACAACAAGCATCACATTGAAGAAAGAAATATGATCAACAAGTTGATCTGAGCTGCATTTTACTAGCCTCCGTTACCATTTATACTATATTTTTTACTTCTTCTTGCTGTTTCTACCTGCGTGCAGGAAGATTTATTAATACTGTAAATTTTATTGCAGTATTTTTACATATTGAAAGCTGCCGTTTATGGCCTGACTACTGTAAACAATTATAATTGCAAACAAATTAAACTTGGGTCATTTTCCACTTTCTATGTTGTGTATTTTTTCCAGCCTCCACTACTGACTTTTTTCTTCCTGAAATTGCAGCAAATTGGTGTTGCAACATCATACCTCTTACTTTTTCTTACCTGCTGCAATGTATGCAAACAGTTTTTCCGCCTGTATATATATTGACCACTTTTATTAAACTTTTTTTCGTACTTCCGTTTCCTTCCACTCAGTGCATATTGCCTACTATTTTATACTTCACTGACTATATCCTACTACTTTTTTGGTTTTCTAATATACTGTCCAAAGGTATATAACTTTCTCTAACCTTTACTTTTCTTTTGCTCGGTTCATTCATAGGTATAGAACCGTACCCTAATTAGAAGTTCAAATTTTTTTACATAAATCAACAAAATTTTCTAATTTCAACATGGGTCTATCGACTCATGTCTATTAAATTTAAAATCTTTAACTACACATAACTATTTGATTTTCATTGCCACGGTTTCATTATGACTATATGCGGAGCACGGGTTTACACTAGTCTTGAATAATATACGAAGTTATAGGAAAAAAAAGCAAAGAATGCTACACTAATGGGTAATTATTACTGACAAATTTTCATACATAACCAATTTTATGACTCACCAAGTAAAAATAAAACGTTGGAAAATCATACGTAAACAACTCTTTAATTTCTTTGTACGTTTCATAATAATTAGAATAGATTTTCCATACTTAAACAAACCATCATTTTTGATACTTATTAACAATACTAGGTAAGGTTAGGAACTATGAAACATGATTTAAATAATTGAGAAGCAAAGTCATTTAATCAGTCATATACCTAAGAAAAACAATTAGTCAATCACAAGCAACCGATACGGCAACGCACATGTACATCGCATGCAAGATGAAGGCTCAACTAAAGTTTGACAATTTCTAGGGTTCAAAATTTCAGATAGTGATCCCCTAAATAAGTGTAACGAGCAGGAATTTTATCGTTTTAATTGAGAATATTTAACTAATTTTAAATATTTAAATCATTAATTTTATAAGTCTAAATAACTCATTTTATTATTTAATAATGATAGTGAATTGTTTTGAAATTTCGTTTACAAAATTTAATAGTTTGGAGAAAAACTGAAAATGTGACCAAAATTTGTTTTTGGATTTTCGACTTTTTATCGAATAAAAGTTGTTGAATTTGCTGTACGCACTAGTTTACATTTGAACGCACACATTTAACAAATAATAAGTGGTTAGCACTAAAATATAATTAGTATATTGGATAAGAGGTTAGAAAATAATTAAAGAATTAATTAAAAGAAGACTTTCTTATTTTAAGCGCTAAAGTACTAAGTAGTACACTAATGGAGCATGATGTGATGGAAGGCATATGGAGGAAGTGTACCATACTTGAATTTTTGCAAGGGTAGATAAGTCTTTTGGCTAAGGGGTAGTAGGTGTGATTTACCAACTTTCCATGTTTATAAAAAAACACCACCACTCCCTTATTTCAACTTTTCATTTCACTCTTCACTTAGTTTCTTCTTGCCTCCATTTTTCTTTGTTCAATCAACTATAAATTCCTAAGCCAAGAACAAAATTAAAAAAAATCATTTTCTCCTCAAACTCCTTCCATGGCTTTGAAAACAACTTAGCAACACACATTTGCAAGTTGCGGTATGAAAAATTAGAGCGCACACCCTAAAAAAGGGTCTGTGGCCAAGAGCAAATGGAAGAAGGAGGGGGTTGGACGTGAGCAATGGGGAGGCTAGGAAGCTTGGACGTGAGCTAGGGTGATGGTAAGGGGTGTTGTGCTAGTTGTTTTCTTTGTGTTTAGTTCTTACTCATTTTAATAAAATCATTAAAGGACATAGACCGGAGTTTGTCGAACCACTATAAATCTCTGTGGCTTCATTTCTTACTCATTGTTATTAGTTTTCTTCACTTTTTATTCTCTCTACTATAATTACTGGATGTTTGTGCCATTTTTTGTTCAAACAATTAGTATGTCTTGTTTTGTAGTTGTTTGTTTTGCTGAAGTTTCGGGGTCAAACTTCTTTTAGGGAGGAAGGATGTAACGACCCAAAATTTGATCGTTTTGATTAAGAATATGTAATTAATTTTAAATACATAAATAATTGATTTTATTAGCTTAAATAACTCACTTTTGTTATTTAATAATGATAGTAAACTTCTTTTGAAATTTTATTCACGAAATTTAATAGTTTGGAGAAAGATTAAAAATGTAACGGAAATTCGTTTTTTGGATTTTCGACTTTTCATCAAACAAAAGTTGTTGTACTTGTTGTGCACACTAGTTTACATTTGAATACACACATTTAACAAATAAGAAGTGGTTAGCACTGAAATATAATTAGTATATTAAATAAGAGGTTAGAAAATAATTAAAGCATCAAGTAAAAGAATACTTTTCTTTCTTATTTTAAGTGCTAAAATACTAAGTAGTACGCTAATGGGGTGTAATGTGATGGAAGGCACATGGAGGAGGTGTAGCATAGTTGAACTTTTGCAATGGTAGAGAGGTCTTTTGGCTAAGGTGTACTAGGTGTAATTTGCCAACTTTCCATGTTTATAAATGTGGTGACCCACCTTTTCGATCCTTGAGAACGACACTTATTACATCCACGATATCCGTATGTCGTTTTCCAAGCATCTAAAAGATGAATTGTCATGGGGTAAAAATAATGAACAAAATAAAATATCTCACAATGAAACTGTTAAATAAAACATAACTGTAATATAGTACATAAGGTTACTCTCAAACTTGGAGTTATCAGAGTGACACAAAAGTACTACAATCAACTTAGGCAATTATAACAACCTTCCTTTACATATGCGAAGGAAAAATACACTTACACAAACTAATAAACAGTGGAATAGCTAGCTAATTAGATGAAGCTTCCTGCTCGAACGCCGTCTTCAAAAGAACCCACAAAAGTTCTATCACTCTCGGACTACCAAATATAAATGATTAACCGAGAGTTTAGGAAAAACAAACAACTTGGGTCAGACAATACGTCTGGTATGAGTAAAATTCTAAACAATAAGTGTAATTAAACAAAAACGTGTGAGACCATGCCGCCAAACGTGGAATGGGTTTTCTATCACAAGAAAAACATCCAAATGTAAAGAATGGATACAAATAACTAACATCATGAAGAGTGCTATACTCTTCCCAATGCAATTAAGGGAAACAAATTCGAAGGTTCAAATCAACAAGGAAAGGAAATTTACCAACAATGACTAGGAGGGTGCACCCCCCTTACCGAAAGCATACATGTAGAATATATACTTGAGAACTCCGAAGGCTCTCGGACACGTCCAAGCCAGACCCCGCCATCGGTTACCGATTATCCGAGTAATTCACATCTTGGTGCACAATTATCCGAATAAAATCTAAAGTAGATGTGATAATACCCTAATGGGGGCAACCCCACATAGCTTGGCTTTCACTCGCTCTTTTGGTTTAGTCGTTTCCAAAAAAGGATAACAAAGCTCAACTGAGCAACACATCGTCTTAGAATGACGAAAAACAAAGAAGGTTGAGGTAATCGATAGTCAACAAACCGACTATTGAAGATAACAAAATAATCATATATGGACAGTAAACCTCATATTCCTACCACTAATTATAGATTTCAAACTTGTACTATTTCTTGCTTAAAAACGAAGTCGGGCAAGTGAAGGTAGTGTTACCTCTAGGGATTTCCTTGACGACAATTTTAACTTTCGAGATAGTGACACGTTTCCATACCCCGACGTTTAGTGCCAAGGATATGACTAAATTCTTTCCATATAAGCGAAGTCGTTTACGAAAACTTTTTATCCATAACCGAATCAAAATTTTACTTTTAAAACCAAATTCGTGTTTGGGCTTCTCATTACAAGTTTTCAACTTTAACAACTTTGTAAAAATGGTTCATTCAGTTTAAAACACCATTATCAAAAAGATTTAATCACTTAAAACATCCTTATTAAATTGTTATTTATCTTCAACTAATATTAATAAGAATGATTAATTCTCTTTAAACTTCGTTAATTATTTTTATTAATTAACTTTAAATACCCATAATTAAAAAGGGTTAATCACTCTACAACATCATTAATTAAATTAATTAAATAATTTTAAATATCATTAATTAAGTTGATTAATTAATTTTAAAACACCATTTTAAAAAGGATTAACTAATTTAAAATTTCATTAATGGAAAAGATTAATTAAACTGAAACTAATTAATTAACTTTAAAAGTAATTAATTAAAAATGATTAATTAATTTTTAAACATCATTAGTTGAAATAATTAATTAGCTTTAATCTATTATTATTTAAGAGATTAATTAAAGGGACAGTTTGGCACAGGTCCCTAATAAGTTTCAAAATACACAAAAACCCTAGTAAAATAAAGTTTGTAAATTAGGTCCCTAGAATTAAGTTACTGAATAATGACATACACTTATGCAATTATTCAGTGAATAATTGCAGACATTTATGCAATTATATCAAAAAATTGCGGAAAATTCCGCAATTATTCATCCAAAAAATTTTGGAAATTTACGCAATTTTTTCAAAAAATTGCGGAAAATTCCGCAATTATTCACCCAAAAAATTGCGGAAATTTACGCAATTTTTTCAAAAGTTGCGGAAAATTCCGCAATTATTCACCAAAAAAATTGCATAACTATATGCAATTACTTAGTAACTTAATTCTAGGGACCTAATTTACACACTTTTTTTACTGGGGTTTTTGTGTATTTTGAAACTTACTAGGGACCTGAGCCTAATATTCACTTAATTAAACTTAATCGTCAATAGATAAAATAGTTAATTAATTTTAAACATTATTAATAAAGTAACTAATTAAATTCAAAACACATCATTAACAAGTTAATTAATTAACTTTAATCCTTATTAATTAAATAATTAATTAAATTTAAAAAAAACATTACTAAAATAATTAATGAAATTTGAAATCATTCTTATTCAAAAACTTGATTAACTTATAAAACAAACCCAAGCTCAAGAAATAATGCGAAAGATTTTGATAAGAGTGCGTTTGTCGAAAGTGCCGATATAGCGATAGGCGCTATACGGACAGTTCGACAACTATTTTCATGTCACTTGCCATCACATAACCAAAAGAAAGCATAACACAAGGTACTTAACTATTATACAACATGTAGAAAGCAGTCACTAACAATAGCTTTTACTACTAACTTTTCAAGATGCTTACTAACTCGCTTACTAACTACCAAGGCGACAACTTTCCAAAGCGTTAACTAAACCAACATTCATCACGTGATACTACATATAAACAAGTATTCGTAGGCTATAAAAATAAGTAACATTAAATTTAAAAGTTTTAGTTTGAAAGGTGAGATTTTTACTCAAGGAAATGTCCACTAAATCAAACTGAACTTTGAATAAATCTCGGATCATCCTTAGATCTTGAATTTTCTTTTTGGAAGACTTGATTTTTGTGGGCTAGGAGGCAATACGGTTTGGCCTAGGACTTAGGATAGCTCAGCATAAGTAGTGAAGAGGTGGCGTGGCCTTGTTTTAGCAAGAGAAGATGTAGAAGATTTTAGACAAGGGTTTTAAGAGTTTTAAATGAAAAAAAATTGATTTATAAACTTTTAAATAAACATGGTAGCCATGGAAGTGTTTTCAGAGAGCTTGAAGGAGGTGTAGAAAGTAAGAATGGAAGTGAAAAATGAAAATAAAATTCATGAAATCACTTTTATATGGAATGCATTTAGGAATTTACCAAAGTACCCATTAGTACAAGCCCTCCACTCAATGAATGCCACATCACCAAGCTTGTCTCCTCCCTTTAATTTTCTAAATTTTCTTATCCCCCTTTCTTTTCCAACATGCCAACATGTATTTAATGTCCGAAGTATTTTTGTTTGTAATGAAATGATGTTTTATGACAATTTTCCATCTTATTTTTATACAGTTACATAAGGCGTATCATACTTATTATAGTTATTTAGTTAATATGTGTGTGTGTGTATCAAAAATAAATTCTAATTTATTATAAATGTGAATATATATTACTCAAATGCGCACAACATTTTCTGACAACTTTTAGACACTAAAAAGTCAAAATTTCGGAATACGATTTCTGGTCACAATTTCGATTTTCCTTTGAGCAAGATGTTTTCTAAACAAATTTTGAAAACTATTTTACCATCATTAGATATTATTTAAAAGAGCTTTATTTTAGTCAGAAAATCCATTAATTAATTATTTAAAAATATATTAAATATCCATATTTTAAAGAGGTTAAATTACGGGTCGTTACACTTTCCCCCCATAAAAGAATTTCGTACCCAAAATTAACACTTAAGGAGATAACTCAAAAAGGGCATATATATATATATCATTAAACACATACAACATATACACACTAAGCAATTACTATATCACAAACAGTGCATACATAATTCATACAAACAAACACTATCCTAACATCAACTCAGGGTAAGCTTCCCTCATGCCATCTACAGTCTCCCAAGTGCAATCTCTAGGATCTTCACTCCACTGTACTTTGACCAAGTCCACCACCTTAGTCCTTAATCGTTTCTTATCCCGATCGAAAATTTGAATAGGTTGTCTCACAATGGTCAAGTCGGGCTCAACTTCCATATCCTCATGTTGAGATGGTGGAATAATCAAACTAGAATCATGTACATACTTACGTAGATGGGATACGTGAAAGACATCATTTACGCCCAACTATTTAGTCAGTAACTCCACTTTATGTGCAAGAGTTCCTATCCTTTTGAGTATCTTAAAAGGTCCAATAAAACGAGGAGCTAGCTTTCCTCCTTTCCCAAACCGAATCACGCCTCTTATCAGAGAAACTTTGATGAATATGTAGTCCCCAGCTGCGAACTCCAAATCTTGACTCTCATATTTGCATAGTTCTTCTACCGACTCTGAGTTGTCTTCAAGTGCTTTCTAATCCAATCTACCTTATTTGTGGCATCACGAACTATATCTAGTCCAAGTACTAAGCAGTCTCCTGGTTCCACCTAACAAGATGGAGACCTAGAAGGCCTTCCATACAATGCCTCAAAAGGCGCCATTCCAATACTTGCTTGAAAACTGTTGTTATAAGCGAACTCAACTAATGGCATGTGGTCCTCCTATGAATCTCCAAAGTCTAGCACCAAAGCTCGAAGTAAATCTTCCAGAACACGATTCACCCTTTCAATCTACCCATCTGTCTGAGGGTGATAAGCTGTGCTCAAACTTAGCTCTGTCCCAAGTGCATCATGCAAACCTCTTCAGAACCGGCTTGTGAAGATCGAATCCCGATCACTCAAAATACCACAAGGAATGCCATGAAGCCTAACAATCTCTTTAACATATAACTGAGTCAAACTAGCAGCCATCCTTCTTGCCTTGACTGGTAAGAAGTGAGTGCTCTTGTTTAACCTATCAACGATAACCCAAATTCCTTCATTACCTTTCCGCGATCTAGGTAACCCATCGATGAAATCCATAGAAATTCGCTCCCACTTCCACTTCAGAATCTCAAGTGGCTGAAGCAGTCTGTATGTCTTTTAGTGACTTACCGTTACTGTGACGACCCGGAATTTTTAGATATTTGAAATTGGAATATTTAATTGATTTTAAATATTTAAAAGGTTAATTTTAACTTCAATTTCAAATATCACTATTTATTTGGATAATTTAAATTATTGAATTTAAACAATTGGAAATTGGGTAGAATATGAAATCTGGAGTTTCAAGCTTGTTAAAAATAATTTGAAGACTTGGAAAATTTATATTGATAATACTGAAGGTGGTAGAACTTTTAAAAATTGAATTCAAAAGTGTATTGTTCAGTTATAAAAATATATCGTTTAAATTGATATTAAAAAATAGCCTTCTGGGGCATAGTCTTGGAATTCGACGAAACCAGTTCCGTTGTGTCCGTAATAGTGTATTATTATCGGATTTCAAATTTCGTATTGATTGGAGTTATTGTGTGAGCGTATGATATATAAACGCGCTGAAATTTATATCGAATTCAATATAATAACTGGATCCAAAAGGCTATCTTCTCCGTACGATCGAATTTGGACTCGAAACCTTTTCCAATGCGTTCGAAATAGGGGTATAACCTTATAAATGCTTGGCAGCACGCCTCGATAGGAATTCAAAATTTTGAGTTACGATTTCGAGACAATTCAAATTTAAATTTGAATTAATGTATATTCAATTTTGTTGACCAGTCAACCTGCAGTTGAAATAATGTCACACCAGTATATTTTTTCGTTCACTTCAAAATACTGTAGCTCATCTGCTACATGCAACATCTTATCTTGTCTCCCCATTTCTTTCCAAATTCACACGCAACAAATTTTTAAAAATCAAAGTAAAAAAAAAGGGGTCGCCCCTGGTTCCCTTTAAAAAAACCCACGCATCTTATTTTTCCCTCAATTCAAAATCTCAAATTCATTCTAGTGAAAGAAAAAAAACGAACGAGACTTATGCTCTTTCAAGGTTCGAAACCAGTTCGAACAAAAAGGGGAAAAAAGTAAAAAGTAAAGAAATCGAATTCGTTTCGAATCAGAATCGTGAGCTTATTTTTCTGCCTCGGTTCAAATTTGTAAAGGTGGGTGTGCGTTTACGTACGCGCGCGCAAGGGGCCGAGACGGCGAGTGGTGTTGGTGTAGCGATTTGAGGATGGTGATGGTCTCGCGACGGCTCGGTTGTGGTGGTCGCCGGTGGCGTTCGTCCTTCGTTCGATAGGAGGCTCGATCTGGGCGACGTAGTGGAACGAGGGTTCGGGAAGGGAGGCGCGTTGGTATGGAGTTGGCGTGGTCGACGAGGAGGGAATCTCGTTCGAAGCATTCAGTCGTGAAGCTCTGGATTTTCTTCGAGCTCATTTTGGGTCCTGTTTGCGTTAAGGTAATTTATTTATTTTAAATATATATATATATATATATATTTGCAGTATAGATTTACAGTAAGGTTTAATAAGAAGTTTTGCTCTTAATAATAAAGCATATCTAGTAAGGAAAGTATAATAAAAATAAATATATATATACACTCACATTTCTTTTTTAAATTTAATAGATAAACAGTAAAGCAGAATATATATATATATATATATATATATATATGTGAGATTTAGAAAATGGACATTTTAAATGGTAATATAGATTATTTTATAGGTGTACATTTATATTAATTTTGGAATCTATATATATGCTATTTTCATATGGGTATGGAATCTCAAAGAAATAAAGATAAGAATAAATATACACATACATACTTTTAATTTACTGGTCTTAAACAATGAATTTAGTGATTAACTTATTTATTTAACTTATCTAATGTATTTTGGTTACTAAAGGATTTTTTTTAAAAAAGGGAAATACTAGTTTAAATTTAAATCATTAGATTAAAATAAATTTTTTAAAACGGTAGTTAATTATCCAATTTGTTTGAATGTTAATAAACCGTACAATATTTATTCATGCTCAAAATCGAGAAACAAGTCGAGATTTGGATTGGAATTGCAAACATCAAAGGTGAGTTAATCTCACTCATCTAGGTTTAATTTAAATTAAATAGATAAATTTAAATAATTGGTTGAATGATTGAATTGATTGGATGGGATATATTACATAGTAGTATATATATATATTGGAGTGATTGATTTCCCGCATTATAGCGGATGAGACCCTATGCGCCGCATAATAGCGGATGATATTATATAAACCCATATACCGCGATATTCCACCTCGAAGTGGAATTGGTATTGTACTAACGTCTGTGGATGTAGGGAAATAGGTTGGAGGGATCCAACTGGATTCCTCAAATTTATTTAGATTTTTTAATATCTTGTGTTATGATATTCTATGATGATTTTATTGATAATTGGAATGTTGGATGCTATGGTATGTTTGAATATATTTCGGTATAATGAGTTATTAAAATATATAGAATTGGATTTTGATGAGAAAATAAAAGAGAGAATTTTAAGTAAATAATTTTAGGGAAATTGAATAAATTAAAGAATGAATTGGAAAAGAATAAAAGTGATTCTAAATTTTTAATGAATAAATTCCGAGTATGGGAAGGGAATTTTAATTTAACAAAGAAATATTAAATTTTAAACTTAAGTGATATTATATCAAGAAATAAAGAATTTTTTTTTAATTCAAGGTTTGAATTTATTTAAAAGGATAAAGAAGGAATTTGGGAAATCTGAAATTTGTATTTTTAGTTAAAAAGATTTTAATCATAATGAAGAAACAAAATCTGAAGTTAACGGATTTGAATAAATTGAATAAGTAGAGGAGTTTATTTCCAATCGAGTAATTTGGAAATCAATTTGAGATTTGATTTAACTGTTTAAAATTAGAATTTTAAAAGCTTAATGAGACTATGGAATTTATAAACTGGGTTTATAAAGGTGAATATATCAGTGGATATTTGAAAGAATAAATTCATGGTGGGAATTTATTAAAGGAATGGGTAAATTAGTTTTAGAAATAAATAGTGATTTATTTTTAAATATGTGAGAGAGAAGTGTATTTCCATGAATAGCCAAGAACGTTTTCAAAGCAAATTTTTAAGTATAAGCTAAAAGTTTAAGGTTGTTTTAAAATATGTTTTAGAAAATTTATTATTCTTAAATGTTTAAATTTAAGGCAAGTATTTTTCAAATTTATTTTAGTAGTAATTATTTAAAGATGGCTTGGTATTATGTTTTAAAAGATAAAAATCTGGTTTTATATTTTATTTAAGTAGCTTTATTTTAAATATTCTTAAAGTATATATCTTTGAATAAAGTATTAAAGTAGTTTTATTTTAAATGTTTTGTTTAAAGTATATTTTATAATATAGTATTTTAAATTATTTTAGAAAGCTAAAGTGTTTGTACTTGGTGATTTGAGTGGAAATAGAAAATATTTGGGAAATTTATTCCATGAGAGAAGAACGGTTTGAAACTGTTTTGAAAAGGGCTGAAAATGGAAATATATCTTGCGAAGATATTTATGAGGTAAATAAATAATTTGGAAAATTATTTATTGTTTGATGGATGTTTGTGAATGTTAATTGATAGTTAAATCACCGACTATCAATATTGGACAATACGCTGATCGTTTCGAAGAGACCAGGATCGAGATTAATTTCTCGAAAACCACTTCGATCCGGTTTGTACGTTTTCATAGGGAAAACGAGTTTGGAGTCGAAGATGGAGCAGTAAAGTGCAAAGGCTAATCACTACTAATCCTGAGGATGATTCCAAAATGGATATAGTAGGAATAGTGCCTTCGGTTCCGTTCGAACTCGGATCGGACTTGTATGGATGAACGCTTTCGGAACATCATCAAGTGGACGATAAGCATTCCAAGGGATATGTTCTAAAAAGGTAACGCTTAGCCTCTAGCCTCATCAACCGGGAATGACTGAAAATCAGGGGTTATGCAGCAAGGCTATGTGGGTAGCACCCATTAGGGTGAGGTCATCCCTGTCTAGATGTCCCTTTTTATTTCGGCTTAGTGGTGCGGTTGCTGATCCCAACCGTAGGGTGATCTTACTCGGAATTATCCAGTAAGGGGTAGTTCTGGCCTTGTGTTGCAGGGGATCGGGCGTGGTCCTCGGTACGCTGATCTAGACCAGGTACTGTGAAAGGTGGTACCCCAGTGCCTAGTCATTAGATAGAAATCCATTCTCCCTACGCCCCTGTACGATTTTGATTGTACCCAACTATTGCTGAAACGTGAGGTGCAAGCATTTCAGCTAGATTCTATTTTACTTTCTATAGACACTATTATAATATCAGAGGATTTTGATAAAAAGTGTTTTGGCTATTGTAAGGTAAAAACCCGACATGTTTCTTTGTGGCGTGGTCTTACGAGATGCTTTTGATTTCAAAGGGTTTTGAAATTTTAAAAATCCAATTGAGTGTGTTTTCTAACGCTGGTTTTCCAGACTGACTCAGGTGTTATTTTATTACAATGTTCGGGTCAGACCGAGTATTATAGGATACAGGTTATGATGCTGTGGAGCTCAGGAGACGAGCTGGATGGCGAGACGTATCACTTGTACTTGGTATATATTCCGCTGTGTTGTGTCCTGTGTATTCTATTATGAGTCAAGTTAATATAACTGACCAGTATTTGATTCTGATTGTATTGTACTCTAATGATGTAATGTATAAACAGATAAAAATTCTTGTTTGAATGATTAGTCATTTATCTATTATATATTGTTCCACTGCGTTTGTGAGATTCTAATGTTGTTTTGGCTTCTCCTTCTTCTACCTCCTTCTTCTTCTAATCTTGATGGTTCGATTTTTTCGGGTATGAAAAATAGGGTTGTCATAGTTGGTATCAGAGCTTAGGCTAGCGATAACCTTGGCTCTGGTGGGGATTACTCATAGAATAGAATCTATAGTACTCTAGAATGAGTTTGAGTGTAATAATACATATGAGTGCGTATTTGTTAGTGAATATAAAATTTGTTTTTATACTGTGTTGATTTATTGGTTGAGTGTTTATGGATTCTGGTCGATATGTGGGACACCATGTCATCGATAGGGGTTTCTAAACTCTTGAATAAGATAAACCGACACAGTATTGTTTTAAAAGTAGGGTAAATGAAATAATTTACCTAAATTATTTTTGTATATGAAAGAAATAATTTTCAGAAATTATTATAGATATATATGGATGATTGGATGCTAAGAAGTGATAATATTAAATTATTATCACTATTGTGAGGAAATTGAATAAGAAATTGAAATCGTAACTAACAGCTAAGAAATAAATTCATATACAAATGAGATATGTAAATGTAAACTAAAAAGTGATTTATAATCTGAAATAGAATTCTAGAGAAATATTTGAAAATAAATTGAGTTGGAAATTCCAGAGTAATGTTGGATATGAATTGGATGGATTTGGAATTTGAAATTTTTGGGAAGTTTAAATTCTTTTGAGTTTGAAAATAGTTTTCAAAGGTTTTGGAGAAATAATGGTGATATTATTTCGGTAATATTTTTTGAATTGGATTTGAAATCTAGAGAGATTTGGAATTTTAAAAATATTTGGAGGGGTTTTAAAAGAGATAAAAGCATTTAACTCTCTTTCGGTCGTTAGAAAATAACTTCGGTGATGACTGCAGCATCATCGATGTTCATTTTCGAGTTTCCAAGAGAGAAATTGCTACCTGAAGTTTGGAATTGGAGTTGTTTGCAAAACTGTTTTTGGTTATAAAATGCAAAGGGATAATTGGATATACCCAAGAAGTTTGGATATGATTAATTTCAAAGGTGATTTTGAAATTTTGGGAAATTGTTTAAACTCTGGAATCTTATTTAAAATGTTTAAGGAATAATAAATAAGTTGTGACTTATAAAATTTAGAAGTGGAATAAATAAGCCCAAAATAAAATTGTTTTGTTTTTTTTGGAAAATGAATAAAAATCCAAAACTTGAATTATAAAATAGATTGAACTCAAGTAAAATAGTTAAAGTGGTTTTTGAAATAAAAATCAAATATTAGGTATAAAATTGGAATAAACTAATTGATAATTAATTAGTTAATGAAATATGGAAATGGAATTTGAATTGGTTAAATGAAAGTTGAATTGTGAGTTATTAATGGAGTTTGGAAATGAACTTGGGTTTTAAGTAAAAAATTCGACTCGAAGTGTTAATAAATTAAAATATGATTGAAGTGTTGTCAAATGAAATGAAGTTGGATTAAGATAAAGATGATTTGAATTGCAAATAATATCCATGTGGGTAGAAATAAATTGAATGGCCTTGTTATTAATAAAATGAATTCAGAAATAAATTGTGAATGAAAATTAGAATTTATAATGGATTGAATGAGTATACTAATTGAATTAAATCTGTAAAATAAAATGGAATTGAATAAAATTCTATGAATTGATAGAAGTAAACAAAATTGATTTTTGAATCAATTGACATGAATATGGGTTATTTTGAATTATAAATTGTGACGACCCACCTCTATACCCACGCTAGACAAGAACACTACGGTGTAGTGCTGTCGACTAGCACGGAGAATAAGGCTGTGGAGGAGCGACCATCCATGTAACTTCTTTGTGCGAGCACCGATATGTCAGATAGAATAGAATGTATATCATTTAAGGTGGAAATCAGACATACCGATACAAACCCAAAGCTATTACACAGTGGCTATATATAATCTTCGGAAACAAACATAGAAATAATCATAACATAAATCAGTCACAGACATCCATATCACAAAGGCGGAAGAAGATATGAATAAATATATAACACATAAAAGTGTACATCAGAGTAGTGGTCGGAAAGATCCACGATAATACAAAAGGATAGCAACAAGTGATATACAAAAGAATAAGTACACAACATAGAGTCTATATCTCAAATGTGTACGTCCAAAAACTACTAATCTATGTAGTTAGCCAAAAGTCAGAATAATCCTGAAGAGAAGTCAAGCAGAAGCACCTGTAACATCTCGGTCTGACCCGAGTATTATTTATAAGAAAATAATAAACGGATCAGTCTAGCTATAAATATCAGATGATATGGTATAAAGTAAAAGACATGGCATGAACATGTAATAACCATAATGGCATAGTACTATAAGTATGTAATTGAAAATCAACAAGAGATTAATCAATATCACAAGAATCTTCTCAAAGATAAAATAGGGTATCATACCGTAAACTTGTATTCATAACAAGTCAATGACACATGAATTCACCAATGCACAAAAACTGATATCATATCAATGAAAATCATGAAAAGTGGTGAAGCATAAATTCCAGAAATCAACACCAGAAATCCAGAAATCACATAAAAAAGGGGAAAAAGGCCTAATACATGAACGGGAGTATGCAAACTCACCAACGCGTGAAACACTTAAACGAGAAGCTATCTCATGGAAGCTATCCATTAAATTTCCACACAGAGATGGCCCGAAGACCATGGGGTGCTACCCCATATATGTGATGGAGAAACATCACAAAAGCGGGGTCTAGTCTCCCTCACAGACAAAGAGACATCGCTCAATCGCTAGTCTAAATCACAAAAAATGATCGTCATGATCATTAGGAAGTGTCAATTACACTAAGCCAGTAAATATATGAGTTTAGCTTCATGTCCCATAACCACTAGCTTAACTTAAATATTTACGAACAAACTGTAGATCTCCACTAGGAAATTGTCACAAAAGGGTTCAATCGAACAAGTCCTAGAGCTAACCGACGAAGTGAACGCAAGCGTTTCATACCACTCGTTTTACTAAGTCGTTTAATTCGATTTCTCATCCGAGTGAAGTAAAGGCTTGTATATACTAATAGATTGGAAAACGGTTTAGGAAAAAGAGCTTTGTAATAAAATAGAGTTGAAATCGCTTTGACGAAAGAGTTTTGATATTTACTACTAGTATTGAAACCTTCATATTTTTAAAGTGACAAATCACAAAAATGATTGTAGAAACAATCTATCACAAAAATTCACATTCGAAGACGTGAACAAAATCCAAGGAAATTAGCTCAAAATGCATCAAAGTGGAAGTTCCGTTGAATGTTTTTTTTTCAGATAAGATCCCCTACAGAGGGGGGTCCAAGGGGGTGGCAACCCTCTAGGTGGGGGTGCAGGGGCAACGCCCCTACTACGGTGTTCGACCTAGTGAAGACAAACGACCTAGTAAAGACAAACGACCTAGTGAAGCCAAGCGACCTACGACCAAGAAGGTGCGACCTAAGGAAGACTCTCGACATAACATGGCCGACCTAAGTGCAAACGACCTAAGTGGTCAAAGGGACGCGACCTATCAAGTCAACAGGACGAGCGACCTAACATGATACAGCAAAGAGGCGCGCGACCTAACTGGGTACGCGACCTAACTCTGAGCGACCTAAGGTAGCACGACCTAAGGCAGAAACGACCCAATGAGGAACGACCTAAGGGAATATTGTCGAGCGACCTAAGCATGGTGCGACCTAAGGGAACGTGACCTAAGGGTACGCGACCTAAAGAGGTTCGCGACCTAAGGGGTACGCGACCTAACGAGGTTCGCGACCTAAGGGGTACGCGACCTAACGAGGTTCGCGACCTAAGGGGTACGCGACCTAACGAGGTTCGCGACCTAACATGATACAGCAAAGAGGTGTGCGACCTAACTGGGTACGCGACCTAACTTTGAGCGACCTAAGGTAGCACGACCTAGGCAGAAACGACCCAATGAGGAACGACCTAAGGTCAGAGCGAGCTAAATGCAGGCAGGGCCTCCTCCACGCCAGAGCGACCTATGGCCCCGTGACCTACGACCTAAGCCACGCGACCTAACTGCAGGCGACCTAAATGCCAACGAGCTAAATGCACAGAGGCGATTTTTCCCTAGCCCGAGCGACCTAACTGCAGTAATATGCCAAAACACACGAAAATTTCGGATTTTCACTGATTCAATCCAAACCAAATGCAAATGCATATGCACAAGTGATAGGGAATCATTCCCAACAAACCAATGATAGTTATAGGCAAGATGTGAGATTAAAAATCTCACCTTTTCACGGAATTTGATGAAGATGAAGCTCGGGAGCAAAGCAAAGATCAACCACAAGCTTGAATCAATGTCTTCACTTTGAATTTGGAGTTAGATGTTGAATTTGCTAAAGAACTTGAGCTTGGAATTATAATTTCCCATTCCCTCCACCATTTTTGATAAAGCTTGAAGTGTTTGATGAAGTGGTGAAGAGGAGAGGGGGTTGGGACTGAGTTAACAAATGGTTCAGCCCAAACCAAAGCTCCAAGCAAAAAGTGACGAAAATTTCACTATCTCCAAACATATCGAAGTTTACACTCAAAAAGATCGCAAACGTCATTTTGAACTCAATGGAGGTGGTCTCGAGTCCTAATTTGACAGTATGCAAAAAGTAGCTTTTCGGACTAACACCCAACTAACGATAAAATATTTAAATAAAATATTTAAATATAAAATTGATAAATATGCGGGTTGTTACATAAATGAATTGGAGGTAAGTAAGTGAGTTGTACATCACTTAAATTGAATGCAAGGGTAAGAAAGCGAGTGAAAGCAATTGAATTGGTGATTGAAACCTTATTAATTACTTATAAGTGTTGTTTGGTATGTATGGCTTATGAAATCCATGTATTAGCTTTGTAAACGCAAGTGAAATAATGTAAATTGCATATATTTGACACTTACACGTTTTAATTGAGTTAGTACAGGTATAGGGAAGCCGTGTGGCTAGATTTGGTTGCGCAAATTGCTAAAACAATAAGCCGCTTGCTTAAAAATGCTAAATAGAGGTACGCCTACGCAATAAAAAGATAGGAAATATGAACTGTTGTTTGTTTTTTTGTTCTCCGACCATGTGGGTCGATGTATATATATTTATATCTCTTGTCAAATTGCAAAAGCTTCTCCGTACAAAGGGGACTCAGCCAAAATTTTCTGAAAATTTGGGAGTTCGAAAATTTTTGGAAATTTTCACTAACGACAAATGGTTTTAAATTGGAATTTGAGATAAAGGTAAATAAAATTCAATATTCAAAGTTTGAAGATAAATTGAATTCAAGCAAAATTGAAAATGAAAATGTGAATGCAAAACGGGAGAAAGTATTTAGATTTGAAAATAATTAATGAATTGAAGCAAATTGAAATTTATAGGGAATTGGAATTCAATTTGAATATAAAATTCGGCAGTGAAGAAGTAAAATAAATATAATAAAATATTTATATTGAACTTAATAAATGAAGAATGAAATTCTTAAGTAAATTGGTATTGGGAATATACTAAGTAATTTTGGAATGGAGAAATATACTAAGTGAATAATTGAATGAAGTTTAAAACTGAAAGTTGTGAAATGGGGTAATTGTGGATAGGTGGATAGAAATCAAAATGAATGTGAATAAAAGGAAATTGATATAGTTAATAATCAATGGATATAAATACGTAGGATGTACGTATATTCTTTTATTCGCATAGCGATTTTATCCAGATTCGAGCACAGAATTTCGAGATAGTTACATCGGTCCGAGTTTGGATTTTTCACTTGATTTTCGACGGCGAACCCGAGATATGGATTTTGATTGATTCTGGATATTCTCTATCATAGTTTGTGGCTATGCAAGGAGAATGACGGTTTCTGATCAAGAAACCAGATTTGAGTCCGCACTAGAGAGTCGGGTGGACGATACTAGTTCGGAAGTGAAATTGTGTGGTCGAGTGAGCGATCGAATTTGGTATTGCGTACGGATGATATATGTGCATCGTACGGGCTTGAGTAAAGCAAATATTGAAAATTTGTAAAGTGATGAATAAAATGTTTTTTGGGATTTTGTAATTGGATATTATTGCTAAGTAGGACATAGGTGTTTAAAAAGCCAAAAGGAAATTTGGATTTTTGATTTCAGAACATAAATTGAAATTTGCTCGGCAAAGGTATGTGTAAATTTCTGTATGAAATTTGATCATTTTCTTGTCTAGCCACTTGGCTTTTTGTTTTCTTTTGAAATTTGGGGGCCCGTAGAGGCGTTTTGTAGTTGTACCGATCTAGCTGCGCAAAGGAGACGCTGGCGAAATTTTTTGAAAATTTAAGGAGTTAGAAAATTTTGATAATTCAAAATTTGGTTCCAAATTTAAATTTGAATTGTTAAGTCATATTGTTTGGGACTTATGGATAAGTTGTAAAGTTAGAAAGAGGGTTAGTGTGTCTTAATAAAAGATTATTTTGGAAAGTTGTTTTAAACTATTTGGATTTGAGAAAATAGTTAACGGGAATTAAATCATTCTTCCTAACTAGTAATTTCAGGGACGAAATTCTTTTAAGGGGGTAGGAATGTGACGACCCGGAATTTTTAGATATTTGAAATCAGAATATTTAATTGATTTTAAATATTTAAAAGGTTAATTTTAACTTAAATTTCAAATATTGCTATTTATTTGGATAATTTAAATTATTGAATTTAAACAATTGGAAATTGGGTAGAATATGAAATCTGGAGTTTCAAGCTTGTTAAAAATAATTTGAAGACTTGAAAAATTTACATTGATAATACTGAAGGTGATAGAACTTTCAAAAATTGAATTAAAAAGTGTTTTGTTCAGTTTTAAAAATATATCGTTTAAATTGATATTAAAAAATAGCCTTCCGAGGCACATTCTTGTAATTCGACGAAACTAGTTCTGTTGGATCTGTAATAGTGTATTATTATCGGATTTCAAATTTCGTAGTGATTGGAGTTATTGTGTGAGCGTAGGATATATAAATGCGCCGAAATTTATATCGAATTCAATATAATAACTGGATTCAAAAAGCTATCTTCTCCATATGATCGAATTTGGACTCGAAACTTTTCCAACGCGTTCGAAATAGGGGTATAACCTTATAAACGCCTGGCTGCAAGCCTCGATAATAATTGAAAATTTCGAGTTATGATTTCGAGACAATTCAAATTTAAATTTGAATTAATGTATATTCACTTTTGTTGACCAGTCAACCTGTAGTTGAAATAATGTCACACCAGTATTTTTTTTCGTTCACTTCAGAATACTATAGCTCATCTACTACATGCAACATCTTATCTTGTCTCCCTATTTCTTTCCAAATTCACAAGCAACAGATTTTTAAAAATCAAAAGAAAAAAAAGGGGTCGCCCCTGCTTCCCTTTAAAAAAACCCACACATCTTATTTTTCCCTCAATTCAAAATCTCGAATTCATTCTAGTGAAAGAAAAAAAACGAATGAGACTACTACACTTTCAAGGTTCGAAACCCAGTTCGAACGAAAAGGGAAAAAAAGTAAAAAGCAACGAAATCGAATTCGTTTCGAATCAGAATCGTGAGCTTATTTTTCTACCTCGGTTCAAATTCGTAAAGGTGGGTGTGCGTTTGGGGATGGTGATGGTCTCGCGACGGCTCGGTTGTGGTGGTGACTGGTGGCGTTCGTCCTTCGTTCGATAGGAGGCTCGATCAGGGCGACGTGGTGGAACGAGTGTTCGGGAAGGGAGGCGCGTTGGTATGGAGTTGGCGTGGTCGACGAGGAGGGAATCTCGTTCGAAGCATTCAGCCGTGAAGCTCTGGATTTTCTTCGAGCTCATTTTGGGTCCTGTTTGCGTTAAGGTAATTTATTTATTTTAAATATATATATTTGTAGTATAGATTTACAGTAAGGTTTAATAAGAAGTTCTGCTCTTAATAATAAAGCATATCCAGTAAGGAAAGTATAATAAAAATAAATATATATATACACTCACATTTCTATTTTAAATTTAATAGATAAACAGTAAAGCAGAAAATATATATATATATATGTGTGTGTGTGAGATTTAGAAAATGGAGATTTTAAATGGTAATATAGATTATTTTATAGGTGTACATTTATATTAATTTTGGAATCTATATATATGCTATTTTCATATGGGTATGTAATCTCAAAGAAATAAAGATAAGAATAAATATACACATACATACTTTTTATTTATTGGTCTTAAACAATGAATTTAGTGGTTAACTTATTTATTTAACTTATCTAATTATTTTGGTTACTAAAGGATTTTTTTAAAAGGGAAATATTAGTTTAAATTTAAATCATTAGATTAAATAAATTTATTAAAACGGTAGTTAGTTATCCAATTTGTTTCAATGTTAATAAACCGTACAATATTTATTCAAGCTCAAAATCGAGAAACAAGTTGAGATTTGGATTGGAATTGCAAACATCAAAGGTGAGTTAATCTCACTCATCTAGGTTTAATTTAAATTAAATAGATAAATTTAAATAATTGGTTGAATGATTGAATTGATTGGATGGGATATATTATATAGTAGTTTATATATATATATTGGAGTGATTGATTTCCCGCATTATATAGCGGATGAGACCCTATGCGCCGCATAATAGCGGATGATATTATATAAACCCATATACCGCGATATTCCACCTCGTAGTGGAATGGTATTGTGCTAACGTCTGTGGATGTAGGGAAACAAGTTGGAGGGATCCAACTGGATTCCTCAAATTTATTTAGATTGTTTAATATCCTGTGTTATGATATTCTATGATGAATTTTATTGATAATTGGAATGTTGGATGCTATGGTATGTTTGAATATATTTCGGTATAATGAGTTATTAAAATATATAGAATTGGATTTTGATGAGAAAATAAAAGAGAGAATTTTAAGTAAATAATTTTAGGGAAATTGAATAAATTAAAGAATGAATTGGAAAAGAATAAAAGTGATTCTAAATTTTTAATAAATAAATTCCGAGTATGGGAAGGGAATTTTAATTTAACAGAGCAATATTAAATTTTAAACTTAAGTGATATTAAATCAAGAAATAAAGATTTTTTTTTTAATTCAAGGTTTGAATTTATTTAAAAGGATAAAGAAGGAATTTGGGAAATATGAAATTGGTATTTTCAGTTAAAAAGATTTTAATCATAATGAAGAAACAAAATCTGAAGTTAACGGATTTGAATAAATTGTGTAAGTAAAGGAGTTTATTTCAAATGGAGTAATTTGTAAATCAATTTGAGATTTGATTTAAGTGTTTAAAATTGGAATTTTAAAAGGGTAATGAGACTATGGAATTTATAAACTGGGTTTATAAAGGTGAATATATCAGTGGATGTTTGGAAGAATAAATTCACGGTGCGAATTTATTAAAGGAATGGGTAAATTAGTTTTAAAAATAAATAGTGATTTATTTTTCAAGATGTGAGAGAGAAGTGTATTTCCCTGAAAAGCCAAAAACGTTTTGAAAGCAAATTTTTAAGTATAAGCTAAAAGTTTAAGGTTGTTTTAAAATATGTTTTAGAAAATTTATTATTCTTAATTGTTTAAATTTAAGGCAAGTATTTTTCAAATTTATTTTAGTAGTAATTATTTAAAGATGGCTTGGTATTATGTTTTAAAAGATAAAAATCTGGTTTTATATTTTATTAAGTAGCATTATTTTACATATTCTTAAAGTATATATCTTTGAATAAAGTATTAAAGTAGTTTTAATTTAAATTTTTTGTTTAAAGTATATTTTATAATATAGTATTTTAAATTATTTAGAAATCTAAAGTTTTTGTACTTGGTCATTTCAGTGGAAATAGAAAATATTTGGGAAATTTATTCCATGAGAGAAGAACGGTTTGAAACTGTTTTCAAAAGGGTTGAAAATGGAAATATATCTTGCGAAGGTATTTATGAGGTAAATAAATAATTTCGAAGAGACCGGGATCGAGATTAATTTCTCGAAAACCACTTCGATCCGGTTTGTACGTTTTCGTAGGGAAAACGAGTTTGGAGTCGAAGATGGAGCAGTGAAGTGCAAGGGCTAATCGCTACTAATCCTGAGGATGATTCCAAAATGGATGTAGTAGGAATAGTGCCTTCGGTTCCATTCGAACCCGGAACGGACTTGTATGGATGAATGCTTTCGGAACATCGTCAGGTGGACGATGAGCATTCCAAGGGATATGTTCTAAAAAGGTAACGCTTAGCCTCTAGCCCCATCAACCTGGAATGACCGAAAATCAGGGGTTATGCAGCAAGGCTATGTGGGTAGCACCCATTAGGGTGAGGTCATCCCTGTCTAGATGTCCCTTTTTATTTCGGCTTAGTGGTGCGGTTGCTGATCCCAACCGTGGGGTGATCTTACTCGAAATTATCCATTAAGGGGTAGTTCCGGCCTTGTCTTGTAGGGGATCGGGCGTGGTCCTCGGTACGCTGATCTAGACCAGGTACTGTGACAGGTGGTACCCCAGTGCCTAGTCATTAGTTGGAAATCCATTCTCCCTACGCACCTGTAAGGTTTTGATTATGCCCAACTATTGCTGAAACGTGAGATGCAAGCATTTCAGCTAGATTCTATTTTACTTTCTATAGACACTATTATAATATCAGAGGATTTTGATAAAAACTGTTTTGGCTATCGTAAGGTAAAAACCCAACATGTTTATTTGTGGCGTGGTCTTACGAGATGCTTTGATTTCAAAGGGTTTTGAAATTTTAATAATCCAGTTGAGTGTGTTTTCTCACACTGGTTTTCCAGACTGACTCGGGTGTTATTTTATTATAATGCTCAGGTCAGACCGAGTATTATAGGATACAGGTTATGATGTTGTGGAGCTCAGAAGACGAGCTGGATGGCGAGACGTATCACTCGTACTTGGTATATATTCCGCTATGTTGTGTATTGTGTATTCTGTTGTGAGTCAAGTTAATATAACTGACCAGTATTTGATTCTGGTTGTATTGTACTTTGATGATGTAATGTATAAACAGATAAAAATTCTTGTTTTAAAGATTAGTCATTTATCTATTATATATTGTTCCGCTGCGTTTGTGCGAATCTAATGTTGTTTTGGCTTCTCCTTCTTCTACCTCCTTCTTCTTCTAATCTTGATGGTTCGATTTTTTCGGGTATGAAAAATAGGGTTGTCACAGTACCTGTTGGCAGTTAGCACATCTACTTATAAATAAAGCAACGTCTCTTTCCATCCCTTCCCACCAGAAAGTACTCTTCATGTCCTTATACATCTTAGTGACCCCTGGATGTATAGTTAGTTTAGAATGATGAGACTTTGTCAGAACTTCCTGTCTAATTCCATCCACATCTAAAACACACAACCGACCATTCATCCTTAGCACACCACGGTCACGGTCATCTACCATGGATCCTGGCCACTTATCTAGCGAAACATTTTCACTAACAGCTCTAGCTATCTGTGAAAGACGAACGTCCCCCGCTGATTATTTTCAATGCGTTGGATAAAGGTCGGACGAACTTCCATATTAGCCAAAACTACATAATTCCTGCTCGGCGCATCAGCTACAACATTAGATTTTCCTGGTGTATACAAAATCTTAAGATCATAAGCCGCCAGAAACTCTAACCAACGTTGTTGCCTTAAGTTCAAGTCCTTCTGAGTAAAAAGATACTTTAAAGATTTGTGATCCGTATATAACTCAAACTTTTCACCCAAAAGATAATGCCTCCACATCTTCAATAAGAAGACAACTGCCAATAGCTCCAAATCGTGCATAGCATAATTCTACTCATGTGGTTTCAGCTGTCGACTTGCATGCGCAATAACTTTTCCATGTTGCATCAGAACTGGTCCGAATCCATTCCACAAGCATCCGTCTATACAGTTAACCCTTTGCTCCCATTTAAAACAGGAGCACTGGTCAATTTCTCATTCAATTCATTGAATGCATGATCGTACTTAGGTGTCCACACAAACTTAGCATCTTTCTTGGTCAACTTCTTCATATGAGAAGCAATCTTCGAGAAATCTTTGATGAATCTTCTATAAAAACCAGCCAATCCCAAGAAACTTCTTACCTCTGTCGCATTTTCGGATTCTTCCAGTCTTGAACCGCAAGTACTTTAGTTGGGTCCGCCAATATGCCTTCTTCCAAAACTACATGCCCCAGAAACTTAACTTAGGATTTCCAAAAATGGCACTTAAAAAACTTTGCTTTCAATACATGACTTCTTAAAGTATTTAGAATGACTCGGAGATGATATTGGTGCTCTTCCTCCGTCTTAGAATAAACCAGAAAGTCATCAATGAAGACGAGAACAAACTTATTAAGAAAATCCCGAAATACTCGATTTATTAAGTCTACGAAATAAGTGGGTGCGTTAGTCGGTCCAAACGGCATGACTAACCACTTGTAAAAACTATCAGCAGTACAAAAAGCTATTAAGGGCACACTCTCCTCTGTTACCCTTAATTGATGAAAACTAGTTGCAAGATCCAGTTGAGAAAATACCCATGCTCCGTGAAGTTGGTCAAACATGTCATCGATCCTAGGTAAATGATACTTATTCTTGATAGTCCTCTTATTCAACTCCTAGTAGTCTACACATAATCTTAAGGAACCATCCGCTTTGGTAACAAAGACTACTGGCGATCCCCAACTTGATATGTGATGTAGCTCAGACCGGAGATGAAGGCATAAGTCGTAGGCGACTTATGGAAGGAGCTATGAGTCATCTACGAGTTAAGAAAACAGGCATGTGTCGTGACCGACTCAACTGGGGTGAAGGCATAAGTCGTAACCGACTTAAGGAGGCAGTGATGAGTCGTCTCCGACTCAACTGGAAAAACAAAAGGGAAGTTGCTTCGAGGTTGCGACTTAACGAAGCGGATTTAAGTCGGCACCGACTTAAGGAAGGTGATGAGTCGGCACCGAGTTACAAGGCACAAGTGTTAAGTCGACCCCGACTTAAGAAAAGAGATAGGTCGGCACCGAGTTACGACTTATTTAAGTCGGTCGAAATTTTAAGTCGCGAAAGCCCTGATGCCGTTGATTCCTCTGCCGAGTTAACCTCCACCATTGGTTCTTTTGAGATGCCGCATGTTTTAAGTTGCTGAAGCTGTTGCCGTTGATCTTGATGCCGAGTTAATCTGGACCGCTATTCTTAAGTCGTTAATAGTTGAGTCGTGTAGAGCTGTTAAGTCGGCAATGACTTAAGGAGTTGTCTGTTGTATTCTGTTGTAAGTCGGTATGTTGTAACTCGTTGAGCTTGAGTCGTGTACGACTTATGGTGAGTCGGAGGCTTTGATAAGTCGGAACCGACTTAGTACTTGTAATATTTTTAAGCTTTCTGAACTGTGTTGTAAATAAGGCGACTTATGTTAAGTCGGCAAGGTTGATAAGTCGGTTGCCGACTTAAGACTTGTACTTTTTCTGTTTTGGTGTGTTGTAGCCTATAAATAGGCAAGTGAAGTCATTTGTAAAGGTTGTTGATTTTTGAATAAAATTCTCTTTTGATTGCTTTGTGCTTTCATTTAAATTGGTAGTTGAGTGTAATCTCCTATCTCCTCTTTCGGATAATCGAGTGCGCTCGATTCAACGACTGTAGAAGCCGATTCGCGGAATCAAGTGCGCTTGATCAACGCTTGAAGAATTGAAGATCTTTGAACCCGGTATCGTGCGCGATCAACGAGTTCGAGATAGCTAGAGTTCGGTATCTTCGGATCAACGAATTCGGGCAATTCAGCATTCATCAATCCATCGACCGCTACTTTCACCGATCTACATCATTTTGAAATATCCGCTGCGTCAGTTTTTGGTATCAGAGCTTGTTCTAGCCAATCATAGCTAGATCGAGACTTGGAGCCTTATTCAATTTGAAGTTTGAAGTGATAGCCGAGAGCTTGAGGTGCGAGCCGTGAGCAAGTGAAGTTGTTCGACCTTGCATTGAAGATTGTTTGATCGAATTTGTAGTGGGAGGCCGAAACTTTGTCCATCGTGTTCATCGCGATTTGCTACAAAGTGGAAGTTTTCGATCCGTTTCATTTTGGATCAAAATCCGGAAAGTGTTTGAAATTGAAGTGTTGGAGAATTTGTGAAGCTTTCAAGTATGCCGCCAAGAAGAGCTAATCGCCACCAAAACGTAGAAGCTTTATATCGAAGAGAAGAGGCTGATGAGATGGAGCAAAGAATCAATGAGAATTTTAGTGGGAAGCTTAATGAAGGAATTGGCCGGTTAGAAAAGCTTATGACGGAGATGAATCAAAATCGGAGAAGAGTTTCACCAGAATCTAACCATGGGGGTAGTAGAGTCTCGCCACATTCCAATCGAGACCGAAGTGTTGAAAACGATCAAGGGCGTGGGAGGAACGTGAATGATCGTGAACGGAGGAATGTCGATAGAAGGGATGATGGTGGAAGGCGTAATGGTAGTAGAGATGTTGGTGGTCAGAATCGACATCGTTATGCATCTGATTTTGAAGAGGAGTATGATGGTGGTAGTATTCAAGGAAGAGGTCAAGGAAGAAACTATTCTGAGTATGATCACAAATGGGAGTCGGGGATGAAGACAGAAATTCCTGAATTCAAGGGTGGTATGCAAGCGGAGGAGTTTCTAGATTGGGTGGCTAATGTTGAGGAGATTTTTGACTTCAAAGAAGTACCAGAACATCGTAGAGTGAAGTTGGTTGCTACGAGGCTGAGGGGTAGAGCTTTGGCATGGTGGCAGCAAACCAAGCTTACACGTGAACGTATGGGGAAGTCAAAGATTGAATCTTGGGAAAAGATGAAGAAATTGATGAAAGCAACATTCTTACCTTATAATTATCAATCGCTTATGTATCAGAGGTTGCAGAACTTGAGACAAGGAACGAAGTCTGTGAATGACTATGCTGATGAATTTTATCAACTCATTGCAAGGAATGATATTATGGAAACAGAAGAGCAGCTGACATCTAGGTTCATTGGAGGATTGAGAATGCAGATTCAGGATATGGTCAATATGTTCGATCCAAGATCTGTAGCGGAAGCACATCAGAAAGCGTTGGCTTGGGAAAAACAAGGGAGACGAGGAAGTGGTGTGTTTTCTAATTCTAACAATCAAGCGAAGGGTGTTGGAGGAAGTTCTAATGTTTCTAAACCTATCAGTAGACCAGTGGTGAAGGAGGCTGAGAAGGCGAAAGTTAACAATGGTTTCAAATGTTACAATTGTCAGGAATTGGGTCATAAAAGCAGTGAGTGTCCAAAGCCAAAGAAGAGAACCATGATTGTGGAAGTTGACGATGAGGATGTTGTTGAGGATTGTTCTAATCTAGTTGAGGCAGATGAGCAGGATATTGCGTCAGGAGATGAAGGTTGTAACCTAATGCTGAGGAGATCGTGTTTAACACCGAAGCAGGAAGAAGTTAGTTGGTTGAGGAGTAATATCTTTCAGTCAACATGTACTATTCTGGGGAAGGTGTGTAAGTTTGTGATCGACGCAGGAAGCTGTGATAATATTATTTCAACCGAAGCTGTGACAAAGTTGAAATTGAAGACAGAGAAACATCCGAATCCATACAAGTTAGCATGGTTGAGAAAAGGAGGAGAAGTGAAAGTGGATAGACGAGTTCGTGTACCATTCTCTATTGGGAAGAAATACAAAGATGAAATATGGTGTGATGTCGTAGAGATGGATGTATGCCACTTATTATTGGGAAGACCATGGCAATATGATCGAGCAGTACAACATGACGGTCGGACCAATAGCTACAGTTTTATGTTTAAAGGCACGAAGATTATTTTAGTTCCGAAGAAGAGATCACAAGAAGAGAGTAAGTCAGAAGAAATCGAAGAGCTGAAAACTTTATTATCTTTGAAAGAGTTTGTTAAGGAGGTTGAGGAAGAACCGGAAGTATTCTTGTTGATTGGGCGTGAGAGCAGTGAAGAAGTTGAAATTCCTGAAGAAGTTAAACCAATCTTGAAAGAATTTGACGATGTATTTCCAGAGGAGTTACCAACGGAGTTACCACCGTTGAGGGACATACAACATCAGATAGATCTCGTTCCAGGTGCTGTATTGCCACACAGACCACATTATCGAATGAGTCCGAAGGAACACGAAGAGTTGCGAAGGCAGGTAGAGGAATTGCTTGAGCAAGGGCGTGTGCAGGAGAGTCTGAGTCCTTGTGCTGTACCAGCTCTATTGGTACCCAAGAAGGATGGGACGTGGAGAATGTGCACTGACAGCCGAGCATTGAACAAGATTACTGTGAGATATAGATTTCCGATGCCGAGGTTGGATGACTTGTTAGATCAAATAAGCAGAGCTACTATATTTTCGAAAATTGATTTGAAGAGTGGATATCATCAAATTCGTATCAGACCAGGAGATGAGTGGAAGACTGCTTTTAAAACCAGGGAGGGACTATACGAGTGGTTGGTCATGCCGTTTGGTTTATCAAATGCACCGAGTACTTTCATGAGGGTGATGAATCAGATTTTTAGACCGTTCATTGGGAAATTTGTGGTGGTGTATTTCGATGATATTCTTATTTACAGTGGGAGTCCAGAGGAACATTTGAATCATCTTAGAGAAGTGCTGATGGTATTGCGACAAGAACAATTCTATGCTGCAACGAAGAAATGCGTGTTCATGACGCATAGTGTTTTATTTCTGGGGTATGTTGTTTCAGAGAAAGGAATACAGGTTGACCAAAGCAAAGTTGAGGCGATCAGAAATTGGCCGCAACCCAAGACGATAACGGAAGTACGTAGTTTCCATGGGTTGGCTTCATTTTATCGAAGATTTATTCCACACTTTAGTAGTGTGATGGCACCTGTTACAGATTGCATGAAAGGTAAACAGTTTACATGGACAGAGGAGGCAGGGAGTGCTTTTGGGAAGATCAAGGAATTGCTGACGTCTGCACCAATTCTAGTGCTACCTGATTTTCAGTTGGTGTTTGAACTACATACTGATGCATCCAAGGTTGGGATTGGAGGGGTGTTGAGTCAGAAGGGACGTCCAATTGCCTATTTCAGTGAGAAGTTGTCAGGAGCGAAGATGCGATACAGTACATATGATGTGGAGTTTTATGCTGTTGTACAATCTATCAAACACTGGAGACACTATCTATTTCAGAAGGAGTTTGTTCTTTACACCGATCATGAAGCATTGAAGCATTTGCAAGGGCAAGACAAGATTTCAGCGAGACATGCATCGTGGATTGCATATCTACAACAGTTTACTTTTGTTGTGAAACACAAGTCAGGAGTGACGAATCGAGTGGCTGATGCTTTGAGTAGGAGGAGTCATCTGTTGACTACACTAAAGGTTGAAGTGACGGGATTTGAAATATTGCCAGAATTATTCACTGATGATCCTTACTTTGCAAAATTTGTTGAAAAAGTCAAGGAGGGAGAGACGGATGATTTCGTGATGGTAGAGGGTTTTCTGTTCAAAGGGAATCGATTGTGCATACCGGAGGGTAGTTTGAGAATGAAGATTATCAAGGAGTTACATGAAGAAGGGCATGTTGGAAGAGACCGTACCTTACAGTTAATTTCACAGTCCTACTTTTGGCCATCGATGAGGAAAGAAGTGGAGAGGTTTGTCGAGAGATGCCATATCTGTCAAGTTTCGAAAGGAACTGCGACTAATGCGGGTTTATATATGCCATTACCGGTACCAACTAAACCATGGGTTGATGTGAGTATGGACTTCGTGTTGGGGTTGCCAAGAACGCAGCGTGGTAATGATTCCATTTATGTGGTGGTTGACAGATTTTCAAAAATGGCACATTTTATTGCTTGTAAGAAGACGGCAGATGCGGTTCATGTTGCTCAGTTGTTTTTCAAGGAGATCTATCGACTTCATGGATTGCCAGAATCGATTGTGTCGGACAGGGATACTCGTTTTCTGAGTCATTTTTGGTTGAGTTTGTGGAAAATGGTGGGAACGAAGCTGAAGTTCAGTAGTGCTTATCATCCGCAAACGGATGGACAGACTGAGGTGGTTAACAGATCATTGGGAAACTTGTTGAGATGTCTTGTGCAAGATAATCTGAAGAGTTGGGATGTGAAGTTATGCCAGGCAGAATTTGCTCATAATCATGCTGTGAATCGAAGTACTGGGTTCAGTCCATTCCAGATTGTCTATTCGAGTTTACCGAAGGGACCGTTGGATTTAACAACGATACCACACTCGAAGGGGACAATTAAGAAAGCTGCTGATTTTGTTGAAGGGCTGACGGAATGTCATAAAATCGTTCAAGAACGATTAGAGAAAGCAAATGAGAAATATAAACGAGCTGCAGATTTGAAACGACGAAATGTTGAGTTTAACGAAGGAGATTTGGTTTATGCAGTGTTAACGAAAGATCGTTTCCCAGTAGGCGCTTACAATAAATTGAAAGCACGGAAAATTGGTCCGGTGGAAGTTGTGAAACGAATCAATGAAAATGCTTATAAACTAAAGCTGCCGGATGATGTGTATACGTCTGACGTATTCAATGTTAAGCATCTCGTACCATATCATGGGGATGAGTTTGTTGGGGATGAAGAGCGTGCAAATTCGAGGTCGAATTTCTCTCAACATGGGGAGGATGATGTAGCTCAGACCGGAGATGAAGGCATAAGTCGTAGGCGACTTATGGAAGGAGCTATGAGTCATCTACGAGTTAAGAAAACAGGCATGTGTCGTGACCGACTCAACTGGGGTGAAGGCATAAGTCGTAACCGACTTAAGGAGGCAGTGATGAGTCGTCTCCGACTCAACTGGAAAAACAAAAGGGAAGTTGCTTCGAGGTTGCGACTTAACGAAGCGGATTTAAGTCGGCACCGACTTAAGGAAGGTGATGAGTCGGCACCGAGTTACAAGGCACAAGTGTTAAGTCGACCCCGACTTAAGAAAAGAGATAGGTCGGCACCGAGTTACGACTTATTTAAGTCGGTCGAAATTTTAAGTCGCGAAAGCCCTGATGCCGTTGATTCCTCTGCCGAGTTAACCTCCACCATTGGTTCTTTTGAGATGCCGCATGTTTTAAGTTGCTGAAGCTGTTGTCGTTGATCTTGATGCCGAGTTAATCTGGACCGCTATTCTTAAGTCGTTAATAGTTGAGTCGTGTAGAGCTGTTAAGTCGGCAACGACTTAAGGAGTTGTCTGTTGTATTCTGTTGTAAGTCGGTATGTTGTAACTCGTTGAGCTTGAGTCGTGTACGACTTATGGTGAGTCGGAGGCTTTGATAAGTCGGAACCGACTTAGTACTTGTAATATTTTTAAGCTTTCTGAACTGTGTTGTAAATAAGGCGACTTATGTTAAGTCGGCAAGGTTGATAAGTCGGTTGCCGACTTAAGACTTGTACTTTTTCTGTTTTGGTGTGTTGTAGCCTATAAATAGGCAAGTGAAGTCATTTGTAAAGGTTGTTGATTTTTGAATAAAATTCTCTTTTGATTGCTTTGTGCTTTCATTTAAATTGGTAGTTGAGTGTAATCTCCTATCTCCTCTTTCGGATAATCGAGTGCGCTCGATTCAACGACTGTAGAAGCCGATTCGCGGAATCAAGTGCGCTTGATCAACGCTTGAAGAATTGAAGATCTTTGAACCCGGTATCGTGCGCGATCAACGAGTTCGAGATAGCTAGAGTTCGGTATCTTCGGATCAACGAATTCGGGCAATTCAGCATTCATCAATCCATCGACCGCTACTTTCACCGATCTACATCATTTTGAAATATCCGCTGCGTCAATATGCAATGCCAGATCAAACCTTTCTGCAATAAGACAAACGTCTGCTTATCTAATTCCCTTCTCTCTTTCTAGGCCAACCTTCGAGGAGGTTGTACAATCGGTGTCGTTCCTGGAATCAAATATATACGGAACTCCACTTCATAGTGAGGAGGTAAACCTTGTTGTACTTCATCAAAAATATCCTTGAAGTCCTGAACAATGGGTATATCTTTTACCACCTCTTTAGCCATTTCAAGCGAATATAGAAAACTGCTAGAAAGTTCATTAGGCCTCTCACAACATATATCAATGCTTCTACCTACTGCATCATTTACTATGACTACTCTTCTAACGCAATCCAAGACGGCTTCAAATTTAGATAACCAATCCATACCCAACAATACCCCAATATCCAAGAACAAATAAGTCAAAAGAGAAGTACCGAACTCGATAAGAAATAGGCACATTTAGACACATAGTGTCAAGATTCGTTGAACCCCCAATAGGGTTTGTTACACAAAGTGGTTTATTTAGAATAAAATACTTAAGGTTTAACTGGTTCATTAGGTCATACGAAGCAAAATTACAGGAAGCACCGGTATCGAACAACACTCTTTTAAGAATATCAGAAATGGATAATGTACCTTGTAACACCCGCTTTCCCTTTTGATCCATAGAAGTAGATGGTACTTCCTTAATAGCAAAAGCTTGTCCTTGTGCCCTCTTCTTTGGGAAACGACACTCATTCTTTATGTGTCCCAGCTGACTACAGTTGTAACAGGAGACACTTGGACATTGATTTGCAAAGTGGCTCTGCTTGTTGCACTTGAAACCAAGAACGTTGACCAAGTTGGGCTGCTTCTTTTGAGTTGGAGTTCCACCTCCAGGTTTCTTTCTCGACCACTACTTCTTTCCTTTGCATTTAAAATTCGTCTTGCTTGCAATAGGGATAACTGATAAAGGTTGGGCACTAACTACTAGCACTACACCTTTTTGAACTCCTTGATTAATATCCAAAGCTTCAAACCTCAAGGCCATGCTGATCAGATTGGTAAAGGTACCATCGATATGATTAGTCATCTTATGATGCAATTCTGGTGTCGGTCCTTCCATGAACATCTCATTCTCTTGAAGTGGCATGTCTATTAATCCCGGTCCAAAGCGAGACAATGCATTGAATCGATGTTCATACTACACCACTGTCATATTTCCCTGCTTTAAATCCATGAAACTCCTAAATAATTGAGTCCTCCCTGCCTCCAGGATAAACTAAGCTTCGAAGACTTGCTTAAATTGAGCCCATGTAAAATCTTCCTTTAGGGTATTAACTGTCACCGTATCCCACCAATCCATTACTGACTTCTGGAGTTGTCACGACGCCAACAATCACTTCCTTGCATCCACCAACTGAAGATCCCTAAATATCTTTCCACAAGAGCAGAGCCATGTTTGAACGCTAAGAATATCTTCAGTTCCAAAGAATTGTTTACCACCCAAAGAAGTATAATTTTTGCATAGAGTAGCAAAGTTCTAAGGCGGTTGAACTCGTACGGCTACTTCTTCAACCTGCTCTACAACTGGCATATTTCTAGGAGCTCTGCCATTTGTAGCTGTGCTGGTTCTAGATCCTCTCCCTCTTCTTCTTCTTGTACTCAGTTTCAGTTACTTAAACAATGACAGGTATTATTAGAATACAAAGATAGGTTCAAAATGATTTTAAGGGAAACAACACCAAAGGATCTAAAACGAATCTTTAGCATGGGTAATAAAACCGCTATCTCAAGATTAACTCATTCTAGGGCCCTTCAAACCCTATCTCTAATGAGTTTGACCCCAATCAGGCTAAGGTGTTCGCTCAACCGAAGCCATGATACCAACTGTGACGACCCACTTTTCTGACCTCTTGAAATGACACTTGTTACATCTACGATATTTGTATGCCATTTTCCAAGCATCTTAAAGATGAATTGTCATGGGGTAAAAATAAAGAACGGAATAGAAAATCTCACAATGAAACTTTTAAATAAAACATAACAGTAATATAGTAAATAAGGTTACTCCCAAACTTGGAGTTATCAGAGTTATACAAAAGTACTACAAGCAACTTAGGCAGTTATAACAACTTACCTTTACATATGCAAAGAAATACAATTAGACAAACTAATAAACAGCGGAATAGATAGCTAATTAAATAAAGCCTCCTGCTCGGATGCCGTATTCAAAAGAGCCCACAAAAGACCTGCTACTCTCGGACTACCCAAATATAAATGAGTACCCAAGAGTTTAGGGAAAACAAACAACTCGGGTCATAAAATATATCTGGTATGAGTAAAACTCTAAACAATAAGTGTAATTAAACAAAAACATGTGAGACCATGCCGCCAAACATGGAATGGGTTTCCTCTCACAAGAACAACATCCAAATGTAAAGAATGGATACAAATAACTAACATCACGAAGAATGCTATACTCTTCCCAATGTAATTAAGGGAAACAAATTCGAAGGTTCGAATCAACATGGAAAGGAAATTTACCAATAATAACTTGGAGGGTGTACCCCTTTACGAATGTTACTTCTAGAATATATACTTGAGAACTCTGATGGCTCTCGGACACGTCCAGGCCAGAATCCGCCAATGGTTGCACAGTATCCGAGTAATTCACATCTTGGTGCACAATTATCCAAACCAAATCTAGATTAGATGTGATAATACCCTAATGGGAGCAACCCCACATAGCATGGCTTCCACTCGCTTTTTGGGTTTATTCATTTTCAGAAAAGGATAACAAAGCTCAAGTGAGCAACACATCGTCTTAGAATGTGTTGGACGTGTTTTCACCGGACCAGGGCCACCAGACCAACACTGCCGAGTCAAGGCCAGGAAGGCACTACCGAATCAAGGTCATCCACTCACCGCACCAACCATTGCCGAACCAAAGCTACTCCAACCCTCACCGGACCAACCACTACCGAACCAACCATTGTCGAACCAAAGCTACTCCAACCCTCACCGGACCAACCACTACCGAACCAACCATTGCCGAACCAAAGCTACTCCAACCCTCACCGGACCAAGGCGTGCCGAACCAACTTTGCCAGGCCAGATCAGGTCAGCCAAGGCCCGCCAGCAGCTATATACATCCAAGACTCCTACCCCCAGCCTCACTCTATAAATAGAGGGGTAGGGGTACAACAATGGGGGACAAGTTTGAGAGCTCAAGCACGGATAGAACTTTCAAACAACTTTCATATACTTGTATCAAAGCTTTGTACTTGTAATCTGAACAGTAAAGGAGAATATCATATAAAGTGGACGTAGGCACATTCTGGCCGAACCACTATAAATCTATGTGTCTTTTACAGTTTAGTCCCTGCTTTTTATATATTTGCATAAATCACCCAGATCACCAAAAACAACATAAAATCAACTAAATCATACGACTTGGAGGTGTTTGCCCATTTTTGTGCAAACATTTTTGGTGCTTTCACTGAGAACTGAACTGAACTCATGACTTCAGCTTCTCCCACTTAACTTTCTTCCTAACAGCATCGCTCATTGTTTGGAAGACATGCCTCCCAAGCAGAAGAAAGATGTTAACAAGGGAAAAAACATTGCAACCAGCAGTATTCCTGATCCAGTGGTCACAAATCAAGTAAATCATCCCATTCCAACAACAGTACCAAATGAAGGTCAAGAAAATCCGATAACACCGGCCACGGGACAGCCGGTAGCAATTACTAGGGCAGATCTAGACAGGGTTGTGACTGAGTGACTAACCGCTTCACATCCCAACAGGAAGCCTTGGTGAACCAACTAATGTCACGCTTAAGGGATGCTGAAGAGTCCAACCGCAACACTGAATCATGGGGTGAGTCCCAGTCTGGAGGATCTCGGAGGCAACAAAGATCTTCCTTCTTCGAAGAAGCTAACGACAGAAGCGGCCATGGTAGGAGCCAAGACCGAACTCAGTTCGAACGCCGACCCGAGGAAACGCTTGGAACCGAACCCAACGGGGGAGGTACCAGGCGAAGGTCAACCGTAGCTGAGCCTGTCATGCTGCCTAACCACGGAATCGCCAATGAACGAGGCCGAGCTAGAGTCCAGCCCGAAGTTGGACCCGAGGAAGGCTTAGATCAGAACCCAGCAGGGGAAGATCAAGGCAAGGACCAGCTGGGGCTGACCCTAGCATGCTCCCAGAAGACCAAAGACAACCATTGGAAAATATTAGGAATGATAGACGATACCATCCCTACAGGTCATCTGGACGGAATCAATCCCACAGAGAAGAACCGAACTCATTTCTATCCGCTCTAAATTCTGATGAAAGGATGGCACGCTTGTTCAGAGAGTGCGTCCAACGGGATCAAAGAGATCGAGGGATAGGCGCGAGGGTAACTAGCCCTTTCGCCCGCAATATCGAGATTGCCATCACCCCCGAGAATGGAAAATGCCAACAATGGAACCTTACAAGGGAACCTCTGACCCCGTAGTACACTTACAGAGATACACACAGTATATGCTCATGAGCGGAGCAACAGAGGGAGTACTATGAAAACGCTTTCCGCTATTCTTAGCAGATCTAGCTACCTCCTCGTTCTGCCATCTACACCAAGGATCATCAGCTCATGGGAGATGTTGAAAGAAAAGTTCATCAGCCAGTTCCGCATTCATGTGGAGCAACCCAAGGACGCTTATTCCTTATCAAGTATCAAACAGAAACCTGGAGAGAAAGTGCAGCAATATCTAACCCGATTCAATGCCACAGCGGCCGCAGTCCAAGATGCCGATGAGAAGTTTATCTTAATGGCCCTCTGTAGTGGGGTGCATCCAGATACTAAATTTGCTAGAAGATTGACAAAAGAAAAACCAGCTACTTTACCTGATTTCTTCCATGAGGCTGGGAAATATACGAGACTTGAAGACGCTGCCACTGAGGGGCAGTAAGGGCAACAAAATAAGGTAGCTCACTGCAACACGCCCACTGTAGCAAAGGACGTTCGAAGAAATGACTCTAGAGACAATGTTGGGGCAAGAAGGGAGAAAAGCGTCTATATCGGCCAGGACCGAGATTTGACGCTTACACCACTTTGAATGAAACAATGAAAACATCTTCCGGGCCACTCAAGACGAAGTTAAATACAAACACCCCCCGCACAAGAAGGAATCAGATAACGCAATTAAGTATGGAAAATTCTGCCACTTCCACGAATCCCATGGGCATGATACCAACGAATGTCATCATCTCCGGGACTTGATTGAAGAACACATCAGAAGAAGGAGACTAGAACGCTATGTAAAAGGTCAGAACAGGACTCCAGTTCCTGCCAATGAGAACCCAAGGCTACCCTCCCTAGAAATAGGAAGAGGAAATCGCAACACCAGTGGCTCCAGTCAAGAGAAGATAGTGGTCCATACCATCTCGGGAGGGCCACACATCGCCGACGGAAGCTGGGCAGAGATGGAAAGGTACGGAAAGTCACTTAGAAACAATGAAGAATGCGTCAATTCTATTATCGAAGAACGCCACCCGAAGCGGATAGAGAATGGTGACATCACATTTAGTAGGCGTGACCTGGAGGGAAGGCAGTACCCTCACACAGGATCCCATGGTTATCTCTGCCCGGCTCGGTCCAGCTGAAGTTTTTCGAATTCTAGTAGACACTGGAAGCTCAGTAAATATCATGTTCAAGCATGCCTTTGACAAAATGAAGCTGTCATTAAAGGATGTTCTTCCCTGCAATAAATCACTACAAGGTTTCACAGGAAATGCGAAGTTGCCCCTCGGGCGATTTGACCTCTTTGTTGAAATTGGAAGTCATCCCCGCTCCGTTGTGCGGAAACAAACATTTGTGCTTATAGAAAACCACTCGGCCTACAACGCCTTCTTAGGAAGGCCAACCTTGTCTGACTTCCAAATAGTCCTGGCCCCATGGTGCCTGAAGATGAAATTTCCAACGGACAATGGAATAGGGGAAGTAGAGGGAGACCAGGACATCGCTCGAGATTGCTATGTAACTGAACTCCGCAATAACCGCAAGAAGGATATAGGGAAGAGTGCAGAGGCTGCCCTCTGCATGAAAAGTTTGGAAGCATAGCAACTAAAGAAAGCCCCTCCTCTTCGATATACCAGTGACCCTTTCAATGAATTAGACCTCAGGGACAAAGAGGAGGAGGCCACCGCCGAGCCTGCAGAGGCTATGGAATTTGTATCTGTGGACAAACATGACTCGAGTAGACTATTGAAAGTCAGGTCCCAACTAAAAGCAGAATTGAAGAAACAACTCATTGATTTTCTCCGCCACAACTTGGATGTATTTGCATGGTCACATGCTGACATGACTGGAATCTCCCCTGACATAGCATGCCACGTGCTAAACATCGTTCCTACCAAGGCGCCAGTAAAACAGAAAAAGAGAAGTATGGGGGAAGAACGATCAGCAGCCCTCGATGAAGAAGTAAAAAACCTACTTACCAATGACTTCATACGAGAAGCCATCTACCCAGAGTGGATCGCTTATCCGGTACTAGTAAAGAAGGCTAATGGGAAGTGGCGAACGTGCATTGACTTCTCCAACTTAAATGACGCCTGCCCGAAGGATTGCTTCCCACTTCCCCGAATCGACCAGCTCGTGGACAGCACGGCCGGGCACGAACTCTTATCTTTTATGGACGCATACTCAGGATATAACCAAATTCCTATGCATGCTCCCGATCAAGACCACACTAGTTTCATCACTGATCGGGGATTGTACTGCTACAAAGTAATGCCTTTTGGACTTAAAAACACAGGAGCCACCTATTAGCGCCTCGTCAACAAGATGTTTGTAAGGCTAATAGGACAAACTATGGAAGTTTATGTGGATGACATCCTGGTAAAGTCAAGGAAGCCGATGATCACGTAAGCCACCTGGGCGAGATGTTTCAAGTACTTCGCCAATATGGAATGAAGCTGAATCCTCTAAAGTGCTCCTTCGGAGTATCATCAGGAAAGTTCCTGGGATTCATCGTCCATGCCATAGGAATTGAAGCAAACCCTGAACAAGTCCGAGCTCTGAAAGATATCAGGATACCTTCTACCCGAAAAGAAATGCAAAGCCTAAATCGAAAGGTGGCCGCCCTGAGCAGATTCATCTCTAAAGCAACTGACAAATGCATCCCCTTCTTCGAAGCTCTAAAGAAAGACAAAGGAAAGTTCGAATGGATTGACGAATGCTTGACAGCTTTCCTTAACTTAATCGAACACCTCCAGAGACCACCAGTACTCTCAACTCCGAACAAAGGCGAAGAGCTATACCTATACCTTGTTGTGTCATCTCATGCTCTAAGCGCCGCCTTGGTGAGAGAAGACAAACGCACGCAGCGGCCAGTATACTTTGTAAGCAAGAGGTTTACAGGGGCGGAAGCCAGATATCCTAAACTTGAGAAACTAGCGTACTGTTTACTAATCACATGACAGAAACTACGTCACTATTTCCAATCTCATTCCATCAGAGTTTTGACCGATCAACTGCTAAGGCAGGTACTCCATCGTCCCGACACTTTTGGGCGACTACATAAATGGTGCATTGAACTAAGTCAATATGATATCACCTACCATCCTCGCACCGCCATCAAGGGACAAGCCATGGCCGATTTCATCGCCGAATTCACTACCAACGAAGGTAAAGAGCAATCGGAAATAGCGGAAGACATCAAGTGGAATCTCTTTGTGGATGGAGCGTCAAACGAACAAGGCTCGGGGGCATGTGTGGTAATAATCACTCCCAGGGGAAATAAGCTACACTATGCTCTAAAGTTGGAATTCGCTGCCACCAACAACGATGCAGAGTATGAAGCGGTGATAGCTGGATTAGGACTTGCCTTAGAGATTGGAGCCAATTCTTTATGTCTTCATAGTGATTCTCAACTTATTGTAAATCAAATACTAGGAGGATTTCAGGCTCGAGAAGAACGACTCACAGCATATCTAAAGAAGACCAAGCTGCTTCTCGATCAATTGGATCACTATCTAATCAAACACATCCTTCGGGAAGAAAACCAAGAGGCCGATGGATTGGAAAAGCAAGATAGCATGAGAGACGACACTATTTCTGGAGCAGTGGCCATCTCAAAGCAACTGACCCCGAGTTTCGAGCAGGTGAATCTGATAGCTACAATCAGAGAGGAGACTTGGATGACTCCCATCCAAAAATACTTACAAGATGGCATACTGCCCGACAAGCATAACGAAGTCAAGAAAATCTTGAGGAGAGCTTCCCGCTACACAATACAAGAAGGCACCCTTTATCGGCGTGGCTTCTCTAACCACTTATTAAGGTGTGTCGCCGGAAGGGAAGCAAAGGAAATCTTATCCAACATCCATCAAGGAAGCTGCGGAGATCACACTGGAGGGCAAACTCTGGCAAAGAAGATACTCCGATAAGGATATTTTTGGCCCACCTTAAACAAAGACGCCTTAGACTTCGTCAAAAAATGTGATAGATGTCAGAAATTTGCTAAGATTCCACGGCTACCAACAACTGAGATTACTCAAATGACCAACCCTTGGCCCTTTGCAGTATAGGGAATTGTCTTGATTGGCGAACTGCCAATGGGCCGAGGCGGAGCCAAATATGCTATAGTGGCAGTCGACTATTTCACCAAATGGGTGGAAGCAGAACCCCTAAATAAAGTATCTTCAGCAAAAGTTATTAACTTCTTGATCAAAAATGTTCTATGCAGGTACGGAGTCCCATTTAAAATCATATCGGACAATGGACTTCAGTTTGACAACGAGGAGTTCGCCAACTGGTGCCAAGAGCACGGAATTCACAAAAGCTTCTCATCCGTAGCTTATCCCCAGGCAAACGGACAAGTCGAAGCCGTCAACAAAATTCTTAAAACTCTAATCAAAAAGAAACTCGAAAAGTCAAAAGGCGCTTGGGTGGATGAACTTCCTACGGCACTGTGGGCCTATCGCACATCTTTCAGAACATCAACGGGGCATACTCCTTTCTCTTTGGCATATGGATCGGAGGCTATGCTCCCAGTTGAAACTATAGTGCCTTCCCACCGTAGGATCCACTATAACCCAGAAGAGAACGAAGAGCTCCTCCATATGTCTTTGGATCTAATTGAGGAAAGAAGAAATGAAGCAGCCCTCAAAACAGCAGCTCACAAGCAAAAAGTGGAAATGCAATACAACTCCAAAGTCAAGCATCGTAGGTTACAAAAAGGAGATCTTGTCCTCAATGGAGCTTATGTAATTCATAAAGATCCATTCTGGGATGGACCATATGTAATTCATAAAGATCTCCACAATGGAGCTTATATTTTGTCAACAGTGGACGGGGAGATGTTCCAGAGGGCATGGAACATCCAACACCTTCGTCGATACTTTTCTTAACTTGTACTGCCCATATGAAGTGAATTAACAAAGAGAATCAGTGGACATAGGCATTTTCGTGCCGAACCACTTTAAAAAACTTGTCTCTTTTAACTCGTTCCTTTATATCTTGGCTGCTTGTTAATTTTATCCTTTTCTGTTGAACAAAATCCTGTGTAATGGCATTACCATTCAAGACACATCATGGCGCAACCTCACCTGGACAAGACCTAACAGGTACTATGCGAATCTATGCCCTCGCCAATGAGACACTTTTGCTCCAGCATCCCTCTGCTGCGAGTTAACTCATTGCTCGTGATCGGCCCTTAAAGCCAACTGTAATGAGCCGATTATAAGCCACCGAGAAGGCCGACTATAGCCGAGGCATCTCATTACGGCGTTCGGCTCGCCGGAAACCGTGAACCTACTTTAAGCCCCAACATAAGGTGTGGCCAGCCAGGGGTAGTTCACGGTTGACGATCGGCACCCATGCTAGCCGACCACGGTAAATCGAATAATACCCGCGACTACGGGCCATAATGGCCCGGGTAGTTACTGTGCGCGATCTCGGCTCCGATGTGTCTTAAGTACGGCTGTGGTAAAAAAGATAAACTCCCCACAGAGGCGTAAGATGGGTGACAAATGTCTCCAAGACCCACAGCTAGGGAAAGTGATTACAATGCCCGTTTGCCACGAACTTAAGCACATCGCAGGCCTTCCGTGATTGGAAGTTTTACTATTTCTCGTATTTCAATTTTATTTAAAAAACTTCCCTCCTATCCTCTATAACAATCCCTAAAGTACAGGACACGAAACAAGAGACGCCCACTAAGAACTCACAATCGGATGACGAGTCAATCAACTGCATTCCATACTCAGTCGTATAGGACATTCAAAGCAACTGTCCACGACCGAAACATAAAAGGCGGTACTTTCTTCCCTTATAAGTAAATACATAGCTATAATTTATTCGCACATCACACTAACATTGCAGAATAGGAAATTATATTTTTAGCAAGAACAAAGCATTCAAATACGACAGAATCAGCTTAAGTAAAAAATTACATACCAAGAATAAAGTCGTTTATTACAAGTAACATAATTATAGCCTAAAAGTTACGTTATTGCTCTGAGACTAACGTAGACAGCAATGTCAAGTAAACAAAAAGATATCCGGGTCAAGTTAAGGAGTCGGCTGCATCGGAGCTTCACCCTTGTCCTGCTGGCCCTCCAAAATCTCCTTAACCGCGGAGTGGGAACTTTCAGCATGTTGGCCAGAGATATTTGGTGCTCCAGAGGTCTCGCGTGTCCGATCAAGGAAAGAATTCATTAATAATAAGCAACCAAGTTACGAAAAGCTAAAAGGGGAGACTTACCAGCATTTGCTCCTTGATCATCATCCTCCAACTGCACACCAACCTCCTCAGCAGCAAGCAGCCGCATACCCTCTTTCACCGCCACCTTCTCCTCCTTGGTGAATTGAGCCGTAACCACATCCATTCTAAAGGCCACGCCACCCTCCTTATCTGCATCGGACCTAGCCTCCTCCATGGCCCTGAGATAAATCCTGGCCATGACTCGGGGATAATCATCCATCCAAGATAAGTTGCCCTGTTTCCAAGTGCGAAAGTATATATCCTGAAGCATCTCATCCATTATCCCCTCGTTCTCCTCAAACTCCCTTACTCGGTCCTCAGAAGCCAACAACTTTGCAATGGCGACATTTCTCTCCGATCGGTATCGCGAGCAGTCAGCCTGGAAGGATTTCCTCATCGCATCCATCTCCTCCTTCAGCTTGGTTTGAGCAAGCTCTGCGGCTTCAAGTTTCCCGGACAACTCCTGTATCTGCTCTAGATCCGCTTTCCGAACCTCATCCACCGTTGCAATAGCCATGTCAATCTATTCCTTATAGGCAGCCTCCATTTTCCGTAGCTCTGCTCTACTAGCCTCTTCCATGGTTTTCTTTAGTCGCCTGGAGGCGACCTCATGCTGGGAGATCTGGATGGCCTGATCAGCGAGCTGCTTGGCCTGGTCGGAAACTATTAAACGCAGTCGAATATTAGCACTCCCGATTTCTTCTCCGGCCTTGACCAGTCGGGCATGATGCCCCATCAGCTTCCTGGCTTCCTCAGCAACCCGGTCGATGTTTGCCTTAGCTTCATCCCCTAAAGTTGCAACCCGAGTGGTAAGCAAATCAAGGTCTAGGGACTTAGCCTCATCAAGCACCCTTACCATAGGGTTATGAGGAAGAAGGTGCTCACCAGTAACCTCATCGAAGGAAATATCGTGAGAACCCGGATCCATATCCGGATGACCCGCGAACGGATTACGAGCCAAGCCAGGGTGATCTATCAGGGTAATAGTAGGATTTTCAGACGGGTGCGGGGAAGGAATAAGCTCAGTATTCTCCTCCGTGACATCCTGAAGAGGCTGAGTCGAGGGATGAGGGCCAGGTGGATATTCAAACAAGGAGCGACTCCTGTTCTTCTTTTGGATATCCTCTTCGATAACTCCAAGAAGAGTACGGTAGCCGACGACATCTCCAAGGCGGTTAGTCGGAGGCTTTGGCTTAGTAGAATCCCTCAGAAGCTTATATTGTTCAAGGCGGTGCCGTACATCCGATGTCTTGGCCATACCCATTCCTGGGACAAAAACCAAGTGTTACAAGCAGACGTTGAACTATAATTCAAGAGATATATCAAGATAGGAAAAGAAAGGAGACACTTTTGTTATACAACCACTGGGAAGGAGTGGGATACTGCAATAAGTCCTGGATCTCATTCCAGGACGGGAGCTGACCATAAAATATTCCTAAGTCCTTATCATAAATGGAGTCTGCAGAAGTCAAAAATTCACCTTGAGTCGCGGGGTTGCCTAAACTAGAACAGTCTTGGAAGATGAGTCGGCACCGGGTCCGGCCTTGTCAGCTTTCTTAGGCCCATCTACCAGAGCCGTTTCTCCCTCCAGCCTTTCGAAAGCCAGGCGGAAAGCATCGTCCGTCCACTCCTGGATCACACCCGCTTGCTTAGAAGACAAAGCCCCAGCACCATCACCACTCTGTCCATCACCACCATCATCACCACTCTGTCCATTGGCTTCTCCACCACTACCACTCTCCGCCTCACCTCCTTCACCCTCGCCTCTTTCCTCCTCCTCATCTTCCTCCTCCGGAATGTCTGGACATGTGATAGGGGAGGGTCCATCGGATTTCTTAAGTTTCTTCCCCCCGGCAATTGGATGATGTGAGAAGGGTTTCCTTTTACCACTCTTCGCTGTAGCCCCTCCTTTAGCTTTGGCGGCGGCCCTCTCCTCAACTGTGTCTCTCTGCTTGACCATAGACTGACGTGGCAGAATCAGGTTGTGCCCCAGAAGAGTAGCGTTCCTGGTCAAATAAGAAGCCGCCCTCTCCCTTTCCGGAATGACTTCTATTTCCTCAGCCATCCGAACCAGACGTTCGTTCTCTATAACCGCAAAGCCACCTATCGCTAGCAAGAAATAAAGCACGTAAGGAGGAGTATTGCGGTCAGAACAAAAATTATAAATGAGTTTCAACTTACAGCCAGAGCTGAAGCGGCGGAAAGAAACGGAGTCATCCTTGACAAAAAACCATTCCTTCTTGAACATACTGAATTTCGAATATAAATCCAGGACTGGCTTGAAGGACACAGCCGACTCTAAGCTAATATATGGAGACCCCTTCTTGTAGCCTCACAAGTTGTACCAGTACCGGATTTCCCGGTTGGAAGGAGGATGCCTATATCTCCTCTGGAAGATAAGGAACAGACTCACCAAGATGGCATAGGAGTTGGGCTGAAGATGGAAAGGAGCCACCGTCAAGTATGTGATGAAACTGACTATCCAAGCGTTAATAGGTGGGATAGCACCGCACATCCAATGAACCCTGCTATAAGCAAAATATCCTTCAGGAGGGTTATACGGCATCACTTCTTTCCCTGGCAGCATCATATGCGCCCTATCGATCCCAAAAGACCTAGATATAATATCAAGCTGCTCATCTTTGAGGGAGCTGGGGAAGCAGTCAGGCGGTGAGTTTAAGAGCTCTTGAGGACCATACCCATCTACTAGCGATCTCGGGGTTGGTCCTTGTCGTTCTGGTTCTGCCTGGACTGGGGGCACCATGGAGGACTCTCCTTTATCCTTGGATTTCTTCCTGTAAGAACGAGTTTCTACTTTATGAGACATTATCTGCAACACGAGAAAACACATCGTCAGAACAAGGGATGCAGACAGACAAATTCAACACATAAAAAACGTCATTCGGTATCCCGGGTCTTAGAGTTCATCCGGCATCCATGTTCCCCAAGTACCATTCGTTAGTCCCGGTCTTGGAGTTCATTCGGCACTCGTGTTCCCTAAGTGACATTCGGTAGTCTGAGTCTCAGGGTTCATTCGGCTATCACACTCCCTAAAAGTCCATTCGGCAGAAGGAGAACTCACCTGATTCGGCAGGCGTAGGCTTGGTCCGGCTCTTTCAAAAAGTTTTGAATAACAGAAGCTTGAAGCCCATACTTATAGGCATGCAAGGGACTATCGGACCTGTTGGTTCGGCACTCAGGCCGAACGGAGTGTCCAAACTGAGGAAAACAAAGCGCGACATATGCAACCATATGCCACACTTTAGGGGGCAAATGTTGGACGTGTTTTCACCGGACCAACACTGTCGAGTCAAGGCCAGGAAGGCACTGCCGAATCAAGGTCATCCACTCAACGAACCAACCATTGTCGAACCAAAGCTACTCCAACCCTCATCGAACCAACCACTACCGAACCAACCATTGCCGAACCAAAGCTACTCCAACCCTCACCGGACCAAGGCGTGTCGAACCAACTTTGCCAGGCCAGATCACGTCAGCCCAGGCCCGCCAGCAGCTATATACATCCAAGACTCCTACCCCCAGCCTCACTCTATAAATAGAGGGGTAGGGGTACAACAATGGGGGACAGGTTTGAGAGCTCAAGCACAGATAGAACTTTCAAACAACTTTCATATACTTGTATAAAAGCTTTGTACTTGTAATCTGAACAGTAAAGGAGAATAACATATAAAGTGGACGTAGGCACACTCTGGCCGAACCACTATAAATCTGTGTGTCTTTTACAGTTTAGTCCCTGCTTTTTATATATTTGCATAAATCACCCAGATCATTAAAAACAACATAAAATCAACTAAATCATACGACTTGGAGGTGTTTGCCCATTTTTTGTGCAAACAGAATGATGAAAAACAAAGAAGGCTGAGGTAATCGATAGTTGACAAACCGACTATCGAAGATAAAAAAAATGATCATATATGGACAGTAAACCTCATATTCCTACCACTACTCATCTATTTCGTACTTGTACTATTTCTTTCTTAAAAATGAAGTCGGGCAAGTGAAGGTAGTGTTACCTCTAGGCATTGCCTTGATGATAATTTTAACTTTTGAGATAGTGAAAAGTTTCCATACCTCGACGTTTAGTGCCAAGAATATGACTAAATTCTTTCCATATAAGCGATGTAATTTACAGAAACTTTTTCCATAACTGAATCGAAATTTTAATTTTAAAACCAAATTCATGCTTGGGCTTCTCATTACAAGTTTTTAACTTTAAACAACTTTGTAAAAATGGTTCATTAACTTTAAAACACCATTATCAAAAAGATTTAATCTCTTAAAACATCCTTATTAAATTGTTTGTTATCTTTAATAATATTAATAAGAATGATTAAATATCTTTAAATTTCCTTAATTATTTTGATTAATTAACTTTAAATACCCATAATTAAAAAGGGTTAATCACTCCAAAACATCATTAATTAAATTAGTTAAATAATTTTAAATCTCATTAATTAAGTTATTTAATTAATTTTAAAACACCATTTATTTATAAGGATTAACTAATTTAAAATATCAATAATGGAAAAGATTAATTAAATTGAAACTAATTAATTAACTTTAAAAGTAATTAATTAAAAATGATTAAATAATTTTAAACATCATTAATTAAAATAATTAATTAGCTTTAGTCTATTATTATTTAAGAGATTAATTAAACTTAATCATCAATAGATAAAATGGTTAGTTAATTTTAAACATCGGTAACAAAGTAATTAATTAAATTCAAAACACATTATTAACAAGTTAATTAATTAACCTTAATTCTTTTTAATTAAATAGCTAATTAATTTTTTTTCAAAAACATTATTAAAATAATTAATGAAATTTGAAATCATTCTTATTCAAAAATTTGCTTAACTTATAAAACAAACCCAAGCTCGAGAAATAATCCGAAAGATTTCGATAAGAGTGTGTTTGTCGAAAGTGCCGATATAGAGATAATCGCTATATGGACACTTCGACAACTATTTTTGTGTCACTTTCTTTACATCTACACATCACATAACTATAATAAAAGCATAACACAAGGTACTTAACTATTATACAACATGTAAAAAGCAATCACTAACAATATATTTAGCATTTACTACTAACATTTCAAGATGCTGACTGACTCGCTTACTAACTATCAAGGTGACAACTTTTCAAAGCATAAACTAAACCAACATTCATCACATGATACTACATATAAAAAAGCATTCATAAGCTATAAAAATAAGCAATATTAAAGCTAAAAGTTTTAGTTTAAATGGTGAGATTTTTGCTTACCGAAATGTCCACTAAATCAAACCGAACTTTCACTAAATCTCAGATCGACCATATTCTTGGCTTTTCTTTTGGAAAGACTTGATTTTTATGGGCTAGGAGGTAATATGGTTCGGCTTAGGACTTAGGATAGCTCGACCTAAGTAGTGAAGAGGTGGTGTAGCCTTGTTTTGGCAAGAGAATATGTAGAAAGAAAGTAGAAGATTTTAGATAAGGGTTTTAAGAGTTTTAAATGGAAAATTTTTTGATTTTTACAACTTTGAAATAAACATGGTAGCCATGGAAGTGTTTTTAGAAAGCTTGAAGAAGGTGTGGAAAGTAAGAATGGAAGTGAAAAATGAAAATAAAATTCATGAAATCACTTTTATATGGAATGCATTTAGGAATTTACCAAAATACCCATTAGTACACGCCCTCCACTCAATGAATGCCACATCACCAAGCTTGTCTCCTCCCTTTAATTTTTGAAATTTTCTTACCCCCCCTTCTTTTCCAACATGCCAACATGTACTTAATGTCCTAAGTACTTTATGTTTGTAATGAAATGATGTTTTATGACAATTTTTCATCTTATTTTTAAACACTTAAATAATAAGTCATATCATACTTATTGTAGTTATTTAGCTAATATATGTGTGTGTATCAAAAATGAATTCTAACTTATTATAAATGTGAATATGTATTACTCAAATGCGCACAACATTTTACGACAACTTTTAGACACCGAAAAGTAAAATTTGGAATACGATATCCGGTCATAATTTCGATTTTTCTTTGAACAAGATATTTTTGTAAACAAATTTTGAAAAATATTTTACCATCATTAGTTATTATTTAAAGGAGTTTTATTTTAGTTACAAAATCCGTTAATTAGTTATTTAAAAATATATTAAATATCTATATTTTAAAGAGGTTAAATTATAGGTCATTACAATAAATAAGCGCCACCACTTCCACTTTTCCACTTTTCATTTCACTCTTCACTTTAGTTTCTTCTTGCCTCCATTTTTCTTTCTTCATTCAAAAATAAATTCCTAAGCCAAAAAAAAGCATCTCCTCTTCTCCTCAAACTTCTTCCATAGCTTTGAAACTACTTAGCAACACACATTAACAAGCCGTGGTATGAAAAATTGTAGCACACACCCCAAAAAAGGGCCCATGGCCGAGAGAAAATGGAAGAAGGAAGTGGTTGGACGTGAGTAATGGGGAGGCTAGGGAGCTATAGGAGGTGTTATGCTTGTTGTTTGGGTGGTAGCAAGAAGTTGTTGCTTGTTTTGAGGTCTAGGTTGCATTTAAAAGTGAGATTTCTCACTTCGAATACAATTTTTTAATGGTTTTAAAATGATGATGACATGTTGTAAAAACATATGTGTATGTATTTCTGACTTTCTTATGTACATTTCTTGTTTGGAATTATTCCCGCTTGAAAGCGGATTACAGAAGTAACCATTGTTTTGCAGGGGACAGAAAGAGGAAGTCGAAGTGTTTTATAGAGAATAGGTCGCTACTGAACACTTTGAGATGCATATACATATATGAGACTTGCATTGGACTTTTGTATAGGGACGCTAAGGAGTTCCTTGCCTTATTGATCTTATTTATGTAAATGCTTGTGATATGACATGGAAAGTTGAACTCCTTTGATATGGAAATAAATGGTAGCTTTGTTTAAGTACCATAGCGGTCGCTAAGCATCGTAGTAGTACTTCTTGAAAAAGGATATGGTTTTTGATTTGTTATCAAAAGGTTTTAATATACCTTTAGTTTTTATAATATTTTGAAGTAAATGTTTCAATACTTATAATAGTATAAATTATAGAAGAAAATGGAGTTTAACAGCTAGTATATTTATAAAACAAAGTTTTGAAAGTTAGTGTCCATATAGCATAGTCGTTATGGATGCACTTTGAAAATCTATGTTTTTTGTAAAGTATAAAAGTAATCTACTTTAGATATTTTGTAAATTCTTTTCAAAAGTGTTTTCAAAAAGTTGTATAAGTATTTAAAAAGGAGTTTGAAGTTTTAAATCTTTTTAAGAATTTATTTAAGTTATTTAAGCAAGATGATTAAATTTTATAAAAGGAAACTCCTTTGTTTTCAAAAAAATCAAGTTTTGTTCTAAAAGCGACCATCTTTAAATGGATGTTTTAAATACAAGTTTCAAATTATGTTTTAAAGAGTTTTTAAAAAAAAACTTGGATTACTACATTATTGTTGTCATAAATGGTTTTGGGAAAAATGGAAAGGAGTTTGGTTCATAACATTTTGTTTTTAAATAGTATACGGGATTTATGAAATCTTATAGTTGACATTAAGCTTTAAGGTAAGTAAACTTTTAAGTTTTACCTATTCTGAAAGATAAGAATGTCGTCAAGTCAGGGGTTAAGGGGTAATAATATCCCAACTTGAACGGCTTCGTTGTTAACCTAGGATAGTTTAAGTTTGATATCAAAGATTGATGTTAAGTATATGAAATTTTATTTTTGCATATGAATTCGATTACTTATGGAACTAAATAGTCCTATACTAAAAGCATGTGAGTAGATTAATCCTCTATCTATGAGATCTAGAATCGGAGTGCTAACTAAGGCAAGGCTAGGAGCAATCAATGCCTTGACTTACCTGGCTTTGTTTCTGGACGAGGGATATATTAAGTCAAAATATCAGAAATGTGACAAGTATAGGATATTCGATTTCTATGAATGATCTTAATAATTTATGGTGGTATGGAAATTATTTTTTTCATACTCAATGCCAAATCCCAAGTTATGAAAACTTATCTCTATCTGTGAGAGTATAAGAATATACATCAAGGCAAGGATAGCACGCTAACTCATCCGACTAATTATTAATCGAGGGTTAGTACAAGTTTGAAATTGGAAAGTGGTCGTAAGTATATTTGGTCTAATTTCCACATGATCCATTTACTTACACCAAAAGTGTTTTGGGTTTATTTTTATCAATGTTTTAAATGACATTTATATTAACCAAATTAAGTATGTTTTTAAAAATAAAATATTTCTTAAGATTATGTGAATATACTTATATCGTTAAGATAAATATATGAAATACGCTTTCTATGTATTGAAAGTGTAGTGTTTTGTAAAATATATTTATACAGATGAAATAAGTATATGAATCTTTTTCCGAGCATTGAAAGAGTATAAATGAATAGTGAATGAGTAGTATACTTATATATATCTTTTTTTAAAGGTATTAACAAAGTGGTTTTAATTAATGAAAGGATTAATTAAAGAGGCTTATTGGTTATTTATATGCTTAATCATGTTTGGTTAAATCTTTGATTTGGTTGTTTATATATTTGATAGTTAAATAACGGACTATCATATTTTGGTCAGCTTTGAAACTATCGACTATTGGTCCGGTGAGACTGGGATCAGATAAGAATGAGTTATTGAAAAACCACTTCGAAGCGGCATAAGCGTTCGAATTGGAAACATCTTGAAGAATATGGAATCGAAGATGGGGTTCTTCGAAGTGCAATTAGGGCTACTTGCTATTAATCCTGAGGGTGAGTCCAAAAAGGATGTAGTAGAAGTGGTGGTTTCGGTTTGTTCAGTCTCAGAACAACTTATAGGGATGAATGTTGATATTGCATTGTTGCTTGGAGGGCAGTGTTAGCATATCAAGAGGATTTGCTAAAAGGTAAACATGGCATCAAACCTCACATTGAAAAATGACTAAAAAAACTGGAGATGCGGCATTGCTATATGGTTTGCTACCATTAGGGTATGATCATCACATGTATCTAGATTGATAGTTACGGATTTTATATGTTGTGGCCATGGAAACAAATTGTCAAGTTGGCAGTCGGGGTGATGGTAATATTCGGTACTATTCAAGAAAAGGTAGGCCAGTTTTGTGTTGGTAAAGGTACAATGTTTGCAGCCTCAGTCATTTTATCGAGTGGTGTACAGTACGAAAGGTAGTCCCTTATCTTTTCATTGTATAGAATCCATTTTCTAATATGTGCATGTTGTTGAAGTAATTAAAGTAACCATTCTGACTATGTTAAACATTTATTTTAAACCCTAGACATTATTATAATATCATTAGATTTTTTAATAAAATGGTTTGGTTATCGTAAGGTAAAAAATTATCCATGTTTATTTACGGCTTTGTTTAATGAGGTACCTTTATTTCTGAAGAGTTTTATAACATTAAATGATCCAAATGATTTGAATCTCTAATCCAGATGTTATTCTCTTATAATGCTCCGATTAGACCTTAGTATATTTCAAGTTTAGTTATGAATGCTTTGGAGCTTCAGGAGACGAGCTAGATGCCTCTAAGACTTATTCATGTATTTTTATTCTGCTGCATTTCTTATTTTGTATTTTTTAGCATTTGTAAGGACATGATGTTATAACTGTCCAGGCTGATGATAAGTTAGTTTACTCTGATGGTTGTATGTACATTAATGTTTTCTTTTGTAAAGATCATTTGGATATTATATATTACACGTCACAATGTGAGATTATGTTCTGTCTTTTCTTTTCTTTCACCCTAACAATCTGTCTTTCTAGCACTTGGATGTTCGGTATGTGAATACCATAGATGTATTACTGTTGACTATTGAGGGTCGAAAAGGCCGGTCATTACAATAAGTGTCTAACAAATATCTGTTATAGAAGATGGCATAACCATGAATTAAGTATTGAAACTTAAATAAAGAAGAAAGTGATAGTGGAAAAAAATACTAATTAGGGTTACAATTTTTGGGATGAAATGGTATTCAGCTTAGATATTAAACATGGAGTTGAGCAATTGGTATCATAGTAAAGGAAAAGAGGAAACATACATATTTCAAGTATTTTAAAATTGTTATTAGCAGGCTGTCCAAGAATGATGTAATGAGTTCTCATTATTAAGTTCAAGTAATAGATTACAAGTAACAAATAATACAAAATAGTTTCCTGAAACCGCTGCCTAAAACATTTGTCCGCTTACCATTCGTTTCCCTCACTCATTCATTAATTTAACACTCTCTAAACCTAATTCCCTAATTCCATAACAAATCACTGCCAACCCATCAAATCACTGCACCGGTCTTGGATTCCATTATTGCGCCATCCTCCAACTCTTACTCCATAAAATTACCATCGCCTCATTAAAATGATGCAACGTCCTGCTCCAACTCCACTACTGCATTCTCATTTGACTCCAACGACACTGGTACTTGAAGACAATAGAAGCCCTACAACTAAGTCGCACCTGTTCCTACTGTGACAACCCGGGATTTTGGGATATTTGAAATTGGAATATTTAATTGATTTTAAATATTTAAATGTTAATTTCTAACATGAATTTCAAATGCCACTATTTATTGAGTGATTTAATTGTTTAATTAAATAATTGTAAATTGGGTAAATGGTTGAATCTGAAATTTTAAGCTTGTTAAAATTATTATAAAGGCTTAGAAAATTCGTATTGATAGTATTTAAGATAGTAAAAGTGTTGAGATTGAATTTGGAAGTGTTTTGTTAAGTTTTGCAAATTATATCGTTTAAATTGGTATTTAAAAATAGCCTTCCGGGGCACAGTCTCGGAATTCGACGAAACCAGTTCCATTGGATCCGTAATATTGTATTGTTATCGGATTTCAAATTTCGTAGTGATTGGAGTTGCTGTGTGAACGTACGATATATAAACGCATTGAAATTTTTATTGAGACAAACTGAATTTAAATAAAAAAATTATATATATATATATATATATACTATTCACCTTTAGCTGTAAATTCTTTTCCATCAACCTGTTTCCTTTCTACGTCAAAACTTTTTGCCTTCACTGTAGCCAACCTTCTCCTGCACGCTTCTCTCTTCATCAGTTAAAATCTTATCTTCCCCGTTTCATTTTTATAAATGGCGTAGATCAAATAAAAGAAAAAAAATGAATGAAAATGGCCGCTCTTCTTCTTTTATTCTTTCTGTTTCAAAATCCGAAGGCAAAAGATTTCCCCCTCCTTTTCAATTCAGCCAAACAAATGCTGAAGCAAACGAAGACCTCTAAAACAAGAAAATAAACAAAATGGCGGAATCGAAGTAAGGTACGAAATCGAATTCGGTTTCAAATCGAAGTCAACTCGATTTCGAAAGGAAGTCGAACGCGACTCATTCAGTCGAGCTCGAGGGCTTCGCAATGTCGACTAGTTCTCGTGAGCGAGCTTTGCAGTAGCGAAATGGTGGGCAAGATAGTGCCGCGTGCAAGGAGGCGGCAACATTGAGATGAAGTCGGACACGACGTCACGGTGGCACTTTGGGTCGAAGTCGAAGTCAAAGCAGGCGACGCGAATTGGGGGTTAGGGTTTCGTTCCGTTCGCATGCATCTTGGCAAGGAAGGTGGGGTCTGGGTTCGCATCTGCTTAGTGAGGTACATGCATATTGAATTTTGAACTTAGATTTGCTTTATTTTATAAATATATATATATATATGTATGTATGTATTTAAAAAAATTTACTGTGAAGGAAAATCCTGTGGGTTATTTATAGAAAAGAAAATATAAATATAAATATATTTTGTACATTTGTATATATTTAAAAGCATATACAGAAATTATTATAAGTAAAGTTTGGTAAAATAGGAATTTTAACATGACTGAAAGCTTATGTAAAGTTAGATTTTTAAAATCTATATAGATTATTGTTATAAGTGTATATGAAGTTCCAAAAAGGAAAATTTGTAGTTAAAATTAAATTATTAGTTTAGATTTAGTAAATAAATATAATGGGTTGTCCGATTAGTTTAAATATTAATAAATTTAAATTATTGATCAACATAATTTATTAATTAGTAAATTATTCGTAGATTTATCTTAGATATTAGCAAATCAAAAATGTTATACAAGGTCCAAAACCGTGAAGGAAATAGCTGGTTTGGCTGGATTTCAAAAATCAAAGGTGAGTTAATCTCACTCATCTGGGTTATTTAAATTTAAATGGTTAAATTTAAATATTTGGTTGAATGGTTGATTTGATTGGATGTGATATATTATATAGTAGTATATAGTATATATTGGAATAATTGATATTCCCACATTATATAGCGGATGAGACCCTATGCACCGCATAATAGCGGATGATATTTTATTAATCCCATATACTGCGATATTCCACCTCGAAGTGGAATTGGTATTGTGCTAACGTCTGTGGATGCAGGGAAACAGGTTGGAGGGATCCAACTGGATTCCTCAAAATATTTAGATTTGTTTGAATATTCTGTGAATGATTATTTGATATCCTGTGATGGATTTTATTGATAATTGGAATATTGGATGCTATGGTTTGATTGAATACATTCGGTATACTGAGTTATCAAATATACAGAAATGGATTTTTGAAAAAGAAAATATAATAGAGAATTTAAATGAATTAAAGAATGAATTGGAAAGAATAAAAGTAATTTTTAAATTCTAGTAAATAAATTCCGAGTAAGGAAAGGAGATTTCGAATAAAAAGGGAAAATAATAAATTATAAACTTAAGTGTTATTATTTTAAAGAAATAAAGAATTTAATTTAAAATTCAAGGGTTAAATTTATTTTCAAGGATAAGAAAGGAATTTGGGAAATCTGAATTGATATTCTCAGTTAAAAAGATTTTTAAATCATAAATAAGAAATAAAATGGATTTGAAACAAATGAAGTAAGTAAGGAAATTTATTTCAAAGTGAAGTAAATTGGAAATCAATTGTAAATTGATTTAAGTATTTGGAATTGAAATTTATAAACTGGGTTTATAAAGTGAAGTAAAATATCAGTGGATATTTGGAAGTATAAATTTCACGGTTGGAATTTATAAAGAAATGGAAACTTGATTTAAAAATAAATAGTGATTTATTTTAAAGGTATGGAAATAGGAAGTGTATTTCCCTGGAAAGCCGAGTGTATTTTAAAGGAGACTTTTATGTATAAGTTAAAGGCTTTAAAAATTTGTTATAAAGAATGTTTAGAAAATGTATTATTAAACGTTTAAAGTATATTTTGATAATAAAGTGTTTTTAAGTTATTTTGTTCAAAATCTAAAGTACGTTTTCAAAGCAAAATTTTTAAATATAACTTAAAAGTTTTAATGTTGTTTTAAAAAGCATGTTTTAGAAATTTATTATTTCTAAATGTTTAAATTCTAAAGAAAGTATTTTTCAAATCTATTGTAGTTGTAAATATTAAAAGTAACTTTGTATTAGTTTTAAAGGATAAAAATTTAGTTATATTTTATTGAGAAGCTTTATTTTAAATATTCTGAAAGTATATTTTCGGCTGAGTATTAAGTAGTTTTAATTTAAATGTTTTTTTAAAGTATATTTTGTAATATGGTGTTTTAAATTATTTTAAAAATCTAAAGTGTTTTTACTTGGTGATTACAGTGGAAATAGAAAATATTTGGGAAATTTATTCCGTGAGAGGAAGATGGTTTGAAACTGTTTTCAAAGGATTGAAAATGGAAATATATCTTGCGAAGATATTTTGAGGTTAATAAATAATTTGAAAAATTATTTATTTTTGATGAATGTTTGTGAATGTTAATTGATAGTTAAATCACCGACTATCAATATTGGCCAATGCACTGATCGTTTCGAAGAGACCGAGATCGGGATTTATTTTCCAAAAACCACTTCGATCCGGTTCATACATTTCGTGGGGAAACGAGTTTGAATCGAAGATGGAGCAGTAAAGTGCAAGGGCTAATCGCTACTAATCCTGAGGGTGATTCCAAAATGGATGTAGTAGGAGTAGTGCCTTCGGTTCCGTTCGAACCCGGAACGAACTTGTATGGATGAATGCTTTCGGAACATCGTCAGGTGGACGATGGGAATTCTAAGGGATATGTTCTATAAAGGTAATGCTTAGCCTCAAACCTCATCAACTGGGAATGACTGAAAATCAGGGGTTATGCAGCAAGGCTATGTGGGTAGCGCCCATTAGGGTGAGGTTATCCCTGTCTAGATGTCCCTTTTTATTTTGGCTGTGTGGCGGTTGGTCACGCCAACCGTGGGGTGATCTTACTCGGAATTACCCTTAGGTAGTTCCGGTCTTGTGTTGTAGGGGATCGGGCGTGGTCCTCGGTACACTGATCTAGACCAGGTACTGTGACAGGTGGTACCCCTGTGCCTAGTCATTAGTTGGAAATCCATTTTCCCTACGTGCCTTTACGGATTTTGTTTGTATTACCCACTTTGTGGCTAGTACGTTGGAATTTAATCATGTAACAATTTCAGCTATTTTAATAAGTATTTGTATATAGACACTACTATAATATCAGAGGATTTTGATAAAAAGTGTTTTGGCTATCGTAAGGTAAAAACCCGACATGTTTATTTGTGGCGTGGTCTTACGAGATGCTTTTGATTTCAAAGGGTTTGGAAAACTTTAATAATCCAATTGAGTGTGATTTTCTCACGCTAGTATTCCAGACTGACTCGGGTGTTATTTTATTATAATGCTCGGGTCAGACCGAGTGTTATAGGATACAGGTTATGATGCTATAGAGCTCAGGAGATGAGCTGGATGGCGAGACGTATCACACGTATATGATGTATTTTCCGCTATGCTGTGTATGTTGTGTATTCTGTGTGGGACAAGTTATTATAACTGTCCTGAATTGTGATTTTGATTGTATTATACTCTGATTCTGTACTCTGATGATGTAATACATAAACAGATGTATTTTCTTTTGTGTAAAGTTCATCTATTATCTATTACATTTTATTCTGCTGCGAGGGTTAGATTCTGTTGTTGTTCTATTTTCTTCTTATACCTCTTCTTCTTTAACCAAAATGGTTCGTATTTCCATTCTTCTTGAGTTGATTTGATGGAGATTAGTGTCAACTTAAGGGGTACGGATTGGCGGGCTATTACAGTTGGTATTAGAGCGAAGGCTGGCGATAACCTTGGCTCTGGTGGGAATTGCTCATTGAAATAGAGTTCGTAGTACTCTAAAATGAGTTTGAGTGTATTAATAGATATGAGCGCGTATTTGTTAGTGAATATAAAATGGTTTTATATTGTGTTGATTGGTTTGTTGAGTGACTTATGGATTCTGGTCAATACGAGTAATTAACGTTATTGATAAGGATCTCTAAACACTTGAATAGAACAATTCGACACAATATTGTTTTAAAATAGGGGTAAATGAAATAATTTTACCTAAATTATTTTTGTTTATGAAAGAAATATTTTTTAGTAATTATTATATATATATGGTTGCTTGGTTGTTAGGGAGTGATAATATTAAATTATTATCACTATTGTGTGAAATTGAATAAGAATTGAAAACTTATAACCAAAGTTAAAGAATAGATTTATATAACAAATGGAATTTGTAAATGTGAATTATAAATTTGATTTATAATTGAAATTTAGATGAAAAATTCCAGAGTAATGTTTGAATATAAATTGGATGGATTTGGAATTTTGGGAAAAAGTTTAAAATTTCTTGGGTTTGAAAATAGTTTTCAAAAGTTTTGGAGAAATAATGGTGATATTATTTCGGAAATATTTTTGAAATTGGATTGAAATCTGGAGAGATTTGGAATTTAAAAATATTTGAGAGATTTTTAAGAGATAAAAGCATTTAACTCTCTTTCGGTCGCTGGAAAATGACTTCGGGGATGACTGCAGCATCATCGATGTTCATTTTCGAGTTTCCAAGAGAGAAATTGCTACCTAAAGTTTGGAATTGGAGTTGTTTGCAAAACTGGGTTTGGTTTTAAAATTCAAAGGGATAATTGGATATACCTAAGAAGTTTGGATATGATTAATTTCAAAGGTAATTTTGAAATTTTAGGAAATTGTTTAAACCCTGGAATCTTATTTAAAGTGTTTATGGAATAATAAATAAGTTGTGACTTATAAAATTTAGAAGTGGGATAAATAAGCCTAAAATAAAATTGTTTTGTATTTTGGAAGATGAATAAAAATCCAAAACTTGAATTATAAAATAGATTGAACCCAAGTAAAATAGTTAAAGTGATTTTTGAAATAAAAATCAAATATTGGGTATAAAATTGGAATAAAATAATTAATAATTAATTAGTTCATGAAATATGGAAATGGAATTTGAATTGGTTAAATGAAAGTTGAATTGTGAGTTGGTAATGAAGTTGGAAACGAACTCGAGTTATAAATAAAATTCAACTTGGATTGGGGATGAATTAAATGTAAGTGGAAATGTTGTCAAATGAAATGGAATTGGATTATAATAGAAAATGATTTGAGTTGCAAATAAAATCCAATTCGAGTATAAATGAGTTAAATATGTGCTTGGATATTATTTTGATAAATTGAGAATCAAATTAACTGGAAGTGAACTTAAGTTTGAAATTTGGATAAATTGAAGTAAATTAACTCAAGTTAAGAATAATTAGAAGCTCGACTTCGAGTAAGAATGGAAGGAATTAAATATAAATTGAGTTGGACTCAATTTAAAATGGTTATAAGCTTAAATAATTATTTATTCACATGAATATAGTTGAATGGCGTAGAAATAAATTGTCGTTTGATGAAAACGAGATTAAATAAATTCTATGAGTTGATAGAAGTTAAATAAATTGATTTTGAAATCAATTGAGTTAAATATGAGTTTGTTTTGCTTAAAAAGGAATTGAACGTAAGCATGTGAGTTTTTAACCATTCTGATTAAGTAAAACGATGGGTGATTGTTTGTAAGCAATTAAAATTAATGTTGGTACATTGAAATTGCTTATGAAAAGCGTTAGTGTGCATTGCTTTCATTATTCATGGGTTGTAGTTGTTTTAATGAGTGAAATGATAATAAATTTCATATATATGTCACTTACATATTTAAATTGAGTAAGTACATGTATAAGAAAGCCGTGTGGCTGGGTTGGTTTATGCAAAATGCTAAAATAAATAAGCAGCTTGCTTAAAATGCTAAATAAAGGTAAGCCTACGCAATAAAAATAGGAAATATGAACTGTTTTGTTTTTTCGACAGTGTGGGTCGATGTATATATATTTATATCTCTTGTCAAATTGCAAAAGCTCCTCCATACAAAGGAGACTCTGCCAAAAAATTTCGAAAATTTTGGAAGTTATAAAAATTTTGGAATTTTTAAAATTTTCACTAACGACAAATGATTTAAATTTGGAATATGAGATAAGGTAAATAAAATTCAATATTCAGCGGTTGAAGATGAATTGAATTCAAGTAAAATTGAAAAAGAAAATCTGTATGAAAATCGGGAGAGAGAGTATTTAGATTTGAAATTAATTAATAAATTGATGCAAATGGAATTTATAGGGAATTGGAATTCAATTTGAATATAAACTCTAGTAGTGAAGTAGTGAAAATAAATATAAGAAATATTTATATTGAACTTAAGAAATGAAAGGATGAAATTCTTAAGTAAATTGGTATTGGAAATATACTAAGTGAATAATTGAATGAAGATTAAAACTGGAAGTTATGACAAGGGAAAATTGTGGATAAGTGAATAACAATCAAAATGAATGTGAATAAAAGGAAATTGATATAGTTAATAATCAATGGAAATAAATACGTAGGATGTACGTATATTATTTTATTCGCATAGTGATTTGATCCGAATTCGAGCACAAAATTTCGAGATAGTTATATCGATCCGAGTTGGGATTTTTCACTCGATTTTCGACGGCGAAGCCTGGATATGGATTTTGATTGATTCTAAAAATTCTCTATCATAGTTTACGGCTATGCAAGGAGAATGACGGTTTCTAATCAAGAAACCAGATCTGAGTCCGCACTAGAGAGTTGGGTGGACGATACTAGTTCGGAAGTGAAATTGTGTGATCGAGTGAGCGATCGAATTGGGAATTGCGTACGGATGATATATGTGCATCGTACGGATGTGAGTGAAATGGATATTGAAATTTTTGTAAAGAAATGTACAAAATGATTGTGAATGCTGTGATTGGATATTATTACCGAGTAGGATAAACAAGTGTTTAAAAAGCAAAAAGGAAATTGGGATTTTTGATTTCCGAAGATAAATTTAAATTTGCTCGGCAAAGGTATGAGTTTAAATTTCTGTATGAAATTTGATGGGTTTCTAATTTTTCCACTTGGCATTTTGTTTTCTTTTGGAATTTGGGAGCTCGTAGAGGAATTTTGTAGTAGTACCGAGGTAGCCGCACAAAGAAGACGATGGCGAAATTTTTCGAAAATTTAAGGAGTTAGAAAATTTTGAGAAAGTTTTGATAATTCAAAATTTGTTTCAAATTTAAATTTGAATTGTTAAGTAAGTGATATTGTTTGGGACTTATGGATAAGTTTGGAAAGTTAATAAGAGTGATAGTGTCTTTAATAAAAAGATTGTTTGGAAAGTAGTTAAAAACTATTCGGTTTTGGGAGAAAGGTTAACGGGTTATGGATCATTCCTCTTAACTAGTAATTTCGGGGACGAAATTCTTTTAAGGGGGGAGGAATGTGACGATCCGGGATTTTTGGATATTTGAAATTGGAATATTTAATTGATTTTAAATATTTAAATGTTAATTTCTAACATGAATTTCAAATGCCACTATTTATTGAGTGATTTAATTGTTTAATTAAATAATTATAAATTAGGTAAATGATTGAATCTGAAATTTTAAGCTTGTTAAAATTATTTTAAAGGCTTAGAAAATTCATATTGATAGTATTTAAGATAGTAAAAGTGTTGAGATTGAATATGGAAGTGTTTTGTTAAGTTTTGAAAATTATATCGTTTAAATTGGTATTTAAAAAGAGCCTTTCGGGGCACAGTCTCGGAATTCGACGAAACCAGTTCCATTGGATCCGTAATATTGCATTGTTCTCGGATTTCAAATTTCGTAGTGATTGGAGTTGTTGTGTGAACGTACGATATATAAACGCATTGAAATTTTTATTGAGACAAATTGAATTTAAATAAAAAATTATATATATATACTATTCCCTTTAGCTGTAAATTCTTTTACATCAGCCTGTTTCCTTTCTACGTCAAAACTTTTTGCCTTCACTGTAGCCAACCTTCTCATGCACGCTTCTCTCTTCATCAGTTAAAATCTTATCTTCCCCGTTTCCTTTTTATAAATGGCGTAGATCAAATAAAAGAAAAAAACGAATGAAAATGGCCGCTCTTCTTCTTTTATTCTTTCTGTTTCAAAATCCAAACGCAAAACATTTCCCCCTCCTATTCAATTCAGCCGAACAAATGTTGAAGCAAACGAAAACCTCTAAAATAAGAAAATAAAAAAAATGGCGGAATTGAAGTAAGGTACGAAATCGAATTCGGTTTCAAATCGAAGTCAACTGGATTTCGAAAGGAAGTCGAACGCGACTCGTTCAGTCGAGCTCGAGGGCTTCGCAATGTCGACTAGTTCTCACGAGCGAGCTTTGCAGCAGCGAAAAGGTGGGCAAGACAGTGCCGCGTGCAAGGAGGCGGCAGCCTCGAGATGAAGTCGGACTCGACGTCATGGTGGCACTTTGGGTCGAAGTTGAAGTCAAAGCAGGCGACACGAATTGGGGGTTAGGGTTTCGTTTCGTTCGCATGCATCTTGGCCAAGGAAGGTGGGGTCCGAGTTCGCATCTGCTCAGTGAGGTACATGCATATATGAATTTTGAACTCAGATTTGCTTTATTATATATATATATATATGTATGTATTTAAAAAAATTTACTGTGAAGGAAAATCCTGTGGGTTATTTATAGAAAAGAAAATATAAATATAAATATATTTTGTACATTTGTATATGTATATACAGTTAAGGAAAAATAGAATACAAGTATAAATATATATATACACATACCTATTTAAAAGCATATACAGAAATTATTATAAGTAAAGTTTGGTAAAATAGGAATTTTAACATGACTGAAAGCATATGTAAAGTTAGATTTTTAAAATCTATATAGATTATTGTTATAAGTGTATATGAAGTTCCAAAAAGGAAAAATTTTTGTTAAAATTAAATTATTAGTTTAGATTTAGTAAATAAATATAATGGGTTGTCCGATTAGTTTAAATATTAATAAATTTAAATTATTGATCAACTTAATTTTTAATTAGTAAATTATTCGTAGATTTATCTCAGATGTTAACAAATCAAAAATGTTATACAAGGTCCAAAACCGTGAAGGAAATAGCTGGGTTGGCTGGATTTCAAAAATCAAAGGTGAGTTAATCTCACTCATTTTAGTTATTTAAATTTAAATGGTTAAATTTAAATATTTGGTTGAATGGTTGATTTGATTGGATGTGATATATTATATAGTAGTATATAGTATATATTGGAATAATTGATATTCCCGCATTATATAGCGGATGAGACCCTATGCGCCGCATAATAGCGGATGATATTTTATTAATCCCATATACCGCGATATTCCACCTCGAAGTGGAATTGGTATTGTGCTAATGTCCGTGGATGCAGGGAAACAGGTTGGAGGGATCCAACTGGATTTCTCAAAATATTTAGATTTGTTTGAATATTCTGTGAATGATTATTTGATATCCTATGATGGATTTAATTGATAATTGGAATATTGGATGTTATGGTTTGATTGAATACATTCGGTATACTGAGTTATCAAATATATAGAAATGGATTTTTGAAAATGAAAATATAATAGAGAATTTAAATGAATTAAAGAATGAATTGGAAAGAATAAAAGTAATTTTTAAATTCTAGTAAATAAATTCCGAGTAAGGAAAGGATATTTCGAATAAAAAGGGAAAATAATAAATTATAAACTTAAGTGTTATTATTTTAAAGAAATAAAGAATTTAATTTAAAATTCAAGGGTTAAATTTATTTTAAAGGATAAGAAAGGAATTTGGGAAATCTGAATTGATATTCTCAGTTAAAGAGATTTTTAAATCATAAATAAGAAATAAAATGGATTTGAAACAAATGAAGTAAGTAAGGAAATTTATTTCAAAGTGAAGTAAATTGGAAATCAATTGTAAATTGATTTAAGTATTTGGAATTGAAATTTATAAACTGGGTTTATAAAGTGAAGTAAAATATCAGTGGATATTTGGAAGTATAAATTTCACGGTGGGAATTTATAAAGAAATGGAAATTAGATTTAAAAATAAATAGTGATTTATTTTAAAGGTATGGAAATAGGAAGTGTATTTCCCTGGAAAGCCGAGTGTATTTTAAAGGAGACTTTTATGTATAAGTTAAAGGCTTTAAAAATTTGTTATAAAGAATGTTTAGAAAATGTATTATTAAACGTTTAAAGTATATTTTGATAATAAAGTGTTTTTAAGTTACTTTGTTCAAAATCTAAAGTACGTTTTCAAAGCAAAATTTTTAAATATAAGTTAAAAGTTTTAATGTTGTTTTAAAAAGCATGTTTTAGAAATTTATTATTTCTAAATGTTTAAATTCTAAAGAAAGTATTTTTCAAATCTATTATAGTTGTAAATATTAAAAGTAACTTAGTATTTGTTTTAAAGGATAAAAAATTAGTTATATTTTATTAAGAAGCTTTATTTTAAATATTCTGAAAGTATATTTTCGACTGAGTATTAAAGTAGTTTTAATTTAAAAGTTTTGTTTAAAGTATATTTTGTAATATAGTGTTTTAAATTATTTTAAAAATCTAAAGTGTTTTTACTTGGTGATTTCAGTGGAAATTGAAAATATTTGGGAAATTTATTCCGTGAGAGGAAGATGGTTTGAAACTATTTTCAAAGGATTGAAAATGGAAATATATCTTGCGAAGATATTTTGAGGTTAATAAAAAATATGGAAAATTATTTATTATTGATGAATGTTTGTGAATGTTAATTGATAATTAAATCACCAACTATCAATATTGGCCAATGCGCTGATCGTTTCGAAGAGACCGGGATCGGGACTTATTTTCCAAAACCCACTTCGATCTGGTTCGTACGTTTCGTGGGGAAACGGGTTTGAATCAAAGATGGATCAGTAAAGTGCAAGGGCTAATCGCTACTAATCCTGAGGGTGATTCCAAAATGGATGTAGTAGGAGTAGTGCCTTCGGTTTCGTTCGAACCTGGAACGGACTTGTATGGATGAATGCTTTCGGAACATCGTCAGGTGGATGATGGGCATTCTAAAGGATATGTTCTATAAAGGTAATGCTTAGCCTCAAGCCTCATCTACCGGGAATTACTAAAAATCAGGGAGTATGCACCAAGGCTATGTGGGTAGCGCCCATTAGGGTGAGGTCATCCCTGTCTTGATGTCCCTTTCGGTTGTGTGGCGGTTGGTCGCACCAACCGTGGGGTGATCTTACTCGGAATTACCCTTAGGTTGTTCTGATCTTGTGTTGCAGGGGATCGGGCATGGTCCTCGGTACACTGATCTAGACCAGGTACTTTGACAGGTGGTACCCCAGTGCCTAGTCATTAGTTGGAAATCCATTTTCCCAACGTGCCTTTACATATTTTGTTTGTATTACCCACTTTGTGGCTAGTACGCTGGAATTTAATCATGTAACAATTTCAGCTATTTGAATAAGTATTTGTATATAGACACTACTATAATATCAGAGGATTTTGATAAAAAGTGTTTTGGCTATCGTAAGGTAAAAACCCGACATGTTTATTTGTGGCGTGGTCTTACGAGATGCTTTTGATTTCAAAGGGTTTGGAAAACTTTAAAAATCCAATTGAGTGTGATTTTCTCACGCTGGTATTCCAGACTGACTCGGGTGTTATTTTATTATAATGCTCGGGTCAGACCGAGTGTTATAGGATACAGGTTATGATGCTGTAGAGCTCAGGAGACGAGCTAGATGGTGAGACGTATCACACGTATATGATGTATTTTCCGCTGTGTTGTGTATGTTGTGTATTCTGTGTGGGACAAGTTATTATAACTATCCTGAATTGTGATGTTGATTGTATTATACTCTGATTCTGTACTCTGATGATGGTAATACATAAACAGATGTATTTTCTTTTGTGTAAATTTCATCTATTATCTATTATATTTTATTCCGCTGCGATGGTTAGATTCTGTTGTTGTTCTATTTTCTTCTTCTACCTCTTCTTCTTTAACCCAAATGGTTCATATTTCCGTTCTTCTTGAGTTGATTTGATGGAGATTAGCGTCAACTTAAGGGGTACGGATTGGCGGGCTATTACACCTACCAGCTATGTTAAAGTCCTATCGTTGTTATTTCCATTTCTGCCATTTTTTTTATATTTAAACATGAATGTTAATTTAATTGGAATTAGGGCCAGAGAAATACAGTGATTAAAAGTAATTAGTTTAAAATCGTTCTTCATCGGCATAATTTTGTACATATCCTACATCCATTAATAATCAACCATAGCATTTTTTGTTTTTTCCCCTTAGAATTTCCTTTTCGTTTTTTCGATGTGTATATAATTATTAGGTTTTATTGAAACTAATGTGTTACTTCAGCAAGTTTGACAAATTTGAATTTCTTATTTATTGAAGAGATCGATTATTATGTTGAGCGGAAAAGTTTAGATTTTTGTGATCAACAGATTTTGTTTGATGAATTTGATATTGGATGAGTAATTTTCTACTCTATCCTGAATTAAAAAGGGATGGGCAGTGAAATTAGTTGAGGCCATTCAACTTATATGCTTCACTTAAAGAATATAGAAGTATATATTTTGCTTGGGATTTAAACCTGTATTCCAATTTGAAATTGATTTCCAACAATTGCTCATTAGATTTAACAATGAAATGCCATCTTCAAGAGGCTGGGTATAATTCATAAGAAGACAGTCCTTTTTAGGGGTTATCACTTAGTACACTTATCCTTAAAAAAATTATTTTATTTTATTTTGAGATACCCTATTTGAAATTTAGCAACATCTGCTCCACTCATAACACCTTCACCTCCATCAACTCCACCTCGGCCTCTATTTTCACCTTTGCCAGGGCCGGTTTTTGGGTAACCACCCTCTTTGGGACAACATCAATGCAAAGAAGGCCATGATTACAAATCACGACTTGCTCGATTGCTTCATCCAAATCGTACCAAGTGGTCGGCGACGACACCGTGCTAGCTCCTACAGTGCACCTCTAGACATCAAACCTAATCTTATGGCCACCACTAGACATTCATCTGTTCACAATAACATTTCCCTCTTTTCTCAATTTCATTTCTCTAGAAAAATTCTAAACTCTTACGGCACCACTCGACATTCAAATCGACCTCATCCCCAAGCACCATGGCGCCTCCGCTCCAACTTCAATGCTTATCGCTACAGCAGGCATCAAAATTTTCACTAGTTAGCTGAATGAATAACAAGAAACTTCTGTTATAAACCCTAGCTCCTTTAATTGTCAGTTTTTCCTAATTGTTACTGTTGATCTTCCAAAATGGCTTCCCAAAATAGTCTTTCAGAGGTAATTTTCATTTTTAATCTACATTTTGTATGTTGACATAAAAATCCCAATTTCAATAATTTTTAACATTTTTTTTTCTATATTGTCAAGAATCTACAATTGAAATTCAACATGGATCGAATTAGATTGTATTTAGAACAACATTCTTCGATGACGACTTGGGATGATGATCATGACCAGTTCTATTTACGGTTTCTGTGCACGTATTGTGTTGAAAATTGTATGATATGGGTGATAGTGTTTCCCCTTCAAATTTTACGTTTCTAAAGTTAGATCTTACATGTCTGATATTCTCTTTAAGCGCACATGCATTCTTCTCAGTTAAGTATAATCAAAGTATTTATGCTCATAGTTTTAGGAAATCTAATAATAATTTTAGGAAATCTAAACAAAGGTTTTTATATTTTCTTATTTAGTGTTCGTGGAACAGAAAGATAATGTTTTTAATTACTTAATCACTTAAAAAATATGAGTAGTTATTTAGTTAGAAGTTTGTATCTTTATAAAACTATTTCCTGAAGCTATATTTGGAAAACCAAGTTATTTTTATTTTGTAATATAAGTGATAAAAGTTGAAGAATCGGTATATGTAATGTATTCAAGGAGTTATATATGTAGGATTAATTAAACGACATAATCAAATTGAGCTGGAGGGTAAATGTGTGAAGATTTCATTGTATAAGCCATAGCTTGCTAATACAGAATTTTATGGTAATATGAAGGCCATGATTTGTAATTAAAAATAATCAAATTCAATTGTTACATGGAAACAAAAATTTATAGATACTCTATATTTAGGATTTCTTATATTAACAATATTTCATTTTATGTCTACAGGACATGAATAGTTATTTTCTGTACTTATAATGGCATGTCGTTCTACATCGTAGTTAAAAACGCTGTTAAAACCTTTTATAGCGGTTTTTGAACACTGCTAAAGGTCCAGTTTGTTGTAGTGTAATGTCCATTCGATATGTTACTGATGGAGATATTCATATAATATGGTTAATCAAATCAAAGGACAACAACCCATACTAACAAGAAATGTTGAATTACAATAGTTTACTAGTTGCTACTTGGTCTACACCAATGTCCATGCTTATAAATGCTACAAATGACGTGATGTAATAAATATATCACATACTAGTCCATTGTATACACAAAATAGCAATGAATTCATGAAGATAAGTTGCCCGTTGTTTGGTAATCCCTAACTTAAATATTGTTACTTTGTGAGAATAATAATGGGACGCACGATGATGTTAAAAGGCATAAACATTTATTGAAATCTGGACCATTAGGTTTGTGTGCTGATCCCGATTGCGTTAGTTGCCCTATTGCTTATAAAGCTAAAACCAAACATCATGAAGGAGCATTTTCTCTGGATAGTAAGGTAAATCGTTTAATGCCCTTACTATTTTTATTGTGACATTAGCTATGTATTAGTTACATCTTTTGAATTTTTTGGCTATGTTAACATATTCCTGTTGGCACATAATAGAATCAGAAACTTATAGTTTTGCATTATAGTAAAAATATTAATAATAAACATATATCGATATGCAGTATGTTATATACTACGTAATACTTGTAGTACTAGTATGTACAACCTCTAAGTATCCAATTTAAAAAAACAGATACGATTAACAGTGAATATACGTTAAACCACTTATGTTTTTTTATTAGAAATGGAATGTTATAGGCCCTTTTTTCATCGACGTCGGTTATTTTAACTTCAATTTTGAAATTTAATTTAAAGTTTAGTTAATTTTAATTTTATTATTTAAATTTTAGTTAATGTTAATTTAATTTTGACTTTAGTTTTAGTTAATTTTATTTTAATTAAATTTTGGTTAATTTTATTTCGAATTTAAAATTTAGTTAATTTTAATTTAAAGTTCAATTAAATGTAATTTAATTTAAATGTAAATATTACTTTATGTCAATTTAATTTTAGTTTTTTAATTTAAAGTTCAGTTAAATGTAATTTAATTTAAATGTAAAATATTAGTTTATGTTAATTTAATTTTAGTTTTAAATTTAGTTAATTTAATTTTAGTTTCAAATTTAGTTAATTTTAATTTTAATATAAGGGTTAGTTAATTTTAGTTTTAATCTAAAGTTTTGTTAGTGTTAATTTGGTTTTAATTTAAGTTAGCATTTTAAAAATAATTACTGGTTAAAAGTAACTACTGTTTAAAAGTTATAATTAAGGTATGTAAATTTAAGTTAATTAAAAGTTAAATTTAGACATTAAACTAAGTTAAATTTAAATTAGTGATTAAAAGCATTTAGGTTAATTTTAACTTTAATTTAAATTTACTTTAAAATCTAGTTAATTTTAATATAAACTTCATTTAATGTTAATTTAATTCTGTTTTTAATTGATTTAGTTTTAATGTAAAGTGATTGTAATTTAATTTCAATTTAAAGTTTAGTTGGCATTAATTTAATTTTAAGTTTAGTTAATTTGCATTTGAATTTAGTGGAAAATAGGCACAAGGACAAACTTTGAAAAAAAAAAATAGGTCGAAGGACAATAAGTTTCATTTTTAGGTTAAAGGACAAACTTTGAAAAAAATTATGCTGAAGGACAATGCTAAATACAACTAGCATTTTGTGCAGTGTAAAACTAAATATAATGCTAGTTATAACTACCATTTTTTATAGTGTAAAAACTAAATATAATGCTAGAAATAACTAGCATTGTCCTTTGGTCTAATTTTCTATCATGGTTTGTCCTTCAGCCCAAAAATGAAACTTGGTGTCCTTCGGCATAATTTTTTTCGAAGTTTGTCCTGGTGCCCAATTTCCTCTTGAATTTAAATGTTGGTTAATTTTAATTTTGGTTTAAAGTTTCATAATAATTTCAATTTAGTATATTGGTGAAACATTTAGAACTTACCTTTATAGCCTTCTCAAGTGTAATACGCAGTTTGCACAGAAATATAAGACGTGATAGAAAATTTGCATTATAAGTATAGAAAAAATATGTGAATTAACCATCACTTACTAGGATAGTAGTTCTTAAATGTAATTCGTGCAGGGATATAATATATTGTTCACACACTAATAACATGTTTAAAGCTGATAAGCACCATTATCCTCAACTGTTAAGTGATTCGACTTTGCTGCGAGAGGTCACAAGTTCGAAACTTGTGTAGCGTGATTCGAACATTTATTGACACATTGTAACGACCCAGAATTTTGAACAAATTAAATTGAGAATATTTAATTAATTTTAAATATTTGAACGATGATTTAATTTGAATCCCCGATTTAAATTTGAAGCTGACGATTAAATTATAAAATTTAATCTATTGATGTTGAATAAAAATTTATATCTTCAATTTTGAGTTGAAGAAAAATATTTCAAAAGCTTGAAAAATTCGTATTGATAATACTGAAGGTAATTGGAGTTTCAGAATCGAATTTGAAAGTGTTTGTTCGATTTTGAAATTTTATTGTTCGAACCGATATTTAAAAAATAGCCGTCCGAGGCATAGTCTCGGAATCCGACGAAACCAGTTGCATTGGGTCCGTAATATTGAATTATTGTCGGATTTCAAATTTCGTATTAATCGGAGTTGATATGTGACCATACGGCGGTTAAACGCATTTAAATTTAAACTGAATTCAATTTAAATCTAAATTTAAAATTTTAAACTTGGTCAAATGGCAGCACGACATCTCCCTTACCTCATGCCTGAAAACACGCCCAAAATCACTTAAATGGATAGTGCAACCCATCCCCTTCAAATTTTAAATACGCAATCTCGTTCAAAAGAATCAAAAACAAAAGCAGGACGAAATCAACAAAGATAATAAAAATGGCCGCGTCCATTTTCCTCCCTCCTCCGTTCCTTTTCGTTCGTTCAAAAATAAAATCTACAAATGGCCGTAGCCTCTTATGTGATCGAAGTCGCGATCGTTTGAAGCGCTCGCGAGCACGAGGCGTTGGCGAAGTCGAGGTCGGAAATTAACGTGGGAGGCGAGTCAATCGCGGCGGCAGGTGGTTCGAGAGGAATGGGGTCGCGATGTTCGCGTGGTCGGCGCTGCAGGCAGCGGCGATGCTAGCTGGGCTGTGGCGATTTGGCGATGGGGGTTTGAGGCTGGGTTTCGATTTAGACAGTGGCAATTTTGAACGCGAGTGAGCTTCGAGTGGGATGTCAGGTAGTCGACTTCGACTTCGATTTCTCGAGGAGGGTTCACGCGGTGGGGTACTATAGTGATGGTGGCGCAGGCGATGTTCTCGAGCGTGGCAGCGATGATTTAGGGGTCTCGTGATTCGTCGTTTTAAATTAAGGTAACAATCCTTTTCTAATTTAGTTAAATTGAATAAACAATGTTTATATATTCGCTGGAAAAGAAAAAAAATGCAGTTTGCAAATGTATATAGGTATATATTTCGATATTAAAATGTGGAAATTTTATATACAGAAAGTTATGCAATAATTGATTTACAGAAATATATTTACTGTTTAGTTTCAATTCGCAAAGTTTAAATTCATATATACGTAGATAAAAAAGATTTTAGTAGTTAGATAAATTTATTAAACGGAATTGGATAATTTAAATTTTTAAAAGAAGATTTGTTTCGAATTTAAATTTTTGTTAAATAAATTTATTTAAGAGAGATTTGTTTAAAATTAAAAGTGCTAATTTAAGTTAAAAATATCTATTTTTAATTTAAAAAGAAATAAGTATGTATATTAGCAGAAAATTTAGTTTTTGAGTGAATTTTTAGTTTAACAAATTTTATTAAAAGAAATTGATTTAAAGATATTAATTTAAAGTAAAATTGTTAGTTAATGAAATAATTTAATAATTAGTTAACTCAAACTGTTTAAAATGGGAAAAATATTTGTTCGTCTGTTCAAATATTAATGAATTTGTACAATATTTATACAAGGTCAAAAGATCGTGAAAATCAATCTGGAATGGAAAATGGGATTGCTAATAAAAGCTAAGGTGAGATTTTTCTCACTCAAAATGAAAGTGGATGTAACATCCCGAAAATTTTCGACTTTCGAAAATTCAACATCGATACTCACTTTATCGACTACTGAGCCATCGAATGCCGGAAACCCGAAAAGTTATGGTTTTAAGAAAGAAGAAAAAGGTAGAAGAAGAAGATAGAAGAAAAAGAAAGAAGAACAACTGAACAACATCAGAACAGAAAACAATATCAGAATCTTACACATCGCAGCGGAACAATATATAATAGACAAATGAATAATCTCTAAAACAAAGAACTATATCATTTTATACATACATCAATCATCAGAGTCAATATACAACAATGGACAGTTATATAACTTGTCCTCATACAGAATACACAGCGGAATAGATACTATCCGATACAAATACTACGTCTCGCCATCCAGCTTATCTCCAAAACTCCAGAATATCCAGACTATCCTGATAACATAACTCTAGGCTGCCCGTGTGGAAATTGGTGGGCACCCAGAGTTTAGAAGGGAACAATAAACTCCGAGTCAGTCATGGTGACTGGTGTGAGATCGTAAAACAGTTATTTATCTTTAAAATAAATAGCAGAGAATTTTAAAGTCAATTCGCAATGCTTTTGGAAAATGAAACTACCATAAGACCTCCCACCACACACACAATGCAAACGCAGACTTGGAGGAGATTTCTTCTTATGTTAGTCAAAGATGCTTACTACGCAAAAATCAAAACCTTTTTGATATTATTATTAGTGCATAGTGGAAAACATTTCGAAAGTATAATATAAATCTTAGCCAGCATAGGTACCATTATATTATGCCTGCTATAGCTGCCTCCTGAGGAGACAGGTTATACAATTGAAATCGTAAAGGCTCGTATTGTTTCTTTGGATTTCCAACAAATGGTCAGGCTAAGGAACTTCCTATCCACGATGGGTACGTCCCTGGAATAGACGACCCGAGAACCTAACCGGATCTCTGCCAACACAAGGCCGGGTTACCTCTGCAAAAATAGGTAACTACTAACACGCGTATGCCATCCCCCGATCGTCACCGATCTTCCCGAGGATCCCCGATTCGCAACAAACCACATAGATAATAATAATGCAGTAACCACAGAGGTTAAGTATCTGGGCTCCATACCATGATACCACCTTTATCCAGAAGGAATGACATACACTAAGGGGCGCTACTCCCTAGAACCTTGCTGCATCCTTCCTGTTTCGACCATTTCCAGGGTGTGAGGCTCGATGAAGTCTCGTCCACAAAGCTACGCTTTCTACAAAAAAGCCCTGCTTCGGGTCAAACAAAATGATCAACCTATGATCTCAAAGATATAAGATCAAACAAATGATCATATCGCAAATGATCAAACACTGATCATTTCACAGCAACACTCAGTATGCCACGTTACCAAATTGGGATATATCGCTGATGAATTTCAACTACATAACCTCTGAGCTCGTACGTCTCAGAGAAGGGTGTTAAGTTAAGAGAATAAATTCTCCGCCACCAACAGAAATGTATTTGAAAGAAATCAGCTTTATATCTCAAATTGTAACGTCAGATACACAATCCATACAAGTCTGTTCCGGGATCGAACAGAACCGAAGGCACTTCTCACGAAGCCCTTGCATTTCCGGATAAATTTCTAATCACGTCCGGACTTCCCGTCACTAAGGGTGATAAAACCTCTAAATCGAAGATCAGTCGATGTAGAGTAACTCGACGGTAATCCTTCCGTTTTCAAAAATATCCGGTCTTCAACACCGGTTTTCGAATGCAATTCATAACGACGTATCACATATTCGGAATGGGTTATACGACCCCATGGTCCTTTCCCGGCTAACCCGAATAGTGAGCGATTATTCAAAAATAAGTGTGGCATTCAAATTCATCCAATTCACAACTAATACCTATCTAAAGGTAATTATTGATAGTCGGTTATTTAACTATCAATAAAGATGCGCAACATCATCAGATTCCAAATAATTTTCCAAATCATTTCATCTTCCAAAATATCTTTTACTAGATATAAAATTTCCACACTTCAAAAATAAATCAATATTTATTTTTCTAAACAGTTTCCATTTCCTTTATAAATTCCATAGTGAATTTACATTTTTTCGAATATCTACTAATATTCGCTTTTCAATCGTTTTCAAATATTCATTTTCGATTTATCTTTAAGAAGATAAAATCTCAAAACGTTTCATTTCATTTTGGAAAACATTCCATACTTATTTAAATAATAAGTGTTTCACAAATCTTTTATTTTCAACATTTGAAAATATTCGATATACTTAAATCAAATTAAGTATATATTTCATTCTTTAAGGAAATCATTTACTATAACAATATTTATTTGAGTCAAAACAAATGTTGCGTAAAACATCGTTACGACAACTCAACATCACTAGTATAGGGATTCGAAATTTAGATAGATATATAAATCCCAATACTATATAAAACATTTCCTTTCGGAAATCATTTACTATAACAACGGTGTTATAGTCCACCATTTCCTTATTTCTCGAAAACGTCTATTTCAACAATGAATGTTGAAATCTATGATTTCGATATTCAATACATTTTAAACCATCGTTTAAAACAATTAACTTCATTTTCAATGTCACTTTCCCAAAACCATATCCATTCTACTTAAAACATATTCACTGTCCAAAATCGTGAATATACTCCACTTAACCATATTTAAATCTTTTCTACACATTTATTTCAAGAATTGTCCACTATCCAAAATCGTGGATAAAATTCCCTTAATAACCTTCTATCTTAAATTCATCAATTTTGATTGATTTATTTCTGAATTTATAAAACAACGTTTATAAATTCCATTTTCTATTTTATATAACAACTCCGGTTTATAAATCTCATTTTATTAACTTCTAAAATTCACTTATGAGAATAAGTGATTTCGGATTTATAAACAACATTTATAAATCGCATTTGTACTTTATAACGATTTCAACTTTTAAAAGAATCATTTATGAACAAATTCGATCAATATTCCATTTAAAGGCAACAATCCAAGTTATAAGTAAATTACTTATAAATCCTTTATTCTACAACTTCATTCATTTTTAACTTCACAATATAAATCTATTAATTTCATTCACTTATGAAATCCATTTATACTTCTTTTTAACACTTATAAAATTCGTTTTATAAGTCTAATATTTTGATTTACAAAAATATCAATTTTATAAATCTTTCTATACAAATCGTTTATAGTTATTCAAAAATCCCAACTTAAACCATTTTATAAATAAATCGACTTTTATTTCAAAAACGACACTTCGGTTATATTTCACTAAAAATTATAACTTTTATAACTTTAAAATTTTACGTTTATAAATTGATTCAAAAATTCCATAAAACGTATATTTTCAAAAATCACTTTAAAAACCTTTTTAAAGTAAAAGTCGTTATTTTTACATTTCAAAACTGAATCCGATGATGCAACAACACCAATCAGTCCATCACAACAGTCAAATATCATATATCATCATATGATAACAGAATATATCAAAATATCTGTAAATAATCAATACGGTGAGGAATCCAGTCGGATCCCTCCAACCTGTTTCCCTGCATCCACAGATGTTAGCACAATACCAATTCCGCTCCAGTACGAAATTATCGCGGTATATAGGTTTTTATAAAAATCCGCTTACTAACGGCGCAATAGGGTCTCATCCGCTATACGAGGCGGGAAATCATCAATCCAATATATACATATGCCAATATGTATATATTGCTATATATATAGATATATCCTATCATATCTAATATCACATCGAATAGCAATCATCAAATCAATAACTGTAAAAATTCCACATTCAATTTGAGTGAGAAGATCTCACCGTGATTTTAATTCTGATTTCAGCGCTTATTTTCGAATAAAATTAAACGGCCGTTTAATTTTACCCGAAATTCAAACTAGCTCCAAACGACTCCAATCCAGCTCCATCGCGAAGAGCTTGTCAATACGATCCCATCGCAAAAAAATCTCGTCCGAAATGGACCTCGCAGCAAAAAGATATGATTTTTCAAAGTTATACGAATTATTTTTAATCAATTTACAAATATTTTATTTTCAAATCTAATCCCTACTGAATCTGCACCGTTCGTTTCCTTGATGAGAATCTGGCCCGTCTTCTTCTTTCTTCCTTCACGTAGCTCCCAGGTAAGTGAATCACGTTCGAACGTGAAATTGAACCCACGACCGCCTATTTGCCCTAATTCACGCGACCACCCCTCTAACTTCAGAGACGATCGGCAAGTGCCATTCGAACGAGCTTCACGAGCTCCACCTTCGTTAAAGAACCATTCCAACTCGATCAACCCCAGGCACGGGAAACGGCGCACGAACGTGGTGACTTTGGGGATGAATTGTCGTTGATCCAGTTTGTTTTAAACGATCTCGTCCGTTGGATCTCGAGATCTCGTTGCCCTCTATAAGATTGTAGTTGGAGTCGAAGTCTATCGGGGAGTGGATGAGGAGATAATTGTGGAGGAACGACGTGAGATGCTGACCATGGAAATAGCAAGAGGCGGCCGGCTGAACGAAACCCTATTCTTATTTTTTTCTTTTATTTTTATTTGTGATAAAATGGCCTATTTATAGAGTTTTTGACGAACACTATTCATCCGACTTTTCCGAACTCCGATTTATGCGCAGTGACTGGCGTTTTTGGGGTTTACCCCGCGTTCCGGACACAATGGAATAGGTTTCGAAAGCTAATTCGATCGTCTGTGCAAGATATGGAATTAAACGATCAAATTAAATTAAACCGATTTAAATTGATTTCGAGGCGTTTTAATTTGTACCGGACAAACGGTAAATCCAAAAATTACGAAATTTGAAATCTTACAATAATATCACATTACGGATCCGATGAAACTGGTTTCGTCGAAATCCGAGACTTTTTGAAAAATGACTATTTTAACTCGACGATTTAAAATTAAAACGATATCGATACGTTTCGAGCTGCCACGGTCAAACGACAACTCCGATGGATACGAAAATTGAAATCCGATTATAACTAACTATTACGGATCCAATGGAACTGGTCTCGTCCAATTCTGAGACTGTTCGAAAATTGGCTATTTTTCAGTCGATAATTAAATATTAAAATATTCGATTTTCACAGATTAACTCCAAATTCAATTTTAAAAGTTCTATAACCTTTCTATAATTCCAGTATGATTAAATAAAATTTTCCAAATCATTTTCAATCATATTAAACTCGATTTTCAATTATCTCTGGAATTTCAATCATTAAATTATCGATTTAATTGACCAAATTAAATCCAATATTCGAATAATAAATTATTCGACTTCTTAAATTCATTTATTAATATTTAAAATAAATTAATATTCGAATTTTAATTATCAAAAATTCTGGGTCGTTACAAACTTCCCCCCTTAAAAGAATTTCGTCCTCGAAATTACAAGTTAGGAAGAAGATACAAAATCCGTTAACTTTCCAAAACAAACCGTTCAAATTAGATTTTCAAATCTGTTAAATGTTTAACTTCTCCAAAATTCATAGTTAACTTCTCACAAAATCTTTACTAAGTTTTCAAATCATAACTTAGTTTTCAAAATTTTCAAATTTCTCAAAAATATTCTAACGCCTTAAATTTTCAGAAAATTTCGCCAGCGTCTCCTTTGCGCGGTTAACATGGCCCGACTACAAAACGTCCCTACGGACTCTCAGATTTCAAAAAGAAAAGAAAAAGCCAAGCGGCTAGACAAGAAAGTCATCAAATCTCATATAGAAATTTAAACACTTACCTTTTGTCGAGCAATTCAAATTTATCTTTGAAATCAAAATCCCAATTTATCACCTGTATATCCTACTAGCCATAATATCTAGTTACATATATTCAAACTATTTTGCAAATTCGATTACAAAATTTCGATATAAACTACTTGTATCATTTTTACTTCACTATTGAAGTTACATATCAAATTTCGTTCAATCTTGCATTTCACATTCTCATTTGAATTAACTTTACCATTTCAATTCAATTTGGATTCAGTTTCACTTCTGAATATTGAATTTTCATCGATTAACTTTCATTTATAACTGCTTATTTTGGATTAGTTTCAATTACTAATTCATTTCAAATTCTAATCCACTTATTCAAATCTGTTTCTACTTACTTGAAGTTATTTGTAATTTCGAACCATTCTTTATTTAGTTCAAAATTCAAGTTTCAATTTAACTAATTCAACTTCCATTTCATGAATCAATTAATTATCAAAGTAGTTTATTCGGATTCAATCCTTATTCATTTTTCCATATCAATTTACTTTCATTAGATTGATTAACATCCAATACATTTATTTATTCAATTGCTAATTCACTTAACATTTCAAGTTGAATTTCACTTATATAACTCAAGTTCATATTCATTTCAGTAATAAATTTTGATACCCAAAATCAAATTCATTCATCATTTCTTAAGTTATATTCCCATTAAACATCATTTATTTCACTTTCATTTTCTCATTTTATAAGTTATCCAACTTATATTCAACCTTTCAAAACCATTTTTGAAAACAATTTAAATTATCCTTTGAATTTCCAAAACAAAGCTCAATTTTCCAAACAACTTTTATTTAAAACAATTTGGCAGCAATTTCTCTTTTTGAAACCCGAAAATGAATTCTAATGATGTGGCCACCATCATCAGGATTATTTTCCAGCGACCGAAAAGAGTTTAGAGCTTTTATCTTTCCAAAGTACTTTTCAAACCTTCGAAATCCATTTTCAAATCAAAATGAATTAAACTTCCCAAATCTCCAAAATTTTCAAATTCTTTTCAAAACATTTCCAAAAACTTCTTTGGAATTCCGTTTCAAATTACAAATCACATTTATAATTTACATTCTCAAATTTCATTTGTATGTGAATTTATTTCTTATTCAATTTCAATGATAATAATTTACTATTATTACTTCTAACAACCATGCATCCATATATTATAGTACTTTATAGAAAACATTTCTTTTTTATACAAAAATAGTTTTGGACAAAATTATCTCATTTACCCTATTTAAAACAATATTGTGCCGAATTGTTCTATTCAAGTGTTTAGAGATCCCTATCGATAGAGTTGTACGGACAATACCGACCAGAATCCATATACCACTCAACAAACCAATCATCACAATATAAAACAATTTTATATTCACTAACAAATACGCACTCGTATCTATTATTACACTCAAACTCATTCTAGAGTACTACTGACTCTATCTCTAATGAGTAACACCCAACAGAGCAGGGTTGTCGCTTAACCATATGCTCTGATACCAAATGTAACATCCCGAAAATTTTCGACTTTCGAAAATTCAACATCGATACTCACTTTATCGACTGCTGAGCCATCGAATGCCGGAAACCCGAAAAGTTATGGTTTTAAGAAAGAAGAAAAAGGTAGAAGAAGAAGATAGAAGAAAAAGAAAGAAGAACAACTGAACAACATCAGAACAGAAAACAATATCAGAATCTTACACATCGCAGCGGAACAATATATAATAGACAAATGAATAATCTCTAAAACAAAGAACTATATCATTTTATACATACATCAATCATCAGAGTCAATATACAACAATGGACAGTTATATAACTTGTCCTCATACAGAATACACAGCGGAATAGATACTATCCGATACAAATACTACGTCTCGCCATCCAGCTTATCTCCAAAACTCCAGAATATCCAGACTATCCTGATAACATAACTCTAGGCTGCCCGTGTGGAAATTGGTGGGCACCCAGAGTTTAGAAGGGAACAATAAACTCCGAGTCAGTCATGGTGACTGGTGTGAGATCGTAAAACAGTTATTTATCTTTAAAATAAATAGCAGAGAATTTTAAAGTCAATTCGCAATGCTTTTGGAAAATGAAACTACCATAAGACCTCCCACCACACACACAATGCAAACGCAGACTTGGAGGAGATTTCTTCTTATGTTAGTCAAAGATGCTTACTACGCAAAAATCAAAACCTTTTTGATATTATTATTAGTACATAGTGGAAAACATTTCGAAAGTATAATATAAATCTTAGCCAGCATAGGTACCATTATATTATGCCTGCTATAGCTGCCTCTTGAGGAGACAGGTTATACAATTGAAATCGTAAAGGCTCGTATTGTTTCTTTGGATTTCCAACAAATGGTCAGGCTAAGGAACTTCCTATCCACGATGGGTACGTCCCTGGAATAGACGACCCGAGAACCTAACCGGATCTCTGCCAACACAAGGCCGGGTTACCTCTGCAAAAATAGGTAACTACTAACACGCGTATGCCATCCCCCGATCGTCACCGATCTTCCCGAGGATCCCCGATTCGCAACAAACCACATAGATAATAATAATGCAGTAACCACAGAGGTTAAGTATCTGGGCTCCATACCATGATACCACCTTTATCCAGAAGGAATGACATACACTAAGGGGCGCTACTCCCTAGAACCTTGCTGCATCCTTCCTGTTTCGACCATTTCCGGGGTGTGAGGCTCGATGAAGTCTCGTCCACAAAGCTACGCTTTCTACAAAAAAGCCCTGCTTCGGGTCAAACAAAATGATCAACCTATGATCACAAAGATATAAGATCAAACAAATGATCATATCGCAAATGATCAAACACTGATCATTTCACAGCAACACTCAGTATGCCACGTTACCAAATTGGGATATATCGCTGATGAATTTCAACTACATAACCTCTGAGCTCGTACGTCTCAGAGAAGGGTGTTAAACTAAGAGAATAAATTCTCCGCCACCAACAGAAATGTATTTGAAAGAAATCAGCTTTATATCTCAAATTGTAACGTCAGACACACAATCCATACAAGTCTGTTCCGGGATCGAACAGAATCGAAGGCACTTCTCACGAAGCCCTTGCATTTCCGGATAAATTTCTAATCACGTCCGGACTTCCCGTCACTAAGGGTGATAAAACCTCTAAATCGAAGATCAGTCGATGTAGAGTAACTCGACGGTAATCCTTCCGTTTTCAAAAATATCCGGTCTTCAACACCGGTCTTCGAATGCAATTCATAACGACATATCACATATTCGGAATGGGTTATACGACCCCATGGTCCTTTCCCGGCTAACCCGAATAGTGAGCGATTATTCAAAAATAAGTGTGGCATTCAAATTCATCCAATTCACAACTAATACCTATCTAAAGGTAATTATTGATAGTCGGTTATTTAACTATCAATAAAGATGCGCAACATCATCAGATTCCAAATAATTTTCCAAATTATTTCATCTTCCAAAATATCTTTTACTAGATATAAAATTTCCACACTTCAAAAATAAATCAATATTTATTTTTCTAAACAGTTTCCATTTCCTTTATAAATTCCATAGTGAATTTACATTTTTTCGAATATCTACTAATATTCGCTTTTCAATCGTTTTCAAATATTCATTTTCGATTTATCTTTAAGAAGATAAAATCTCAAAACGTTTCATTTCATTTTGGAAAACATTCCATACTTATTTAAATAATAAGTGTTTCACAAATCTTTTATTTTCAACATTTGAAAATATTCGATATACTTAAATCAAATTAAGTATATATTTCATTCTTTAAGGAAATCATTTACTATAACAACATTTATTTGAGTCAAAACGAATGTTGCGTAAAATATCGTTACGTCGACTCAACATCACTAGTATAGGGATTCGAAATTTAGATAGATATATAAATCCCAATACTATATAAAACATTTCCTTTCGGAAATCATTTACTATAACAACGGTGTTATAGTCCACCATTTCCTTATTTCTCTAAAACGTCTATTTCAACAATGAATGATGAAATTTATGATTTCGATATTCAATACATTTTATACCATCGTTTAAAACAATTAACTTCATTTTCAATGTCACTTTCCCAAAACCATATCCATTCTACTTAAAACATATTCACTGTCCAAAATCGTGAATATACTCCACTTAACCATATTTAAATCTTTTCTACACATTTATTTCAAGAATTTTCCACTATCCAAAATCGTGGATAAAATTCCCTTAATAACCTTCTATCTTAAATTCATCAATTTTGATTGATTTATTTCTGAATTTATAAAACAACGTTTATAAATTCCATTTTCTATTTTATATAACAACTCCGGTTTATAAATCTCATTTTATTAACTTCTAAAATTCACTTATGAGAATAAGTGATTTCGGATTTATAAACAACATTTATAAATCGCATTTGTACTTTATAACGATTTCAACTTTTAAAAGAATCATTTATGAACAAATTCGATCAATATTCCATTTAAAGGCAACAATCCAAGTTATAAGTAAATTACTTATAAATCCTTTATTCTACAACTTCATTCATTTTTAACTTCACAATATAAATCTATTAATTTCATTCACTTATGAAATCCATTTATACTTCTTTTTAACACTTATAAAATTCGTTTTATAAGTCTAATATTTTGATTTACAAAAATATCAATTTTATAAATCTTTCTATACAAATCGTTTATAGTTATTCAAAAATCCCAACTTAAACCATTTTATAAATAAATCGACTTTTATTTCAAAAACGACACTTCGGTTATATTTCACTAAAAATTATAACTTTTATAACTTTAAAATTTTACGTTTATAAATTGATTCAAAAATTCCATAAAACGTATATTTTCAAAAATCACTTTAAAAACCTTTTTAAAGTAAAAGTCGTTATTTTTACATTTCAAAACTGAATCCGATGATGCAACAACACCAATCAGTCCATCACAACAGTCAAATATCATATATCATCATATGATAACAGAATATATCAAAATATCTGTAAATAATCAATACGGTGAGGAATCCAGTCGGATCCCTCCAACCTGTTTCCCTGCATCCACAGATGTTAGCACAATACCAATTCCGCTCCAGTACGGAATTATCGCGGTATATAGGTTTTTATAAAAATCCGCTTACTAACGGCGCAATAGGGTCTCATCCGCTATACGAGGCGGGAAATCATCAATCCAATATATACATATGCTAATATGTATATATTGCTATATATATATATATCCTATCATATCTAATATCACATCGAATAGCAATCATCTATTCAATAACTGTAAAAATTCCACATTCAATTTGAGTGAGAAGATCTCACCGTGATTTTAATTCTGATTTCAGCGCTTATTTTCGAATAAAATTAAACGGCCGTTTAATTTTACCCGAAATTCAAACTAGCTCCAAACGACTCCAATCGAGCTCCATCGCGAAGAGCTTGTCAATACGATCCCATCGCAAAAAAATCTCGTCCGAAATGGACCTCGCAGCAAAAAGATATGATTTTTCAAAGTTATACGAATTATTTTTAATCAATTTACAAATATTTTATTTTCAAATCTAATCCCTACTGAATCTGCACCGTTCGTTTCCTTGATGAGAATCTGGCCCGTCTTCTTCTTTCTTCCTTCACGTAGCTCCTAGGTAAGTGAATCACGTTCGAACGTGAAATTGAACCCACGACCGCCTATTTGCCCTAATTCACGCGACCACCCCTCTAACTTCAGAGACGATCGGCAAGTGCCATTCGAACGAGTTTCACGAGCTCCACCTTCGGCAAAGAACCAGTCCAACTCGTTCAACCCCAGGCACGGGAAACGGCGCACGAACGTGGTGACTTTGGGGATGAATTGCCGTTGATCCAGTTTGTTTTAAACGATCTCGTCCGTTGCATCTCGAGATCTCGTTGCCCTCTATAAGATTGTAGTTGGAGTCGAAGTCTATCGGGGAGTGGATGAGGAGATAATTGTGGAGGAACGACGTGAGATGCTGACCATGGAAATAGCAAGAGGCGGCCGGCTGAACGAAACCCTATTCTTATTTTTTTCTTTTATTTTTATTTGTGATAAAATGGCCTATTTATAGAGTTTTTGACGAACACTATTCATCCGACTTTTCCGAACTCCGATTTATGCGCAGTGACTGGCGTTTCTGGGGTTTACCCCGCGTTCCGGACACAATGGAACAGGTTTCGAAAGCTAATTCGATCGTCTGTGCAAGATATGGAATTAAACGATCAAATTAAATTAAACCGATTTAAATTGATTTCGAGGCGTTTTAATTTGTATCGGACAAACGGTAAATCCAAAAATTACGAAATTTGAAATCTTACAATAATATCACATTACGGATCCGATGAAACTGGTTTCGTCGAAATCCGAGACTTTTTGAAAAATGACTATTTTAACTCGACGATTTAAAATTAAAACGATATCGATACGTTTCGAGCTGCCACGGTCAAACGACAACTCCGATGGATACGAAAATTGAAATCCGATAATAACTAACTATTACGGATCTAATGGAACTGGTCTCGTCCAATTCTGAGACTGTTCGAAAATTGGCTATTTTTCAGTCGATAATTAAATATTAAAATATTCGATTTTCACAGATTAACTCCAAATTCAATTTTAAAAGTTCTATAACCTTTCTATAATTCCAGTATGATTAAATAAAATTTTCAAAATCATTTTCAATCATATTAAACTCGATTTTCAATTATCTCTGGAATTTCAATCATTAAATTATCGATTTAATTGACCAAATTAAATCCAATATTCGAATAATAAATTATTCGACTTCTTAAATTCATTTATTAATATTTAAAATAAATTAAATATTCGAATTTTAATTATCAAAAATTCTGGGTCGTTACAGTGGAATTTTCAGTTATTTATTGATTGATGATTGCTATTGGATGTGCTATTAGATATAGTAGGATATATCTATTATATATATAGCAATATATACATATTGGCATATGTATATATTGGATTGATTGATTTCCCGCCTCGTATAGCGGATGAGACCCTATTGCGCCGTTAGTAAGCGGATTTTTATAAAACCCATATACCGCGATAATTCCGTACTGGAGCGGAATTGGTATTGTGCTAACATCTTTGGATGCAGGGAAACAGGTTGGAGGGATCCAACTGGACCCCTCACATTGATTGAATTTATTTATACTGTGATATGAATCTGTGAATGATTATATTGATGTTATTAATCATATTGATATCTGGAAATTGTTTGAAGCTAAAATTTAGCTGAATGGATGTTTGATATCATTGGATTTCAAAAATAAATGAAATTGAATTTTTGAAATCAAAATAGAAATTTTTAAGTAAATAAATTTTTAGAAGTTGAATAAATTCGAAGAAAAGAATTTAAAAGTATAAAAGCTAGTTTTTATAATCTTATTGAATAAATCCCAGAATAAAGTGAAAATGCTAAATAAATGGATTTCATAAAACAGTGATTATAAATTGAAGAATTTAATTTAAATTTGGATTTTTAAATAGATTGAAAGAGATAAAGAAATTTATTTTCTTTAAAAGGAATTTGTTTAGAAAAGAAATAAGTGGGAAGTCCAATTAGAAATTTAATTGGCAAATTGAAATAATTTGGGGAATCAATGTAAAATGATTTCAATTTGAAGAATCCATTTAAAAACAGAATATTGAATAATTTGAGAAAAATAAGGAATTTATTTAGTAGTGATAAATAAAATTAGAAATCAATCTGTAATTGATTTAATATTTGGAAATGAATTTTTGAGAAATCAGTATGGAAATTTTATTTAAGGTTGAAAATAAATTTAGAAATCAATATTGAAATTGATTTGGTATTGAAGTTTTTACAAATAGAATTGAAATTTATAAAAATTGTTTATAAATCCGAAATCACTTATTTTGATAAGTAAAATATATAAGTTAATAAAAAGAAGATTTATAAGTTGAAGTTGTTATTAAAACAGAAATAGAATTTATAAACTTCGTTTTATAAATTCAAAATCAATTGGATTTGATAAATTAAACATAGAAGATTTTTAAAGAAGATATATTCGCGATTTTGGATAGCGAATCTTTATTGAAATAAAATGTGTAGAGATGATTGAAATTTGGTTAAGTGAATTATATTCACGATTTTGGACAGTGAATATATTCTTAAGGAAAATGGATATGTTTTGGAGAAACGATATTATAAAATGAAGTAATTGTTTTAAAAGATGTTTTAAAATGTGTTGAATATCGAAATCATAGATTTCAACATTCATTGTTGAAATAGACGTTTTCGAGAAATATAAGGAAATGGTGGACTATAACACTGTTGTTATAGTAAATGATTTCCGAAAGGAAATGTTTTTAATGTAGTATTGGGATTTATATATCTATCTAAATTCGAATCCCTATACTAGTGATTTTGAGTCGTCGTAACGATGTTTTACGTAACATTCGTTTTGACTCAAATAGATGTTGTTAAAAAGAATGATTTCCTTAAAGAATGAATATATACTTAATTTTGATTTAAGTATATCGAATATTTTCAAATGTTAAAAATAAATGATTTGTGAACTACTTATTTTCAAATAAGTATGGAAATGCTTTTCCAATATGAAGTGAACTGTTTAGAGATTTTATCTTTTAAAGATAAATTGAAAAGTGAATATTTGAAATCTGTTTTCAAATGGCTAAGTGTGGAAATAATATATCTAGTAAAGATATTTTTTGGAAATTAAATAATTTGGAAAATTATTTGGAATATGATGATGTTGCGCATCTTTATTGATAGTTAAATAACCGACTATCAATAATTACCTTGAATATGGTATTTGTTGTGAATTGGATGAATTTGAATGCCACACTTATTTTTAAATAAGCGCTCACTATTCGGGTTAACTGGGAAAGGACCATGGGGTCGTATAACCCATTCCGAATATGTGATACGTCGATATGAATCACATTTGAAGACCGGTGTTGAAGACCGAATATTTTTGAAAACGGAAGGATTACCGTCGAGTTACTCTACATCGGCTGATCTCCGGTTTAGAGGTTTTATCACCCTTAGTGACGGGAAGTCCTGACGTGATTGAAAATTATCCGGAATTGCAAGGGCTTCGTGAGAAGTGCCTTCGGTTCTGTTCGATCCCGGAACAGACTTGTATGGATTGTGTGTCTGACGTTACAAATTTGAGATATAAAGCTGATTTCTTTCAAATACATTTCTGTTGGTGGCGGAGAATTTATTCTCTTAGCTTAACACCCTTCTCTGAGACGTACGAGCTCAGAGGTTATGTAGTTGAAATTTATCAGCGATATATCCCAATTTGGTAACGTGGCATACTGAGTGTTGCTGTGAAATGATCAGTGTTTGATCATTTGTGATATGATCATTTGTTTGATCTTATATCTTTGTGATCATAGGTTAATCATTTTGTTTGACCCGAAGCAGGGCTTTTTGAGAAAGCGTAGCTTTGTGGACGAGACTTCGTCGAGCCTCACACCCCGGAAATGGTCGAAACAGGAAGAATGCGGCAAGGTTCTAGGGAGTAGCGCCCCTTAGTGTATGTCATTCCTTCTGGATAAAGGTGGTATCATGGTATGGAGCCCAGATACTTAACCTCTGTGGTTGCTGCAAAATTTATTTCTTTGTGGTTGTTGCGAATCGGGGATCCTCGGGAAGATCAGTGACGATCGGGGAATGGCATACGCGTGTCAGTAGTTACCTATTTTTGCAGAGGTAACCCGGCCTTGTGTTGGCAGAGATCCGGTTAGGTTCTCGGGTCGTCTATTCCAGGGACGTACCCATCGTGGATAGGAAGTTCCTTAGCCTGACCATTTGTTGGAAATCCAAAGAAACAATACGAGCCTTTACGATTTCAATTGTATAACCTGTCTCCTCAGGAGGCAGCTATAACAGGCATAATATAATGGTACCTATGCTGGCTAAGATTTATATTCTACTTTCGAAATGTTTTCTACGCTATGCACTAATAATAATATCAAAAATGATTTGATTTTGCGTAGTAAGCATCTTTGACTATCATAAGAAGAAATCTCCTCCAAGTTTGCGTTTGCATTGTGTGTGTGGTGGGAGGTCTTATGGTAGTTTCATTTTCCAAAAGCATTGCGAATTGACATTAAAGTTTTCCTGTTGTTTATTTTAAAGATAACTGTTTTACGATCTCACACCAGTCACCATGACTGACCTGGAGTTTATTGTTCCCTTCTAAACTCTGGGTGCCCACAAATTTCCACACGGGCAGTCTAGAGTTTAGTTATCAGGATATTCTGGAGCTTTGGAAGCCAGCTGGATGGCGAGACGTAGTATTTGTATCTGATAGTATTTATTCCGCTGTGTATTCTGTATGAGGACAAGTTTATATAACTGTCCATTGTTGTATATTGACTCTGATGATTGATGTATGTATAAACTGATATAGTTCTTTGTTTTAAAAGACTAGTGTTTATCTATTATATATTGTTCCGCTGCGATATGTGAGATTCTGATATTGTTTTCTGTTCTGATGTTGTTCTGTTGTTCTTTCTTCTTCTTCTTCTATCTTTTCTTCTATTTCTTTTTCTTAAAAAAAAAACCCTCACTATTGGAGTTTCCGGCACTCGATTTCTCGGCAGTCGATAAAGGGAGTATCGATGTCGAATTTTCGAAAAGTCAAAAATTCCCGTATGTGACACACATGATTTATAGTTTGTTGTCCCAGTGACATGAAGTACCATTTCAAAAAAACATGTTCAAAGCTTTAAACTTTTGTCTTCAATTGAAGGCATTTCCTTAATGCTTCCTCTGCTTTCAGATACATGTTTATTTAGGTTTGTACTCAAGGGAATTAAGTATCCATTAGGTTTTTTGGACAAAGCTAGCCGACATTAATTATAGGTCGTCCACATGTGTAAATGAATTTGAAACGGGTGTTTGGTACATGCACAAGAATAGATGTAAGAAAAATAAAGCATAGGAGTTCGGCAAAAATGTCAAACTACTAACCAACAACAAACCATAGTCAAGTCTCCTTCCGAAGAGGAAGATCCGCTTCCCTCATCCATAGATTCAAAACCAATAACTTGATAGTTCCAAGAGAAAAGAGATGATAATGTAGAAATAAAATCCACTGAATCAGAGCGGTAGAGTAACTTCATATCCCAAGTAGCATCCGGTAGAACAGATTGATTCAAATCACCCAACTGTCCTAGCACGGAAATCGCAAGGCCTTCACCCTCAACATGATAATATAGCTTCCTTTCTTCTTCACCTCCACTAACATACTTATAGAACCTACCACCCCTAGAGCCAAATTTCATTTTAGAAGGCTTATGAATGCAACCTGCTCAAACGAGCCCCAAAAAAAGTCATCCGATGGAGGAAGAGCCAGATCCAGAACAACCACGAACTATCATCAATAATGTCAAAAGAACAAACATCGATGACAGAGCCATGATCTCAGAAGGAGAAAGCACAGTAGCAGGGCATACTTTTTGAACCCACTTTTGAAGTAAGGAACATTTTTTTTGAGGAGGAACCATCATCTATGATTCCTACTACAATTACTTCTTCTGACAATGTATAGATTATCATCTTGTCATTAATGAAGAAGTTAATTCGGAACCACAACAAAACAATATTGAAGAAAACCCCATTCAAGATGAGGACAATGTTCTACAAGAACAAACTCAACAACCTCAAAATGAATTGCCACTACCCCATATATATATAGTGTGTGACTTCTTTTTTTCTGTTCGGCCCTTCAACAAAATAAAATTTTCACTCTGGTATCCACACGTTATAATTTTACATAACGAATATACCCCTTAAGCCTTAATATGTTTATTCCAAAAATAGATCACTTGATTAGACTTAATTACAAGATAGCCCACACATTCAAATAATAAAATATGTGACCCCATTATGTTGAATTATTCCAACAACTTCATGACAGGAGAGCGAGGGAGTGGGATCCTAAGAGATATTGGAACAGGAAGAACATTAGAAAGCGTAGTACAAGCTTCAACAAGCTGACCAAATTTGTGACAAGACGAACAAATTTCCGGTTTCCAACTATAATGGACATCGACAACTAAAACAAGGCCCTCGGCTATACGAACAGAAGTCTTAGAGGGAAGAGCTTTTCTGGAGTTACTCAATGAGAGCCTTCAACAAGTATCCTATTAGTTAAAGCAACTTATAATATCACTTCTTTAGCTGACATTTAGCTATATGATCTACACCATAGTAATGGTACTTGTATGATTATGTTAATCTTTAACCTTAAACGTCGATTAAATATGAGAAGTGCCTAATGAAAGAATACAGAAATACATAATTATCAAATGTAGTTTGTCAACTACTTATTTGCTATTGCAAAAGGAGAGATCAAAATTTATCAAAATAAATGTATTGTTTTTATACATTTGCAGTTTCTAAAAAGAAAACATACCCATTTGTAACTTTTTTTATTTCAGTTTCATTAATCTTCCAATTATAATTTTATACTATTAATAATAAAGGTAAGTGATGGTCACAGTACTTTAACTATCATGTTAAACTTAAGCAAATATTTTTGTAAAATGTAAGCCTCGGTCTAAATAAGTGAAGTGTGAGAGGTAGTTGTAGAAAAAAGGAAGCAATATTTTTTTCTCTCTCTTCTTCTTCTCCACTTTTTTTTTCAACTATGGTATTCAATTGTGGGTAGAGAATAATTTTTTGCAAAGCAACTGGTTTTGTAGATATTTAGAGAGTCGTCCTTTCTATATGTACCATAATTTTATTTGCTTGGTAACATATTTATATATACGAACGTTAAGGCATGCGCTACACGCGTGATGATGGCAGACGCTTTACACGTGAATTATTTTTCTATAAATTGGATATGTTTTAACATATTCAAGAGAAATAATTTGCATAATGGTTACACCATATTTTTGCATTGAAATCATGTGTAGTTTGAATTTTTATTTCTTAGTTACAACATCTATTTTGTTGTTAATTTGAATTTTTGTTTCTATTAATTTGTAAAATTCATTTATTTGTCAAATCTTATTTCTAAGTGATATTAAGATTTATTAAATATTTGTCGAGGGAAGTTTTGAATTTGTAAAAGAAGTTTATTTGTTAGATTCTATATTCAAGGGACACTGAGATTTGGTAATATTTGCGGAAGTTTACTTTTTAGATCCTATATTTAAGTGATATTAAGATTTGGTATCTTTGTAGAGAAAATTTTGAATTTGTAAAAGAAGTTAGATTCAATTTTCAAGTGATGTTAATATAGGGACATTTTTGGTAGTTCACGCTGACACAAAAAAAGTGTGACAGCAACACTATTATTAAAGATTTGTAATGGTGTTGCTAGTATCATTATGGTATATGAAGCCAATTAAAGTTCCCTTCCAACTGACCTGCTAATGGGACTCTTTAGAAAAGTTTGAATTATTTGACTATTTTACAACTTTATTGTTCATGCATCACTTATCTTTTTCACTCCATAGATTTAATGGATCCAAAGCCATAAACTGAGTTGCGGTTTATCATATCTTCTGCAACCATCGAGGCAAAGTCTGTATCAGACTTTTCCACATAAGGCGTAGTAGTAAATACTAATGGGACTGAACAGAAATATCTAATTGTAGATTCATAATTTGTTTTACTTCCTTATTTTGTTTTTCCAAGAAAAAAAGCAAGAAAAAGACATGGAAACCCTTGTTCCTATGATACAACATATTATTTTCTCAGTTGAAGTCAGTTTTATGCGTGTTTATTATATTAGCTTAGTCGTTGACTAGCTGAAAGTGATCCATGTTATTGCTTTGTTATTGTCTAATATTTTCTACATAACGGAGGAAAGGGTTTCCTGTTAAAATTCAATACCTTAAGGAGCCTACTTTAGATTATTAGCAAGCAGTTGTCACAACTATAGTCCGTTCATGAAGAGGTAAAAAAACATCAACAAGGAGCTTCTTTTTGTATAATTTAGTTTTATGTGATTTAGATATTTAATTCTCTTTTCGGTAGGTGTAAATTCAAAAAACATTCTACTTGCATTTAATTGGTATTCAATACATTTGTTTGACATCAATTAAACCCTTTTGTATTGAACCAAAACTTTATCGATACTTTCATAAACTATTTATATACCCATTCCCTATAATTTTAAAAGATATGTATCAACATAAACACATCCCTTTATTCCTATTTTTAATTATGTAGTAAATTTAAGTTTAGTTTGATTATTACTGTAGTTTGACTTAAGTGATGCTTAAATCATATATTTAATCAACTAAGTCATGACATACGAATTATAGTTCAATTTGTAATCAAATGAAGTCGTGCATTTTAAAATATTATATTTCAATTTGCAGAATTCAAATATTTGTTCATTTCTTTCAGAGCCAAAATTGCATTTCAAATTGGATATTCCATTTATGATCAAATTCGTTGTACATAGTATTGTTTTGGCATGCTCCTTTGGAATTCTTTTATTGGAAAGGGATGAGTTTTATTGGAATTTTTTATGCGATCCCAGGTACTGACCATGCTCCTTTAGGGAACATACATATTTAAGTATTTCACTTGCAGTCTAGTAGACTTCCTTGATAAATTCCAATGCTAGTGGGTTTATATCCTATATGAATTCATGCATATAAGAATACAAAGAGTGTCAGTGCATGCTTGCAAACAAATGTTTGGTCGAGGGTGCATTAGGGTGGGCTGGAGGTAAATATGGATTGAAATGATGTTTTTTGACTCTCTTGGTTGGGAATGCTCTAAGAATATGACCATCATATGGTTATAAATTGGCATAAAATTTCTCTTATAGAGATACAGAATCTTCCTGCATCTGAATAATTATTAACCACTAGTTTCTTGCTAATGTATAAGCTACTCCTTTTTATACTATTTCATAAAGGAAGTTACAATGCGGTCTTTGTAAAATGTAAGCCTTATACTGCAATAATGTGCCTTTAGTTTGGCTATTCAGGCATGAATGTCATCACTAAATTCTCACTAAACCATGGCATGATCAATTATGTGCTTGTCATGTATCGCCTTTGCTAATCTCTCCATTACCCCTTGTGCCCTCATTCTAGAGAGGTACGTATACCCTATATCCTTCATTAAATTTGATATCACTAATCATTACACTTATATCTATGATCTTTAAGCCATAATGCATGTTGATTAATATTCAATTTTAATCTTTTACTGCTATAGTAAAGTAAGGCCACAAATGACATTTAAGAGAGAATATCAAAAAAACCTCAGTTTTTATTGATAGTCTCTCTACTTATCTTCCTTCAAATATTTGGTTTGGTGCTTTTTGGGTAAGTACAAGTGTAAATAAATGCATCTTTCATAATAGTAGACATTTCTTATATTATGACATAGGGCTGAAATGAACCGATATCTGCTTTGGTAGAGTACCACAACATGAATATTCTTACTTTATGTGAACATCACATTTGGTGCATTTTAACAAGATCAGCACACTTTAATTTTTGCATTATGATGCCTGCCTTCAGCGTATATGTGTTATAAGGTAGAAAATTCTTGGTGTTATGACATAGGCTCCAAAAAATATTTAACACAAAAACCTTTTTGACAATTGTAGGCTAGTGATAGATCAAAATTTCTACTACGTGGGACCAAAAATGACTTCCCAACCTTTGCATGCACCATAACAAACACCCTTCCAGCACTGACATTCATAATCATAGTCATATGTCACATGGAGAATCTGAATATAAAGAAAGTGAGATCCTAAGCAAAGATAGTAGGTACAGTTATGATTACAGTAGCTGTCATACTGATGACCCTATACAAAGGGCCTATCCTTAAAATGATATGGACCAAACACAACCCATCAAGAAAGCGATGCACCCGACATGGTTGCATAAGACAAAGAATGGTTCGTTGGATCACTTGCTACTCTTAGTTGGACCTCTCTCTTTATCCTACTTAAATTATAGGAATTTTTTCCGATTTTGCCTTATTTTACAAACTTATTACACAAATAACCCTGTTTTAAAACCATTTACAAACGTAGCTTTGTTTTGTCCAACTCAGCGTTGAGTTGGGCAGAACGTACCGGTGCAATCTCAAATTATGCCAATTGAAGCGTTAGTTTTTTATGAATTTATAAATGGTGCTCTTTCAAATAGCGTCAATTTAATGGGGGGGAAAATAAAAGTATTTGGGCGGCATTTGAAATTGCGCCAGTTGGTGCAATTTCAAATGCTGCCTCTGGCTATACAAAACAACAGCCTCCCTCTTTTTCCTCCTCACTTTTCCAACTCTCCCAAAAATAAAAAAACGAAACCCACTCCCCATTTTTTCCAAAATTAAAAAATCTATCGATATTTTATCAAAAAACAAGTGTTTTTTGGATCCACTTCAAGAATAACAACATCTTCTTCATTTGGATCGTTAAAGGTATGATTTTACAAACCCTAGTTTTTTTAGATTTGTATATTTCACTTCATAATGATAATTCCATTATCAAACTAGAATGGCTCCTAAATTTATTGCAACTATATGATATTATGATGGTGAGTTGGTTATTGATGATCAAAAGTGTTAAAAATATAACAATGGATCTTACAAACCGGCAAAAGTTCGTAAAGGATCTAACTTCGAGCAAATAAAAGCATCGGTTTACAAAGCAACCAAGATCAAATCAGAGGAGTTTAATATTGATTTAGCTTGCAATTGGCCAATGATTCTGGATCTAAAACAATTAAAATTGTAGATGACGATGACGTTGAGTAAATGTTCTCTACCGTCTCTAAATCCATAGAGTTGTTTGTTATGAAAAACAGAAAGGTGTTGGTAGAATAAACTGTAGCTGCATCCATAGCGACACCTGTAACCATTTATCCTTCGTAATGAATTCCATCTCCTAGTTACAATAATCCTCCTATGAACATACCACAATATGGACAACAACAAATGTTGATCGTTTATCCTCCTTTTATGAATTTTCAACAAAATTTACAATTTAGCTATCCATATCCAACGCAAGATAGTATTGCATGCATAAGTCAAAGGTAACTCCTGCTTGCTACTCTTCCTAAACGACATATTGTTCATCGTGTTAAATTTGATACCAAATATTATTATCATGTTTAGTTACATTCTACATTATCATCCGATGCAAAATAGTGTTGGACCATCTACTACTCAGAGGTCTTGTCCAATGTAGCCCACACCCTCTGGATTATACCATATAAGCCAAAAGTAAGTTAAGTTTGACAATGATGATGAATTGTGTTGCATATAAAACTATATTTAAAATGTCATATTTTCATACTATAGCTTTCTAGCACAAGATACGGATGGACAATCAAACATGCAACTAAATGTATCCGATGATGATATGGACATAGATGAACATGTAGATGGACAATTAAACAATGTTCCTGCTCTTGATAGCATGATTGTTGTATCTATATTGGAGAACGATACAACGTGGATCGACAACATGCAAATAAATAATGATCCGCTAAACTATGATTTTGGAGGTGAAGACAATGCTAGTGGTGATAGTGATGAACCTGAAATAGAGATACCGTTGGATGATGACTTGTGTAATGCGCAAATGTTGGCTTGATTCGTCGTCGCAAACCTATAATTCAACGAAGAACTATTATCATCGTCTTGTGTTCAAACCGGTTTCAAAGTTGGTATGGTATTCGAGACCAAAGCAAAATTTCTACAGCAACTTAGTAAATGGTCAATTTTACGTGCAGTTTCTTTCAAGCCAATCAGGTTTAACAAAGAAAAATACTCCGCCATTTGCAATGTCGATGCAAACTATCAATGGAGAATTCATGCGATAGATTTTATAAATTTGCAATCTGGATAGTGGGTTATTAAAAAATATCTAAGCGATCATACCTGCGTTAACCCAACAGTTAACTCCAATCCTAAGCAAGCGACATCTAAATTTTTGGTTTCAAAGATCATGCCTTTTATGAAATTGAATTTGATCATAACAGTTGGAACTATGCATGTATTAGTGGAGGAATAATTATTTATTAAAATCGGTTATATGAAAGCGTGGAGAGCACTAAGCAAGGCAATTGAACGAATATATGGTGATTGGGCAGAATCATATTCAAACCTACAATAATATTTTGTTGAAATTACTAGAACGAATCCTGGTAGTGTTGGACATCTAACAATAGATGAGTTTGGTGTCTTTAATCATGCTTTTTGAGCATTTGGTCCTTGTATCAAGGGATTTGTGCACTGTCAACCATTGCTTTGTATCGATGGAATACATCTATATCGCAAATACAAAGGTACATTACTTGTTGCGACTGTAGTTGATGTGAATGATCAACTTTATCCTTTGGCTTATGCAATTATTGAGGCCAAATCACGTGATAGTTGGAATTGATTTTTTGCTTGTATGCGTCGGTTTATTCATAGTATTAACAATCAACGTATTACTTTCATTTTCGATAGAGTGAAACGAATACCGACCGCATTGGAGAGCAAATGGAGATCACCACATAAGCATAAATTTTGTGCTAGACATTTGAAAGCAAACTTTAAAGCTGCCGGCTCTAGAGACAAACTTTTGACCGGTTTATTCTAGCAACAGCATGTGCTTCGGAGGAGGTTGAGTATTTGTAAATCAGGGAGGAAATTAAGACTAACAATATTAGAGCTCACAATTGGATTGAGAGAAGTCTGGCGGGAAGGAGGAGAACCGGGCTTTGTGTAAGGATGATGGTGGAGGATTTCATGTAATGACCACGAATGCGTCTGAAAGCTTTAATGGTGTACTCAAAGGTGCAAGGTCACTACTTATTAAAGCTTTGGTTGCTCGTACCTTCTTCCGATCGGTGGATTATTTCTGTCAACGAAGAGAGTTTGCTAAAGCTTCGACATGTCGATTAACTCCAAAGTGGGAGGCAAAGATAGCTTAGAGTGCAAGTGAGTCAAGACGCTGTAAAATAATCTGCTTTAGCCAAACCGAATGGCAAGGAATTCACTACATTAGTGATAAGTTCAAAGTTATAATTGATGGTAACACTTGTTCTTGTACATGTAACATCCCTTTACTACAATAGCTTCCTTGCGCGCATGTTATGGCTACTTATTCATCAGTTGCTAATGGTGGAAACAAAGCTCATCATGACTTCACCTCGCTTTGGTACTCGGTTCAAAATTACTTGGCCGCTTACACACCATAATTTCATCCCGTTCGTGACAAACGTTATTGGAGTATACAAGAAGGTCCTTTGGTTTTGCCACCAACTGCGTAGAGCACCCAGAAGGCCAAGGTCGATACAAATTAAAGGGACCATGGATATGATGCAGCCTCCATAGGCAAATAGGTGCAGTAGGTGTGGAGTTCTTGGTCATAAAAGGAGTCATTGCACTTCAGCAACTTAGTTTTTACTATTGTTTTTAGTAACCCTCTATTTGTTTGTGTTTTGTAAAAGAATTGTTGTACTTCAGCATATGTTGTTGTTGATATTGTTCATGATTATGTTTGTGTTGTAAGGACACCAAATTACCGATCAATAATATACATCAACATGAATTACTCATACAACACAACCTACAATACAACACAATAACACAACAACATACGATACAACACATCCTATGATAACATACAATACAACTTACGATACAACACAACCTACGATAATATACAAAACAACTTACGATACAATGGACAACCAAACACTATACATTACTCATTAGGATATCTTGGGAGTCTTGCTCTAGGTTTGCATATTTTTCTATTAGTCGATAATTCACCTTTTTCAAACGTGAATTTTCTTCCTGCATCTCAAGTGCATACTCTGCCCTCCACGACACATTGGAGGATCAATCCACTTAACCACAACAACTAAACAATCCAGACAGTTGTCTACTCAACGTATACCATGCACAAACGTAGTACTACGACCTGCGTTGATTTCATTTTTTCGATAATCACTTCACTCCTGCTATTACAGTGACAAAATTTATGTGAGGAGGGGGCTCTCCAATAGTAGGTGCTTTACCTTGATTTTTCCACCTATCAACATGTATTGCAACGAAATGTGTTCGCTTCTCGCTGAAACGACCCGAAATTTTCGATCGCGAAAATTCCAGATAGATAGGAAAAGAAGAAAGAGATAGAAGAAGAAGAAACTGAAACACAGCACTGATTCTCACAAATCGCAGCGGATCAAAATATAATATTAAATAATAACAGTTTACAAAAGAATACCTGTATCTGTCAATTATATTTTTACATCAGAGTTACACTCATACACAAACACTGGACATATACAAATCACATGTCTCAGATAAATAGAAATAATATCACAGTGGAAACACTCCATACGTTCCTGCCATCCAGCTCGTCTCCTGAGCTCCAAAACGTCCTTACCTGAAAATCTGTAATACTCGGTCTGACCCGAGCATTACATCAAAGTAACACCCGGTTCAGGATGGAAACCAGTGTGAGTAAACCCATATAATTTGAAATACTAAATTCAAATCATAAAAGGAAACCCCCGGGTAACTCGTGCTTCACTACGAGTTCATTATTAGTTATAGTCAATACCAATTTCACACATCAATCCCTAAGTATCATTACTTAGTTTCAAGGGTTCACATTATTCCATTCTAGCCTATTGATATCATATATAAAGGATTTATTGCGAATTTCAAATTGAAGTGGTTTCGGGTATTTACAAAAACCCGACTCCGGTCTCTTCGAATCCCATGTAATTTTAACCCAAGTTATCCAAATAAAATACAATTCAAACTTTTTAATACAGGTTGTCACTGTTTTAACTTGATATATTATACTACATAGCATCATGCATCACATACCAGAGATATCAACTAATCTAAGGCATGCGATATCATTCAATCATTCATAAGCAAGATAAATCAATCACCATCTCGAATTAATCTAATTAACCATAATTGAATTTAATCAATTACCTTTAAATACTGCTTATTAATTAATTTCAAACCAATTAATTTATCATACAAAAATTATCCATCTTAATTAACCCTCCTTGATTAATTATTCTTTAATTGCATCAAGTAATTAATCTTTAATTAATCACATAGGTTAATTATCCTTAACCATTCACATAAATTAACCTTTAATTAATTAATGACATTCATTAGTGGTTCTTAATTAATTACTTCCATTAATCAACCTTAATTAATCACATACATTAATTAACTATCCTTCAATTACTTACATCAATTAATTATCCTTTAATTTATCACACTAATTAATGATCTTTTAAACATTAATTAATTTTCCTTTAAACATTCATTATACTAAGAATATTTATTTTAAGAAATAGTTAAAACTTGATTTTGTTTTAAAAATTCAAAACTATTATTATACTTTATTTCCAGACCAGAGCCAAACAACGAATCCCCGGAGCTAATCCCCGAGCCACCCACTTCTTCGCTTCCCTTCGAGACAACTCACCTTCGCCTTCGAGCTAATACTCGAGCAACGCTTCTTCCCCAACTATAACAATCATCACCAGATACCAAACCATCTTGTACACGTGCATAAGAGCTCCGATGTAATGACCCTGAAATCGGCCTTCGAAAATCGGCACCCGTACTTCACTTGTACTCAAAATGCCGTAGATTCAAAGGCCGAATCTGGTTCATCGGAGCTTATAACACAGTAAGTATAACAACACAGCGGAAGAAAGAAAACAATGATATCATATACAACTCTGATGAATACAATATCCAAAATGATATACAACAATGATATTAATATGATACAACAATATAAGAGATAAATAATGATACAGCGGAAAACATAAGTGACAACTCCAAATCATCTTCAAAAGGGAATGAATCCAACAACTCCAACATCAGCTCGAACCACCATCACGTTGCACCAAGATAAGCAAGTGCAATCTACTGAACTCTGAACACTGAACTAGCTCCAGATAATCTACTAAACCTGAATATCTAAGAAACCCAACTATAGACATCCCGTGTGGAAAATTGTGGGCATCCAGAGTTTAGGAAGGGAACAATAAACTCCAGGTCAGTCATGTGACTAGTATGAGCAAACAAAACAGTTTATCTTTAAACAAACAACAAAGGAATTTTAAACATTGAAATCCGCAATGCTTTTGGAAAATGAAACTACCATAAGACCTCCCGCCACACACAAAATGCAAACGCCAAATTGGAGGAGATTTCTTCTTATGATAGTCAAACATGCTTACTACGTAAAACAAAACTCTTTTGATATTATTACTAGTGCATAGTGTAGAAAGCCATTTCAAAAATATAATATTAATCTTAGCCAGCATACAACATTTCATCATATGCCTACTATAGCTACCATGTTCAATAACAGGTTACCGCCACATTCCATGGCAGGTTATACAACTAAAACCGTACAGGGCGCGTATTGTTTCTTTAGATTTTCAACCAAATGGTCAGGCAAAGGAACTTCCTTACACCGAAATGGAAACGCCTCTGGAAAGATGCCCCAAGAACCTAACCAGATCTCTCAAACACAAGGCCGACGCTACCTCATGTCGTACAACTGTAACTAGGTAAATAACACACAAGCTATGTCATCCCCCGGTCGTCATCGACCTTTACCCGAGGATCATCAACCACAAATTATAATAAATTTGCAGCATCAATATAGGTAAAATATCTAGGCTCCATACCATGATATCACCTTTTATCCAGAAGGAAATGACATACCCTAGGGGTGCTACTCCTTAAAACCTTTGCCGCGACATTCCTGTTTCGACCATTACTGGTCTGTGAGGCTCGACGAAGTCTCGTCCACAAAGCCACGCTTTTTCACAAAGCCATGCTTCGATCAACAAATGATCAGCAAATGACAATCAACACACAGCAACACTCAGCATGCCACACTACCAAATTGGGAGTATATCACTGATAACCTTCAACTACATAACCTCTGAGCTCGTACGTCTCAGAGAAGGGTGTTAAGCTAAGAGAATAAATTCTCCGCCACCAACAGAAATGTATTTGAAAGAAATCAGCTTTATATCTCAAAGTGTAATGTCATACATACAACCATACAAGTTTGTTTCGGGTTCGAACAGAACCGAAGGCACTTCCAAAGAAGCCCTTGCTATCCGGGTATTCACAATCCCGATCGGACTTCCCATCACTTAGGGAATCTCTATACCGGCGCGACTCAGTGCAGAGACAATCGATAAGTCATCCTATCGTTCTCACAAATACCCGGTCTTCACCACCGGTCTTCAAAAGCAATCCATATACGACGTATCATTTTTCGGAATGGGTTATATGACACAAAGGTCCTTTCCCGGCTAAACCGAATAGTGAGCGTAATCAAAAAATCATATGGATACTGGGGTCTTAGTTAAATCACAGCTTAAAGCCCAAAACTTTTCATTCGAATGGTTAAAACAAATTACCATTTCCAATCTTTAAAAAAAAAGATTCATTTCAACAACCTTCAATGGTTTAAACAAATTTTCATACTTTTAATCTTTTAAACAAAAAGATCCAATTCACCAAGTTCACCCCATTCACAAAGATCCATTCATGGATTTCAAAACAATTTCCATTTTAATTGAATAGGTTTACTCGTTAAACCTTTAAATCAAGATTTAACTTATAGCTTTCAAAACACGTTTCCAAAGATTCATTCATAGTCTTTCAAAACAATTCCATTTCAAGTTGGATTAACTCGTCCGGTCTTTGAATTAAAGACTCATTTCATAGTTTTCAAAACATTTCAATTCCATTTCAAACTTGAAACCTTTCAACACAAATTGGAAGTTCATTACTTATGTGAAAGCTTTTACTATTTGAAAACAAATAGTTTCGTTTCAGAAAAAATCCCAGTTATATTTACATGAGTTAAAACCATTGAATTAAATTCAAATTCCCAAATCAATACCTTTAAAATGGTTTAACCCATGTATAACTTGTACAGCATCTTTAATCACTAGTTTCAAATCATAGGATTCAATTTCAAACTTGAATTCAAATTTAAATCAAATTATTTAAATTTCAAGATATCCAAAATATCTTTAAAACTCCTTTCAAAAGCTTTTCATATTAAACCCCAATTTCCAATTTCAAAATCAATTGAAATTAAAATTTCAATTTCAAAAACATTAAATTCAAATAATTTGTGACTTAACCGATTTCCAATTGAAATCCATATTTGTGTGTGTATGGTGTAGTCCAGAGGTTTTACACAGTAGTGCAACATCAATCATCACAGATATATCGATAAGCGGTATAACCCATAACGCTTATCTTCATTCACAGATTCATAGATAAAGTAAATTTATCAGTCACAAAGATTCACTATTACGATTCGATGTGGGTTTCGGATAACCAACTGGAATCCGACTCCCTGTCGCATCGAAATTCAAATGTCGTTTTACGGGCCAAGGGTTTTCATATTCACATAGTAATATATCACAGAAACAGAAATCACAGCTCAGCATAAAGTAATTTATATCACAAAGCATCACAATCACAAACAGGGATATCAAACTGCTCAAAGCATTTCAATAATAATCAATCATCTAACAATTAGATGAATTAAATCAGTTACTTTGATTTCCTTTAAATCCTGCTTGTTAATTAATTATATATCAAATAAATTTATCATACAATAATCATCTATATTAATTAATTATTCTTGTTAAATTATTTTTAAATTTCATTAAGCCATTAACAACTTAATTAATTAAGTAATTAATCCTTAATTTTTTTAAATTAATTAATCTTAAACATTATTAAATTAAACTAATTAATTGCTCTTGATTTAAAACTGAAATTCGAACACTTGTTTAAATTTTTAGAAAATAAAAAATATTGTTCCAACCCAAACTTCCCAGACCCGAGCCATTTCTCGATTTACACGAACGCAGCTTCGAGTTTCACCCCTCCCACTTTTGCTTCGAGTCAAACTATCATTTCCCCATGCTCGAACCCGAGCAAACTGCTTCTTCCCCAATCCACAACAAAACTCAAACACACAAACACACGCATGCACGTGCACTCACCCACGATGATGCTCCGGTGCCAGAGTCGACCGCCAAAAAGTCGGCCTTCACACTCTCAAGCGAACTCGACGACTTGATACTCAAATGATCTCGAAAACGAGGATCGACATGTCGAGCTCCCAGACAAGAAAACATCTCGACCATCGATCTCCTCGCCCAGGGGACGCCGACATCTAAATGCCCTCAAACTTCATCAGTAACACCGCTGCAACCCAAGCTCTCGATTCCCCCACGACCGATCTGCTCCGGCGAGTCCACGGTAGTGCGACCACCATTTTTCCGGCCACGATAAATTCGAACGTTAAACCCTAAAGCTGCTTCTCTCTAACATCTCCTTCAATAGAAAAATTGTTTAACATTTTTCCTAATATAATTGATTACCAGACTTGCTTCATGCAAAGTTTCAACATCAAATAATTTTCCGATCGCTGGAAATTGGTAGAAAGACATTTTCTGTTCAACTAGGAACTGCTCTCAACATACTTAACGAAGAATCAAAATTTTTGTTTTAAAAATCATATCTTTAACTGATGATTCCACTTATACACTTGAAACCAGAGATCATGATAATTAAATTCCCAACATGTTTTAAGTTTGCCTGTAATTTAAATTTTCCAAAGAATGCTTTTATTCGATTTACTTAAATCTATTTTTAGAACTTAAATCATGTTTAAACAAACAACTTTTGTTTGAATTCTAAAGTCTAACACTGATCAGGGAATGAGAAATCAAATTTTTTGAATAGGTTTTTGAATTCCTGTAACTTGGAACAGAGTTTTCTGCTTGTACAATAGACATGCACAAACATATCTACACATAAATATATACAAATTGGTATACATGCAAGCAAATTCATAACTTTACTTTAAGCATGACCTCAAAAGACAAGCATAAATCCAGATTTCAGAAAGGTTTACTCACTTATTATTTGTTTTAAAACCAAGAGCCTATAGAGTTTAACATAGTGATATAAACTTTTATATACACAGACATTTCATATTGCAAACATTGCATTCATATCCAAACATATCATTATCACACAATCAAACATTTATCACAGGCAGATCAAGATTTATATATATATAAAGGGTTAAGAGTTTGCTCACATTGTTTTTCCAGAAGAATAAATAGAGCTTTCCTTTTTGTTTTGAAACAGGCTTGTGAAGATTGCAAAACTGAAGCTCCTCTTTGATCTCTGGTTGTATTGATTTATGTTGTTTGTTTAAACTAAAGTTTTGTTTGAGTTTTAAAATGGAATATGCTTCAGATTTTACTCGAAACTGATATGAAGGTTGATATGTGAAAGAAGCTTAATGGTTGATATTCATAAACAAGTTATAGGGTACATTATTATATTTTTCAATATAGTGTATAAATTTGTACAATATCAAAGATATTTCTCTTAGCTTGGTGGCTGAGATTGTAAGTTGATGTACTAGAAATAATATTGCATTAGCTAGCATTAAATGCCATTGTCCTTATTATATTTATTTTCTTTTCCAGCCTACATATCTATTTTGATTTGTTTGTTCTCAAGTCTGCATATTTATTTTACTTGCCTTTACTTGCTTGTCTCGGCTGAGATGATAGGGGTAAGTACATAGATTTTTTATTTTATTTTTTATGTATGTGTTCATACTTATCTTCATTTGCAAGCTATTACTTATCTTCTTTTCTTATTTACTTGTTTTATCTGTTTGCAAGCTATCCTCATGTACATGAATATAATTTATTTGTTTTGCTTGTTTACTACGCAGTTCTGTTTTGTATTTCCTTCTCATGTTTTCTTTTGTAAACTTATAGATAATTATATCTTTATTTTGTTCATATTTGAATGTATTCTATTTTTGCTTTTAAATTTTATCTATGGGTTACTTTATATTCTACAACCCTATAATGCATCTTATATATCAATGTTTTTATTTTTATTCATAGTTTAAGTATTAATTATTACTTTATAAAATAAGTGAACTTCTATTTTTATTTTACTTTATATTTTTATTATTTATCCTTTATTTATTTCTGTTTCTAGTTTAAATCTTTATTATAATTTTTTTTTTGATTTCTAACATAACCCAGCAATCTCAAATTTAAAGTTATTTATTTTTAGACTTGTATCAATTATCTATATTTTTTACTTATTTTCCTCCAACCCTTATTTGAGATTTTAAACTCGAGTTCAATATATATATATATATATATATAATTTCAAATCTACTCATATATCACATATACATATATATTCACATATATAAACAATAGTTAAAATTTAAATGATTTACACAGAATTTATTTGAATTTGGGAAAACTCGCTTCAATTCACAATTAATTTTACAATTTTTATTCAAAAACTAAATTAATTATGAATTTAAATTTATATAAAATATGGGGTCGTTATAGACTTCCCCCCTTAAAAGAATTTTGTCCTCGAAATTTTCCAAGGAGACGTGAAGATAGATGAAAAATGTTTCATCAAATCAACTAAACATCTATTCTGCATTTGGCTTACCAAATCAGAATATCAATAATAGATACAAGAACAAATCTGTTTTAACACTTCACAAGATACTCGGGTTAACTAGATCTACGAAATATGTAGTGGCATCGGTTAGTTCAAAAGGATAACTAACCATTCGTAGAATATATCCGGACCCAAAATTAGATAGATATATGGATACAATTTCAAAACTTTTAGTTTAGAAACTAAAGTATACCTATCAACCATAGCAACCAATGCAACCAATTCATTCAAACAAATAATTCTGACCTTTTTAGAGTTTATGTCCCATATTAATATATCGAATCTTTTCCTGGAACTACCAGGAACTATCAAAGAATAGAAAAGATGACGAACAAAAGAGATTGATAGAGAAAACGTTTGCTTCCTTGTTGTTACAGGGTATTGACCATTTATAGTCGTATTTCCCTGTCCCCTATCCCATCCTCTTCTTGCACTCATACTTACTATTAGTGGATAGTAAGAGAATTTACTGAGGCATTCGAACGGATATCTGAGGAATACTCATTCTAGGGTATACTTCACCCTATCTCTAATGAGTTACTTAATGTGTTATACTCCTGAACTGAGGTTCAACCTTAGCTCTGATACCAAATGTAATGACCCTGAAATCGGCATTCGAAAATCGGCACCCGTACTTCACTTGTACTCAAAATGCCACAGATTCAAACGCCGAATCAAGTTCACCGGAGCTTATAACAAAGTAAGTATAACAACACAGCGGAAGAAAGAAAACAATGATATCATATACAACTCCGATGAATACAATATCCAGAATGATATACAACAATGATATCAATATGATACAACAATATAAGAGATAAATAATGATACAGCGGAAAACAGAAGTGACAACTCCAAATCATTTTCAAAAGGGAATGAATCCAACAACTCCAACATCAGCTCGAACCACCATCACGTTGCACCAAGATAAGCAAGTGCAATCTACTGAACTCCGAACACTGAACTAGCTCCAGATAATCTACAAAACCTGAATATTTAAGAAACCCAACTCTAGACTGCCTGTGTGGAAAATTGTGGGCACCCAGAGTTTAGGAATGGAACAATAAACTCCAGGTCAGTCATGGGACTGGTATGAGCAAACAAAACAGTTTATCTTTAAACAAACAACAAAGGAAATTTAAACATTGAAATCCGCAATGCTTTTGGAAAATGAAACTACCATAAGACCTCCCGTCACACACACAATGCAAACGCAGAATTGGAGGAGAATTCTTCTTATGATAGTCAAACATGCTTACTACGCAAAACAAAACTCTTTTGATATTATTACTAGTGCATAGTGTAGAAAGCCATCGAGAATTTTTGACATGTGGAATTTGAATATTTAACTGATTTCAAATATTTGAATGTTAGTTTATTTTGAATTTCAAATATCAGAGTTTGTTTGGTAATTAAATTATTGAATTTAATTGTTAAAATTTGAGTAAAATTTTGAATTTGGAGTTTTAAGCTGACTAAAAATATTTTCACGGCTTAGAAAATTAATATTAATGATACTGAAGTTAGTGGAAGCTTTAGAATTTTATTTGAAACAGTTTTGTTCAGTTTTGAATTTTATCGTTTAAATCGATATTTGAAAATAGATTTCCAAGGCACAGTCTCGGAATTCGACGAAACCAATTCCATTGGGTCCATAATATTGTATTATTATCGAATTTCAATTTTCGTAGTGTTTGGAGTTATAGTGTGATCGTACGATAAGCAAACGCGCTGAAATTAAATCGAAAATTTAATTTAATAATTGGTCCAAAAAGCTATTTTCTCCATACGATCGAATTCGGACTCGAAACCTTTTCCATTGCGTTCGGAATAGGCGTATAACATTATAAACGCCTGGCGTCATGCCTCGATAGGAGGTCAAGTTTTAAGTTGCATTTATCGGTACGGTTTGAATTTGAAATTTAAATTGGATAATTATACCAGTCAACTGCAGTTGAAATTATCTCACATCAATCCTTTACCAGTCCTTTCCAAAGCTCTGTCGCATGCTACATTCTTTTCAAACATTACGTCTGTTCCCTACCCTTCAGAATGAAATCAAACAAAATTAAATGGCGAGCCTCTTCCCTTTTCCTTCTTCGGTTAAATGAAACAAAATCAAAATAAAATAAATGGCCGATACTTCTCCCCCTTCCCTTATCTTGCTCCAGAACATTGAAATCAAATGAAAAAAAGAGAGGGGAAGGCAATTCGTTTCATCGCGAGTCGCGTTGGTCGATTTCGTCAAGGCGAGAGGAGCTCGGTGGTGGAGCCGCGATGGCAATTTCGAAGTCGTGAGCATTGATCTAGGGCATTGAGGCTGTGGCGACTTCGTTCGATCGAAATGGGGTATCTCGAGGAGGCGCATGCGATTTGTTGCGACCTGATGGAGGCACGTCGGCGGTCGCGAGGTGGATTTCTCGATCGATGTATGGCGTGTCGATGGCTAGGGTCTGTTCGATTTAGTTAGTGAGGTATTTTTGTTTTTTCTTTGTTTTTACTTACTGATATTTGTATATGCAGATTAGACAAAGGAAATTAGGAATTTTTTTAAGGAAAGTTTAAATATATGTATACATGTTTTACTTACTATAGACTTTTAAAATACATACATATATATATATATATATATATAATAGATATAGAAATTTTGAAATGATTAGAAGTTTATATAAAATTAGATTTTAAATCTGTATAAATGTATTTATAAAGGAATGGATTTGACAATTAAGTTGTTGTAATTACCTTGTTTAATTTATGGGTTGCTAAAAATAATTTGTTAAAAAGAAACTATTAATTGAAAAATTTTAAATCAAATTATTAGATTAAATGAAATTATTAAACGGTAATTGATTTTTCAATTGTTCGAATATTAATAAAGTCATCTAATATTATACAAGGTCAAAATCACAAAGAAAACAAACTGGAATGGAAATGGATTGTAAAATTTAAAGCAAAGGTGAGATCTTCTCACTGAAAATTAAAATTGAATTGCAGTTATTGATTAATTGCCTGATTGTGATAGTATATATAGTAGTATATAGCAATATATATATATTGGTATATATATATATTGGAGTTGTTGATTTCCCGCATTATATAGCGGATGAGACCCTACGCGTCGCATAATAGCGGATGATATTTTATAAAACCCATATACCATGATATTCCACCTCGAAGTGGAATTGGTATTGTGCTAACATCTGTGGATGCAAGGAAACAGGTTGGAGGGATCCAACAAGATTCCTCAAAACATTTGACTTGGTTTCATATGTTGTGTTTTGATTATTTATAATCTCCATGTGATTATCTTTGTGATTGAAATTGTTGAAGGCTATAATTTAGCCGAATATATTTTTGATATCGTAGGATACCAGAAATAGATGAAATTGGATTTTTAAAATTCAAGTTAGAAGATTTTTAGAAAAAAATTTATTTTTAAGAATTGGATAAATTTAAAATAAGTTTGAAAAATTAAAGTGTTATTTTTGAATCATATTGAATAAAATTCTAAATATGGGAAAAAGGCTTAATAAGTGGATTTCGAGTAATATTTTGGATTTTTAAATAGATTGGAACAGATAAAAGAATTTGTTTTCTTTAAAAAGAAATTGTTTTCATAAAAAGGGATTAATTTTAAAAAGGAAATAAATCTGGAAATCCATTTGAAAGTTGATTTGGAGTTGAAAGTGAATATTTGAGAAATCGATTTGAAAAGAAAGTGAATATTTGGGAATGTAAATTCAAAATGGAATTTATAAAGGAAAGGGAAATTTGTTTTAAAAATAAACACTGATTTATTTTTATAGTGTGGAAATAAATTTACAAATTTGGAATGTAAATTTAAAATGAATCGATAAGGATTATTTAATTGGTTTAAAAGGACCATTTTTGAAGTGAAAGCGTATTCTCACTATAAAGCCGAGTATATTTCCAAAGTAGTTTTAAATTATAAATTAAAGATTCTAAAGTTGGTTTTTAATGGAATATTTCGGAGAAAATGTTTTCCAAATATATTTTTGGATAGGGATATAAATCATTTTAAAATATTTGAACTCGGCAGATTTTCAGTGGGAATGAATAAATATTTGTAAATATATCCCGTGTAGGGAAATTGATTTGAAATTTGTTTTCCAAAGTTTGAAAGGTGAAAAGTGATTTGAAATTTGTTTTCAAATGGTTGAAGTGTTAAACCATATCTCGCGAAGATATTTGAAATTTAATAATTTGGGAAAATTATTTAAATTGGTTGATTGTTGTGAATGTTGTTGATAGCTAAATAACCGACTATCAATATTTGCCTTTGAAGTGGCACTTGAATTTGTTTTTAAAACAAGCGCTCATTATTCGGTTTAGCCGGGAGAGGACTTTGTGTCATATAACCCATTCCGAATAATGATACGACGTTATGAATTGCAATTGAAGACCGGTGTTGAAAACTAGGTATTTTTGAAAATGAAAGGACAACCTGTCGAATGTCTCTACATCGAGTTGCTCCGGTATAGAGATTTATATCACTCTTCTTGTGATGGGAAGTCCGATCGGGATTGTGAATACATGGATTGCAAGGGCTTCTTTGGAAGTGCCTTCGGTTCTGTTCGAACCCGGAACAGACTTGTATGGTTGTATATCTGACATTACACTTGAGATATAAAGCTGATTTCTTTCAAATACATATCTGGTTGTGGCGGAGAATTTATACTCTAAGCTTAACACCCTTCTCTGAGACGTACGAGCTCAGAGGTTATGTAGTTGAAGGTTATTAGTGATATACTCCCAATTTGGTAGTGTGGCATGCTGAGTGTTGCTGTGTGTTGATGGTCATTTGCTGATCATTTGTTGATCAAAGCATGGCTTGGTGAAAAAGTGGAGCTTTGTGGACGAGGCCTCATCGAACCTCACAACCCGGAAATGGGTCGAAACAAGAAAATGCGGCAAGGTTATGAGGGTCGCTCCCTTTAGGGTATGTCATTTCCTTCTGGAAAAAGGTGATATTATGATATGGAGCCCAGATATTTACCTGTCTTGTTGCTCCAGTCTCATTTATTGTGTGATTGTTGCTTTGTAATCGAGGGCCCTCGGATAAAGGTCCCAAAGGACCGGGGGTGGCATACTCGAGTAGTAGTTACCTAGTGGAGAGGTAACTCGGCCTTGTGTTGGCAGAGATCCGGTTAGGTTCTCGGGACGTCCATCCAGAGGCGTACCTATTGACAGTGGGAAGTTCCTTAGCCAGACCATTTGTTAGAAATCCAATTCCCAATACGAACCCTGTACGATTTTAGTTGTAGAACCTGCCATTTACTTATGGTGGTCACTGTGACGTCTCGGGTTTTGCCCGCTCGAAAATCAACATCCGTACTTCACATTGTACTAGAATGCCGCAGATTCGACCGTTCAAATCCGATTCGCCGGAGCTATAACACAATTAAGTAAATAACACAGCGGAAGAAAAGAATAATACATTGATATACAATATCTGATACAACAGAGTGATACAATGAATATCAATATACATCAGAGATATGATACAAGAAATAACAGCGGAAAAGAAAAGATAACAACAGTAGCGGAACAATATCAATAGAAGTGATAACTCCAAAATGATCTTCAAACAAGAATGAATCCACAACTCCAAGATAAGCAACTCCGATGAATGAACTAGCTCCAGATAATCTACTAAACCTGAATATCTGAAAAGAAACCTAACTCTAGACTGCTCGTGTGGAAAATTATGAGCACCCAGAGTTTAGGAAGGGAACAATAAACTCCGGATCAGTCATGGGACTGGTGTGAGCAACAAAAACAGTTTATCTTTAAACAAACACAAAAGGTTTTAAACATTGAAATCCGCAATGCTTTTGGAAAATGAAACTACCATAAGACCTCCCGCCACACACACAATGCAAACGCAGAATTGGAGGAGATTTCTTCTTATGATAGTCAAAGATGCTTACTACGCCAAATCATCTTGATATTATTATTAGTGCATAGTGAAGAAAACATTTCGAAAGTATAATATTAATCTTAGCCAACATACGACCAGTATCGTATGCCTACTATAGCTACTATGTTCAATAGCAGGTTACCGCCACATTCCATAGCAGGTAATACAACTAAAACCGTACAAGGCTCGTATTGTTTCTTTGGATTTTCCAACAAATGGTCAGGCTAAGGAACTTCCTTCCGCCGCATGGGATCGCCTCTGGCTGGACCTCCCGGGAGACAAACTGCTCTCTGCCAAACAAGGCCGGGTTACCCCTGTAACAGGTAACTCACGAATATGCCATCCCCCGGTCCTTTGGGACCTTTATCCGAGGCGCCTCTAAACCAACATCACACATAATAAAGTGTATCCACATGAGTAAGTATCTGGGCTCCATACCATGATACCACCCCTTTCCAGAAGGAAATGACATACCCTAAAGGGCGCGACCCTCATAACCTTGCTGCAACATTCCTGTTTCGACCATTTCCGGGTTGTGAGGCCCTGACGAAGTCTCGTCCACAAAGCTACGCTTTTTCAAAAAGCCATGCTTTGGGTCAACAGATGATCAACCTATGATCACAAAGATAAATGATCAAACAAATGATCATATCACAAATGATCAAACGATGATCATCACACAGCTACACTCAGCATGCCACATTACCAAATTGGGAATATATCGCTGATAAATTTCAACTACATAACCTCTGAGCTCGTACGTCTCAGAGAAGGGTGTTAAGCTAAGAGAATAAATTCTCCGCCACCAAACAGATATGTATTTGAAAGAAATCAGCTTTATATCTCAAAGTGTAATGTCAGACACACAATCCATACAAGTCTGTTCCGGGTTCGAACAGAACCGAAGGCACTTCTCACGAAGCCCTTGCAAATCCGGATAATTTCCAATCACGTCCGGACTTCCCGTCACTAAGGGTGATAAAACCTCTATATCGGGGATCAGCCGATGCAGAGTAACTCGACGGTAATCCTTCCGTTTTCAAAAATATCTGGTCTTCAACACCGGTCTTCAAATGCTATCCATATACGACATATCACATATTCGGAATGGGTTATACGACCCAAAGGTCCTCTCCCGGCTAAACCGAATAGTGAGCGTAATATTTAAAAACATATGGATATGGGATTTCAATTAAGTCACAACTTATTACCCAAAATCTTTCTTTTCAAATGGTTAAAACAAATTACAATTTACATCTTTTTAAACAAAAAGATTCATTTTAACAACCCTCAACGGTTTAAACAATTTTCACACTTTAATCTTTTAAACAAAAGATTCATTCACAGATTTTCCAAATTAATTCCCATTTCAATTTGATTAACTCGTTAAATCTTTAAATCAAGATTTAACTTACAGTTTTCAAAACAATTCCATTTCAAATGATTTAAACCAATCATTATTTTAAATCTGTTAAAAATAAACAGATTTAATTCATAGCTTTCAAAAAGAATTCATTCATAACTTGGAAAAACCATTTTTCAATTCGTACTTGAAATTCCTTTAATTAAATTGGAATTTCATTGCTTATCTGAAAGCTTTTATCTTTTGAAAACAAATAGTTTCATTTCAGAAAATTTGATTTATTCATACGAGTTAAAGTCTTTGGGTTAAATTCAAATTCTCAAAATTATACTTTTAAATGGTTTAACTTTATATAAACACATTTATATCATCTTTAATCCCTAGTTTCAAATCATAGGATTTAATTCCAAACTTGAATTCAAATTTAAATCAAATTATTTAAATTTTTCAAGACTCGATTAAGTTATTCAAAATAACTTTTATCTTTGAAATTCCATTTCAAAAGCTTTTCACTTTAAACCCAAATATCAAATTTCAAAATCAATTGAAATTAAAATTTCAATTTCAAAAACATCAAATTTAAATCATCTGTGACTTAACCGATTTCCACGTGAAATCCATATTTGTGTGTGTAAAGGTGTAGTCCAGGGGTTTTACACAGTAGTGCAACATCATACAATCATCATATATCAGAATACAAGATATAGTTGATAAACGATATAAACTATATCACTTATCTTTTACTCACAGATCACAGATATATATAAATTTCAGATAAATAAACTACAGTAAAGATTACACACAAATCAGAATATATCACAAAGCATCATAGATCAGGAAATATCAAACAATTCAAATCATCCAATCAAATCCAAATATTCATAAGTAAGGTCAGTCAATTATCTGATTTATTCAAATTTGATTAATTACTTATGAATTTCTAATCCTGGTTAATTAACATAAATGAATTACAAATCATTTTAATTTACTACTTTTTAATCCTTTATTAATCAACCATTAATGATAAATAAATTAACTTTTAATTATAATTCATCAACCTTTAATCATTTAATAATTAGCCTTTAATCATTTAATTCACCATTTAATTAATTATCTTTGATTAATAAATTATTTGATTAATCCTTAATTAACTTCTTTAACTACTTTCATAGATTTATTACTCTTCATTATTATTTTTCTCTTTCTCAACAACAAATCTTAATGTAATTTAAAGATTAATCCTTATCTTGATTAATCACTTAATTCCTAATTAACTTAATTAACTTCAAGAAAATGAAGCTTCTTTAACTTAAGATAAACATTATCTTAATTACCATTTACAATTTAAAACCCTTAATTTTTATAATTAACTTTACTTAACAAAAATTTAGATTAAATAAATTTTAACACTTCTTAACAAATATTAAGAACAATTTGATATTTATAAAGTAATGCTATAAAAGAAGTTTTGATAAAATTTGTTTAATTTTTTCAAAAATCCTATTTTAAAACGTTTATAAAAAATGGGCATCTCTCCCACTTCGGGTCCTACCCGAATATTACTCGGGACTATCCCCGAGTCTTCTCCCTTCTTCCCCTTTATTACCAAAACTTAGATAAATTTGTAGCTTTAAAACTGTAGCTATTACCCACCAAACACTCGAGTATATACTCGAGTTAAACCCCAAAATTCCCGAGGCACTCACGAGTCGAACTCCACAAAACTCGAGCAACAGAAACTTCGTCTTCCCCAAACTAAAACTACCCAGATATTCACGCGACCCCAAACGTGTACGTGTATGTGTACATGTACACCACCATGGCGACGCTCCGGCCATCACCACTAGCGTCGACAAGTCGACTATCACCCTCGCACACCATTCTGACCACCAAATCGTCAATAACTACTCGAAATCAAAATCGAGTATTCAAGCCCACATCTGGAACTACAGACCCCACCTAAAACAGCCTCGCGCGCACACCCTCGACCACCGGAGACCCCACAATCTCGGCCACGCCACCATCACCCACCCAGCCATCACCTCCAAAGGCCACGTGCAACTCGATGCACGAACAAGGCCACTTCGACCAAATTTTCGATCACAGTCCAAACTAGGTTTAGGAATTAGATCGACTCGCCATCGTCGCCACAGTGGACGATGTCACCTCCTATCATTTTTCCTACCACCACCGTAGGTTCGACCATCACCATGAACAACCCCGTCACCCCCAGAACCTCCGATCACCGGAATTCGCCCAAAAACAACTTCCCGTTCATTTCCAAACTGCTCTCGAAACACCACACTAAAAATCATCAAACTTGCATTAAAAATCTTAGTTTCCAATAAGGATTCAAGACATATATAGGAATTCGCAAATTGTTATGTTTGAATTTATTCGAAAATCAAACTTTGCCTGTAAAAACTCATTTCTTGCTCACTGTGCATTCTTTCTTCTTGAAATATATTTTTAAGTTATAGCTCAGGACTAAACATAACTCTTTGTTTTTAAAATCTAAGCTTGATACTGATTACATGATAAGAAAAATTCGATGTCTTGGTTGGCTTTACCCTGAGAAACTAAACAGAGATGAAGATGCATAGCTCAACCCAGTTAAATACACATATACACACAGTGTTAAACAAGAAGATATTCAAGTATCCATATTAAACATAAGCCATTTAATGATTATGATTAGCTTAAGCATTTATGTTATGTTGTTTACTCATATTGATGACAGAAAAGAACAGAGCCTATTTGAAAGTTGAAACAGGTTTGGAAATAAAATGTTACTCACTTTGATTTTTTTGGAAGAAGAACAGAGCCTGCTTTTTTTTGTTGAACAGTTTGAACTTGAAAAACTGGAAAATGTTTTCCACTTTGATCTTCTTGCCTTGCTGCCGTCTGATGTTTAATTGTATTTGATGATGTAGAATGAAGTCGTGTTCAAGTTTTTAAATGGAAGTTTTTATTCTTAGTCTTGTTTAGTTCGAACTGAAATGGGAATAGCTTCCAGGTTGAAGTTTTAAAACAATTTACAGGGTTAATATATTTTTTTCCATTGTCAGAGATTTTTATAAAATGTGGAGGCTGAAAGAAGTTTTATGCAATTCGTATAGATTATGTTTGCTGCTAGGATATGCACATTTAGTGCTATTAGTACTTGATGTTCCCTTTGATACTTATCCATATTTTATACACTTGCCTTAGACTTAAACTACAAGCTATAGGTATAATATATTTTTTCTTTGTATTTTGCTTTTGTTTCCTTAAGTTTTGCAGGCATATATCCTATTCGAATCATCAATTTATATTTTGAAACATGATTGAAATGTGATCCTTTACTTTGTTTGTTTGACTATGCAAACTTCGGCTGGTATTTTTTTTTTCTACTTGGTGGCCAAAGATTCATGGGTTAATTTCCTTTGCCTTATTTGATAAGCTACAGCCTTATCTTTTCTTTGTTCAATTTATATTATTATTTTTTTCCTTAAAATGGTGGCTGATGAGATATGTTTTGGTATTGTTGGTCTCGGCTGAAATGAAATGTTGTACAAGGTGATACACTTGCATTTATTAGCTTGTACCAGGGTATATATTTATTTTTTTTTCTTCCTTTGCCAGCCTATACATCTCGGCTGAAGACAATTTGTCTTGAATTTCTATATATATATTTTCATACACTCAAATTATTATTTACAATTTAAACACAAATCAAATCTATTATATTATTTCAAATTTACTCCGATGTGTTCAAATACATATATATATATTCTCATAAATACCATATTTATACAATATTTAAATTTAATTGATTTAACACAAATTTATTCGTCTCGGGGAAACTCGCAATTTAATTATTTACCGTTTTATTTCACAAATTTAATTCAAAAATTCAATTAATTATAAATTTAAATATATATAAATTTTGGGGTCGTTACAGTCACCATTGTTTAGATGGTAGCTATAGTAGGCATACAATAATGGTTGTATGTTGGCTAAGATTAATATTATACTTTCGAAATGTTTTCCACACTAGACATTAATAATAATATCAACTGATTTTCGTAGTAAGCATCTTTGACTATCATAAGGAGAAATCTCCTCTAATTCTGCGTTTGCATTGTGTGTTTGGCGGGAGGCCTTATGGTAGTTTCATTTTCCAAAAGCATTGCGAATTTGTTTTATTTTCTTTGTGAAAATAACTATTTTACGATCTCACACCAGTCACCCTGACTAACTCGGAGTTTATTGTTCCCTTTCTAAACTCTGGGTGCCCATAATTTTCCACACGGGCAACCTAGAGTTATGTTATCAGGATATTCTGGAGCTTTGGAGACGAGCTGGATGGCGAGACGTAGACTCGTACTTATTTATTTATTCCGCTGTGTATTTTGTATGGGGACAAGTTTATATAACTGTCCATTGTTGTATTGAGTTGTATATTGACTCTCATTGTTGTATTGTATAAACTAATATAGTTCTTTGTTTAAAAGACTAGTGATTATCTATTATATATTGTTCCGCTGTGAATGTGAGATTTTGTCATTGTTTTTTGTTTCTGTTTTTCTATTCTTTCTTTTCTTCTGCCTTCTTCTACCTCTTCTTTTTAACCCTAATGGTTCGGTTTTCCGGCATTCGATTGTGCGGCAGTTGATACAGTGGACATATTAATGTCGACTTTCGAGCGTCGAAAGATCGTGATCGTTACATGTGGTATCAAAGCTGTTGGTTAAGCGACAACCCTGGCTCTGTTGGGTGTTACTCATTAGAGATAGAGTCGGTAGTACTCTGGAATGAGTGTGAGTGTAATAATAGATATGAGCGCGTATTTGTTAGTGAATACAAAAATTTGGTTTATATTGTGTTGACTTATCGGTTGATTGTTTATAGATTCTGGTCGGTGCAGTCTGGCGAACTGTAATCGATAGGGGTTTCTAAACTTTTAAACAAGATAAACTTACATAGTATTGTTTTAAATGGGGTAAATGAAATAATTTTGCCCGAAACTATTTTTGTATAGAAAAGGAATGATTTTCTATGAATTATTATTGTATATGGATGCTTGGTTGTTAGGAGGTGATAATATTGAATTATCATCATTATTGTATGGAAACTGAATAAGAAATAATGGTATAACCAATGATTTGGAGATAAATTCATTTAACAAATGAAGTTTATAAAAATGAATTAAAAGTAGAAGGAAATGAATTCATATACGAATGGGGTTTGTAAATATAAATTTTAAATGTGATTTATAACTGAAAATAGAATTCCAGGAAAATATTTGAAAATAAATTCATTAATGAAATGAAATTGGTAATGTGAATTTATAAATGAATTGGAGATTGAAAAATTAAATGAAATTTGATTTGAATCAAGTTGAACAAATTTGGAAAAAATAAAACAAAGTGGATTGAGTTCAAGTAAATTAACTTGATAATTTATTAATTCATGAAATACTGATTTGGTTGAATTAAAATTGAATTGTGGGTTGAATAAAATGGTTTGAATTTGTATATAAATCCAAGTAAGTAGTAGTAGAAATAAATTGAAAATTTCCTTGTTATTGATAAAGTAAATTCGAGATGAATTGAATATGGAAATTTGAAATTTAAAAATAAAAGGATAAGTGTATATACTAATTGAATTAAATTAGTAGATGGAATGGATTTGATTAAATGAAAAATCAAATCAAAGATTTAAATTGAAAAAAATTGTTTACAAGGAAAGTATAATTTGAGTCTTGAGTTGAAATGAGTTAAGCAATATTTGGATAAATGCTCGACTAAAGTAAAATTTGTGAAATCGTTGTTGCCGAGTTTTGTGAAATGGTTTCAAATAAACCAAATGTGAATATGAAATGCAAATTGAATTGAATGGAATCAATTGGAAATGAAATGGAATTAAAATAAATTGAATTGGTATCAATTTAAATTAGTTGTAAACTAGAATGGATATTCTATTAAGTGAATATCGTCGAAATTTGCATATAAATGGTTGTCGTTTGATGCAAACGAGATTGTATTAAAATCTATGAGTTAATAAAAGCAAATAAAATTGATTTTTGAATCAATTGAAAGGGATATGAGTTAGATTCATTTAAAAATGAATTGAATATAAGGAATTTCATTGTAAACCATTGAATTGAATGTGAATTAGATGAAAGCGATTAAAATTGTATCGAAACCTTATGAATTGTTTATGGGAATTATTTTGAATGCATTGCTTATGAAAACTATGTGTTTACCATTGAAAATAAATGAATTTCTTATATATGTCACTTACGCGTTTAAATTGAGTAAGTACAGGTACCGGGAGCCGTTTGGCTGCATTTTGGGTTTTCGCAAAATGCTAATAATAGCCACTTTGCTTAAAATGCTAATAAAGGTACGCCTACGCAATACCAAATAGGAAATATGAACTGTTTTTGTTTTTCCGACCGAGTGGGTTGATGTATATATATTTATATCTTTTGTCAAATTGCAAAAGCTCCTCCGTACAAAGGAGACTCCGCCAAAATTTTCTGAAAATTTTGGGAGTTAGAAAATTTTTTGAAAATTTGAAAAATTTTGTTAACGGAAAATTTATCAAATTGGATCAAATAAAGCAAAGTATTGAAAAATTAGTAAATGAAACTAATTTAAACAATGAGATGAATCAGTAGTGAATGAAAGATAATTGATAAAGTTCAATATTCGAAGTTTGAAGATAAAATGAATTCAAATAGAATTCAATATCTAAAATGAAGTAAATTGAATTCAAATTGAATTGAAAATGCAAAGTTGAATGGAAATGAATATGTAACTTTGTTAGTAAAGTGAAAATAAATATAAGAAGTATGTAAATACTTATATTGAACTTAAGAAATGAATGGTGAAAATTCTTAAGTAAAATGGGTATTGGAAATCCAATAAGTGAATTTGGACATTGTTGTTAAGTAAAGTATACATGGATTATAAAGGCTATAGGAAGATGGAATTGGATTTTTGATTTCGAAGGTAAATTTGAATTTGTTCGACAATAAGGTAAAAATTTCTGTATGAAATTTGATGAGTTTCTGATTTTGCCACTTGGCATTTTGTTTTCTTTTGGAATTTGGGGTCCGTTGGGACATTTTGTAGTTGTACCGAGCTAACCGCGCAAAGGAGACGTTGGCGAAATTTTTCGGCAATTTAGAGAGTTAGAAAATTTTTGTGAAATTTTGGATAATTTAAAATTTGAATTTAAATTTGAATTTGAATTGTGAAGTAATTAAAGTTGTTTAGAAACTACGGTTAATATTTGGACAGTTAGTTGAAGTGATGATCTTTAATAAAAAGATTTTGGTTGATAATTTGATAAAACTATTTGGATTTTAAAAAAAATTAACGGGGATTGGATCATTCTTCTTAACTTGTAATTTCAGGACGAAATTCTTTTAAGGGGGGAAGAATGTAACGACCCTGAATTTTTGACATTTGGAATTTGCATATTTAACTGATTTTAAATATTTGAATGTTAGTTTAATTTGAATTTCAAATATCAGAGTTTGTTTGGTAATTAAATTAGTGAATTTAATTGTTAAAATTTGAGTAAAATTTTGAATTTGGAGTTTTAAGCTGACTAAAAATATTTTCAAGGCTTAGAAAATTCATTTTAATGATACTGAAGGTAATGGAAGCTTCAGGATTTAATTAGAAACTGTTTTGTTCAGTTTTCAATTTTATCGTTTAAATCGATATTTGAAAATAGCTTTCCGAGGCACTGTCTTGGAATTCGACGAAACCAGTTCTATTGGGTACGTAATATTGTATTATTATCGAATTTCAATTTTCGTAGTATTTGGAGTTATAGTGTGATCGTACGATAAGAAAACGCGCTGAAATTAAATCGAAAATTTAATTTAATAACTGGTCCAAAAAGATATTTTTTCCATACGATCGAATTCGAACTCGAAACGTTTTCCATTGCATTCAGAATAGGCGTATAACATTATAAACGCCTGGCGGCACGCATCGATAGAAGGTCAAGTTTTAAGTTGCATTTATCGGTACGGTTTGAATTTGGAATTTAAATTGGATAATTATACCAGTCAACTGCAATTGAAATTATCTCACATCAATCCTTTACCAGTCCTTTCCAAAGCTCTGTCACATGCAACATTCTTTTCAAACATCACGTCTATTCCCTACCCTTCAGAATGAAATCAAACGAAATTAAATGGCGAGCCTCTTCCCTTTTCCTTCTTCAGTTAAACGAAACGAAATCAAAATAAAATAAATGGCCGATACTTCTCCCCCTTCCCTTATCTTGCTCCAGAACATTGAAATCAAATGAAAAAAAAGAGAGGGGAAGGCAATTCGTGGCATCGCGAGTCGCGTTGATCGATTTCGTCAAGGCGAGAGGAGCTCGGTGGTGGAGCCGCGATGGCAATTTCGAGGTCGCGAGCATTGATCTAGGGCATTGAGGCTGTGGCGACTTCGTTCGATCGAAATGGGGTATCTTGAGGAGGCGCGAGCGATTTGTCGCGACCTGATGGAGGCACGACGTCGGCGGTCGCGAGGTGGATTTCTCGATGGATGGATGGCGTGTCGATGGCTAAGGTCTGTTCGATTTAGTCAGTGAGGTATTTTCGTTTTTTCTTTGTTTTTACTTACTGATATTTGTATATACAGATTAAATAAAGGAAATTAGGAATTTTTTTTAGGAAAGTTTAAATATATGTATACATGTTTTACTTACTACAGATTTTTAAAATACATATATATATATATATATATATATAATAGATATTGAAATTTTGAAATGATTAGAAGTTTATATAAAATTAGATTTTAAATCTATATAAATGTATTTATAAAGGAATGGGTTTGACAATTAAGTTGTTGTAATTACCTTGTTTAATTTTTGGGTTGCTAAAAATAATTTGTTAAAAAGAAACTATTAATTTAAAAAATTTAAATCAAATTATTAGATTAAATGAAATTATTAAATGGTAATTGAGTTTTCGATTGTTCGAATATTAATAAAGTCATCTAATATTATACAAGGTCAAAATCACAAAGAAAATAAACTGGAATGGAAATGGATTGCAAAATTTAAAGCAAAGGTGAGATCTTCTCACTCAAAATTAAAATTGAATTGCAGTTATTGATTGATTGCCTGATTGTGATACTATATATAGTAGTATATAGCAATATATATATATATATTGGTATATATATTGGAGTTGTTGATTTCCCGCATTATATAGCGGATGAGACCCTACGCGCCGCATAATAGCGGATGATATTTTATAGAACCCATATACCACGATATTCCACCTCGAAGTGGAATTGGTATTGTGCTAACATCTGTGGATGCAAGGAAACAGGTTGGAGGGATCCAACAGGATTCCTCAAAACATTTGAATTGGTTTCATATGTTGTGTGTTGATTATTTATAATCTCCCTGTGATTATCTTTGTGATTGAAATTATTGAAGCCTATAATTTAGCCGAATATATTTTTGGTATCGTAGGATACCAGAAATAGATGAAATTGGATTTTTAAAATTCAAGTTAGAAGATTTTTAGAAAAAAAATTTATTTTTAAGAATTGGATAAATTTAAAAGAAGTTTGAAAAATTAAAGTGTTATTTTTGAATCATATTGAATAAAATTCTAAATATGGGAAAAAGGCTTAATAAGTGGATTTCGAGTAATATTGTTTATCAGTTGAAGAATTTATTTAAATTTGGATTTTTAAATAGATTGGAAGAGATAAAAGAATTTGTTTTCTTTAAAAAGAAATTGTTTTCTTAAAAAGGGATTTATTTTAAAAGGGAAATAAATCTGGAAATCCATTTGAAAGTTGATTTGGAGTTGAAAGTGAATATTTGAGAAATCGATTTGAAAAGAAAGTGAATATTTAGGAATGTAAATTCAAAATGGAATTTATAAAGGAAAGGGAAATTTGTTTTAAAAATAAACACTGATTTATTTTTAAAGTGTGGAAATAAATTTACAAATTTGGAACGTAAATTTAAAATGAATCGATAAGGATTATTTAATTGGTTTAAATGGACCATTTTTGAAGTGAAAGCGTATTCTCACTATAAAGCCGAGTATATTTCCAAAGTAGTTTTAAATTATAAATTAAAGATTTTAAAGTTGGTTTTTAATGGAATATTTCGGAGAAAATGTTTTCCAAATATATTTTTGGATAGTGATATAAATCATTTTAAAATATTTGAACTCGGCGGATTTTCAGTGGGAATGATTAAATATTTGGAAATATATCCCGTGTAGGGAAATTGATTTGAAATTTGTTTTCCAAAGTTTGAAAGGTGAAAAGTGATTTGAAATTTGTTTTCAAATGGTTGAAGTGTTAAACCATATCTCGCGAAGATATTTGAAATTTAATAATTTGGGAAAATTATTTAAATTGGTTGATTGTTGTGAATGTTGTTGATAGTTAAATAACCAACTATCAATATTTGCCTTTGAAGTGGCACTTGAATTTGTTTTTAAAACAAGCGCTCATTATTCGGTTTAGCCGGGAGAGGACTTTGTGTCATATAACCCATTCCGAATAATGATACGACGTTATGAATTGCAATTGAAGACCGGTGTTGAAAACTAGGTATTTTTGAAAATGAAAGGACAACCTGTCGAATGTCTCTGCATCGAGTTGCTCCGGTATAGAGATTTATATCACTCTTCTTGTGATGGGAAGTCCGATCGGTATTGTGAATACCCGGATTGCAAGGGCTTCTTTGGAAGTGCCTTCGGTTATGTTCGAACCCGGAACAGACTTGTATGGTTGTATGTCTAACATTACACTTGAGATATAAAGTTGATTTCTTTCAAATACATTTCTGTTGGTGGCGGAGAATTTATCCTCTTAGCTTAACACCCTTCTCTGAGACGTATAAGCTCAGAGGTTATGTAGTTGAAGGTTATCAGTGATATACTCCCAATTTGGTAGTGTGGCATGCTGAGTGTTGCTGTGTGTTGATGGTCATTTGCTGATCATTTGTTGATCAAAGAATGGCTTTGTGAAAAAGCATAACTTTGTGGACAAGACCTCATCGAACCTCACAACCCGGAAATGGGTTGAAACAGGAAAATGCGGCAAGGTTATGAGGGTCGCTCCCTTTAGGGTATGTCATTTCCTTTTGGAAAAAGGTGATATTATGGTATGGAGCCCAGATATTTACCTGTGTGGTTGCTCCAGTCTCATTTACCGTGTGATTGTTGCTTTGTGATCGAGGGCCCTTGGATAAAAGTCCCAAAGGACCGGGGGTGGCATATTCGAGTAGTAGTTAGCTAGTGGAGAGGTAACCCGGCCTTGTGTTGGCAGAGATCCGGTTAGGTTCTCGGGACGTCCATACAGAGGCGTACCTATTGACAGTGGGAAGTTCCTTAGCCAGACCATTTGTTGGAAATCCAATTCCCAATACGAACCCTGTACGGTTTTAGTTGTAGAACCTGCCATTTACTTATGGTGGTCACCACTGTTTAGATGGTAGCTATAATAGGCATACAATAATGGTTGTATGTTGGCTAAGATTAATATTATACTTTCGAAATGTTTTCCACACTAGACATTAATAATAATATCAACTGATTTTTCGTAGTAAGCATCTTTGACTATCATAAGGGGAAATCTCCTCCAATTCTGCGTTTGCATTGTGTGTGTGGCGGGAGGCCTTATGGTAGTTTCATTTTCCAAAAGCATTGCGAATTTGTTTTATTTCCTTTGTGAAAATAACTATTTTACGATCTCACACTAGTCACCATGACTGACTCGGAGTTTATTGTTCCCTTTCTAAACTCTGGGTGCCCATAATTTTCCACACAGGCAACCAAGAGTTATGTTATCAGGATATTCTGGATATTCTGGAGCTTTGGAGACGAGCTGGATGGTGAGACGTACACTCGTACTTATTTATTTATTCCGCTGTGTATTCTATATGGGGACAAGTTTATATAATTGTCCATTGTTGTATTGAGTTGTATATTGACTCTCATTGTTGTATTGTATAAACTGATATAGTTCTTTGTTTAAAAGACTAGTGATTATCTATTATATATTGTTCCGCTACGAATGTGAGATTCTGTCATTGTTTTCTGTTTCTGTTTTTCTGTTCTTTCTTTTCTTCTGTCTTCTTCTACCTCTTCTTTTTAACCCTAATGGTTCGGTTTTCCGGCATTCGATTGTGCGGCAGTTGATACAGTGGACGTATTAATGTCGACTTTCGAGCATCGAAAGATCGTGATCGTTACACTTGTGTTGCAAAGGATCGGGCGTGTTCGTCGGTACGCTGATCTAGACTAGGTACTGTGACAGGTGATACCCCAGTGCCTAGTCATTCATTGGAAATCCATTCTCCCTACGCGCCTGTACGGTTTTTATTGTGCCCAACTATTGCTGAAACGTGAGATGCAAGCATTTCAGCTAGATTCTATTTTACTTTCTATAGACACTATTATAATATTAGAGGATTTTGATAAAAAGTGTTTTGGCTATCGTAAGGTAAAACCCGACATGTTTATTGGTGGCGTGGTCTTACGAGATGCTTTTGATTTCAAAGGGTTTGGAAAACTTTAATAATCCAATTGAGTGTGTTTTCTCACGCTGGTTTTCTAGACTGACTCGGGTGTTATTTTATTATAATGCTCTGGTCAGACCGAGTATTACAGATACATGATAGAATGCTGTGGAGCTCAGGAGACGAGCTGGATGGCGAGACGTATCACTCGTACTTGATGTATATTCCGCTGTGTTGTGTGTACTGTGTATTCAGTTTTGTGAGGACATGTAGTGATTACTGTAAAGTTGTGTGTTAGATGTTGTTGAACTCTGATGTTGTATTCTAAAGATGTAAAGTATAAAACAGATATAGTTTTCTTTGTGTAAAGATCAATTATTATCTATTATATTTTATTCCGCTACGATTGTGAGATTCTGATGTTGATTTTCTATTTTCTTCTTCTACCTCTTCTTCTTTTACTCTAATGGTTCGATTTTTCGGGCATTGAAAAATCGGGTCATTACAGGGAGATTCATACAAGATCCCTCATGAACAATTACTACGTCCAATCTTTCTACTCGCATAACCTGCCAACTCCTTGGCCTAGGATATGTTGGAGTTTCTTATAAACACTTATCTTGTGTGAATTTTTAAACTGTTATTTAGATGAAACAATATTAACCTTCTATACTACTGTACATGACCTTATAGAAAGAAACTAGCTCAACTTCACTCACAATTAATCGTACATTGTCCAACAAACGATTACTCCTTATCGATACATCATTTTGTATCACATGGAGGAGTGATTTTTGAGATTGAATCTTTATTCATTTTAGGCACATTCAAAACGTTTTCCAATATACTCACTCATTCGATCAAATCGAATCATTTCTATCCTATGTTATTCTATTTACTTCTGTTTTATACTATACGAGTTCACTATAGACATACTACATGCGTATCAAATACACATGTCCATGTCAGTGATAACTCATCGGTATATATGACGAAGTACATGGAACCATTTTGGTATTAATAGACTTACGATTGCATACATCTATATGTATCAATTCGAAGAGTTCATCAACTCTTATGATGCTTCGACTAATTGGGTGCATAACTCTTCAACTGTTTGAGATATAATTAACCAGTGTCATATGATTCATAATCATATAATAAAATTATTTCTCAAAACTACGACTTAGTCTATAATTCCAAAATAATTGTAAATATTTTTAGGTACTTCTGTATTTTCAATGCATCACTTTTGTTATGAAAACAAATACCACATTATAGTTTTATTCCATAATGAATATTCATATTGGAATATAGCTATGTCTATTTCTCAATTGATACAAAAAAATAGTCATTATTTCAAAAATAATGTTCGGTACATTTTAAGAAATCAATTTTCATAATATGATGCAATCAATAAGTACTGTATGGCATGCTCCCACTATTTTCACCAGTACTATAATAGCATACTAAACTTGGACGTTCATCATTCACTTAATATAGTTTTTTTATTTCATATATTGTACCTAATTTACAGCAAAAAGTTCTTTGATAAATTATCCTAAACTCAAAAAAATAAATCTCATAGAAAAAAAATTTCTATACGAAAATACATTTTAGAATAGAAATCACATTTCTTATTCCGATGTTAAGTATCGATCTGTAATATCCCGGAAATTTTAACAATATCAATTTAATAATCTGTTAAATAATTAAATTGATATTGATGATCTTTGATAATAAGATTTGAATTTAATTTAATAATCTGATTAAATTAGTATTAATTGGTGATTTTATCTTTTAAAAGTTAATAAGATATTTTCTATTTGAATATATATATTTATTTATATATATTGTAAATAGAAGCTTTGGGTAAATTGGGAATTTAGATTTAATTTAATATGACTTTTCAAAGTTATTTAAATTAGTAAATTTATAGTTTTAAAATACTTTAATTGCTTAAGATATTTTTACTTAAGTTTAAAATTATATAAGAGTTAACAAAAAAAAGGCTTGTTTTGTTTCTTTTTAAAATATCACTTGATAATATAATCTCTTATATAAATTATTTAAATATCAAATATGTTAATTTCAGATAATAAGTATAATGTATTATTTTTATTAATATGAATGGATTTTAAAGAATATGAAATTGTTATTTAATTGAATAAATAGTTATATATGTATATATATATAACTTGACTTTTTAAATTGAATCTTAGGATTTAATTTAAATTGAATTTGAATTTAAGCTTTGAAATTCAAGAGAATAAATATTTAAATTGTTTGGATATTATAATATTTGTATAACTTTTAATTATAAATATAATTGGTTTTGTTTCTTTAAAATGATTTATATATATAGATAAGTGTTTAATAAATAAGAAAAAGGCTTTTTAATTACTTTAAAATAAATAGAAATAAGATAATTACTTAAGAGACATGTGTCATTATCTAAAGCTTCATTTTAACATGTGTAATTTAAGTAACAAGTATATGTGACAAGTGTCTTCATTTATTTTTATTTTCTTTTATTTTTATAAAATCATAAATTCACTTATATATACATGTGCATCCCTTTACTTCATTTTTTCTATTTTTCCTTTTCAAAACAAGAAACTCAAAACAATCTTTCTCTAAAATGCAAATCTGAATTCAGTAATAAAATGCCTCAAACCAAAATCAATACCCTGTAAATCTGATTTTCAATATTCTAAACTCCTCATAAAACCACAATCTCAAATCAATTTCAAAACCTATACTCTTCGATCCTGAGATTAAATCAAAACAACCAGTCTGCACTCTTTTCTCTAGAATTATGTTCAAAACAAAAGGGGAATGCCTTGCATCATCTTCAAAAATCAGTCTGCATTCTTCTCAAACCTGGAAGCCAACATGCATGTAGATTTAAAGAAATTTAAGCTTCAACAACTCAACTTCTTAAATCAAAGGGCATTCAAGTTTAAAAAAAAAATTTCAAAAGCTATTACAAGAATAAAGGGCTCTGTCTCTGTTGTGCCTGGTGAGTAACAATTTTAATTTAAACTAATTTAAGTGAATATAGTTGCTTGATTTTTCTTGTGATAATCATGTTTGGAGTGATAGAACTCTCTGTAGTGTGTATGGTTTTGAATGTATGTTTGGGTTTGATATGTTATTGCCTGTAACTTCTCTGTTTTGTTTGCCCAGACTCAAGAATTTCTTTTAAAAGCTTTTACCACTTGATCTAGTTTTTATAATGACTTAATTTACAAGCAATAATTGTTTGATTTATCATATACTAATGTTTAGAAAATTTAATTAAGTCAAATTTAAAGTCTGAGTTCTCTGTAACCAAAATCAACATGTGCATGTATATAAAAGTAAAAACTCAAATATTGTAAATTGCTATTCCAGGTATATTGTTAACGTTAAAATGTGAACGCCAACACCCGGTGTGTGTAGTAAGATCGTGAAAACACCACCCGTGTAACGGGAACAGAAATCAAGCAAGAAAATAGCAGAAATGCAGTAAAAGACAGCAATTTATAGTGGTTCGGCTTGAGATTTAGCCTACGTCCACTTTGAATCTCTTTATTATTGAATCTGGTTACAAATTGATACAAATCTCCTATGAAAACAGTACAACTCGATCACAAGAAACAATCTTGACTACTAGCTCAATCTTCGGCGATGAAACTCGATGAATCCATGTCGGATGTTAGGAATTTCTCTCGAAGTTTGTTGTAGTGTCTTGAATGCTTGAAGGATCCTTGTTTGCTGAATGATTGGAGAGTTTGACAGAGTAACGGCGCTTTAGAAATGAATTGCCAAAAGTCCTTTTCATGTTGGAAGTGGTGGGGTATTTATAGGAGCTGATCTGGTCTCTGGAAAATTTCCTAAGTCCTAAGTCGTCGCCGACTTAGTATAAGTCGCTGCCGACTTACGATAGGTCATAGCCGGTTTATCAGTTCCAACACTTCCCTAGTAGTTCACCTCCTCTTCTGGTTTTACGCTTAAGTCCTAAGTCGCTGAAGACGTAAGGTAAGTCGGTGACGAGGTAAAGATGCATAAGGTATCTCAGCGTTGTTAGGTCGGAGCAGAGTTATCGTATAATCTTAAATCGGCAGTTTGTTAACTCGGCAGGCCTTGCCAACTCGTACTTTGTTAAATTGGTTGGCTTCCTTAAGTCGGTAGTCATTTTAGGTCGGCAGCTCCTCTTAGCAGTGACTTGTTGAATCAGTATACTTTTTAACTCGGTAGGCTGCAGGTTCCCATAGGTCGGCAATCTGTTAAGTCGGCAGCCCCTGTTATCTCGCAATCTGCTAGGTCGGCAGGCTTCTTTGAGTTGTTATGTCGTTAACTTTCTTAGGTCGGCAAGCACCTTAACTCGGCATAATTTCTTAGGTCGTTAAACACCTTAACTCGGCATACTTTATTAAGTCGTCAAACACCTTAACTCGGCTCCTGCTAGGTCGTGAGTCGAAAAGGGGTTAACATTTGCCCCTCGAAGTATATGCCTAAGCCATAGGTCGTATGCTTCGATTCTCTTAACTCTTTGGTTAGGTCGGTAACGACTTAACAAATGCCTTAGGTCGTACACCGTGCAAGTCGACTCGCCTTCCAGCATATAAATAGTTGCATCCTTCTTCCTCTTCCTCATCTGTTCCTTTTCTCGAATCAGCCATTGACGCACTTTTAGAGCTTTCAGAGATAAACCCCAACCATCCAATCGCCGATCATCTTCTTGTTATACCTCGTAAGTCGATCTGGTCATCGTTCACCCATGCTCACTGTCGAATCGATAACTCCCCAGTTTTTGACTTCCATTTATGTTTAAATGCTGCGATTCATTATGCATAACTCTTTGATTGTTTGGCAATCGCCATCGACCGTGTTGTAGTTGTAATAGGGCAGTAATATATCTGATTCGCAGCAGGTTTGATTCGATTTGAATTGGCTCTTTGGGTGGTCCAATGGTGTGATGGAATGAGGATCGTCATTGACTATGAGGCTATTGGGTTAACGGGTGAAGAGTTAGGGAGGAAAATTGGTGGAAGGAGGTGAAATTTATGGTGGAGGAGAAGTAGCTTGAGACGACTCAAAACATTCATGCGACCTAACTGTCTCAACAGCCCAGTTTTTCTTGCGACCTAACTATTCGCCGACATAAGCCTTAGGTCGTGGCCGAGCTAGGACTTAGAAATTCATGCCGTTCTGACTTAAGACCTTTCGCACGCAGCCCGACTTAACTTATCACACAGCTTCTTGTATTAGGTCATGACCGACCTAGAACTTGGAATAATTTCAACGACTTATTTTTCACAACAAGGCTTTAGGTCGCAGCCGAGTTAGTACTTAAGCGTTCGGCCACTCAACAGATGATTTTTGAACTGTGCCTGGACTTCGAACTTTTGAACTATGAACTGTGTTGCATGCATTTTACATATTGCTTCAATTTTGCAAACTAACAATCCTGCTTAATACAACATTCACAGAATACTGGGACGAATATACTATCACCGACTGCCCACATCGAGTGACAGATTAGTTGATAACGAGAAAGTTAAATTAAATGAATATGAACGAGATGCTGTACAATAACCAATTCAAGTGAAGTATTAAAACAAAATCATAATAGTCTAGTGAAACTGACTTGTCTGTATTAACATTGCACTTGATCATTGACAAGTTCTGAAATTCTGTAATCGATTGATTGTCAACTAATTTAATTCCAGTTATGCTTGTCTTTTATTTTCATTAGTTTTTTGCACAACACTTCACACTTTTAGGGAACGTGCACCTTCACATTTGAACATTCAGCTGATTGTGTAGAATGTCTTCTCCACAAGAAGGAACAGAGCAAGCTGAAGATGTATTTCCAGTTGCTATCCCGCTGAACGATCCTCCAGAGAGGACTCCTACTACTTTGAGCCATAAAGCCTTTCGTCAACTATGCATCCAGTTTGGCATTGCTGAGGCTGACGCTTTGCTTCCCGAAATAAATGATACTGCTGACAGACCGCCCCGTGGCTTTGTCGCAGTTAACCGCCAAATGTGCTTGAGCGGAGCTATCCCCCCCTTCAATGAATGCATTCGAGAACTTCTTCTCCAACTATCTATTTCCCCTTTTCAGTTACATCCCAATGGCTACGCCATCTTGCTGGGACTATGCGTGCTTTTTAGGAGAACACTGGGCCGCTTCCCTACCTTCGGAGAAATTCGCTATCTTTGTACTTTTGCCAAAAATAAAGATCATCCCTCCATCATAGTTGTAAGGAGTGCGAGAAATCGTAAGTTGATCACCGGTCTCCCTGAAAGTGTTCACAGTTTCCTGAGCCCGTTCTTCTATGTTCGCTGCCCTCCTGGGTTTTATGCTATTTGGAGAATAGGGAGTAAGATCACTTGCATTTGTTTCTTATGTTCTTTCAAACTTACCGAAGTTCGGATTATCAAGTGCTAACTTCGCTCTTTTTTCCTTTTCAGCACTTCCTCCTCCTTCTAAAAATCTCAGTCACAAAGTGACTTTCGAGAGGCTTATGGCGGTACCTATAGAGGAGAGGAGCATCCAATTTCTATTAGATGATGAGCTTTTGCACCAATTTGGGCTTCTGCACCCTTCCAGGTCGACTCGAATTCATGAAGTTCCTAGCTCTGATGCAGAAACATCGGCTGCTTCGGGTTCTCAAGCAGAGGCGTCAAATGCCCCAATTTCTGCGGAAGAAGCTGCATCAAAAACACTTATCATGGATGCTGCTTTGATAAAGTGTTCCGGATCCACTGATGTTGTAGGGTTGGCTGGCAAGTCGGCACTTCCCCCAATTATTGAGGAAGAAGAAAATCCTCGAGCTTCTGGAAAATCAATTGATGTGGAAGTTGAGAAGGAGAAATCTGCTGAACATTTGGGCGACGACACCTTTGATGGCTTGAGTGACATTATGATAACTTCCCAAGAGCTTTTCGGGGATAGCAACCAAAAAGCGACTTCTCCCGTTGTCGAGGCGACTTCTACCCTTAAACAAACCCAGATGCCTACTATGCCAATCGTCTCTGTTTCCACACTAAAGCGTGGTCTGTAATTTGACGCATGTAGTTTGCACGCCACACACACTTAGGACTTTTCAGCACTTATAAGCATTTATCCTCTTTTTCCTGGAAATTTCTAAACTCTACCCTTCTTCTGCTTTCAAGTTCTCCAATGGGACGTACAGGTTCATATTATGACTCATTCAAGTACCGTGGAGGCCGCGGCACCTATGACTTTAGGAAGTACCTTGATACCCCAAAAGAAACAGATGAAGAGAGGGCTCGAAGGAAAACCCAGGAGAAGCGGGATTACGATCAGTGGCAAAGAAGGAAAGATGCCGAGCGATATGACTCTTCGCATAGGAGTGACTACTCTCATAAGCGGAAGTCTTACGATGATAAGGGAAAAACTCAGATTGCCGATGAACCGAGCAAACGATCTAAACCGATTGACGCGTCTGAAATTTCTGAAAAGACTGACGCTCCCATTCCTTCTGATATTCTGGCTAGCTCTCCTCCTCTGAAGAAATCTGACATTCAGACTATCATTAACAGACCGCAATATCAAGTCAAGGACGGCCCCCCAACACTTCAGAGCCGTTTTCCGAATTGGTGCCTAAAAGGGGTGCGCTTTGACTTGGACATAGTTCCGATTGATAAATCAGACATGCTTAGCAGTCTTGACGCAGTCAGCCTTAATATCGAGAGGATGTCGCAGTGGCAGAAGCTTGTCGATGAAGTCCAAAGGGTTAACCGTGCAAACCTTGAGGCAATGCTGACTATGGAAAACGACAAGGCGGAGTGGGACAAAGTTTGCAAACAGCATAATCTCGAAATGACAACTATTGCTGATGGTTATGCAAAACTTGAGTCCGAGGTTAAAAAGCTTAAGGAAGATCTTGCCTCTTCTTCTGCATCTCATATTCAAAAAGAGGAAGTCTTTCAAAAACAAGAGCGGGATGCCCACGCAGCACAGAGAGATGTTGAAATGAAGCTTTCCGCTGAACAGCATATTACTGAGAAATACCGCATAGAAAACACCGATTTGCGGGAAAAGGTCACCTCTCAGAACGTAGAGATTGAATTACTAAAGTCTCGACTCGCTAAAGTTGAGGCAGAGCGTGATGAGGCTACCGCTGGTCGGGTTGCTGCCGTTGCCGAAAAGGAAGCGGCTGAGCAATCACATGAGGCGACGAAAGCAGATGTCAGCTCTACCTTATTTGACTTTTATTTACACAGCGTTCTGGGTCGTGGGAGCCTCTCTTTTCTTGGTCCCGATTATGAAATTACATTGGCTGAAGTGTGGGAAGTCGCGATGGATATGCTTGGCGGGGCCGGCTATAATGAGCTGGAACTTGAGGAGCGCTATCTCAATGATGAGGACCGTGCCGCTCTTGTTCAGGGGAAGGAGCTACTTGCCAAAGTACGAGCTGAAACAGCGGGAGAAGAGCCTCCAAAAGAAGAAGCTCCTTTAACTGCCCCCGTTCAAACTTCCACTTCAGCCGACGTTAATATTATAGATTCCAGCCCTCATTCTTTACATTTAGCTAAAGTTGCCCAGGAGACTGCAACAACTCCTACTGAAGATGAGGCACTGGATGATATTGAAGCCGAGAAGTTTGAGGTGGATCTTGTAAAGCCAACTCCTCCAGGTACTCTTGGTGTCGTCTCGGGTCTAATGAACCAGTCATTTGACTTAGCCGAATTCGATGACCTTCTTACTTGTTACTTAAACTTTGATGAACCGATGCCTTCTTTATTTTCGGGGGATGCTGATTTTAACTTCTTTTCTTCTACAGCGGAGGCACCAAGCACTACACAAGCTTTCACTCCTTCGATTGCCGTTCCTCCGTCTTCCCAAATTACTCCTCCCTCTGCTTCCCAACCGGGATCACAGGCAGAGAAAATCGAAGCTCTTCAAGGCTTGGATGATCAGGCTGCTTCTCAGGAACAGAAGGCGGAGGATTTTGAAGACATCGAGAAGACCCCGGAGCGGTCTCTTGACGACGATACGAAGCTTTCAACATTGCTGACTACTCCGGGGAGCGAGTCTTCTTCAAAAAGGAAGGGGAAGCGTGCTGTAAGGAAAAAGAAGAAGACTTCCACTGAAGAGGAAGCAGTAGTTGATCCGGCTGTACCGCTTTCTCCTTCTGCCCCTGCCCGTTCACAACGACTTCAAAAGCTAATCATCAGGCCGGGAAAGAGCTCCAAGGGTGGTGAGAAGAAGGAATAAACAAGCTGGATTTTCTACTTATTATTTTTGCTCTTTACATGTATTGACCGGGGATTGTGCGGGTACCGGTCCTCGCTTTTGCTTTTTGAGATATCTGCACATGTAAAGAATTTTCATAGTACTAAATAAAACAATTATTTTACTTGTACAAACTCTTGTGTATGTGAGAATGATCTATCTTTTATTTTAAGTGTAGAACAAACGATTCTTCTTACTTGTGCAAACTTTCTGTCTGCGTTTGAGAATGCATTTATTCCACATCTGTTTTCCGTGGTATTGCAACGAACTTGTGGCATGTTGCTTTTATTAATGTAATTGAATTGTACAGTATTGCCCCCATGCCGTAAGTGCATTGCAATATTCCTAGTTTTTTTTTTTAAGACTAATACTCTTACTTCAGAGGACAATTATTCCGCTTTTAAGGGGAGAATTATTCTGCTCTTAATAGAGTATATCCAGTCTTTAGAAGAATTTTTACTTTTTCTTTCTGAAGAACGCTTCAACTTTCGGGGATAATCACTCTTATTTATTAAGAAGTGAATTTCCTTATGAAGTGAAATAAGCTTTTCCGAAAGAATTTTGTAGCATTTTTCAACCCCCTATTTTTTTTTTAGGAGGAACTTCTCTAGATGAACAAGTTAGTCCTTCCTTTGAGAGTTGAACTTTGCTTCTGGACGATGCTTTTTGTTCAAGCATTTTATTTTGGGACATGCCTCCGGAGAGGGCTCCTCTTAAAGAGTTGTGCCTCCGAAGAGGTCTTGTGCCTTCGAAAAGGGCTTGTGCCTCCGAGGAGGGCTTGTGCCTCCGAAGAGGGCTTGCGGTGCCTTGGGAAAGGGCTTTTGCCTCCGAAGAGGTCATGTGCCTCCGAAGAGGGCTTGTGGTGCCTTGGGAAAGGGCTTGTGCCTCCAAGGAGGGCTTGCGGTGCCTTGGGAAAGGGCTTTTGCCTCCGAAGAGGTCATGTGCCTCCGAAGAGGGCTTGTGCCTCCGAAGAGGGCTTTTGAGTGCCTGGGAGTTACTTTCTCATGGTCGGATGGGTTCGCGGGGCAGGCGTAAGTTGCTTGATTGGATGTTTGTTTGTACAAACGACCGCAACCAATTAACAAGATGCCCCTTCGGTAGTCCCACCGATCTTTTTGGTTGAGGAAAGCACTCCCATTTATTGGTGTGCCTCGTTAGAGGGCTTTGGTTGGTTGGCAAGTTTCTCTCATCATCTGCCTGTTAGCGCTCTCTTATTATCGTTTCCAAGCACATCTTCTTCTTTTCCTCTTACAAGTAAATTGCTTTATCCGAAGAAGTGGACTTCACTGTTGAATGACTTCACGAGACAAACGCAAGTTATCTAGTTGGATGTCTATTCATAACGGCAATCTCAACTAGTGAACAAAGGTTTGTCACAGTGGAGTCGCCAACTTTTTATGTGAAGTTTTCCTTGCTTGGGATTTGAATTTGGACAAAATTTTTGTGGCTTGGTTTTCGTGTAATAGCTGATTTATGGAAGTTGCTTAGCTTTATGATGAGCAAGCCTTGTTATAATGTCCTGCAATTTTGAATTGATATTTTAGCGATACATTTAAAGTATTTACATATCAAAATAAAACAGGCATCATGAAATAGTAAAGAACACAAGATTTATAGTGGTTCGGCCAAAAATCGGGCCTACGTCCACTTTATAGCTTTCATTCATTTACACTGATTTACAATGTTTCGCAATACAACTGATACATTCATCATCATTTTACAATTTTGAGCTGAGCTCTTTTCAGGTAAAGTAAGGACGCAAATGGTTGCTGTTCCAAGCCCTTGGAATCGGATCTCCTTCAACAGTTATGAGTTTGAAAGTGCCATCGAGAAGTTTAGTGCCTATGACATATGGTCCTTCCCAGTTTGGCCCAAACACACCAGTTGCTGTCATGATCCTTTTCAAAACCAAGTCTCCGACTTCAAAGATGCGTTGGCGAACTTTGGAATTGAAATACCTGGCTATTCTCTGCTGATGAGCTGAAACTCTGAGCCTAGCTTCCTCTCTTTTCTCATCAAGAAAATCAAGCGCTTCAAGTTGCAGTTTTTCATTTTCGATTTCATTGAAATGAACTCTTCTATGTGAAGGAACCTCTACTTCTACTGGAATCATTGCCTCAGATCCGTATGCCAGTGAAAATGGAGTGTGCCCAGTCGTAGTTTTGTGAGTCGTTCTGTACGCCCATAGTGCTAATGGAAGCTTATCAACCCAACCACCTTTTGCTTTTTCAAGTTGCTTTTTGATAGTTGACTTGATGATCTTGTTAACTGCTTCCACTTGCCCATTTGCCTGCGGATGAGCCACTGCTGAGAAGCTTTTTCGAATTCTGAACCGTTTGCAAAAATCCTGGAATTCTTCACTTTCAAATTGAGTGCCATTGTCGGTGATTATCTTCTGTGGCACACCATATCTGCAAATGATGTTCTTTGTTACAAAATTTATCATCTTTTTAGAAGTGATGGTGGCCAAAGGTTCAGCTTCAGCCCACTTGGTGAAATAATCAACGGGAACAATAGCATATTTAATTCCTGATTTGGCGATCGGTAATGGTCCAATTAGGTCTATCCCCCAAATGGCAAATGGCCATGGACTGACCATTTGTGTGAGTTCAGTGGAGGGTGCTCTTGGGATTTTTGCAAATCGTTGGCATCTGTCACATTTCCTGGAAAAAGTTGCAGCATCTCGATTGATATCTGGCCAGAAGTATCCATATCGGAGAATTTTCTTTGCAAGTGTTTGACCACCTGAATGGTCTCCACATTCTCCTCCGTGCACCTCTGTTAAGATTGTCTTGGCTTCTTCTTTAGTTACACATCGGAGTAGTGGGGTTGAAAATCCTCGCCTGTATAATCGGCCATCTTGAATTATATACCTCGATGCTTTTCTTAATAACTTTCGACGTTCCTTAGAATTCTCTGGCAGGGAACCACTGAGTAAGTATTCTTTGATTGGAGTCATCCATGATTCATGCTCTTGAGACGTAGTCATAATCCAATCAACATCCATTTCATCAATGCTTGGAGCTGACAGAACTTCTACAGGAACTAATCCTAGTAATTGAGCTTCTCCGGAACTTGAATACTTTGCTAAAGAATCCGCCTTCATATTTTCCTCTCGGGGTATGTGGCTTATTGAGTAGTGATCTAAATCATTGAGGAGTTCGGAAGTTTTTGTCAAATATGCAGGCAAATTCCCTCCTTTGGCTTGAAATTCTTTCTTCACCTGGCAAACAATGAGCTGAGAATCGCTGAAAATCTGTATCACTTTGATATTTAATTCCTTGGCGATTTTTAATCCGGCAATAAGGGCTTCATATTCTGCTTCGTTGTTCGTCGAAGGAAATTCCAACCTCAATGCATAACATAGTGATCGTCCTTCGGGAGTTTCGAGCACAACTCCTGCCCCAGAACAATAATCGTTTCTTGAGCCATCAACATACAACTTCCACTGTATCGGAATGCAATCAGTGGTTTCTTCCTTACTGTCACCTTTGTCAGTGGACTCTGCAATGAAATCTGCTAAAGCTTGTCCGTTAATTGCTCTTCGGGGATGGTAAGTGATGTCATATTGGCTGAGTTCTATGTTCCACTTCAAGAGACGACCCGAAGTTTCAGGACGATACAGGACTTGTTTCAAAGGCTGATCAGTCAGGACCTTGATAGGATGAGATTGAAAATAAGGCCTCAACTTTCTGGAAGCGATTAGCAGACAATAAGCAAGTTTTTCTATCTTTGAATAATTCATTTCAGCCCCAGCGAACCGTTTGCTGATGTAGTAAACCGGACGTTGTATTTTCATATCTTCTCGTACAAGTGCTGCACTTAAAGCATGGGATGAAATTGCTAAATAGATGAAGAGGTCTTCACCATCACTAGGCTTGGAAAGGACCGGAGGAGTTCTCATATGATGAATCAGTTGATCGAAAGCGTTCTGACATTCAGGAGTCCATTCGAAATTTTTCTTTCCTTTCTTCAGAGCATCAAAGAAAGGAATGCATTTGTCTGTGGCCTTGGAAATGAAGCGACTAAGAGCGGCAACCTTTCCATTGAGACTTTGCAGTTCTTTCTTTGTTCTAGGGGCTTTAACTTCTCTTAGAGCTGTGATTTGAGCAGGGTTGGCCTCGATGCCCCTAGCGCTCACAATGAAACCCAGGAATTTCCCAGACTCTACTCCGAATGAACATTTCAATGGATTAAGTTTCATTCCGTACTTCCGAAGAATTGAGAACATTTCTGCTAGGTGATCCATGTGGTTTACTGCTTTCTTTGACTTTACTAACATATCATCAACATAGACTTCCATCGTTTTGCCAATCTGAGGCTTGAACATAGCGTTGACAAGTCTTTGGTATGTTGCCCCAGCATTCTTTAAACCGAATGGCATGACTTTGTAACAGTAGAGTCCCACATCTGTAATAAAGCTTGTGTCCTCCTGATCTGGTTCATTCATCATAATCTGATTGTATCCAGAATAGGCATCCATAAAAGATAACAACTCATGTCCAGCCGTCCCATCTACTAGTTGATCGATTCTAGGCAACGGGAAGCAGTCTTTGGGGCAAGCCTTGTTCAGATCTGAGAAATCAATGCATACTCTCCACTTTCCATTTGCCTTCTTAACCAGTACTGGATTTGAAACCCAATTTGGATAAGTGGATTCCTTGATGAAATTATTCTCTAGGAGACGATCTACCTCTTCCTTTAAAGCTGCTGACCTTTCTGGACCTTGAGTTCTTCTTTTCTGTTTCACTGGCGTGAATTTCGGATCGACATTCAGGGTGTGAACAGCAATTGTAGGAGAGATTCCGCACATATCAGCATGACACCAAGCAAACACATCTAGATTGGCTTTTAAGAATGATATCAGTGTATTTTGAACTGTTATACTTAGCTGTGAACCCACATTGAGTACTTTATTTGGGTCTTTCGGGTCTACAGATACTGGTACCGTTACCTCCACGGGTACCACTCTATTCTCCCCTGTACTGGCTTTCCTGGGATCCATTTCTTTTCTTGCATTGCTGTGTTCGCCAGTACAGGGGCCGCTCCGTAGTTGCTACAGGGTCGGTTCCTTGATGCGGAGCGGAGCTGCCGCATCTTTCCCCATTTCTTTTCTCCTGGCCTCTCGTAGTTCTACAAGATAACATTCTCGTCCTGCATTTTGATCTCCTTTAATAACAGCAATCCCATTATCAGTAGGAAATTTCATTGTTAAACACCAAGGAGCGAGGACGGCCCTGAAAGCAGCAAGAGTAGGCCGGCCCAAGAAAGCGTTATAAGCAGAGAATCCATCCACAATTACAAAAGTTTGCTTCCGAACCAATTTCTTGGGTCCTTCGCCCATTTCAACAAACAAGTCCACTATTCCAATCGGCTGTTTCAGCTCTCCTGTAAATCCGGCGATCTTGTGTGAAGAAGCATGTACATCAGTCATCGGAATTTTCATTTGATCAAATGTCCTTTTAAAGAGGTTGTTGCATGAGGCACCACTATCAACTAACACTCTTCTGACAATAGCTGGCCCAATACCGACAGAGACAACCATAGGGTCCTCAGTAGGAGCTTCCACATTAACAGAATCCCTGGCTCTGAACATAATATCATCATGGAAAGTTTTTTGCTGCTTTAGAGGTGAAGCATCTTCCAGGATTAAGACACTTTCTTCGGTTGGTGCATACTTCAAAGCTTTTGCATACCTTTCCATTTCACCCCAACTTCTGCCAGCCGGGTGAGGTCCCCCTGTGATTACATTAATAACAGGTCTTTCATTTCCAACAGGCCTTTCTCCTGAATCAGATGAATTAGTTGGAGGTAACTGCCCTTGGTTGGACGAAGATGGGTCCTTTCTATTCCTCTTGACGTATTGCTGCAACTTATTCTCCCTTAGCAATTCTTCAATCAGACTTTTCAAATGGCGGCACTCATTGGTATCATGCCCTGGCTGGTTGTGAAACTTGCAAAATCTTCCGCTCTAAACAGCATTCTTCCCAACTTTCACGGCCGGTGGTTTTGGAAATTCAACAGCATCCTTAGTGGCGATGAAGATATTTTCCGGGGTATCGGTCAGAGGAGTAAAGTCTGATGGTTTAAGAAAACGGGGCTTTTTGAAGTCTTTCTGCCTTTTCCCACCATTACTTTCCCTTTTCTGATCTGTCGGTTCTTTCTTGCTTTGAGTAGTAGCATTATTTTCCGCCACCGTTGTCACAACTTTAGCTGGTGCGGAAAGATTCTCTAGGCATATAAATTCGTCAGCCTTTTTGTAGAATTTTTCGAGCGAATTTGGCTCTTTCATTTTCAGCCATTTCCCAAATTCGCTCGATTTGTCAACGGCACGCATCAAATAGGTCAAGATCATTCGTGGCTCTGCATTATCGACTTCTGCCAGAGCTAAGTTGAAGCGGTTCAAGAATGACTTAATAGGCTCTCCCGGATTCTGTTCAAGACTGGACAGTGACATTATATCTTTTGCCTTTGAAGCGTATAACCTGAATTGCTCTTTGAATTTTCGGGTGAGATCGGAAAACTGATCTACAGATCGGACTGGAAGCTTGGTAAACCAGAGAAGCGCCACTCCTTCTAAATAAACTGGGAAATATCGGCACTTTATCTCATCGGTCGCCCTTGCGCCGGTCATATGCCAGTCGTATTTATACAGGAACTGATTTGGATCACTTGTCCCCCGATAAGCAGGAATAGTGGGGGGAACAAACTTTCTAGGAAATTCAGCTTTCAGAATCTTCTCGGTAAACGGAGTTCTACTTGGTGCGAATCCCCATTCGCTTTCGTCTTCATCTCTTTGCATGCTCTCTTTCATTATTTGCTTGATCATACTAGAGAGATATTCCTCATTGTTCAGAGATTTCGCAGAGTAGGCCTCAGCCATCTTTTCAGGAGTTTGTCCAGGTAAATGCTCATGAAGAACTAGTGACGGCCTAGATCCTTCGGCCTGGAGGGGTGCCCCTTCGGCTGCACCTGATCCCCCGTGAGGAATATTCCTTCCCTCGGAATTGGGAGCAGCATTAGCAAAGTTTCCCTCATTATTTACTGGTCTTTGACTCGTACCAAATAGAGCATTCAGCCTTTCCATCATCAGGTTATTCTGAGTTTCAATCTGCTGGTATAGTCCGGATACAGCAGCATCTAACTCCTGTCGCGTAACACCGATGCTCGGAGCTGCTTGATTTGGAGAGAGAGAAGTGGCAGTATTGTCACGGTCATCATCAGTTCTGACAGACTTTCGTTTCCTTCCGGGAGCCATTATGTCTGATAAACTTCTGATTTTGTGGGAAATTCTTTCAGCAAACTTCTGAGAAGCAATGTTGAGTTGCAGCTTGAGTTCAACTCTCAATGAAAGCACCAAAATGTTAACGTTAAAATGTGAACGCCAACACCCGGTGTGTGTAGTAAGATCGTGAAAGTACCACCCGTGTAACGGGAACGGAAATCGAGCAGGAAAATAGCAGAAATGCAGTAAAAGACAGCAATTTATAGTTGTTCGGCTTGAGATTTAGCCTACATCCACTTTGAATCTCTTTATTATTGAATCTGGTTACAAATTGATACAAATCTCCAATGAAAACAGTACAACTCGATCACAAGAAACAATCTTGACTACTAGCTCAATCTTCGGCGATGAAACTCGATGAATCCATGTCGGATGTTAGGAATTTCTCTCGAAGTTTGTTGTAGTGTCTTGAATGCTTGAAGGATCCTTGTTTGCTGAATGATTGGAGAGTTTGACAGAGTAACGGCGCTTTAGAAATGAATTGCCAAAAGTCCTTTTCATGTTGGAAGTGGTGGGGTATTTATAGGAGCTGATCTGGTCTCTGGAAAATTTCCTAAGTCCTAAGTCGTCGCCGACTTAGTATAAGTCGCTGCCGACTTACGATAGGTCATAGCCGGTTTATCAGTTCCAACACTTCCCTAGTAGTTCACCTCCTCTTCTGGTTTTACGCTTAAGTCCTAAGTCGCTGAAGACGTAAGGTAAGTCGGTGACGAGGTAAAGATGCATAAGGTATCTCAGCGTTGTTAGGTCGGAGCAGAGTTATCGTATAATCTTAAATCGGCAGTTTGTTAACTCGGCAGGCCTTGCCAACTCGTACTTTGTTAAATTGGTTGGCTTCCTTAAGTCGGTAGTCATTTTAGGTCGGCAGCTCCTCTTAGCAGTGACTTGTTGAATCAGTATACTTTTTAACTCGGTAGGCTGCAGGTTCCCATAGGTCGGCAATCTGTTAAGTCGGCAGCCCCTGTTATCTCGCAATCTGCTAGGTCGGCAGGCTTCTTTGAGTTGTTATGTCGTTAACTTTCTTAGGTCGGCAAGCACCTTAACTCGGCATAATTTCTTAGGTCGTTAAACACCTTAACTCGGCATACTTTATTAAGTCGTCAAACACCTTAACTCGGCTCCTGCTAGGTCGTGAGTCGAAAAGGGGTTAACATATATAAATTAAATACATATGCTATAACATGATTTTTAGTATAAAAATCAAAAATTTTAGTTTAGAAATATAGGTGCAGTTCTGTATTTAACTAAAAATGAATATTTGGTTAAATCTGTTAATCTCGATGGTTGGGTATATTGAATTCTTCAGTAGTAATGGTGGGATGATCGAAGATTCAAGGAAAATTTTTAGAATCTGAATTAATGCATTGAGGAAGAAATGATTTAGGATTTAAGAATTTAACCCTAGTTTTAACTATGTTAGAAAATCGATCGTCGCAACGTCTCTGGTCGATCGAGTTGAATAGAACTCTGGGAAATTGTAGTCGTGACGTGGATGAAGTCGTCGCTGGAGCCGCTGGCGTTCTGGTAGTCGGAATTTCGAAAGCGAGGAGATGTTGACAGGTTTTGGGGAGTAGTCTGTGTTCCTGTTTTAGTGCTCAAGTGCTCGATTTTGAATTTGCGTCTTGATCGAGGAATGGATGATCGTATTCTGGTAGGTAGATGAACGCCGACTTGTGGGGATACTCGTCATGGTCGGAGATGGTGGTATCTCCGGTGCACGTGCACGATCGTGGATATGTCTGGATAAGTCTGGTTTAACAGGGGAATATTACTCGGGTTTCTCGAGTTATCTTGCGGGAGAGACTCGAAGTTTTAGTGATGCGACTCGAAGTAGTTTCAGATGGTCTCGAGTACTTTTAGTTGTTACCAGGTTTTAAAAACCTGTTTTGTTTAAATTTAAATTGAATTTAAATTTGTGAATAAATATTAAAACAGGAATTGAAATCAAAGTTGTAATATATGGATTCAAGTTTGGTTTCGAACCTTAGATTTAAGATAAATAAGTTTTATAAATTCAAATGTTTTAATAAGTTTAAATGTTTGTTAAATTAAATGTTTTGAATTTAAAAGGGGATTTGTTTAAATCTTGTAAAATTTCTTTTATAAGAAAAATATTATTTATCATTTAAAGGTTTTTAATTGATTTTAAAACTTGTTGAAGTTTAATTATAAGTTAATGATTTGTATGCATTTAAATTATTAGAGTAATTAAATGGATAATTAATTTATCTAATAAATTAATGAAATAAATAATTACTTAAAGGTAATTAAAGGTTCAATCTTAAAGGTTTAAGATTAATTATTTTTAGAATAATTAACTTGTAATTAAGATTCATTAATTAAATAGGATTTGATTTTTAATTAATGATTAAGATAAATTAATTAGGAATAATTAATTTGTAATTAAGGATTTTAAATTAGAATATTAATTAATGATTAAGAATTAATTAATAAAGTAATTAAAGATTAATTAAGTTATGATTAACACTTAATTAATTAAATAATTAGAGATTAATTAATTGATTAATAAAGATAAATTAATTTGAAATTAATAATAATTAATCTAAGTTAATTACTTAAGAAATGTAATTAAATAATTGTTAATGAAGGTCATTAACTATGGATTATTAAATAATTAATTAATAGGATTAATTTTGATAATTAATTAGTTAATTAATTTAAGATAATAAATTATAGAATTTGTTTTAAATGAATTACTTAATGGAAGTAATTAAGAATTAATTACTTATTGTAATTAATTAAGTTAAATTGATTTAGTTAGATTAATTAATTAAGAAATGATTTGATAATAATTACTTAATGTAATTATTAAGGTATGATTATTTAGGAAGTAAATAATAAGATAATTACTGGAAGTAATTAATTGATGGTTATGTATTAAGGAAAGTAATTTGAGTTTAATTACTTTGAATAATTAATCAAGGGATTAATTAAGAAATTAATTAAGGAGAATTAATTTAGTAAATGAAAGTAATTAAGGGTAGTTAATTACTGATTGAAGATAAATCAAGGTGATTAATAAATGTTGTTTAATTTAAAGTTAATTACTTAATGTAATTAATTTAATTAAAGTAATTAATAATTAAGTTGTAATTAAGGATCATTAATTAATATAATTAATGATGTAATTAAGAATTGATTAATTAAGTATAATTAATAAATGAAGTGATTAATTAATGTAATTAATTAAGGTTTAATATAATTAATTATAGTGATTAATTTAATTAAATATAGTTAATTAATTAATGAAGTAATTAAAGGTTAATTACTATAAGTGGTTAAGGTTAATTAATTTGAGTAATTAATTAAAGATAAATTACTTGAAGGTAATTAAAATATAATTAATCAAAGATGATTAATTGAAAAAGGTAATTAAAAGATAATTAATCAAAGATGATTAATTGAAAAAGGTAATTAGAGGATAATTAATTAATTTGTAATTAAGTAATGGTTAAGTAAGCAGGATTTATAAAATGAAGTAATTAATTTAATTCACTTTAAATTAATTAGAGATGATATAGATCATTACTTATGGATGGATGATAATACTGAATGCTTTGCATTTGATTGATATCTCTGATGAGATATATGCTATGTGATATGGATGTTTAGTTGAATTGTGATAATATGGATTATCTGATGTTATTGATAATGTTGATTATCTATTGTGAATTATCTTTCTAAGTGTATAAAGATAATTGAATTAAATTGTTTTAACCTTTAAAACAACTTGGCCTTAAAAGATACGTTTTGGATTTCGATGAGACCGGGATCGGGTTTGCTACATTACAGCGTGATAGGGGGTTCTCGCTTTGCGTTAGGTGGCGAACGGGAGACTCTTACCCTTACATGTCCCCGGGGGTAGTATAAGGCCTTTTGGGGTTGGTTGCGACTCGAGAGGGTGGCCGTAAAAGCAAACCCGAGGTATCACTGTGAGCCACAGCGGGGCTGGGATGGTTGAAAAGCCTATCGGTCGTGAACCGTTGCTGAAGGTTGAAAAGCCTAGGACGTTACCGTGGTATCAGAGCTTAGGTTGAGCGAATGCCTAAGCTTTTGGTTAAGTGAATATCAGAGCAGTAGGTTGAGCGAATACCTAAGCTCTGGAGTGGTGTCTATCTTGAAAGAGCGTATTTGTAAATTTTTATATAACTATATATATATATATATCTATTCTACCTATATTGTTGGGTTACCCGTACAGGTTCTCCAATATAAGATATAAAGGTAGATAGGGTAGTAGTGTATGAAACACGACTACCAATGGTTGGAATTAAGGTTGGAAGTGTATTTATCGAGACTGTAGACCCAATACTGTCTCGAGTAAGTTTTGCTGTGATGAAGGATTTCATCGAATCTCTGAAGGAAACCTGTTAAGGTTCGGAGTTTATCTGTAAAGTTGGATGAGTAGAGTTTGGATCTATCGGTTAAACAGAAGCAAGTGATGGTATCTTGATACCTCAGGTAATAGTAGCTGTGTGATGAGATGCAGTGACGATGGATGTTCCCGAAGATGTTTTCTTTGGAACGAGTTTAAGGAAGTGTGTCGGTTTCAGTGTTATGGCTGAGTTCAGCATGGTATTTCTGTTTGGTTTGGAGTTCGAGTTTCTCAAAGATCTTTGGATAGAAAGTCCTTGGCATCAGTATCAGCAGTGCAGCTCGGAGTATTCTGTGATGGCAGGAAGTTGTCAGGCTGAGTAGTTTTTCTGGAGGTGAAATTCAGAAGCAGCAGGGTGCATCCATTTCTTCGATGGATTGGATAGTTAAGTATGGGCTGTTCTGATTTGTTAAGAGGAACAGTTTTCTTTGGAAATAGGCTGGGTTGATCGCAAAAGTGACTTGCGATAGTTTGAGGGTTCTCTTGGGTTATCAGAGTTTTTCTGAGTGTCTTCAGAGAAGTCAGGAGTTGTCCGCATCTGAAGGTTGAGTTTTCTTATCGACTGGATTCCAGGTTTGATACCGGTGGTTCAGCTGAGTAGAAGGATGTTTTCTAGAGATGGAGTTTGGTGAAGCAGCTCAGGTTTTGATGGAGTATCTGAGTTTTCTTTATGAATCCGTTGAACCATATTCTTGGATGTGTTGTTCAGTTTATGCTTGTGTTCTTCATCAGCATTTTCATTCTACCTCAGATCAGAGTGGTGCAGAAGAAGCAGTTTGGGAGTATATCTCTGGATAGGGGAAGTAAGTTTGGAATCTACTGATAGTTGTGAAGTAGAGTTGTGTTTGGATCTCTTCTGTGTTCTGATTTGGATAAGTATTGGGTTTTCAGGATTGAATTGTCAGTTTGGACAATTGGAATTCATTGAGTTTTATGTATCTCTGAGGGGTACGTGTAAGATCTATCTCTGGTTTTAGAATCAACAGTTCTGGAAGGTTTAGTTGTTGAGGCAAACTCGTTTGTAGTCTGATATTCTGTTTAGTTCTGTAGATCTAGATGAGTAGGAGATCTATAGCTTAGTAGTTTAGATTGTTGTAGAGCGAGTATCCCGGTATATATATACTTGGGGAAACTCGAGGAATTCTATCTAGAATTTTGTCTGGATAGTTAGATTTGATTGATTGGATGAATTGGTTGCTATGGTTGTTAGCATATGGATGATAGTATATGCTTGTGTTTTAAAATTTAAAATCTTTAATAAGATTATTAAATTACCTTTGTTTAAATTTCGGGGACGAAATTATTTTAAGGGGGAAGGAATGTAATATCCCGGAAATTTTAACAATATCAATTTAATAATCTGTTAAATAATTAAATTGATATTGATGATCTTTGATAATAAGATTTGAATTTAATTTAATAATCTGATTAAATTAGTATTAATTGGTGATTTTATCTTTTAAAAGTTAATAAGATATTTTCTATTTGAATATATATATTTATTTATATATATTGTAAATAGAAGCTTTGGGTAAATTGGGAATTTAGATTTAATTTAATATGACTTTTCAAAGTTATTTAAATTAGTAAATTTATAGTTTTAAAATACTTTAATTGCTTAAGATATTTTTACTTAAGTTTAAAATTATATAAGAGTTAACAAAAAAAAAGGCTTGTTTTGTTTCTTTTTAAAATATCACTTGATAATATAATCTCTTATATAAATTATTTAAATATCAAATATGTTAATTTCAGATAATAAGTATAATGTATTATTTTTATTAATATGAATGGATTTTAAAGAATATGAAATTGTTATTTAATTGAATAAATAGTTATATATGTATATATATATATAACTTGACTTTTTAAATTGAATCTTAGGATTTAATTTAAATTGAATTTGAATTTAAGCTTTGAAATTCAAGAGAATAAATATTTAAATTGTTTGGATATTATAATATTTGTATAACTTTTAATTATAAATATAATTGGTTTTGTTTCTTTAAAATGATTTATATATATAGATAAGTGTTTAATAAATAAGAAAAAGGCTTTTTAATTACTTTAAAATAAATAGAAATAAGATAATTACTTAAGAGACATGTGTCATTATCTAAAGCTTCATTTTAACATGTGTAATTTAAGTAACAAGTATATGTGACAAGTGTCTTCATTTATTTTTATTTTCTTTTATTTTTATAAAATCATAAATTCACTTATATATACATGTGCATCCCTTTACTTCATTTTTTCTATTTTTCCTTTTCAAAACAAGAAACTCAAAACAATCTTTCTCTAAAATGCAAATCTGAATTCAGTAATAAAATGCCTCAAACCAAAATCAATACCCTATAAATCTGATTTTCAATATTCTAAACTCCTCATAAAACCACAATCTCAAATCAATTTCAAAACCTATACTCTTCGATCCTGAGATTAAATCAAAACAACCAGTCTGCACTCTTTTCTCTGGAATTATGTTCAAAACAAAAGGGGGATGCCTTGCATCATCTTCAAAAATCAGTCTGCATTCTTCTCAAACCTAGAAGCCAACATGCATGTAGATTTAAAGAAATTTAAGCTTCAACAACTCAACTTCTTAAATCAAAGGGCATTCAAGTTTAAAAAAAAAAATTTCAAAAGCTATTACAAGAATAAAGGGCTCTGTCTCTATTGTGCCTGGTGAGTAACAATTTTAATTTAAACTAATTTAAGTGAATACAGTTGCTTGATTTTTCTTGTGATAATCATGTTTGGAGTGATAGAACTCTCTGTAGTGTGTATGGTTTTGAATGTATGTTTGGGTTTGATATGTTATTGCCTGTAACTTCTCTGTTTTGTTTGCCCAGACTCAAGAATTTCTTTTAAAAGCTTTTACCACTTGATCTAGTTTTTATAATGACTTAATTTACAAGCAATAATTGTTTGATTTATCATATACTAATGTTTAGAAAATTTAATTAAGTCAAATTTAAAGTCTGAGTTCTCTGTAACCAAAATCAACATGTGCATGTATATAAAAGTAAAAACTCAAATATTGTAAATTGCTATTCCAGGTATATAAATTAAATACATATGCTATAACATGATTTTTAGTATAAAAATCAAAAATTTTAGTTTAGAAATATAGGTGCAGTTCTGTATTTAACTAAAAATGAATATTTGGTTAAATCTGTTAATCTCGATGGTTGGGTATATTGAATTCTTCAGTAGTAATGGTGGGATGATCGAAGATTCAAGGAAAATTTTTAGAATCTGAATTAATGCATTGAGGAAGAAATGATTTAGGATTTAAGAATTTAACCCTAGTTTTAACTATGTTAGAAAATCGATCGTCGCAACGTCTCTGGTCGATCGAGTTGAATAGAACTCTGGGAAATTGTAGTCGTGACGTGGATGAAGTCGTCGCTGGAGCCGCTGGCGTTCTGGTAGTCGGAATTTCGAAAGCGAGGAGATGTTGACAGGTTTTGGGGAGTAGTCTGTGTTCCTGTTTTAGTGCTCAAGTGCTCGATTTTGAATTTGCGTGTTGATCGAGGAATGGATGATCGTATTCTGGTAGGTAGATGAACGCCGACTTGTGGGGATACTCGTCATGGTCGGAGATGGTGGTATCTCCGGTGCACGTGCACGATCGTGGATATGTCTGGATAAGTCTGGTTTAACAGGGGAATATTACTCGGGTTTCTCGAGTTATCTTGCGGGAGAGACTCGAAGTTTTAGTGATGCGACTCGAAGTAGTTTCAGATGGTCTCGAGTACTTTTAGTTGTTACCAGGTTTTAAAAACCTGTTTTGTTTAAATTTAAATTGAATTTAAATTTGTGAATAAATATTAAAACAGGAATTGAAATCAAAGTTGTAATATATGGATTCAAGTTTGGTTTCGAACCTTAGATTTAAGATAAATAAGTTTTATAAATTCAAATGTTTTAATAAGTTTAAATGTTTGTTAAATTAAATGTTTTGAATTTAAAAGGGGATTTGTTTAAATTTTGTAAAATTTCTTTTATAAGAAAAATATTATTTATCATTTAAAGGTTTTAAATTGATTTTAAAACTTGTTGAAGTTTAATTATAAGTTAATGATTTGTATGCATTTAAATTATTAGAGTAATTAAATGGATAATTAATTTATCTAATAAATTAATGAAATAAATAATTACTTAAAGGTAATTAAAGGTTCAATCTTAAAGGTTTAAGATTAATTATTTTTAGAATAATTAACTTGTAATTAAGATTCATTAATTAAATAGGATTTGATTTTTAATTAATGATTAAGATAAATTAATTAGGAATAATTAATTTGTAATTAAGGATTTTAAATTAGAATATTAATTAATGATTAAGAATTAATTAATAAAGTAATTAAAGATTAATTAAGTTATGATTAACACTTAATTAATTAAATAATTAGAGATTAATTAATTGATTAATAAAGATAAATTAATTTGAAATTAATAATAATTAATCTAAGTTAATTACTTAAGAAATGTAATTAAATAATTGTTAATGAAGGTCATTAACTATGGATTATTAAATAATTAATTAATAGGATTAATTTTGATAATTAATTAGTTAATTAATTTAAGATAATAAATTATAGAATTTGTTTTAAATGAATTACTTAATGGAAGTAATTAAGAATTAATTACTTATTGTAATTAATTAAGTTAAATTGATTTAGTTAGATTAATTAATTAAGAAATGATTTGATAATAATTACTTAATGTAATTATTAAGGTATGATTATTTAGGAAGTAAATAATAAGATAATTACTGGAAGTAATTAATTGATGGTTATGTATTAAGGAAAGTAATTTGAGTTTAATTACTTTGAATAATTAATCAAGGGATTAATTAAGAAATTAATTAAGGAGAATTAATTTAGTAAATGAAAGTAATTAAGGGTAGTTAATTACTGATTGAAGATAAATCAAGGTGATTAATAAATGTTGTTTAATTTAAAGTTAATTACTTAATGTAATTAATTTAATTAAAGTAATTAATAATTAAGTTGTAATTAAGGATCATTAATTAATATAATTAATGATGTAATTAAGAATTGATTAATTAAGTATAATTAATAAATGAAGTGATTAATTAATGTAATTAATTAAGGTTTAATATAATTAATTATAGTGATTAATTTAATTAAATATAGTTAATTAATTAATGAAGTAATTAAAGGTTAATTACTATAAGTGGTTAAGGTTAATTAATTTGAGTAATTAATTAAAGATAAATTACTTGAAGGTAATTAAAATATAATTAATCAAAGATGATTAATTGAAAAAGGTAATTAAAAGATAATTAATCAAAGATGATTATTTGAAAAAGGTAATTAGAGGATAATTAATTGATTTGTAATTAAGTAATGGTTAAGTAAGCAGGATTTATAAAATGAAGTAATTAATTTAATTCACTTTAAATTAATTAGAGATGATATAGATCATTACTTATGGATGGATGATAATACTGAATGCTTTGCATTTGATTGATATCTCTGATGAGATATATGCTATGTGATATGGATGTTTAGTTGAATTGTGATAATATGGATTATCTGATGTTATTGATAATGTTGATTATCTATTGTGAATTATCTTTCTAAGTGTATAAAGATAATTGAATTAAATTGTTTTAACCTTTAAAACAACTTGGCCTTAAAAGACCCGTATTACTCTGCGTAGGCAATCTCTTCTGAAAAACATTTATCAGAATTTCTACTTTGATGGTTTTGGGATTGACTTCTTTGGACTTTACTCACGTCTTCGAACGTGAATTGATTTGTTTCTACAATCGTTTTATGACTTGTCACTTTAAAGATATATGAAGGTTTCAATACTAATAGTAAATATCAAAACTCTTTCATCAAAGCGATTTCAACACTATTTTAAATATCAAAAGTTCGTTTTCTCAAACCGATTTTCAATCTACTAGTATATACAAGCCTTTACTTCACTCGAATGAGAAATCGACTTAAACGACTTAGTAAAACGAGTGGTATGAAACGCTTGCGTTCACTTCGTCGGTTAGCTCTTGGACTTGTTCGATTGAACCCTTTTTGTGACAATTTCCTAGTGAAGATTTACAGCTTGTTCGTAAATATTTAAGTTAAGCAAGTGGTTATGGGACATGAAGCTAAACTCATATATTTACTAGCTTGGTGTGATTGACACTTCCTTATGATCATGACGATCATTTTTGTGATTTAGACTAGCGATTGAGCGATGTCTCTTTGTCTACGTGGGAGACTATACCCCGATTATGTGATGTTTCGCCATCACATTTCCTACGGTCTTCGGGCCATTCCTGTGTGAAAATTTAATGGATAGCTTCCATGAGATAACTTCTCGTCATGTGTTTACGCGTAGGTGAGTTTTCATGCTCCCATTCATGTGTTAGGCCTCCCCCCCTTTTTTATGTGTTTTCTGGATTTCTGATGATGATTTCTGGAATTTTGTGCTTCACCAATTTTCATGATTTTCATTGATATGATATCAGTTTTTGTGCATTGGTGAATTCATGTGTTATTGACTTGTTATGAATACAAGTTTAGGGTATGATACCCTACCTTATCTTTGTGAAGATTCTTGTGATATTGATTAATCTTTTGTTGATTATCATTTACATACTTATAGTAGTATGTCGTTATGGTTATTTCATGTTCATGTCATGCCTTTTTCTTTATACCATATCATCTGATATTTATAGTTAGACTGATCCATTTATTATTTTCTTATAAATAATACTCGGGTCAGACCGAGATGTTACAGGTGCTTCTGCTTGACTTCTCTTCCAGATATTTCTGACTTTTGGCTAACTACATAGATTGATAGTTTTTTGGATGTACACCTTTGAGAGATAGACTCTATGTTGTGTACTTATTCTTTTGTATAGCACGTGATGCTATTCTTTTGTATTATCGTGGATCTTTCTGACCACTACTCTGATGTACACTTTCATGTGTTATATATTTATTCATATCTTCTTCCGCCTTTGTGATATGGATGTTTGTGACTGATTTATGTTATGATTATTTCTATGTTTGTTTTTCGAAGATTATATATAGCCACCGTGTGATAGCTTTGTGTTTGTATCGGTATGTCGGATTTCCTCCTTAAAAGATATGCATTCTATTCTATCTGACGTATCGGTACTCGCACAAAGAAGTTACATGGATGGTCGCTCCTCCACAGCCTTATTCTCCGCGCTAATTGACAGCACTACATCGTAGTGTTCTTGGTTAGCGTGGGTATAGAGGTGGGGCGTCACAGTTACTCACACCAGACCCATGTCTGACCCAAGTTGTTTATTTCTGTTTTATAAACTCTTGGGTACTCAAATTTTTTACGAGTAGCCAAGGGATTCAGGTTTAGCTTTGACGAGTAATCTGGAGGAGCAATGGAGCAGGAGGCTTCGGCGTTGTAGATATAGATAGTAGTTTTCCGCTGTGTTTGTCACATACCGGAATTTTCGACTTTCAAAAATTCGACATCGATACTCACTTTATCGACTGCCGAGAAATCGAGTGCCGGAAACTCCAATAGTGAGGGTTTTAAGAAAGAAGAAAAGGTAGAAGAAGAAGATAGAAGAAAAAGAAAGAAGAACAACAACAGAACAAGAGCAGAAAACAGAAACAGAAAACAATATCAGAATCTCACATTCGCAGCGGAACAATATATAATAGATAAATGGATATCATTTAAAAACAAAAGAATTATATCTGTTATTACATTACATCACATCATATCATCAGAGTCAATAAACAACAATGGACAGTTATATAAACTTGTCCTCATACAGAATACACAGCGGAATAAATACTATCAGATACAAATACTACGTCTCGCCATCCAGCTTACTTCCGAAGCTCCAGAATATCCAGAATATCCTGATAGTATAACTCTAGGCTGCCCGTGTGGAAATTGGTGGGCACCCAGAGTTTAGAAGGGAACAATAAACTCCGAGTCAGTCATGGTGACTGGTGTGAGATCGTAAAACAGTTATTCTTTAAAATAAACAACAGGAAAATTTTAAAGTCAATTCGAAATGCTTTTGGGAAATGAAACTACCATAAGACCTCCCACCACACACACAATGCAAACGCAGAATTGGAGGAGATTTCTTCTTATGATAGTCAAAGATGCTTACTACGCAAAATCAAATCATTTTTGATATTATTATTAGTGCATAGTGTAGAAAACATTTCGAAAGTATAATATTAATCTTAGCCAGCATAGACATTTCGAACTATGCCTACTATAGCTACCATCCAAATAGTGTGGCGCCACCATAAGTGAATGATAGGTTCTACAACTAAAACCGTACAAGATCGTATTGTTTCTTTGGATTTCCAACAAATGGTCAGGCTAAGGAACTTCCTATCCACGATGGGTACGTCCCTGGAATAGACGACCCGAGAACCTAACCGGATCTCTGCCAACACAAGGCCGGGTTACCTCTGCAAAAATAGGTAACTACTGACACGCGTATGCCATCCCCCGATCGTCACCGATCTTCCCGAGGATCCCCGATTTCCAACAAACCACAAAGTAATAATAACTGTGCAGCAACCACAGAGGTTAAGTATCTGGGCTCCATACCATGATACCACCTTTATCCAGAAGGAATGACATACACTAAGGGGCGCTACTCCCTAGAACCTTGCCGCATTCGTCCTGTTTCGACCATTTCCGGGGTGTGAGGCTCGACGAAGTCTCGTCCACAAAGCTACGCTTTCTCAAAAAGCCCTGCTTCGGGTCAAACAAAATGATCAACCTATGATCACAAAGATATAAGATCAAACAAATGATCATATCACAAATGATCAAACACTGATCATTTCACAGCAACACTCAGTATGCCACGTTACCAAATTGGGATATATCGCTGATAAATTTCAACTACATAACCTCTGAGCTCGTACGTCTCAGAGAAGGGTGTTAAGCTAAGAGAATAAATTCTCCGCCACCAACAGAAATGTATTTGAAAGAAATCAGCTCAATATCTCAAATTGTAACGTCAGGCACACAATCCATACAAGTCTGTTCCGGGATCGAACAGAACCGAAGGCACTTCTCACGAAGCCCTTGCATTTCCGGATAATTTTCAATCACGTCAGGACTTCCCGTCACTAAGGGTGATAAAACCTCTAAATCGAAGATCAGTCGATGTAGAGTAACTCGACGGTAATCCTTCCGTTTTCAAAAATATCCGGTCTTCAACACCGGTCTTCAAATGCAATTCATAACGACGTATCACATATTCGGAATGGGTTATACGACCCCATGGTCCTTTCCCAGCTAACCTGAATAGTGAGCGTATATTTAAAAATAAGTGTGGCATTCAAATTCATCCAATTTACAACAAATACCTACTCAAGGTAATTTTTGATAGTCGGTTATTTAACTATCAATAAAGATGCGCGACATCATCAGATTCCAAATAATTTTCCCAAATTATTTATTCTTCAAAAAATATCTTACTAGATATATAATTTCTAACACTCCAAAAATAAATCAACGTTTATTTTTAAAACGAATTCCCATTTCTTTATAAATTCCATATTGAATTTATATTTCAAAATATCTTCTGATATACGATTTTCAAATCGATTTTCAATGTTCAATTTCAATTTATCTTTTACAAAGATAAATTCTCAAAACGTTCATTTCATTGTAAAAGCAATTCCATACTTATTTAAAAATAAGTGTTTCACAAATCTATTCATTTTCAACACTTGAAAATATTCGATATACTTAAATCAAATTAAGTATATATTCATCCTTTAAGGAAAATATTCTTTTAACACCTTTATTTGAGTCAAAACGAATGTTACGTAAAACATCGTTACGACGACTCGAAATCACTAGTATAGGGATTCGGATTTTAAGATAGATATATAAATCCCAATACTACATAAAACATTTCCTTTCGGGAATCATTTACTATAACAATAGTGTTATAGTCCACCATTTCCTTATATTTCTCGAAAACGTCTATTTCAACAATAAATGTTGAAATCTATGATTTCGATATTTAACACGTTTTAAAACATCTTTTAAAACAATTACTTCATTTTATAATATCGTTTCTCCAGAACATATCCATTTTCCTTAAGAGTATATTCACTGTCCAAAATCGTGAATATAATTCACTTAACTAAATTTCAGCCATCTCTACACGTTTTATTTCAATAAAGATTCGCTATCCAAAATCGCGAATATATCTTCTTTAAAAATCTTCTATATTTAATTTATCAAACTCCATCGATTTTGAATTTATAAAACAACGTTTATAAATCCTATTTCTGTATATTTTTTTTAACAACTTTGATTTATAAATCTTCTTTATTAACGATCCGATCAATATTCCATTTAAAAGCAGAAATCCAATTTATAAGTAAATTTTCTTATAATCATTCATTCTACAACTTCATTCTTTATAAATCTATAAATTTCATATCTTTACAATTTATAATTCTATACACTTCGTATCTTCACATTTTATAATTATAAATTTCATATCTTCACATTTTATAATTCTATACACTTCGTATCTTCACATTTTATAATTATAAATTTCATATCTTCACATTTTATAATTATAAATTTCATATCTCTTATAAAACTTATTTTAAAATTCCAATAACTTAAATTGATAAATATCAATTTGATACATCTTTTTATATACATTGGATTAAGAATTCAAAAATCTCAACTTAAACCATTTCATAAATTTCTTAACTCTTTATTTCAAAAGAAATTACTTTTTTGTTAAAATTCACAAAATCTCAACTTTTATAACTTATAAGTTTTAACGTTTATCTTTTTAAAGTAAATCAATTCAACAATTTAAATAAACGTATATTTTCAAAGATCACTTTTAAAATTTCACTTTTAAAATCAACATCGTTATTTTTAAATTTCAAAATTTGAATCCGATGATGCAACGCATCAATTAGTCAATCACAACAGTCAATATCATATCTCAACATATGACAACAGAATATATATCAACATCTGTAAATAAATAAATACAGTTGAGGAATCCAGTTGGATCCCTCCAACCTGTTTCCCTGCATCCAAAGATGTTAGCACAATACCAATTCCGCTCCAGTACGGAATTATCGCGGTATATAGGTTTTTATAAATCCGCTTACTAACGGCGCAATAGGGTCTCATCCGCTATACGAGGCGGGAAATCAATCAATCCAATATATACATATGCCAATATGTATATATTGCTATATATAGATATATATCCTACTATATCTAATACCACAATCAACATAGCAATCAAACAGTCAATAATAACTGTAAAACCAAATTTCCTTCGAGTGAGAAAGATCTCACCTTAGCATTTAAATTTGCCATCCATTTTCCATTCCAGTTTGTTCTCTCGATTTATAGACCTTGTAACTGGCATTATAAGGTTTCATTAATATTCAGATAAATCGAACAAATAAATTACTGTTTGTTTATTTATTTAACAAAGGAATATATATATTTTCTTTTATCCAATTTTCCTATAATAATCTTTTAGGAACAAAATTAATTAAATAAGTTTATTAATCGAATAAATTACCTTAATAAACTATTTTAACATAACCTAGTAAATTGTATTTTACTTTTCTTCATTTCCAAAAAATCTAGATAGGTTTAAAAACCCATTTCTACATAAACTTTAAATATTCTAAAAATTCCTATATTTTTCCCAAAACTTTATATATGAATTAAATTAGACAGAAATATTTATGCTTTGCTGGAAATAATTTTTTCGTTTTCTGCATATATATATATGTGATAAAAATAAAAGAAAAACAATACCGTAAACTGCCGAAGGCAACCTAGGCTAACCAACACGCGAGCCACCGCCTCGTCATCGCCTCGCTGCCGTAGTCGCGAATGTCCCCAGCCATGCTCGAACTCGAGCTCAAACCATCGCCAAACTGTCATCGTGAAACCCACGCCGTGCCCTGGCCTCTAAAATTGATCGCAACCCCAGTCTCGCATACTTCGTCGACGCGCTGTCCCTCGAGAAACCCCACCGGAAACCCTAAATCATGTTCACGACGTTTCCTTGTCGCCGCCGCCCTCATCGTTGCCACCTCAGCCTCGCCATCGATTCGAACTTGCTCCCAAATCGCCAGACCCCCATACTTGCTCGACTTCGCCTCAGACAATCTCTTGCCCTAGTTCTTGCGTCTACGAGCCTCCGATCGAACTCGCGAACGACGGCGACTCCCCACGTCGACGACAAGTCCCTCAGCACGAACGCGCCTCCTTCGATCGCCTCGCGAAGGCGTGTAAAACTCGCGTGACCGCGACCCAACTGCTACCGCCCCTTCCCCTTTATTTAGTTGAGTGAACGCGATTTCGTTGATTTGTTTGACTGGCGGAGTGTGGGAAGAAAGAGCTTGATGGGCTCGAATTTGAAATGGAAGGAAGTAGGCTCGTGAATTCAATGTCGAACAAAATATACTGAACTCGGCCATTGTTTTTATCTTGAACGAGAGTTTTTAAATTTGAACGAAATGATTTTTCGTGTATCTTAATAGAGAAGGAAGGGGAGACAAGGGTACGCGAATAACAGAGAGTAGGTCGACGTAAATCAGAGACTAGGGTGGCTGGTGTTGATTAAAAATTTAAATTTTAAATTTAAATTTGAATCTGATTTAATTTCAACGTGTCTATGGGTTGTACGTTCACATAACAGCTCCGATAAATACGAAATTTGAAATCCAGTAATAATTCAATATTACGGACCCAATGGAACTGGTTTCGTCGAATTCCGAGACTGTGCCTCGGACGACTATTTTTAAATATCAATTCGAACGATATAAATTCCAGAACTGACCAAAACAGTCTGAAATTAAATTATGAAGTTTCTATTATCTTCAGAATTATCAACACGAGTTTTATAAGCTTTCCAAATATTTTTCTCTAGCTTTAAAATTGAAGATTCAAATTTTTATTCAACTTCAATCGATTAAATTTTATAATTTAATCGCCGATTTCAATATTATATCCGAAATACAAATTAAATCATTGTTTAAATATTTAAAATAAATGAAATATTTTCAATTTAATTTGTTCGAAATTCAGGGTCGTTACAGTGTTGATCTTTGTATTGATCTGTATTGTGTTGAGATGTAATAACTAAACAGATGTTTATAACTGTCTAGTATGTGATGTGTAATCTGTGTAACTCTGATAGATGATGTATATGATACTATGTAATATTTATGTGATATATTATATTTCGTTTCGTTTCCGCTGTGAGTATCTGTTGTTGTTTTCTTTTCTCTTCTTCTCTTTTCTATTTCTCACCCCTTTCTTTCTTTCTGTCGATGCGATTTTCCGGGAGTGGAAAGTCGGGTCGTCACACGATCACTATTATTACAATTCTCATTTCTGCTTTCTCCTTTATGAAGCAAACATGATTATTCACTCTCTTCATCCCAACTGTACCTAAAATTACATCCATTCTTATATATTTGTTTTCCTTTCAAATGGTCAAACTATTCAAAAGAAAACCTTATTATAATATCATAACGAACTCTATACAAAAGCATATTCGATTATCCTTAACATTTAAGGACATAAAATATGTTGCACTTTACATAAACTGATCAAAATGACATTTTAGCGATCGAGTTCTTAAATCTATCGTGTAGTTTTTGGTCTTGTGTTACATTAACACAATATGATCCCTTTTGTAATCAATCAAGTTGAATACATGATCTCAAAATATTGTTTATTGGCTTATTTCTAATGAACTATACTCATTGAAGTATCGTACATTACGAATTGTGACCGTTCACAATATAACATTTATAAATGATAGTATATGGATCAAATAAATATTCATAGTCTTGTATTATTTTTAGAGTTTGAAACTCATAGAGTGCAATACACGGTCTCAACCAAATAAGCACATAAGTGATCATTTTACGAATGTATTAAGTAGTTGTAAAAATTGACAGACGCTTGGGTAAAGAAAAAATTAACATGCAATAGGCATTTAATAGTGGGTATTATATTTTCATTGTCAACTTTCAATTCAGTTCGTTTGTATGTGTTAATTGATAAACATTTTATCAATCATACTAAATGCATAAATGTATAATTGTAGATAATTATAACATTATTTAGCATATGTTCTTACAATATTAGAAAGGTTAAATGTTACCTTTTCATTTTTCTAATAAGGCTCCCACTAGTTTTTTGTGTTTCTCCAAACCCTAAGATGAAACATAGAAGTCTTTCGACTTGAGTGTTAGGACTCGTTTGTCTTGGTATTCTGACCTTGAGTTTGCTTAACAAATCATAGCACCACAAACAATGGATAACTCCTTATCAGTTGTATCACATACAGCTCTTAACCCATGTTTAAGTGTCCTAAACTCATTTCGACCTTGAGTTTGCTCAACAAATCGAAAGGGATTATCCACTCATACCTACCATATCGCGACGGCCTAAGTATAATATATGTACCTTAAGTGTGACGACTCGGAATTTTGGGTTTCTTAAATTGGAATATTTAATTTGTTTTAAATATTTAAAGGGTTATAACTTAAATTTCAAATATCTCTATTTATTGGATAATTTAATTATTGAATTAAACAATTTAAAATAGGGTAAAATAGAGAATCTTGAGTTTTGAGCTTGTTAAAAATAATTTAAAGGCTCAGAAAATTTATATTGTTAATACTGAAGGTGATTTAAAGGTGATGGAACCTTTAAAATCGAATTTGAAAATGGTTCGTTCAGTTTTGAAATTTATATCGTTTAAATTGAATTTAAAAATAACCTTCTGGGGCACAGTCTCGGAATTCGTTGAAACCAGTTTCATTGGATCCGTAATATTGTATTATTATCGGATTTCAATTTTCGTAGTGTTTGGAGTTGTTGTGTGAGCGTACGATAAGAAAACACGCTAAAAATTAAATCGAAAATTTAATATTATAACTGGGTCCAAAAAGCTATCTTCTCCATACGATCGAATTAGGGCTCGGAACCTTTTCCATTTCATTCGGAATAGGGGTATAACACTATAAACACCTAGCGGCACGCCTCAATAGGAGGTCGGGATTTTGAGTTGCTAAATTCGAGACGATTCGAATTTAAAAATATAATATCTATATTGGCCAGTTAAAGTCGTATTTCTTTCACCCCAGAGCTTTTTCGTTCTTTCCAGAATTACTGTAGCTTGTTTTCTCTCGTACGCTACCCTCTCTTCGACAATCACGCCTTCTTTCTCTTTAATAAAATCACAGAAAGAAACAGAAAAAAAAAATATCTCAGCAAGTAATAAAATGGCCGAACCCTCCCCCTCTTTCAAAATGAAATCGATTTCCCTTTTTAGTCCCCCTCTTCAAAACCAAATTTAAATCGATCGAGCCTCCCTCCTTCATCCTTCAGTCTGTGCAAGTGATAGATCTAGGACAAGTTGTTGTAGCCGAGACGCGTAAGGAAGGGAGGTCGCGATGCGAGCAGGTTCACGTGAGAGGCCGCGAATGACTAGGCGAGCATCTGGAGGAGATTGGCATGGAATTTCGCGTAGGGATTTCACGGCATTCGAACTGCGCGGGAGAGGGGTGGTTCGCAATGTCTGTTGGGTTTCGTCGAGGGCGGTTGCGTTCTAGGAGTCTCGTACTTGTTCGACGCAGTGGGGCTCGATATGACGAGGTCGTCATTGGAGGAGGGGCGAGTTTCGACGGCAAATCAGAGGGATGGTATGCCTGATGATCGGTGGCAGTCGCGTGGGTCTAGTCTTCGCGGCGATAAAGAAGCTCCGTTCGACTCGAGTGATGGGAGATGCTGGGTTTGCGTAGTGAGGTATACTGTAAATTATTTTCTTTAAATTATAGATTTATATATATGCATGTATATATAAAGTAGTGTAGAATTGCTGTTGTTATTTACTAAAACAAAAAACAAATTTTTAGTAAATTTTATTTATATATATATATAAATACACGCACATATTTTAATATGTATGGGAAAACAGTAAATAAGTATATACGTATAAGATTTTGGAAATATAGAAATTTTAAAATGTGAGATTTATATAAAATTAGATTATTAGTTTAAAATTAAGTCATGGGTTAATTAAATTTATCAAATGGGAATTTAATTGTTCGATTATTTCGAATATTAATAAAAATCATCTAATGTTTATACAAGGTTTGAAAATCATGGAAAACAAGTCGAGATGCAATGGATTGCAAATCAATAACAAAGGTGAGTTAATCTCACTCATCTGGTTTTATTTAAATTTAAATAGTTAAATTTAAATATATGATTTAATGTTTGCATTGATTGAATGTGCTATATAATATATAGTAGTATATATATCAATATATACATATTGGAATATGTATATATTGGAGTGATTGATTCCCACATTATATAGTGGATGAGACCCTATGCGTCGCACAATAGCGGATGATAATATTAAAAACCCATATACTGCGATATTCCACCTCGAAGTGGAATTGGTATTATGATAACATCTGTGGATGCAGGGAAACAGGTTGGAGGGATCAAACTGGATTCCTCAAAATATTTAATTTTTTTTAAATATTCTGTGATATGATTTTTGATATCCTGTGATGAATTATATGGATAATTGGATGTTATGGTTTGGTTGGACCAATTTGGATATGCTGAGTTATCAAAATCTCTAGAATGGAATTTTTGAAAGGAAATAAAAGAGTAAATCTTTAAGTTGAATAATTTTAGTGAATTGGAATGAATTAATAATGAATTGAAAATAAAATAAAATAAAAGTGATTGCAAAATTCTAACAAATTTGGAATAAGAAGATTTTGAATTAACAGGGGAAATAATAAGTTGTAAAACTAAAGTGATATTAAATTTAAAGAAAAAAAAGAATTTATTTTTAAATTTAAGGATTAAATTTAATTAAGGGATAAAGAAGGAATTTTGGAAGTTTAAAATTGGTATTTTCAGTTAAAAGGGTTTTAACTCATAATAAAGAAATAAATCTAAAAGTTAATTTATTTTGAAATAGATGAAGTAGCAAAGGAGATTTATTTCAAGGTAAAGTAAAGTAAATTGGAAAATCAATTGGAAATTGATTTAGTTGTTTAAAATTGGAATTTTAAAGGGAAGTGAGATTTTGGAATTTATAAACTGGGTTTATAAAGTAAAATAAAATATCAATGGATATTTGAAAATATAAATTCAAGGAGAGAATTTATAAAAGGATATGGATTGGTTTAAAAATAAATGTTGATTTATTTTTAAGATGGGAAAGAGATGTGTATTTCTCTGGATAACCAAGTACGTTTTCAAAAGCAAATTTAAAGTATAAATTAAAGGTTTAATGTAGTTTTAAAGGGCATGTTTTAGAAAATTGATTATTCCTAAATGTTAATTTTCAAAGTACGTATTTTCAAAAATCTATTATTAGTAAATATATAAAAGTGATTTAGTATTATGTTTAAAGAGAAAATTTGTTATATTTATAAAGTGGTTTTACTTTAATTAATCTTGAAGTATATATTTAATAAAGTATTAAAGTAGTTCTAATTTCAATGTTATATAAAATATTTTTAATAAAGTGTTTTGAATTACTTTAAATCTAAAGTATAAGTGTTTTGAATTATTTTAATATCTAAAATGGCTTTTCTACTTGGTGTTTCAGTGGAAATAATTATTTGGAAATTATTCCATGGGAGGAATATGTTTGAAAATAGTTTCCAAAAGGGGTTGAAAATAGAAATATATCTTGCGAAGATATTTGAGGTTAATAAATAATTTGGGAAATCATTTTTTGTTTGATGGTTGTTATGGATGTTAATTGATAGTTAAATAACCGACTATCAATATTGGCCAAATGCGCTGATCATTTCGAAGAGTCCGGGATCGAGATTTATTTCTCGAAAACCACTTCGATCCGGTTTGTACGTTTCGTGGGGAAACGAGGTTGATATTTAAGATGGGATAGGGTCTTCAGTTCCGTTTGGAACCGGGATGGACTTGTATGGATGAATGCTTTCGAAACATCGTCAGCGGACGATGGGCATTCTAAGGGATGTTCTATAAAGGTAACGCTTAGCCTCAAGCCTCATCAACCGGGAATGACTGAAAATCAGGGGTTATGCAGCAAGGCTTCGTGGGTAGCGCCCACTGGAGAGTAGGGTCATCCCTGTCTAGAGGTCCCTTTTATTTCGGCTTTGTGGTGCGGTTGCTGATCCCAACCGTGGGGTGATCTTATTTGGAATTTCCCATAGGTGATTCCGGCCTTGTGTTGCAGGGGGTTAGGTGCGATCCTCGGTACGCTAATCTAGACCAGGTACTGTGACAGGTGGTACCCCAGTGCCTAGTCATTCGTTAGAAATCCATTCTCCCTACGTGCCTTGTACGAGTTTTGTTTGTATTACCCACTTTGTGGCTAGTATGCTGGAATTTAATCATGTAACAATTTCAGCTATTTTAATAAGTATTTGTATATAGACACTATTATAATATCAGAGGATTTTGATAAAAAGTGTTTTAGCTATCGTAAGGTAAAAACCCGACATGTTTATTTGTGGCATGGTCTTACGAGATGCTTTTGTTTTTCAAGGGATTTTGAAACTTTAATAATAAATTGGGTGTGATTTTCTCACGCTGGTATTCCAGACTGACTCGGGTATTGTTTTATATGATGCTCGGGTCAGACCGAGATAAACAGGTTCAAGTTATGCTATGGAGCTCAGGAGACGAGCTGGATGGAGATACGCACGCCCGTACTTGTTTATATGTATATTCTGCTGTGTTGAACTCTGTACTCTGTTGTATTAAGGACATGATATGATTATTGTCCAGTTGTATGTGATGTATACTCTGATGATGTATTGTATAAACTGATATAGTTTTGATTTGTGTAAAGATCTATTATTGTCTATTATATTTTATTCCGCTGCGATGTTAGATTCTGATGTTGTTTCCTATTTTCTTCTTCTACCTCTTTCTTCTTAACACGAATGGTTCGATTTTCCGAGCCTGGAAAGTCGGGTCGTTACACTTGGTATCAGAGCGAAGGTTGGCGATAACCTTGGCTCTGGTGGGAATTTTGAGAGTATTAATAGATATGAGCGCGTATTTGTTAGTGGATATAAAATGATTTTATATTGTGTTGGTTGGTCTGTTGAGTAGTTTATGGATTCTGGTCGATGTGTGGGACGCCACAACATTGATAGGAATCTCTAAACACTTGAATAGAACAATTCGACACAGTATTGTTTTAAAATAGGGTGAATGAAATAATTTTACCCAAATTATTTTTGTATATAAAGGAATAACTTTTGTAAATTATATGTTTGGTTGCTTGGTTGTTAGAAAATGATAGTATTAGATTATTAACATTTAAGTGAAAAACTGAATAAGAATTTAAATTTATAACCAAAGTGAAGAATAAAATTTTATAACAAAATAGAATTTGAAAGAAAAAAATTAGAGATTACAAATGTAATTTATAAATTGAAATAAACTCCATATACGAATGAGATTGTAATTTAAAATAGAATTCCTGAGAAATGTGGAAAATAAATCGGAATGGATTTTAAGTTTGGAATTTTGGGAAAGGTTTGAAATTCCTTGAGATTTGGAAATAGTTTTCAAAGAGTTTGAAGAAATAATAAGTGGTATTATTTCAGGAATATTTTGAGTTAGGTTTGGAATCTGGAAAGATTTGCAATTTAAAAATATTTGAAATGTTTTTAAAGAGATAAAAGCATTAAATTCTCTTTCGGTCGCTGGAAAATAATTTCGGTGATGACTACAGCTTCATCGATGTTCATTTTTGAGTTTCCAAAAGAGAAATTGCTACCTGGATGTTTTGGGCTAGTGTTTGTTTGCAAAACTGAGTTTGGTTTTGAAATTGAAAAGGGTTTTGGGTATAGTTGATTTCAAAAATGATTTTGAAATTTTGAAATTGTTTAAACTCTGGAATCTTATTTAAAGATGTTTATGGAATAATAAAATATATATTGGCTAAATAAAATGTATAATCCCGAGTTAGAATGCAAAATGTGAATGGGATTGATTGTAAATAGATGAAATAAGAATATAAATAAGTTTGTGACTTATAAAATTTGGGAATAAGATAAATAAGCCAAATAAAATTGTTTGTAATGGTAATGAATATAAAAATCCAAAATTTAAATTATGAAATAGATTGAACTCAAGTAAAATTGTTAAGAGTGATTTTTGAAATAAAAATCGAATATTTGGTTTAAAATTTGGAAAAAACTAATTTGATAATAAATTAGTTAATGGAATTTAAAGTGGTTAAATTTAGATTAAACTGTGAGTTAGCAATAGAGTTTGGAAATAAACTCGAAGTTTAAATAGAATTCGACCTAGACTGACAATGGATTAAAATTTAGTAGAGGTGTTGTAAAAATAAAATGGAATTGGATTAAAGTGGTGATGGTTTGTATTGCAAATAAAATCCAATTTAGTAGAGATAAATTGAAATGGCCTTGCTATTAATCAAATAAATTTGTAGAGTGAAATGAGATTTGATTGAAATAGAATCAAGTTAAATAGAGATGGATTGAATAACTATGGTCTGAGTTGAAAATAAAATCCAAGTGGGAAGGAATAAATTGAAATGAATTGAATGAGATGGTGTGTAAATGGATTTGAAGCATTTAATTTGTGTTGGAGCCTGATAAATTCACTTATGGAAGTGTTTAGTGAATATTGCTTATGTTATGTATGTGTTAGCTATTGAAATTAATTGAAATGTTAACAAATTTTGAATATTTGTCACTAACCTGTTTAAATGGAGTTAGTACAGGTTTAGGGAAGCCGTATGGCTGGATTTGGCCATGTACATTTCTAAAATAAATCACCGCTTGCTTTATAAATTGCTATAATAAGGTACGCTTACGCAAAAATTCAAAATAGGAAATAGGAACTGCTTATATTGATATATATTGTGATTTCTAGCCTGAGGCCGATGTATATATATATTTGTGCATCCTGCGATATCGCAGAAGTCCCTCCATACAAGGGAGACTCTGCCAAAATTTTCTGGAAATTTTGGGAGTTAGAAATTTTTTTGAAATTTTTGAAAATTTCCATTAACGACAAATGATTTAAAGTTTGTTATGCAAATAAGGTTGAACTAAGTATTGAAATCTATTTTAAATGTGAATGTAAAGTAAGTGAAATCGAAGGAACTAAGGAAAACAAGCTTGCAAATAAACTTTTAATTGAGATTTAAATTAATTAGTAAGTGGAACTAATTCAATAGTCCAAACAGAAGCCAATTTGAATTTAAAAGGAATTGTAAGGGCAAAGTGAATAGTAATGAATATAAACTTCAATAGTAAAGTGAAAATTAATGTAAGGAGTGTACAAAATATTTATATTAAATTTAAGAAATGAAAAATGAAATTCTTAAGTAAATGCGGTATTGAGGAAAATTATTCTAAGTGAATAATTGAATGAAGATCAAAACTAATAGTTGTGAATGGGATAAATTGTGGAAAGTGAATAACAATCAAAATGAATGTGAATAAAAAGAAAATTGATAAAATTGATAATTCAATTGGGCTAATTACGTAAGGTGTACGTATATTATTTTATTCGCATAGCTATTTGATCCAGATGTCGAACACAGAATTTCGAGATAGTTTTATCGATTCGAATTAGGATTTTTCACTCGATTTTCGACGGCGAGCCTGGATATGGATTGTTGATTGGTTCTGGATATTCTCTATCATAGTTTGTGGCTATGCAAGGAGAATGACGGTTTCTGATCAAGAAATCAGATTTGAGTCCGCACTAGAAAGTCGGGTGGACAATACTAGTTCGGAAGTTGTAATATCCCGGAAATTTGGGGCAATATCAATTTAATAATCTGTTTAAATAATTAAATTGATTGATAATTTTTGATAATAAATATTCGAATTGATTTAATAATCTAATTAAATAAATATTTAATTGGTGAATTTTATCTTTTATAAGTTAATAAAATGATTATTTTAGATAAGTAATTGTAATTTATAAATTAAGAAAAGGCTTTATTTACATTTAAAATGAATAAGTGTTACTTAAATGACATGTGTAAATCTATAAAGACACCTACATAACAAGTGTAAATTTATTAACAACTCTAAATGACAAATGACAAGTTTTTAAATTTTAGTTTTCTTTTATTTTTATTTTAAATAAACTACATATTAACTTATATAAACAGTTACCTCTCATCTCATTTTCTTTCCCTATTTTTCTTCAATTCAAAGATAAGAAATTTCAGCCTATTCTCAGAAACCAAAAATCTGAAGTATTCCTCAAACTAAATCCTCATAAACAAATTAGTAATCAAATTCCTCAATCTCAAAACAAAGATATGTAATTCATTTTCCAAAATCAAATGATAACCTGTAACTCATTCTTCAAATCTGCAATTCTTCAAACCTGCAAATCCCTTCTTCAAAACCTGTAAATGAACTTCTTCAAACCAGAGACTAAAAAGCTAGTACATTTTATTCTGTCTGAAATCAAAAACAAGTAAATCTGGAAATCAAAGCATGCATGCAAGTTTCTTCAGAAAGTATTCAAGTTTAAAAGTTTTAAAGATCAAAAGGGGATCTCGGTTTAAAAGCATTCAAAGGCTTTTCAAATGCAGTTTTCAAAAATAGGCTCTGTCATCTTTATAAAGGTGAGTAAACAAAATGTTTGAAAATCAGTAATATGGTTGTTTGTTTTATTGCATGTGACAGTTTTATAGGAAAAGTAGTTTGAATGATTGATCTTATCTAGTTATATATGAATTACTATGATCTTATGAGAATATACCTGTATATGTATAAAATCTGCTCTGTTCAAATGTTCCAGTAAGCAAAATAAACCTTAGATCTACCATGATATCTTATGACTATCTATTTAAAGTATTTGTATGAATGTAAATAAATGTGTGCATGTCTTTAGATAGAAACTTTTGCTCTGTTTAAAGTTTACAGGGAAGAAACAATTGGAAAATTTAATTATTCTTCTTCTATTTCTTTTTAAGATTTAATTTTTAAACAAAATATGTTTAAATTTTACCAGACTTTAATTTTAATATACTTTCAAGTATCATTATTCAGTTAAATTTGCTGGGATCAAGAAAATACAGGATCCCTTGAATAATATGTTAAAATCAAGTGTGAAAATTTACTGATTCAATTATATAATTTGAATAGGCTCAAGAAAATATGATTTTTAAAAAGGAAATCCTGATTTTTAATATTGTATCGAGTAAGAAATCCTAAGTTAACCAGAAAATGGGTTCTGAGAGTTTTCTGACGATCGAAGGACAATTGGTACTCGAGGTTTTGATCGGAGTTGGGTTGGTGGTCAGTGATGTCGAGAAAAATGCCTGATGATTTTATCATCCTCTTTGGCAGTGGCGATTAGACGAAATAGGGTTTAGGCTTTTTGAATGTCGTGGTTGGAATCGTGATGTCTGAAGCATCTCTGATAGATCGAGCTTCATGGGAGTGATGGGGATGGATGCGTGAAGGGTTTGGGAGGTTATGGTCGAAGTTTCAGATGAAACGATGGTCGGAGGCGTGGTGGCGAGATGTTCGTCCCAGGTGATGTCGAACTGCTGTTCGCATTGATGTCTCGTTTTCGATTTAGGCTAGATATTTGCAATTTGATGTTCGAAGTTGAATGGCGAGTTGATTTACGATTTGTCGGAGATGAGTGAGTTCGTCGGAGTTGGCTGGAATCGCCGTGCACGTGCACAACGGTGAGTTGTGTGTCAGGGGAGATGGATACGTGGGCGACTCGAAGGAGCTCTCAGGAATTAGATGGCCAGACTCGAAGTTTCTCTCGTGTGCGTGTAGTGTAGATTAGCAGTTTTAGTTTATAAAAGAAACTAGGGGAGGAAGAAGAAGTTGAGGGGGAGACTCGAAGCGATCTCGAGTAGAACGTGGTTTAGACCCGAAGCAAGGATCAGGAGAGGAAGAGTTAAGCTCGTATTAAAGTTTTATAAAATAATTACAGTTTGGAATTTTTAAAGATAGTTCTCTGTTTTAAACTTTCTAAACCTCTTTAAAAATGTTCTTAAACTTTATTTAAGGGAATGTTGATTAAATGTAAGTGTTAAAAATTTAAATAAAATGTTTTAAAACTTAATCATTTTATAAATATAATTAATATTAATTAAAGATTAAAGTTTAATAATGTAAATTAGTAATTAACAAAGGTAAATGAATTGTTAAAGATAATTAAGATTTTTATAATATTTATAAAGGGTAATTAATTATTTTAATTATTAATTAAGTAATAGTAAATAAATAATTAAAGATTATAATTAATTAAGAGTTAATTAATTTAGTTTAGTTAATTTAGGATAATCAAGAGATGGTTTAATAATAATTACTTAATGTAATTATTAAGGTAAGATTATTTAGGGAAGTAAATAATATGATAATTACTGGAAGTAATTAGTTGAATAATGATTTTATTAATAAAAGTAATTTGAGTTAATTACTTTGAATAATTAATCATGGGATTAATTAAGAAATTAATTAAGGAAGTAATTAATTTAGTTAGTGAAAGTAATTAAGGGTAGTTAATTACTGATTAAAGATTAATCAAGGTGATTAATAAATGTTGTTTAATTAAAGATTAATTACTTAATGTAATTAATTTAATTGAGTAATTAATAATTAAGTTGTAATTAAGGATCATAAATTAATATAATTAATGATGTAACTAAGATTTATTAATTAAGTAATAATTAATAATTGAAGTGATTAATTAATGTAATTAATTAAGGATTAATGTAATTAATTATAGTTGATTAATTTAATTAATTATAGTTAATTAATTAATGAAGTAATTAAAGGTTAATTATTATAAGTAGTTAAGGTTAATTAATTTGAGTAATTAATTGAGAATAAATTACTTGGATGTAATTAAAAGATAATTAATCAAGATGATTAATTGAAAAAGGTAATTAGAGGATAATTAATTAATTAAATTGTAATTAATTAATGGTTAAGTAAGAAGGATTTATAAAATAAAGTAATTAATTTAATTCACTTTAAATTAATTAGAGATAGTGTAAATCATTACTTATGAATGAGTGATAGTATTGGATACTTGACATTGATTGATATCTCTGATGAGATATATGCTGTGTGATATGGATGTTAGTTGAATTGTATGGATTATCTGATAATGTTGATTATCTGTTGTAAATTATCTTTCTTTGTGTATAAAGATAATGAATTGAATTGTTTTAACCTTTAAAACAACTTGGCCTTAAAAGATACGTTTTGGATTTCGATGAGACCGGGATCGGGTTTCCGTACACCGGATTTCCAGGTCTGGAGACCCGAATACCACATCGATCCAAATTAACGATAGGTCGTGAATCAAGTGAAGATGAAGATTCAGAGTGCAAGGGTTATTGTCGTTAACTCTGAGGGTGATTCCAAAACGAGTGTAATGAGATAATGCCTTCGGTTTCGTTCGAACCCGGAACGAACTTGTATGGATTGAATGCTTTCAGAACATCGTCAGGTGGACGATGAGCATTCTAAGATAGATGTGTTCTTTTTAAAGGTAATCGTAGCCTCAAGCATCACAAACCGGGAATGGCTAAAACAGGGGAGGTGCAGCAAGGTTAGTGGGTAGCACCCAAGTAGGACAAGATTACCTCTGTCTAGAAGTCCCTTCTTATTTCGGCTTAGTGTGTGCGGTTGCTGATCCCAACCGTGAGGTATCTTGTGCGGGAATTATCCAGTAAGGGATGTTCCGGCCTTGTGTTGCAGGGGATTGGGAGTGATCCTCGGTACGGTGATCTAGGCCACGTACTGTGACGGGCGGTACCCCGGTAGCCCTGCCATTGTATGGAATCCAAACTCCAATAAGTGCCGTACGTATTAGTTGTGCCCAACTATGTTGAAATGTGAGATGTAAGCATTTCAGCTATTTCTGTATTTTACTTGAAAACCCTAGACCCTATTATAATACAATCGAATTTCCTATCAAATGTTTTGGTTAGCGTAAGGTAAAAACTTACCCATGTTTATTTGTGGGAAGTCTTACGTGATACCTTTTCTTTCAAAAAGATTTTGAAGTTAAACAAGTTTAACCTGTTACTCACACCAGACCCATGTCTGACCCAAGTTGTTTATTTCTGTTTTATAAACTCTTGGGTACTCAAATTTTTACGAGTAGCCAAGGGAATTCAGGTTAGCCTTGACGAATTGTGGAGGAGCAATGGAGCAGGAGGCTTCAGCGTTGTAGATATAGATAGTAGTTTCCGCTGTGTTGATCTTGTTTAGATCTTTGTTTGTATTGAGATGTAATAACTAGACAGATGTTTATAACTGTCTAGTATATGATGTGTAATCTGTGTAACTCTGATAGATGTATATGATACTATGTAATAGTTATATGATATATTATATTTTGTTCCGTTTCCGCTGTGAGTATTTGTGTTGTTTTCTTTCTCTTTCTCTTCTTTTCTATTTCTCACCCCTTTCTTTCTTATTAACGATGCGACTTTCTGTGGAGAGAAAGTCGTGGTCGTTACAGTGGTATCAGAGCATAGGTTGAGCGAATGCCTAAGCTTTTGGTTAAGTGAATATCAGAGCAGTAGGTAGAGTGAATACCTAGGCTCTGAAGTGGTGTCTATCTTGAGAGCGCGTAATTGTTAGTTATATAAAAATGATTTTATATTGTGTTAATTGATCGGTTGAGTGGTATATGGATTCTGGTCAATACGAGTAGCTAACGTTATTGATAGGGATCTCTAAACACTTGAACCAGGCCAACGGACACAATATTGTTTTAAAGAGGTAGATGAAATAATTTTACCCAGAAATAATTTCTATATAAAAAAAATATATATATCATTTTAAATATATATTTATGTATTTCTACCTATTTATTGGGTTACCTGTTCGGGTTTTCCAATATAAGTTATAAAGGTAGATAAGGTGGTAGTATGTGTAACACAATTACCAATAGTTGGAGTCTGAGTATTGAGGTTGGAAGTGTATCTGTCGAGACTGTAGACCTAATACCGTCTCGAGTAAGCTTTGCTATGGTAAAGGATTTCATCGATCTCTGAAGGAAACCTTTTAAAGGTTCGGAGTTTATCTTTGAAGTTTGGATGAGTAAGGTTGGATCTGTCGGTTGAACAGAAGCGAGTGATGGTACCTTGATACCTCAGGTAATAGTAGCTGTATGATGAGATACAGTGACGATGGATGTTCCCGAAGATGTTTTCTTTGGAACAAGATTAAGGAAGTGTGAATGTTTCGATGTTGTGGCTGAGTTCAGCATGGTGTTTCTGCTTTGGTTTGGAGTTCGAGTTTCTCGAAGAGCTTTGGATAGGAGCATCAGTGTCAACAGTGCTACTCGGAGTGTTCTGTGATGGCAAGAAGTTTTCTAGCTGAGCAGTTTTTTTGGAAGTGAAGTTCAGAAGCACCAGAGTGGATCCATTTCTTCGATAAATTGGATAAATAAGTGTAAGCTGTTCGGATTGTGTAAAGAGGAACAGTTTTTCTTTGGAAATAGGTTGGGTTGATCGCAAAAGTGACTTGTGATTGTTGAGTGTTCTCTTGTGTTGTCAGAGTTTTCTGGATGTCTTCAGAGAAGTCAGAAGTTTGTCCGCATCTGAAGGTTGAGTTTTCTTATCAACTGGATTCCATGAGTGATACCGGTGGTTCAGTCTAGTGGAAGGATGTTTCCTAGAGATGGAGTTGGTGATGCAACTCAAGTTTTGCTGGAGTATCCGAGTTTTTCTTTATGGATTAGTGAACCTTATTTCTAGAAGTGAGTTGTCCAGTCTGTGCTTGTGTTCTACCTCAGATCAGAGTTGAGCAGCGAAAGCAGTTTGGAGTGTATCTCTGGATGGGAGAAGTAAGTTTGGAATCTACTGATGTTGTGAAGTAGAGTTATGTTTGGATCTCGTCTGTGTTCTGACTTGGATAAGTAATTGATCTACTTGGTTGAATGGTCAGTTTGGATAATTGGAATTCATTGAGTTTTACGTATCTCTAAGGGAGTACGTGTTTGATTTATCTCTAGTTTTGGAACCAGCAGTTCCGGAAGAATTGGTTGTTGAGTCAGACTCGTCTGTAGTCTGATATTCTGTTTAGTTTTGTAGATCTAGATGAGTAGGAGCTCTATAGCTTAGTAGTATTGGTTGTTTGGATTTTGTAGAGCGAGTATTCCGATATATATATATACTTGGGGAAACTCGAGGAAATTCTATTCAGAATTTTTCACTGGATAGTTAGAATTGTTTGTTTGGATGATTGGTTGCTATGATTGTTAGCATATGGATGATAATACATCCTTGTGATTTAAAAAGATTATTAAATTACGTTTGTTTTAAATTTCTGGGACGAAATTATTTTAAGGGGGAAGGAATGTAATATCCCGGAAATTTGGGGCAATATCAATTTAATAATCTGTTTAAATAATTAAATTGATTGATAATTTTTGATAATAAATATTCGAATTGATTTAATAATCTAATTAAATAAATATTTAATTGGTGAATTTTATCTTTTATAAGTTAATAAAATGATTATTTTAGATAAGTAATTGTAATTTATAAATTAAGAAAAGGCTTTATTTACATTTAAAATGAATAAGTGTTACTTAAATGACATGTGTAAATCTATAAAGACACCTACATAACAAGTGTAAATTTATTAACAACTCTAAATGAAAAATGGCAAGTTTTTAAATTTTAGTTTTCTTTTATTTTTATTTTAAATAAACTACATATTAACTTATATAAACAGTTACCTCTCATCTCATTTTCTTTCCCTATTTTTCTTCAATTCAAAGATAAGAAATTTCAGCCTATTCTCAGAAACCAAAAATCTGAAGTATTCCTCAAACTAAATCCTCATAAACAAATTAGTAATCAAATTCCTCAATCTCAAAACAAAGATATGTAATTCATTTTCCAAAATCAAATGATAACCTGTAACTCATTCTTCAAATCTGAAATTCTTCAAACCTGCAAATCCCTTCTTCAAAACCTGTAAATGAACTTCTTCAAACCAGAGACTAAAAAGCTAGTACATTTTATTCTGTCTGAAATCAAAAACAAGTAAATCTGGAAATCAAAGCATGCATGCAAGTTTCTTCAGAAAGTATTCAAGTTTAAAAGTTTTAAAGATCAAAAGGGGATCTCGGTTTAAAAGCATTCAAAGGCTTTTCAAATGCAGTTTTCAAAAATAGGCTCTGTCATCTTTATAAAGGTGAGTAAACAAAATGTTTGAAAATCAGTAATATGGTTGTTTGTTTTATTGCATGTGACAGTTTTATAGGAAAAGTAGTTTGAATGATTGATCTTATCTAGTTATATATGAATTACTATGATCTTATGAGAATATACCTGTATATGTATAAAATCTGCTCTGTTCAAATGTTCCAGTAAGCAAAATAAACCTTAGATCTACCATGATATCTTATGACTATCTATTTAAAGTATTTGTATGAATGTAAATAAATGTGTGCATGTCTTTAGATAGAAACTTTTGCTCTGTTTAAAGTTTACAGGGAAGAAACAATTGGAAAATTTAATTATTCTTCTTCTATTTCTTTTTAAGATTTAATTTTTAAACAAAATATGTTTAAATTTTACCAGACTTTAATTTTAATATACTTTCAAGTATCATTATTCAGTTAAATTTGCTGGGATCAAGAAAATACAGGATCCCTTGAATAATATGTTAAAATCAAGTGTGAAAATTTACTGATTCAATTATATAATTTGAATAGGCTCAAGAAAATATGATTTTTAAAAAGGAAATCCTGATTTTTAATATTGTATCGAGTAAGAAATCCTAAGTTAACCAGAAAATGGGTTCTGAGAGTTTTCTGACGATCGAAGGACAATTGGTACTCGAGGTTTTGATCGGAGTTGGGTTGGTGGTCAGTGATGTCGAGAAAAATGCCTGATGATTTTATCATCCTCTTTGGCAGTGGCGAATAGACGAAATAGGGTTTAGGCTTTTTGAATGTCGTGGTTGGAATCGTGATGTCTGAAGCATCTATGATAGATCGAGCTTCATGGGAGTGATGGGGATGGATGCGTGAAGGGTTTGGGAGGTTATGGTCGAAGTTTCAGATGAAACGATGGTCGGAGGCGTGGTGGCGAGATGTTCGTCCCAGGTGATGTCGAACTGCTGTTCGCATTGATGTCTCGTTTTCGATTTAGGCTAGATATTTGCAATTTGATGTTCGAAGTTGAATGGCGAGTTGATTTATGATTTGCCGGAGATGAGTGAGTTCGTCGGAGTTGGCTAGAATCGCCGTGCACGTGCACAACGGTGAGGTGTGTGTCAGGGGAGATGGATACGTGGGCGACTCGAAGGAGCTCTCAGGAATTAGATGGCCAGACTCGAAGTTTCTCTCGTGTGCGTGTAGTGTAGATTAGCAGTTTTAGTTTATAAAAGAAACTAGGGGAGGAAGAAGAAGTTGAGGGGGAGACTCGAAGCGATCTCGAGTAGAACGTGGTTTAGACCCGAAGCAAGGATCAGGAGAGGAAGAGTTAAGCTCGTATTAAAGTTTTATAAAATAATTACAGTTTGGAATTTTTAAAGATAGTTCTCTGTTTTAAACTTTCTAAACCTCTTTAAAAATGTTCTTAAACTTTATTTAAGGGAATGTTGATTAAATGTAAGTGTTAAAAATTTAAATAAAATGTTTTAAAACTTAATCATTTTATAAATATAATTAATATTAATTAAAGATTAAAGTTTAATAATGTAAATTAGTAATTAACAAAGGTAAATGAATTGTTAAAGATAATTAAGATTTTTATAATATTTATAAAGGGTAATTAATTATTTTAATTATTAATTAAGTAATAGTAAATAAATAATTAAAGATTATAATTAATTAAGAGTTAATTAATTTAGTTTAGTTAATTTAGGATAATCAAGAGATGGTTTAATAATAATTACTTAATGTAATTATTAAGGTAAGATTATTTAGGGAAGTAAATAATATGATAATTACTGGAAGTAATTAGTTGAATAATGATTTTATTAATAAAAGTAATTTGAGTTAATTACTTTGAATAATTAATCATGGGATTAATTAAGAAATTAATTAAGGAAGTAATTAATTTAGTTAGTGAAAGTAATTAAGGGTAGTTAATTACTGATTAAAGATTAATCAAGGTGATTAATAAATGTTGTTTAATTAAAGATTAATTACTTAATGTAATTAATTTAATTGAGTAATTAATAATTAAGTTGTAATTAAGGATCATAAATTAATATAATTAATGATGTAACTAAGATTGATTAATTAAGTAATAATTAATAATTGAAGTGATTAATTAATGTAATTAATTAAGGATTAATGTAATTAATTATAGTTGATTAATTTAATTAATTATAGTTAATTAATTAATGAAGTAATTAAAGGTTAATTATTATAAGTAGTTAAGGTTAATTAATTTGAGTAATTAATTGAGAATAAATTACTTGGATGTAATTAAAAGATAATTAATCAAGATGATTAATTGAAAAAGGTAATTAGAGGATAATTAATTAATTAAATTGTAATTAATTAATGGTTAAGTAAGAAGGATTTATAAAATAAAGTAATTAATTTAATTCACTTTAAATTAATTAGAGATAGTGTAAATCATTACTTATGAATGAGTGATAGTATTGGATACTTGACATTGATTGATATCTCTGATGAGATATATGCTGTGTGATATGGATGTTAGTTGAATTGTATGGATTATCTGATAATGTTGATTATCTGTTGTAAATTATCTTTCTTTGTGTATAAAGATAATGAATTGAATTGTTTTAACCTTTAAAACAACTTGGCCTTAAAAGATACGTTTTGGATTTCGATGAGACCGGGATCGGGTTTCCGTATACCGGATTTCCAGGTCTGGAGACCCGAATACCACATCGATCCAAATTAACGATAGGTCGTGAATCAAGTGAAGATGAAGATTCAGAGTGCAAGGGTTATTGTCGTTAACTCTGAGGGTGATTCCAAAACGAGTGTAATGAGATAATGCCTTCGGTTTCATTCGAACCCGGAACGAACTTGTATGGATTGAATGCTTTCAGAACATCGTCAGGTGGACGATGAGCATTCTAAGATAGATGTGTTCTTTTTAAAGGTAATCGTAGCCTCAAGCATCACAAACCGGGAATGGCTAAAACAGGGGAGGTGCAGCAAGGTTAGTGGGTAGCACCCAAGTAGGACAAGATTACCTCTGTCTAGAAGTCCCTTCTTATTTCGGCTTAGTGTGTGCGGTTGCTGATCCCAACCGTGAGGTATCTTGTGCGGGAATTATCCAGTAAGGGATGTTCCGGCCTTGTGTTGCAGGGGATTGGGAGTGATCCTCGGTACGGTGATCTAGGCCACGTACTGTGACGGGCGGTACCCCGGTAGCCCTGCCATTGTATGGAATCCAAACTCCAATAAGTGCCGTACGTATTAGTTGTGCCCAACTATGTTGAAATGTGAGATGTAAGCATTTCAGCTATTTCTGTATTTTACTTGAAAACCCTAGACCCTATTATAATACAATCGAATTTCCTATCAAATGTTTTGGTTAGCGTAAGGTAAAAACTTACCCATGTTTATTTGTGGGAAGTCTTACGTGATACCTTTTCTTTCAAAAAGATTTTGAAGTTAAACAAGTTTAACCTGTTACTCACACCAGACCCATGTCTGACCCAAGTTGTTTATTTCTGTTTTATAAACTCTTGGGTACTCAAATTTTTACGAGTAGCCAAGGGAATTCAGGTTAGCCTTGACGAATTATGGAGGAGCAATGGAGCAGGAGGCTTCAGCGTTGTAGATATAGATAGTAGTTTCCGCTGTGTTGATCTTGTTTAGATCTTTGTTTGTATTGAGATGTAATAACTAGACAGATGTTTATAACTGTCTAGTATATGATGTGTAATCTGTGTAACTCTGATAGATGTATATGATACTATGTAATAGTTATATGATATATTATATTTTGTTCTGTTTCCGCTGTGAGTATTTGTGTTGTTTTCTTTCTCTTTCTCTTCTTTTCTATTTCTCACCCCTTTCTTTCTTATTAACGATGCGACTTTCTGTGGAGAGAAAGTCGTGGTCGTTACAGAAGTGAAATTGTGTGATCGAGTGAGCGATCGGATTTGATATTGCGTACGGATGATATATGTGCATCATACGGGTTTGTGTAAAACAAATATTGGAAATTTGTAAAGGAATGTATGAAATGGTTTGAAGCTGTAATTGGATGTTATTGCTTAGTAAGATATACAAGTGTATAAAAGCAATGGATAAATTGGGATTTTTGATTTTAGAAGATAAAATTTATGGCTCGACAAAAGGTATGTATTTGAATTTCTATATGAAATTTGATTGGGTTTTTTTTTCCAACCACTTGGCATTTTGTTTTCTTTTGGATTTGGGAGGCCGTAGAGCCATTTTGTAGTTGTACCGAGCTAGCCGCGCAAAGGAGAAGCTGGCGAAATTTTTTGGAAATTTAGTGAGTTAGAAAAATTTTGAGAAAATTTTGATAATTCAAAATTTGGTTTCAAATTTAAATTTGAATGGTTGGGTATATGATATTGGTTGGAAAGCTTTGGGAAGTTAGAGTGATAGTGTGTCTTTGGTAAAAGATTTGGGAAGTGGTTAGAACTGTTTGGTTTTGGTAAATAGTTAACGGGGATTGAATGATTCTTCCTAACTAGTAATTTCAGGGACGAAATTCTTTTAAGGGTGGAGGAATGTGACGACCCGGAATTTTGGGTTTCTTAAATTGGAATATTTAATTTTTTTTTTAAATATTTAAAGGGTTATAACTTAAATTTCAATTATCTCTATTTATTGGATAATTTAATTATATTTTAAACAATTTAAAATAGGGTAAAATAGAGAATCTTGAGTTTTGAGCTTGTTAAAAATAATTTAAAGACTCAGAAAATTTATATTATTAATACTGAAGGTGATTTAAAGGTGATGGAACTTTTAAAATCGAATTTGAAAATGGTTCATTCAGTTTTGAAATTTATATCGTTTAAATTGAATTTAAAAATAGCCTTCTAGGGCACAATCTCAGAATTCGACGAAACCAGTTTCATTGGATCCATAATATTGTATTATTATCGGATTTCAATTTTCGTAGTGTTTGGAGTTGTTGTGTGAGCGTACGATAAGAAAACACGCTGAAAATTAAATCGAAAATTTAATATTATAACTGGGTCCAAAAAGCTATCTTCTCCATACGATCGAATTAGGGTTCGGAACCTTTTCTATTTCATTCGGAATAGGGGTATAACACTATAAACACCTAGCGGCACGCCTCAATAGGAGGTCGGGATTTTGAGTTGCTAAATTCGAGACGATTCGAATTTAAAAATATAATATCTATATTGGCCAGTTAAAGTCGTATTTCTTTCACCCCAGAGCTTTTTCGTTCTTTCCAGAATTACTGTAGCTTGTTTTCTCTCGTACGCTACCCTCTCTTCGACAATCACGCCTTCTTTCTCTTTAATAAAATCACAGAAAGAAACAGAAAAAAAAATATCTCAACAAGTAATAAAATGGCCGAACCCTCCCCCTCTTTCAAAATGAAATCGATTTCCCTTTTCAGTCCCCCTCTTCAAAACCAAATTTAAATCGATCGAGCCTCCCTCCTTCATCCTTCAGTCTGTGCAAGCGATAGATCTAGGGCAAGTTGTTGTAGCCGAGACGCGTAAGGAAGGTGTAACGACCCGTAAATTTCAACTGTTTTAATAACGTTATTAGTTAAAATTTTGCGAAATTTTAAACGATAAAATTTTGAAATAAAAATTTGATATTTGGAATACGTCTAGTTAAACATAGTGACTGGTAAATTTTCGTCCGAAAATATGGAAGTTTATTTCGCGCGTAAATCCACTTCAATTTAATCAGTTAAAAAGCAATGAAAATAAAATGTTTCCGAAACCAAAATATTTTTACATAGAAAAATTCTAAACCATCTTCTGAGCAAGATGTCAGTTTGTCGTTTTTCCAAATTCGGACATCTTTGACTCCGTCGATCTTATTTTTCAGTGTTTTTCTTGCATTTTCCGTAGCAGAAAATTCGAATTTTTATAATTAAATCGTACCACTGATTTCTATATACCGTTTTGATCGTCTCATCGTGCTGATCTCTATGGTATATTCGATTGTCAAATTCGGAGTTCCGTTGTACGTTGCACTTTGCGTAACACCTACCGTATCGGTAGCCGGTTACAAATCTGCTCTGAGACTTTTATTATCTTGCGTGTAATCCAATAGCCATTCCCTTTAATTATTCCAGCCGTTTGCATTTATATTTACTAAATTCTCGTGCTTGACTTTTTGGTTTCCACTGGTTCAATATTTTAATCAGTTCAAAATTTTAATAATATCAACTAGTGTTTGTAGCCTACTCTCCCACGTTTCAATTGCCTGTGAACATGCCATCCCTTCCCATTCATCTTCCCTCTTCGACATAACAACTCTTCTTTTTTCTCCAACCTTCTTTCGTTCTCTTTTCCCCCTCTATTCTAGCATCTCCGCGTTCGGCCTCCCCTGTCAACAGCACCTCCACCATCGGTCCACAACCAAGAGCAGCCTCTCCCTGTATTCACTCACGTAGCCTGCTGCTCCTCTCCCTTTCCCCTGGCCACGAACAGCCATGTACGCCGACCATCTCCCACGCATGCAAGCGACCCAATGCTCCTCTACTTGCCGAGCAAGCAAACCTCCTAGGCCAACGACTGGTAACTCATTCACCTTGTTAAGCCTTCACTGCTATTAACCTTTAGTTATATATATATATATATTCACTGTTATGTGTGTGAGTTGTGTTGTCTATATGTTATAAGCTATATATACGTTATATATTTCTCTAGGTCCATCTATATTTTTAAAATATTGTTTTAAAGTGTAGGTATATATGTATTAAAGTAAGAAGGATTACATGAATGAAGGTATAAAAGAGAAGCAGTCTTACTTTTGTGGTTAATGAGCCTTTTAGATTGTAGCAGTGTGTTGATTTTTCTGAAAATAGGGGCACCCTAAGCTGTAGAGGTACTGATTAGAGTATTTGTTTGTAAAGCATATGGCTTGAAATGATAATTATAAAGGGGCGTCAGTGTGATGATATCTGCTTAATTTGCAATTATATTTTTGGACAGTTTGAATATGTGTGCTAATTTTAGTTTACTGAATTGGAAAAAAAAAAGCATATATATATATTATTTTTGTTGGGTCATGCATTCGTTAATATACCTATAGTATATACATAGTGTTATGGGTTGACGTTGAATATTCTAGATAGTCACAGTAGCATATATTTATATGTCAGTAGACTATAGCTATTTTGATTTGAATTAAGTACTTTAAATTATATTTTGTCTGGTTAGGCGGTGCTATGTGAATTGTTTATAATATATATGTATACTTATAGTTGTATAGTTAATCTAGCTAGTATGTTAATTTTGACTTTTCGGTTATATGGTTTAAAAATATAGCCTATAATTTATTTTATATATGTTTGACTTTAGTATCTAAGTTTAATTTTAAAACAATGAATTTTGATATATATATATATACATATATTTAATTTAATATATGCTTGAATTTAAAATATGATTTTACATATATAATTATATATAGGTTCACTTATACCTATTTATCTTCATCGACCCGATTCTGATTTGATTCCGTCTATTTCCTATTTATCAGCTTTATTCGTCGAAATTCGTGCCCATCTAGCTTTGCTATGGAATTCGTGCTTGGATTCGTAATGCGATTACAGCGTGCATATCAGTGTCATCTTCTAGTCTCTCTAGCCTCGAAAGGTGAGCACTCACTCATGATTAACGTTCTTTTATTTATTAGATTTGATTTCAATTGAAACGACAATTGAAATATACTGCTGTTAGTTAATTACACTGTTATATATGCTATTACCTGTATCAGTTTACCTGTGACACCTGACACCATTATCTGTTAATTATTTATGCGATGATAATACAGTTTGGCTGATAATTGATTGATTGTTGATGTTTATATTGGACGTTAAATTGTTAATGTTAAATTGATAACTAGTATGCAATTGAACTTGATATTGGATAATTAAATGTTAAATTTGATTAACTGACATTTGTATGATATGACCCCTTTAACTGTTGAGTTTATTGACACGTAGGATTTGTTTAATTACGTTTTGAACCACTGAATGTATGTTGTTAAATTGATGATGTATGAAATTGTAATAGATGACAAGTGAAAACCGTAATGTAATAATCTTTAATCTACATGAAATGATAGTGTAGATTCTAGAAATAATTATATTAATTCGTACAAATAACAATGCGAATTAATACGGATATTTCGGGATTATTTGAATTGATTATTGGATTGATATTGATTGTTGTTATTGCTTGTTTATTTACTTTGACACCATCCCAGTTATCACACTGCAAGTTCCCTTTGTTATGTTTGAATTGAATTGGAATCGGGTTGAAATGATAAATACCCAAAATTAAATTTTGACCTTGGATATAGAGAATTAAATAAAAACCCGATTGGTCAATAATTTGATTTAAAAATAAAACGAAGATCTTATTTGAATAAATAATATGGTTTTGAAACGAAGTTGGAAATTGAATTTAACGAAAAATAAAACGTGAATATTTAATAATCTGAAATGAAATATTAATAAAGAAATTGATGAAGAAGGTTGTTTAATTTGAGAAATGATTGAATTAAGTTTGAAATGATTTAATAATTAAGTTTGAAATTATAATTAAATTTGAAACAATTAAACTTTGAAATGATTTAATAATTAAGTTTGAAATTATAATTAAGTTTGAAATTATTAAACTTTGAAATTATTTAATAATTAAGTTTTGAATTATTTAATAATTAAATAAGATTGAATTATTTAATGATTAAATTAAATTGAATTTTTGAATAAGTGAATTTTACTTCGTAATAATTGAAATTGAGATTTCTTTATTAATTAAGTTGTGGAAATTATTTAAAGTAAGTAAATAAATAATTGAAATTGAATTTTCTTTAACAAGAAATGAAAATGTGATATTTTGGAATTAATGTAAGACTTGAAATGTAAAGAATTTGATTTGTTGAATTTAATTTAATTAAATTTGTAAGTTTTGATATAATGAAGTTGAATTTAAATAATGGATTTAATGAATTGGAAATTTAATGGAAATTGTTTTGAATGGCATAGTAACTTAACGAATATTGAATGAAATCGATAAACGATTTTAAATTGATTTGAAGGTTAAATAAGATTTAATTTAAATGTTTTCGAAATGAAACTTGTATTCGAACTTTAATCAATATTTGGATTGTTTTAAATAGAAATTGAAATTAAATTATAAGGTTTTGAAATAATAAATTGGAAAGTTTTGAAACGTAAATTATTGGAAATTGGTTTTGAAAGACAAATGAAATGTTGATTTACGAATTGAAATTGATTTGGTTTTTGAAATAAACAAACGACCAATCGGTGTAATAATTACGGAAGTTATTAAAGAGACCGGAATTCGGTTATGGATATACTCTCTATCTAAACCGGAAACCACTTTAATAACTATACGCGGAGTGATGATCCAGAATGAAGTGGTTGGAATGGTGTTCGTGATGACTGAAGAAAGAGAACGATAATGGATAGCCTTGACACTTGTGTCAAATTGGAAATGACTAAAACAGGAGCTGTGCCGGGCCAATGGAGGATTGATACCTCAAGTGGACACACTTCTTCGAACTATTTATACTTGTTGTCGATTGGTGCACCCTTGATTTTAGGAGTGTTGTTTCACGGTGTTGCGGGCGCTGCGGCGTTGCGTTCTCACCAGCCCGGATCAGGCGAACGGTAGTATCACTACCTTGGGTATAGCCTCATGTGCCTTGTCATACTTGTATTCCATTTATGCGCGACCACTACGATTTTTATTTGTACCTTTAGTATATGTATTGCCCTCTGGTGACTTCCGGTTTTGGGGAAACTACGGTCTTGTATATGCTTTTGGGAATAAAAACGTGTTAAGGGTGGAATGGGCCATGACTTAACGCTATTTTGATATCTTCTTATATTACTGATAGACATTATCTACTTAGCGTATATTACTACCTAGTAGATAGTTTAACGGATCCTTAAAGGATGGTTATTCCAAACATCCTTTGAGTTACTTGTATTTCAATTGCTATTTCACTTGAGTTGGATTTATTAATATAAGAATGTTAATCCTGACTCGAGTGTCTTGTGTTTTGCTTTACGCTCGGGTCAGACTGAGTGGTTCAGCTTTCGAGACTCACCTTTGGAGTTGGAGCTTTGCTTGAAGATCCAGCCATCTATTCTGCTTCCAGTATTCGATGATTCCAGTGATGTATTCTGATTTGTATCTGATGTATCGTATTACTCTTCTGTTGTAAACTCTGATGTATTTTATATATTCATATAGTAGCTTCATGAACTACTATCTCTTTTATTTCCGCTGCAAATTATTACTCTGTGTCTGTGATCTGTGATTATTTATTTACTGTATATGTTCAGTTTTGCCAAATTTAAATTAACAACGCGGTATTTTGAGCAATTCAATTCCGGCATGAGTGTCTACCTATACACTTATAATGGATGCGAATGGTCCAAAATGGCGGGTCGTTACAGTTGGTATCAGAGCTTTGGTAGCTCTAGGCAAAACTCAACATATAGAGTAAATGTATTTACAGAACCACTCTCATTCGAGTTTCAATCTCTTCCCTTGACTCAATTCCTTTGAATTTTGGAACGTTCCCCTCGGTTTCGAAATTCATTCGTGTCCTTAACTATTCGTCTTCTTTCAATTCTGGAGCACCCCATAACTCCATTTTGAATGATATCTATAATAGATCGGCGGTCTCGCCAATCTTCGAATGATTCGTAAAGGAGAAACTCCTTTATAATAGGCATCGATTTACCGGAGATTTCTGTATCCTCGGTTTACGATGCTATCTATTCCCTGCTATACCTGAATCCCCTCTCTAGAGATCGAATGTCGATTTACCTCGGAATTCTACATCGATCTTATTCTTGAAGTTACGGACGACCCGGTTAAGGTTTCCCGTGAATTAAATAAACTTACCCATATCCCAATTCTGTTATTGAATCATCTTATCTTTTCTTTCGAATTTGTCTTCGAATCAGAATTCTCTTTGATTTGAGTCCATCAAATTTGAATCTCTACCCTTGCTGTAACATCCCGAAAATTTTCGACTTTCGAAAATTCAACATCGATACTCGCTTTATCGACTGCTGAGCCATCGAATGCCGGAAACCCGAAAAGTTATGGTTTAAGAAAGAAGAAAAAGGTAGAAGAAGAAGATAGAAGAAAAAGAAAGAAGAACAACAACGGAACAAGAGCAGAAACAGAAACAGAAAACAATATCAGAATCTCACCTTCGCAGCGGAACAATATATAATAGATAAATGAATAATCTTTAAAACAAAGAACTATATCATTTTATACATACATCAATCATCAGAGTCAATATACAACAATGGACAGTTATATAAACTTGTCCTCATACAGAATACACAGCGGAATAAATACTATCAGATACAAATACTACGTCTCGCCATCCAGCTCATCTCCAAAGCTCCAGAATATCCAGAATATCCTGATAATATAACTCTAGGCTGCCCGTGTGGAAATTGGTGGGCACCCAGAGTTTAGAAGGGAACAATAAACTCCGAGTCAGTCATGGTGACTGGTGTGAGATCGTAAAACAGTTATTCTTTAAAAATAAACAGCAGAGAATTTTTAATGTCAATTCGCAATGCTTTTGGAAAATGAAACTACCATAAGACCTCCCACCACACACACAATGCAAACGCAGACTTGGAGGAGATTTCTTCTTATGATAGTCAAAGATGCTTACTACGCAAAAATCAAATCCTTTTTGATATTATTATTAGTGCATAGTGGAAAACATGTCGAAAGTAGAATATAAATCTTAGCCAGCATAGGTACCATTATATTATGCCTGCTATAGCTGCCTCCTGAGGAGACAGGTTATACAATTGAAATCGTAAAGGCTCGTATTGTTTCTTTGGATTTCCAACAAATGGTCAGGCTAAGGAACTTCCTATCCACGATGGGTACGTCCCTGGAATAGACAACCCGAGAACCTAACCGGATCTCTGCCAACACAAGGCCGGGTTACCTCTGCAAAAATAGGTAACTACTGACACGCGTATGCCATCCCCCGATCGTCACCGATCTTCCCGAGGATCCCCGATTCGCAACAAACCACATAGATAATAATAATGCAGTAACCACAGAGGTTAAGTATCTGGGCTCCATACCATGATACCACCTTTATCCAGAAGGAATGACATACACTAAGGGGCGCTACTCCCTAGAACCTTGCTGCATTCGTCCTGTTTCGACCATTTCCGGGGTGTGAGGCTCGATGAAGTCTCGTCCACAAAGCTACGCTTTCTCAAAAAGCCCTGCTTCGGGTCAAACAAAATGATCAACCTATGATCACAAAGATATAAGATCAAACAAATGATCATATCACCAATGATCAAACACTGATCATTTCACAGCAACACTTAGTATGCCACGTTACCAAATTGGGATATATCGCTGATAAATTTCAACTACATAACCTCTGAGCTCGTACGTCTCAGAGAAGGGTGTTAAGCTAAGAGAATAAATTCTCCGCCACCAACAGAAATGTATTTGAAAGAAATCAGCTCAATATCTCAAATTGTAACGTCAGACACACAATCCATACAAGTCTGTTCCGGGATCGAACAGAACCGAAGGCACTTCTCACGAAGCCCTTGCATTTCCGGATAATTTTCAAACACGTCAGGACTTCCCGTCACTAAGGGTGATAAAACCTCTAAATCGAAGATCAGTCGATGTAGAGTAACTCGATGGTAATCCTTCCGTTTTCAAAAATATCCGGTCTTCAACACCGGTCTTCAAATGCGATTCATAACGATGTATCACATATTCGGAATGGGTTATACGACCCCATGGTCCTTTCCCGGTTAACCCGAATAGTGAGCGTTTATTCAAAAATAAGTGTGGCATTCAAATTCATCCAATTCACAACAAATACCTATCCAAGGTAATTATTGATAGTCGGTTATTTAACTATGAATAAAGATGCCCAACATCATCAGATTCCAAAAAATTTTCCAAATTATTTCATCTTCCAAAATATCTTTTACTAGATATAAAATTTCCACACTTAACCGTTTGAAAACAAATTTTCAAATATTCACTTTTCAATTTATCTTTAAAAGATAAAATCCCTAAACAGTTCATTTCATATTGGAAAAGCATTTCCATACTTATTTAAAAATAAGTATTTCACAAATCATTTATTTTCAACATTTGAAAATATTCGATATACTTAAATCAAAATTTAAGTATAAATTCATTCTTTAAGGAAATCATAAATTTTACATCTATTTGAGTCAAAACGAATGTTGCGTAAAACATCGTTACGACGACCCAAAATCACTAGTATAGGGATTCGGATTTAGATAGATATATAAATCCCAATACTACATCAAAACATTTCCTTTCGGAAATCATTTACTATAACAACAGTGTTATAGTCCACCATTTCCTTATTTCTCGAAAACGTCTATTTCAACAATAAATGTTGAAATCTATGATTTCGATAGTTCACACGTTTTAAAACATCTTTTAAAACAATTAACTTCATTTTATAATATCGCTTTCCCAAAACCATATCCATTTTTCTTAATAATATATTCACTGTCCAAAATCGTGAATATACTTCACAAATTACATTTCACTATTTTTCTACACGTTTTATCTCAATAATAATTCGCTATCCAAAATCGCGAATATATCTCCTTTAATAATTTTCTATATTTAATTTATCAAATCCCATCGATTGGTTTTCCGAATTTATAAAACAACGTTTATAAATTCCATTTTCTATTTTCTATAACAACTCCGGTTTATAAATCTCATTTTATTAACTTCAAAAATCCACTTATAAGAATAAGTGATTTCGGATTTATAAAACAACGTTTATAAATCACATCTGTATTTTATACCGATTTCAACTTATAAAAATCATTTCATTTTTGCAATTTCTATTTATATCCCATCTAAGTGCAAACGTCAAATTTATAAGTAAATTTCTTATAAATCTTTTATTCTACAATATCTATTTACTTTATAACTTCACGTTATACATCTATTAATTTCATTCACTTATGAAATCCATTTATACTTCTTTCTAACACTTATAAAAATTCGTTTTATAAGTCCAATATTTTGATTTACAAAATATCAATTTTTATAAATCTTTCTATACAAATCGTTTATAGTTATTCAAAAATCCCACTTAAACCATTTTATAAATAAATCGACTTTTATTTCAAAAATGACACTTCGGTTATATTTCACTAAAAATTATAACTTTTATAACTTTAAAATTTCACGTTTATAAATCGATTCAAAAAATCCATAAAACGTACACTTTCAAAAATCACTTTTAAAAACCTTTTTAATAGTAAAAGTCGTTATTTTTACATTTCAAAACTGAATCCGATGATGCAACAACACCAATCAGTCCATCACAACAGTCAATATCATATATCAATATGATAACAGAATATATCACAATATCTGTAAATAAATAACTACTGGTGAGGAATCCAGTTGGATCCCTCCAACCTGTTTCCCTGCATCTACAGATGTTAGCACAATACCAATTCCGCTCCAGTACGGAATTATCGCGGTATATGGGTTTTTATAAATCCGCTTACTAACGGCGCAATAGGGTCTCATCCGCTATACGAGGCGGGAAATCAATCAATCCAATATATACATATGCCAATATGTATATATTGCTATATATATAGATATATCCTATCATATCTAATAGCACATTCAAACAGTCAATCATCGATCAATAACTGTAAATAATTCCACATTCAATTGAGTGAGAAGATCTCACCTTGATTTTAAATTCTGATTTCAGCGTTTATTTCGAATGAAATTAAACAGCCGTTTAATTCCACTCAAAATTTTCACTGATTCCAAACACGCCCAGATCTGCGCTGCAGCGTAGAGCGCGTCGCTGCGATTCCAGTGCTTCTGGTTTCGTCAAATTCCAATCTCGTATGAATAAATCACAGCATTTCAAAGTTTATACAAATTTAAATACAAATTAATTTCATATTCTTTTATTTGTTTTTAACCTAAACATCCCAGGCCGTTGATTTCACTTTGGAGAGATCGTGCCGTCCACACTCTTTTCCCTCACGCGATGAAGACCCAGGTTCGTTCGTTCGAACCCACTGCCTCCCCCAAGCCCTAATCACGCAACCTCCTACGAGCCACCAGACCCCATCTTATCACCACCGTTACGTGCGCCTCGCCCCTAGCTACCACCGGCTCCAACGCCATGAAGCTCGGTTGTGTCTTGCTTTCGAAAAACGCGAAAAACTGCCGCATCTTTGAACTGAGATTGTCGCCGATCCACCACGTGAAACTCCATCTCCACCGTTGGTTGTAAAGCTCTTGACGAGATCTACGTTTTATTAGTTGAAGATTTCTCGAAACAATCAATGGATTTGGAGATTTTAAAAGGAGAAGACCAACGTTTTCTGGCCGTTCGAATAGAGGGTGGCGGCTCTGAATGAAAACCCTAGGCTCGTTTTCTTATTTGCAAAATGAAAGAAAGAAGGTCCTTTTATAGAAAATGGCCAATTTTACTATTCATCGAATTTTTTCGAACTCCGATTCGAGCGTGCCGGCTGACGTTTCTAGGGTTTAACCCGCGTTCCGAACGCAATGAAACAGGTTTCGGAAGCTAATTCGGACATCTGTGCGAGATACGGAGAAAAACGATCAATTTAAATTAAACCGATTTAAATCGATTTCGAGGCGTTTTAATTTGTACCGGACAAATGGTAAATCCAAAAATTACGAAATTTGAAATCTTACAATAATATCACATTACGGATCCGATGAAACTGGTTTCGTCGAAATCCGAGACTTTTTGAAAAAAATGACTATTTTAACCCGACGATTTAAAATTAAAACGATATCGATGCGTTTCGAGTTGCCACGGTCAAACGACAACTCCGATGGATACGAAAATTGAAATCCGATAATAACTAACTATTACGGATCCAATGGAACTGGTCTCGTTCAATTCTGAGACTGTTCGAAAATTGGCTATTTTTACAATCGATAATTAAATATTAAATTATTCGATTTTCACAAATTAACTCCAAATTCGATTCTGAAAGTTCTATAACCTTTCTATAATTCCAGTATGATTAAATAAAATTTTACAAATCATTTTCAATCATATTAAACTCAATTTTTAATTATCTCAGGAATTTCAATCGTTAAATTATCGATTTAATTATCAAATTAAATCCAATATCCTTTAAATAAATTATTCGACTTATAAATTCCACTTATTAATATTTAAAATCAATTAAATATTCGAATTTTAATTATCTAAAATTCTGGGTCGTTACAGACTTCCCCCCTTAAAAGAATTTCGTCCTCGAAATTACAAGTTAGGAAAAATGTCCTTAACTCGTCTACTATCTTTCAACATCTAATAGTTTTATCGATTTTTCAAACGGATCTTCCTACTAAAGATTCGTTATCATCTCAACTAACTTTCCAACTTAAATTTTAAGTTTCAAACAACATTGTTTAACTTCTAAATTCAAATTCGAGTTTAAATTCAAATTTTAAACTTCAAAATTTTCTCAAAATTTTCTAACACTCGAAATTTTCGAAAAATTTCGCCAGCGTCTCCTTTGCGCGGCTAATACGGCACGACTACAAAACGTCCCTACGGACTCTCAGATTTCAAAAAGAAAAAGAAAAAGCCAAGCGGCTAGAGAAATAAGTCATCAAATCTCATATTCGAATTTAAATACATACCTTTTTCGAGCAATTCAAATTCTCTTCAAAATTAAAATCCCAATTCCTTTACAATACCTGTATATCTACTAGCCATAATATCTAGTTACAGCATTCAACCTATTTTGCACATTCAATTACAAACTTTTCAATATAAACTGCTCACTATTGAAGTTACATCATTCAGTTTCATTCAATTTTTACATTCGATTCCATTGAATTCAATTTCACAATTCCAATCTAATTTGGATTCAGTTTACTTCTGAATATTGAATTTAACTTTAGTTCACTTCAAACTAATCTCAAAACTTCATTTTATTTCACACAATTCAAATTCGTTTTCAATATTCAGTTTTAACTCCAGTTTTATTCTTTTGTTCAATCATCAAATTTTACTTAAGAATTCCACACTTCATTTCTTAAGTTCAATGTAAATATTCCATATACACATTATATTTATTTTCAATTCACTATTATGGTTTATAACTACTCATATTAAACTGGATTTCAAATTCCATATGAATTTTAATTCATCTCAAACCATATTAATTTGTCATTCTTCAATTAATTTCCGTTACTAATTTTTATTTCAATACTTTACTTTACAAATTTGAAATGAATCTTTCAACATTCAATTTACTTTCATTAAATTGATTCACTTGTACTTACATTTATTTAACTTCATCTTTAAGTTAAATTTATTCTATCAACCTTTCAAATTGTATAAGTTATCAACTTGATAATATTTCATAAACATGGTATCCCGGAGTCTTACCAATATTTCAAAAATCATTTTGAAAACAAATCAAAATATCTTTTGAATTTCAAAAACAAAATCAAATTTTCCGAACAACTTTCCTTTAAAACAATTTGGCAGCAATTCCTCTTTTGGAAACCCGAAAACGAACACCGGTGATGCCGCGGTCATCATCGAAGTTATTTTCCAGCGACCGAAAAGAGTTTAGAGCTTTCATCTCTCTAAAATACTTTTCAAAAGCTTTGAAATCTATTTTCAAGCCAAAAAGAATTTAAACTTTTCAAACCTCCAAAATTTACAAATTCTTTTCAAAACATTTCCAAAAACTTCTCTGGAATCCCGTTTTAAATTACAATTCACATTTATAATTTACATTCTTTAAATTCATTTGCATGTGAATTTATTTCTTAACTTTGAAGTTTCGATTTCAATTTCTCATTTAATTTTAATGATAATAGATTAATATTATCACTTCTAACAACCATGCAACCATATACTATAGTACTTCATAGAAAAACATTTCTTTTCTATACAAAAATAGTTTTGGGCAAAATTATTTCATTTACCCTATTTAAAACAATACTGTGCCGAATTGTTCTATATAAGTGTTTAGAGATCCCTATCGATAGAGTTGTACGGACAATACCGACCAGAATCCATATACCACTCAACAAACCAATCATCACAATATAAAATAATTTTATATTCACTAACAAATACGCACTCGTATCTATTATTACACTCAACTCATTCTAGAGTACTACTGACTCCATCTCTAATGAGTAACACCCAACAGAGCAGGGTTGTCGCTTAACCATATGCTCTGATACCAAATGTAACATCCCGAAAATTTTCGACTTTCGAAAATTCAACATCGATACTCGCTTTATCGACTGCTGAGCCATCGAATGCCGGAAACCCGAAAAGTTATGGTTTAAGAAAGAAGAAAAAGGTAGAAGAAGAAGATAGAAGAAAAAGAAAGAAGAACAACAACGGAACAAGAGCAGAAACAGAAACAGAAAACAATATCAGAATCTCACCTTCGCAGCGGAACAATATATAATAGATAAATGAATAATCTTTAAAACAAAGAACTATATCATTTTATACATACATCAATCATCAGAGTCAATATACAACAATGGACAGTTATATAAACTTGTCCTCATACAGAATACACAGCGGAATAAATACTATCAGATACAAATACTACGTCTCGCCATCCAGCTCATCTCCAATGCTCCAGAATATCCAGAATATCCTGATAATATAACTCTAGGCTGCCCGTGTGGAAATTGGTGGGCACCCAGAGTTTAGAAGGGAACAATAAACTCCGAGTCGGTCATGGTGACTGGTGTGAGATCGTAAAACAGTTATTCTTTAAAAATAAACAGCAGAGAATTTTTAATGTCAATTCGCAATGCTTTTGGAAAATGAAACTACCATAAGACCTCCCACCACACACACAATGCAAACGCAGACTTGGAGGAGATTTCTTCTTATGATAGTCAAAGATGCTTACTACGCAAAAATCAAATCCTTTTTGATATTATTATTAGTGCATAGTGGAAAACATGTCGAAAGTAGAATATAAATCTTAGCCAGCATAGGTACCATTATATTATGCCTGCTATAGCTGCCTCCTGAGGAGACAGGTTATACAATTGAAATCGTAAAGGCTCGTATTGTTTCTTTGGATTTCCAACAAATGGTCAGGCTAAGGAACTTCCTATCCACGATGGGTACGTCCCTGGAATAGACGACCCGAGAACCTAACCGGATCTCTGCCAACACAAGGCCGGGTTACCTCTGCAAAAATAGGTAACTACTGACACGCGTATGCCATCCCCCGATCGTCACCGATCTTCCCGAGGATCCCCGATTCGCAACAAACCACATAGATAATAATAATGCAGTAACCACAGAGGTTAAGTATCTGGGCTCCATACCATGATACCACCTTTATCCAGAAGGAATGACATACACTAAGGGGCGCTACTCCCTAGAACCTTGCTGCATTCGTCCTGTTTCGACCATTTCCGGGGTGTGAGGCTCGATGAAGTCTCGTCCACAAAGCTACGCTTTCTCAAAAAGCCCTGCTTCGGGTCAAACAAAATGATCAACCTATGATCACAAAGATATAAGATCAAACAAATGATCATATCACCAATGATCAAACACTGATCATTTCACAGCAACACTTAGTATGCCACGTTACCAAATTGGGATATATCGCTGATAAATTTCAACTACATAACCTCTGAGCTCGTACGTCTCAGAGAAGGGTGTTAAGCTAAGAGAATAAATTCTCCGCCACCAACAGAAATGTATTTGAAAGAAATCAGCTCAATATCTCAAATTGTAACGTCAGACACACAATCCATACAAGTCTGTTCCGGGATCGAACAGAACCGAAGGCACTTCTCACGAAGCCCTTGCATTTCCGGATAATTTTCAAACACGTCAGGACTTCCCGTCACTAAGGGTGATAAAACCTCTAAATCGAAGATCAGTCGATGTAGAGTAACTCGACGGTAATCCTTCCGTTTTCAAAAATATCCGGTCTTCAACACCGGTCTTCAAATGCGATTCATAACGACGTATCACATATTCGGAATGGGTTATACGACCCCATGGTCCTTTCCCAGTTAACCCGAATAGTGAGCGTTTATTCAAAAATAAGTGTGGCATTCAAATTCATCCAATTCACAACAAATACCTATCCAAGGTAATTATTGATAGTCGGTTATTTAACTATCAATAAAGATGCGCAACATCATTAGATTCCAAAAAATTTTCCAAATTATTTCATCTTCCAAAATATCTTTTACTAGATATAAAATTTCCACACTTAACCGTTTGAAAACAAATTTTCAAATATTCACTTTTCAATTTATCTTTAAAAGATAAAATCCCTAAACAGTTCATTTCATATTGGAAAAGCATTTCCATACTTATTTAAAAATAAGTATTTCACAAATCATTTATTTTCAACATTTGAAAATATTCGATATACTTAAATCAAAATTTAAGTATAAATTCATTCTTTAAGGAAATCATAAATTTTACATCTATTTGAGTCAAAACGAATGTTGCGTAAAACATCGTTATGACGACCCAAAATCACTAGTATAGGGATTCGGATTTAGATAGATATATAAATCCCAATACTACATCAAAACATTTCCTTTCGGAAATCATTTACTATAACAACAGTGTTATAGTCCACCATTTCCTTATTTCTCGAAAACGTCTATTTCAACAATAAATGTTGAAATCTATGATTTCGATAGTTCACACGTTTTAAAACATCTTTTAAAACAATTAACTTCATTTTATAATATCGCTTTCCCAAAACCATATCCATTTTTCTTAATAATATATTCACTGTCCAAAATCGTGAATATACTTCACAAATTACATTTCACTATTTTTCTACACGTTTTATCTCAATAATAATTCGCTATCCAAAATCGCGAATATATCTCCTTTAATAATTTTCTATATTTAATTTATCAAATCCCATCGATTGGTTTTCCGAATTTATAAAACAACGTTTATAAATTCCATTTTCTATTTTCTATAACAACTCCGGTTTATAAATCTCATTTTATTAACTTCAAAAATCCACTTATAAGAATAAGTGATTTCGGATTTATAAAACAACGTTTATAAATCACATCTGTATTTTATACCGATTTCAACTTATAAAAATCATTTCATTTTTGCAATTTCTATTTATATCCCATCTAAGTGCAAACGTCAAATTTATAAGTAAATTTCTTATAAATCTTTTATTCTACAATATCTATTTACTTTATAACTTCACGTTATACATCTATTAATTTCATTCACTTATGAAATCCATTTATACTTCTTTCTAACACTTATAAAAATTCGTTTTATAAGTCCAATATTTTGATTTACAAAATATCAATTTTTATAAATCTTTTTATACAAATCGTTTATAGTTATTCAAAAATCCCACTTAAACCATTTTATAAATAAATCGACTTTTATTTCAAAAATGACACTTCGGTTATATTTCACTAAAAATTATAACTTTTATAACTTTAAAATTTCACGTTTATAAATCGATTCAAAAAATCCATAAAACGTACACTTTCAAAAATCACTTTTAAAAACCTTTTTAATAGTAAAAGTCGTTATTTTTACATTTCAAAACTGAATCCGATGATGCAACAACACCAATCAGTCCATCACAACAGTCAATATCATATATCAATATGATAACAGAATATATCACAATATCTGTAAATAAATAACTACTGGTGAGGAATCCAGTTGGATCCCTCCAACCTGTTTCCCTGCATCCACAGATGTTAGCACAATACCAATTCCGCTCCAGTACGGAATTATCGCGGTATATGGGTTTTTATAAATCCGCTTACTAACGGCGCAATAGGGTCTCATCCGCTATACGAGGCGGGAAATCAATCAATCCAATATATACATATGCCAATATGTATATATTGCTATATATATAGATATATCCTATCATATCTAATAGCACATTCAAACAGTCAATCATCGATCAATAACTGTAAATAATTCCACATTCAATTGAGTGAGAAGATCTCACCTTGATTTTAAATTCTGATTTCAGCGTTTATTTCGAATGAAATTAAACAGCCGTTTAATTCCACTCAAAATTTTCACTGATTCCAAACACGCCCAGATCTGCGCTGCAGCGTAGAGCGCGTCGCTGCGATTCCAGTGCCTCTGGTTTCGTCAAATTCCAATCTCGTATGAATAAATCACAGCATTTCAAAGTTTATACAAATTTAAATACAAATTAATTTCATATTCTTTTATTTGTTTTTAACCTAAACATCCCAGGCCGTTGATTTCACTTTAGAGAGATCGTGCCGTCCACACTCTTTTCCCTCATGCGATGAAGACCCAGGTTCGTTCGTTCGAACCCACTGCCGCCCCCAAGCCCTAATCACGCAACCTCCTACGAGCCACCAGACCCCATCTTATCACCACCGTTACGTGCGCCTCGCCCCTAGCTACCACCGGCTCCAACGCCATGAAGCTCGGTTGTGTCTTGCCTTCGAAAAACGCGAAAAACTGCCGCATCTTTGAACTGAGATTGTCGCCGATCCACCACGTGAAACTCCATCTCCACCGTTGGTTGTAAAGCTCTTGACGAGATCTACGTTTTATTAGTTGAAGATTTCTCGAAACAATCAATGGATTTGGAGATTTTAAAAGGAGAAGACCAACGTTTTCTGGCCGTTCGAATAGAGGGTGGCGGCTCTGAATGAAAACCCTAGGCTCGTTTTCTTATTTGCAAAATGAAAGAAAGAAGGTCCTTTTATAGAAAATGGCCAATTTTACTATTCATCGAATTTTTTCGAACTCCGATTCGAGCGTGCCGGCTGACGTTTCTAGGGTTTAACCCGCGTTCCGAACGCAATGGAACATGTTTCGGAAGCTAATTCGGACATCTGTGCGAGATATGGAGAAAAACGATCAATTTAAATTAAACCGATTTAAATCGATTTCGAGGCGTTTTAATTTGTACCGGACAAATGGTAAATCCAAAAATTACGAAATTTGAAATCTTACAATAATATCACATTACGGATCCGATGAAACTGGTTTCGTCGAAATCCGAGACTTTTTGAAAAAAATGACTATTTTAACTCGACGATTTAAAATTAAAACGATATCGATGCGTTTCGAGTTGCCACGGTCAAACGACAACTCCGATGGATACGAAAATTGAAATCCGATAATAACTAACTATTACGGATCCAATGGAACTGGTCTCGTTTAATTCTGAGACTGTTCGAAAATTGGCTATTTTTACAGTCGATAATTAAATATTAAATTATTCGATTTTCACAAATTAACTCCAAATTCGATTCTGAAAGTTCTATAACCTTTCTATAATTCCAGTATGATTAAATAAAATTTTACAAATCATTTTCAATCATATTAAACTCAATTTTTAATTATCTCAGGAATTTCAATCGTTAAATTATCGATTTAATTATCAAATTAAATCCAATATCCTTTAAATAAATTATTCGACTTATAAATTCCACTTATTAATATTTAAAATCAATTAAATATTCGAATTTTAATTATCTAAAATTCTGGGTCGTTACACTTGCTTTGAATCCATTCTTGCATCGTCGAGCGAGGAAGTGTATTTGTAAATTTATATAAAACTGTTTTAAAATATATTGTGTTGTTTGAGTTGTTGATGTGATTTGGGTTTTCGATCGATTCGTCTGATCAACGCTATCGATAGGATTTCCAAAACACTTGAGCACAGAAAACTGACACAATATCGTTTTCAAATTTGATAAATAAAATAAAAGTTTTGTATGATTATATTATATATAAATATAAGTTTTCTAAAATTTAATTGTTAATGAATTTGTTGTCTGAAATAATAATATTGATTTTCATTTATTGTTTTGTAAACCATTGACTATTGCATAACAAATAAGTGAATTTATAAACTTGGTTATAAATTGATTTGGAATTTGAAATGAATTTAATTCAGAAATTTGAGAATTTATTAGTTTCCGGTGATTTCGAACTTGGGTTTTAAAATTTTACAGTATATATTATTGAAAGTATTTTCGAATAGAAATCGTTTTCAAAGAATTTTTAAAATATTGAAATCAGTGCTCTTCTCTTTGTCGCTGGAAAATAATTTCGGTGGTGGCGGCCGCATCATCGACGTTCATTTTCGAGTTTCGAAGTGGAGATACTATTCTGTAGCTTTGCTATGGTTTGTTTTGAAAAATATTTTGATTTGAAATTTTCAGTATATTTTGATTTACATATATATAGGTATCTTATTTTTAAATTTAATTTGATTTGATATAAATATATTATATATATCTCTAAATTGTTTAAAGTTAATCGGAAATCTAATTCTTAAATTTTGTTAAAGAATGATTTTAATTATAAATGAAACCAAAACTTTGATAAATATTTAAACTTGAAATAATTGGATTTGAGAATATTATTTGTATAGTACTAAATTGCATTTCAATATAACTTACCTAAATTTTTCAGAAGTTAAAATGTAATTGGATAATATACAATATAAAATGATTTTATAAATAAAATTTGAGTGTCTATAATAAATGTTATACACTTAGATTTTATTATAAAAAAATGCTAATAAGTTGATAGAATAATAAGTTAATTTAATAAGATGAATATGATAAATTTTGTTCTCTAAGTATTAACAAAATTTAAACTAGATCAACTTATGGAAATACCTCAGATTTAAACCAATTATTGAATATAAATTAATTTAAATTGAAATTTATATGGTTTAAATTAATTTATATGGTTTAAATATATGTAATAAGATATATTAAGTGGAACAAATTTAATAATAATTTGGAATAAAGAAAATTAAATTTGTTGAATAAAATATGATTGTAATAAATGACTATTCAAGTTTATGATTTTAGAAATTGATAATAAGGGATAATTGGATAATAAAGCAATGAATAAGTGAGATAAATAAAATAAAATTTTGTTTTGAAGAAATCTTTTGGTATCAAAAATTAATAATTTGGAATTAAATCAACTTATTGAAATACCCTGAATTTTAAATCAAATATTGAGTATTAATTAAGGTAAATTGAAATTTATACAGTTTAAACCAACTGTTTTATTTGTATTTCAAATCTGTTTTCTCTCTGGTTGTTTCTATTCTCCTACCTCGTTCCTTTTCGGGGACGAAAAGTTTTGAGTGGGGGAGAGTGTAACGACCCGTAAATTTCAACTGTTTTAATAACGTTATTAGTTAAAATTTTGCGAAATTTTAAACGATAAAATTTTGAAATAAAAATTTGATATTTGGAATACGTCTAGTTAAACATAGTGACTGGTAAATTTTCGTCCGAAAATATGGAAGTTTATTTCGCGCGTAAATCCACTTCAATTTAATCAGTTAAAAAGCAATGAAAATAAAATGTTTCCGAAACCAAAATATTTTTACATAGAAAAATTCTAAACCATCTTCTGAGCAAGATGTCAGTTTGTCGTTTTTCCAAATTCGGACATCTTTGACTCCGTCGATCTTATTTTTCAGTGTTTTTCTTGCATTTTCCGTAGCAGAAAATTCGAATTTTTATAATTAAATCGTACCACTGATTTCTATATACCGTTTTGATCGTCTCATCGTGCTGATCTCTATGGTATATTCGATTGTCAAATTCGGAGTTCCGTTGTACGTTGCACTTTGCGTAACACCTACCGTATCGGTAGCCGGTTACAAATCTGCTCTGAGACTTTTATTATCTTGCGTGTAATCCAATAGCCATTCCCTTTAATTATTCCAGCCGTTTGCATTTATATTTACTAAATTCTCGTGCTTGACTTTTTGGTTTCCACTGGTTCAATATTTTAATCAGTTCAAAATTTTAATAATATCAACTAGTGTTTGTAGCCTACTCTCCCACGTTTCAATTGCCTGTGAACATGCCATCCCTTCCCATTCATCTTCCCTCTTCGACATAACAACCCTTCTTTTTTCTCCAACCTTCTTTCGTTCTCTTTTCCCCCTCTATTCTAGCATCTCCGCGTTCGGCCTCCCCTGTCAACAGCACCTCCACCATCGGTCCACAACCAAGAGCAGCCTCTCCCTGTATTCACTCACGTAGCCTGCTGCTCCTCTCCCTTTCCCCTGGCCACGAACAGCCATGTACGCCGACCATCTCCCACGCATGCAAGCGACCCAGTGCTCCTCTACTTGCCGAGCAAGCAAACCTCCTAGGCCAACGACTGGTAACTCATTCACCTTGTTAAGCCTTCACTGCTATTAACCTTTAGTTATATATATATATATTCACTGTTATGTGTGTGAGTTGTGTTGTCTATATGTTATAAGCTATATATACGTTATATATTTCTCTAGGTCCATCTATATTTTTAAAATATTGTTTTAAAGTGTAGGTATATATGTATTAAAGTAAGAAGGATTACATGAATGAAGGTATAAAAGAGAAGTAGTCTTACTTTTGTGGTTAATGAGCCTTTTAGATTGTAGCAGTGTGTTGATTTTTCTGAAAATAGGGGCACCCTAAGCTGTAGAGGTACTGATTAGAGTATTTGTTTGTAAAGCATATGGCTTGAAATGATAATTATAAAGGGGCGTCAGTGTGATGATATCTGCTTAATTTGCAATTATATTTTTGGACAGTTTGAATATGTGTGCTAATTTTAGTTTACTGAATTGGAAAAAAAAAAGCATATATATATATTATTTTTGTTGGGTCATGCATTCGTTAATATACCTATAGTATATACATAGTGTTATGGGTTGACGTTGAATATTCTAGATAGTCACAGTAGCATATATTTATATGTCAGTAGACTATAGCTATTTTGATTTGAATTAAGTACTTTAAATTATATTTTGTCTGGTTAGGCGGTGCTATGTGAATTGTTTATAATATATATGTATACTTATAGTTGTATAGTTAATCTAGCTAGTATGTTAATTTTGACTTTTCGGTTATATGGTTTAAAAATATAGCCTATAATTTATTTTATATATGTTTGACTTTAGTATCTAAGTTTAATTTTAAAACAATGAATTTTGATATATATATATATATATATTTAATTTAATATATGCTTGAATTTAAAATATGATTTTACATATATAATTATATATAGGTTCACTTATACCTATTTATCTTCATCGACCCGATTCTGATTTGATTCCGTCTATTTCCTATTTATCAGCTTTATTCGTCGAAATTCGTGCCCATCTAGCTTTGCTATGGAATTCGTGCTTGGATTCGTAATGCGATTACAGCGTGCATATCAGTGTCATCTTCTAGTCTCTCTAGCCTCGAAAGGTGAGCACTCACTCACGATTAACGTTCTTTTATTTATTAGATTTGATTTCAATTGAAACGACAATTGAAATATACTGCTGTTAGTTAATTACACTGTTATATATGCTATTACCTGTATCAGTTTACCTGTGACACCTGACACCATTATCTGTTAATTATTTATGCGATGATAATACAGTTTGGCTGATAATTGATTGATTGTTGATGTTTATATTGGACGTTAAATTGTTAATGTTAAATTGATAACTAGTATGCAATTGAACTTGATATTGGATAATTAAATGTTAAATTTGATTAACTGACATTTGTATGATATGACCCCTTTAACTGTTGAGTTTATTGACACGTAGGATTTGTTTAATTACGTTTTGAACCACTGAATGTATGTTGTTAAATTGATGATGTATGAAATTGTAATAGATGACAAGTGAAAATCGTAATGTAATAATCTTTAATCTACATGAAATGATAGTGTAGATTCTAGAAATAATTATATTAATTCGTACAAATAACAATGCGAATTAATACGGATATTTCGGGATTATTTGAATTGATTATTGGATTGATATTGATTGTTGTTATTGCTTGTTTATTTACTTTGACACCATCCCAGTTATCACACTGCAAGTTCCCTTTGTTATGTTTGAATTGAATTGGAATCGGGTTGAAATGATAAATACCCAAAATTAAATTTTGACCTTGGATATAGAGAATTAAATAAAAACCCGATTGGTCAATAATTTGATTTAAAAATAAAACGAAGATCTTATTTGAATAAATAATATGGTTTTGAAACGAAGTTGGAAATTGAATTTAACGAAAAATAAAACGTGAATATTTAATACTCTGAAATGAAATATTAATAAAGAAATTGATGAAGAAGGTTGTTTAATTTGAGAAATGATTGAATTAAGTTTGAAATGATTTAATAATTAAGTTTGAAATTATAATTAAATTTGAAACAATTAAACTTTGAAATGATTTAATAATTAAGTTTGAAATTATAATTAAGTTTGAAATTATTAAACTTTGAAATTATTTAATAATTAAGTTTTGAATTATTTAATAATTAAATAAGATTGAATTATTTAATGATTAAATTAAATTGAATTTTTGAATAAGTGAATTTTACTTCGTAATAATTGAAATTGAGATTTCTTTATTAATTAAGTTGTGGAAATTATTTAAAGTAAGTAAATAAATAATTGAAATTGAATTTTCTTTAACAAGAAATGAAAATGTGATATTTTGGAATTAATGTAAGACTTGAAATGTAAAGAATTTGATTTGTTGAATTGAATTTAATTAAATTTGTAAGTTTTGATATAATGAAGTTGAATTTAAATAATGGATTTAATGAATTGGAAATTTAATGGAAATTGTTTTGAATGGCATAGTAACTTAACGAATATTGAATGAAATCGATAAACGATTTTAAATTGATTTGAAGGTTAAATAAGATTTAATTTAAATGTTTTCGAAATGAAACTTGTATTCGAACTTTAATCAATATTTGGATTGTTTTAAATAGAAATTGAAATTAAATTATAAGGTTTTGAAATAATAAATTGGAAAGTTTTGAAACGTAAATTATTGGAAATTGGTTTTGAAAGACAAATGAAATGTTGATTTACGAATTGAAATTGAATTGAAATTGATTTGGTTTTTGAAATAAACAAACGACCAATCGGTGTAATAATTATGGAAGTTATTAAAGAGACCGAAATTCGGTTATGGATATACTCTCTATCTAAACCGAAAACCACTTTAATAACTATACGCGGAGTGATGATCCAGAATGAAGTGGTTGGAATGGTGTTCGTGATGACTGAAGAAAGAGAACGATAATGGATAGCCTTGACACTTGTGTCAAATTGGAAATGACTAAAACAGGAGCTGTGCCGGGCCAATGGAGGATTGATACCTCAAGTGGACACACTTCTTCGAACTATTTATACTTGTTGTCGATTGGTGCACCCTTGATTTTGGGAGTGTTGTTTCACGGTGTTGCGGGCGTTGCGGCGTTGCGTTCTCACCAGCCCGGATCAGGCGAACGGTAGTATCACTACCTTGGGTATAGCCTCATGTGCCTTGTCATACTTGTATTCCATTTATGCGCGACCACTACGATTTTTATTTGTACCTTTAGTATATGTATTGCCCTCTGGTGACTTCCGGTTTTGGGGAAACTACGGTCTTGTATATGCTTTTGGGAATAAAAATGTGTTAAGGGTGGAATGGGCCATGACTTAACGCTATTTTGATATCTTCTTATATTACTGATAGACATTATCTACTTAGCGTATATTACTACCTAGTAGATAGTTTAACGGATCCTTAAAGGATGGTTATTCCAAACATCCTTTGAGTTACTTGTATTTCAATTGCTATTTCACTTGAGTTGGATTTATTAATATAAGAATGTTAATCCTGACTCGAGTGTCTTGTGTTTTGCTTTACGCTCGGGTCAGACTGAGTGGTTCAGCTTTCGAGACTCACCTTTGGAGTTGGAGCTTTGCTTGAAGATCCAGCCATCTATTCTGCTTCTAGTATTCGATGATTCCAGTGATGTATTCTGATTTGTATCTGATGTATCGTATTACTCTTCTGTTGTAAACTCTGATGTATTTTATATATTCATATAGTAGCTTCATGAACTACTATCTCTTTTATTTCCGCTGCAAATTATTACTCTGTGTCTGTGATCTGTGATTATTTATTTACTGTATATGTTCAGTTTTGCCAAATTTAAATTAACAACGTGGTATTTTGAGCAATTCAATTCCGGCATGAGTGTCTACCTATACACTTATAATGGATGCGAATGGTCCAAAATGGCGGGTCGTTACAGAAGGGAGGTCGCGATGCGAGCAGGTTCACGTGAGAGGCCGCGAATGACTAGGCGAACATCTGGAGGAGATCGGCATGGAATTTCGCGTAGGGATTTCACGGCATTCGAACTGCGCGGGAGAGGGGTGGTTCACAATGTCTGTTGGGTTTCGTCGAGGGCGGTTGCGTTCTGGGGGTCTCGTACTTGTTCGACGCAGTGGGGCTCGATGTGACGAGGTCGTCACTGGAGAAGGGGCGAGTTTCGGTGGCAAATCAGAGGGATGGTAGGCCTAATGATCGGTGGCAGTCGCGTTGGTCTAGTCTTCGCGGCAATGAAGAAGCTCCGTTCGACTCGAGTGATGGGAGATGCTGGGCTTGCGCAGTGAGGTATAATGTAAATTATTTTCTTTAAATTATAGATTTATATATATGCATGTATATATAAAGTAGTGTAGAACTGCTGTTGTTATTTACTGAAACAGAAAACAAATTTTTAGTAAATTTTATTTATATATATATATATATAAATACACGCACATATTTTAATATGTATGGGAAAACAGTAAATAAGTATATACGTATAAGATTTTGGAAATATAGAAATTTTAAAATGTGAGATTTATATAAAATTAGATTATTAGTTTAAAATTAAGTCATGGGTTAATTAAATTTATCAAATGGGAATTTAATTGTTCGATTATTTCGAATATTAATAAAAATCATCTAATGTTTATACAAGGTCTGAAAATCATGGAAAACAAGTCGAGATGCAATGGATTGCAAATCAATAACAAAGGTGAGTTAATCTCACTCATCTGGTTTTATTTAAATTTAAATAGTTAAATTTAAATATTTGATTTAATGTTTGCATTGAAATAATGTGCTATATAATATATAGTAGTATATATATCAATATATACATATTGGAATATGTATATATTGGAGTGATTGATTCCCACATTATATAGTGGATGAGACCCTATGCGCCGCATAATAGCGGATGATAATATTAAAAACCCATATATCGCGATATTCCACCTCGAAGTGGAATTGGTATTGTGCTAACATCTGTGGATGCAGGGAAACAGGTTGGAGGGATCCAACTGGATTCCTCAAAATATTTAATTTTGTTTAAATATTCTGTGATATGATTTTTGATATCCTATGATGAATTATATGGATAATTGGATGTTATGGTTTGGTTGGACCAATTTGGATATGCTGAGTTATCAAAATCTCTAGAATGGAATTTTTGAAAGGAAATAAAAGAGTAAATCTTTAAGTGGAATAATTTTAGTGAATTGGAATGAATTGAAAATAAAATAAAATAAAAGTGATTGCAAAATTCTAACAAATTTGGAATAAGATTTTGAATTAACTGGGGAAATAATAAGTTGTAAAACTAAAGTGATATTAAATTTAAAGAAAAAAAGAATTTATTTTTAAATTTAAGGATTAAATTTAATTAAGGGATAAAGAAGGAATTTTGGAAGTTTAAAATTGGTATTTTCAGTTAAAAGGGTTTTAACTCATAATAAAGAAATAAATCTAAAAGTTAATGTATTTTGAAATAGATGAAGTAGCAAAGGAGATTTATTTCAAGGTAAAGTAAAGTAAATTGGAAAATCAATTGGAAATTGATTTAGTTGTTTAAAATTGGAATTTTAAAGGGAAGTGAGATTTTGGAATTTATAAACTAGGTTTATAAAGTAAAATAAAATATCAATGGATATTTGAAAATATAAATTCAAGGAGGGAATTTATAAAAGGATATGGATTGGTTTAAAAATAAATGTTGATTTATTTTTAAGATGGGAAAGAGATGTGTATTTCTCTATATAACCAAGTACGTTTTCAAAAGCAAATTTAATGTATAAATTAAAGGTTTAATGTAGTTTTAAAGGGCATGTTTTAGAAAATTGATTATTCTTAAATGTTAATTTTCAAAGTAAGTATTTCCAAAAATCTATTATTAGTAAATATATAAAAGTGATTTAGTATTATGTTTAAAGAGAAAATTTGTTATATTTATAAAGTGGTTTTACTTTAATTAATCTTAAAGTATATATTTAATAAAGTATTAAAGTAGTTCTAATTTCAATGTTATATAAAATATTTTTAATAAAGTGTTTTGAATTACTTTAAATCTAAAGTATAAGTGTTTTGAATTATTTTAATATCTAAAATGGCTTTTGTACTTGGTGTTTCAGTGGAAATAATTATTTGGAAATTATTCCGAGGGAGGAATATGTGTGAAAACTGTTTCCAAAAGGGGTTGAAAATAGAAATATATCTTGCGAAGATATTTGAGGTTAATAAATAATTTGGGAAATTATTTATTGTTTGATGATTGTTATGGATGTTAATTGATAGTTAAATAACCGACTATCAATATTGGCCAAATGCGCTGATCGTTTCGAAGAGTCCGGGATCGAGATTTATTTCTCGAAAACCACTTCGATCCGGTTTGTACGTTTCGTGGGGAAACGAGGTTGATATTTAAGATGGGATAGGGTCTTCAGTTCCGTTCAGAACCGGGATGGACTTGTATGGATGAATGCTTTCGGAACATCGTCAGCGGACGATGGGCATTCTAAGGGATGTTCTATAAAGGTAACGCTTAGCCTCAAGCCTCATCAACCGGGAATGACTGAAAATCAGGGGTTATGCAGCAAGGCTTCGTGGGTAGCGCCCACTGGAGAGTAGGGTCATCCCTGTCTAGAGGTCCCTTTTATTTCGGCTTAGTGGTGCGGTTGCTGATCCCAACCGTGGGGTTATCTTATTTGGAATTGCCCATAGGTGATTACGGCCTTGTGTTGTAGGGGGTCAGGTGCGATCCTCGATACGCTGATCTAGACCAGATACTGTGATAGGTGGTACCCCAGTGCCTAGTTATTCGTTGGAAATCCATTCTCCCTACGTGCCTTGTAACGACCCGACTTCCTATGCCCAGAAAGTCGTATCATTTTTAAGAAAGAAAGGGGTGAGAAATAGAAAAGATAGAGAAGAAATAGAAAACAATATCAGAATCTCAACAGCGGAACGAATGAAATATAATATATCACATAAGAGATTACATATTATCATATACATCAGAGTTACATAGATAATACAACACATACTAGACAGTTATAAACACCTGTCTAGTTAATACAACTCAAATACAACACAGAGACACCAACACAGCGGAACACGCTATATATCTACAACGTTGAATCCTCCTGCTCCATTGCTCCTCTAAAATTCATCAAAGCTAACCTGAATCCCTTGGCTACTCGTAAAAATTTGAGTACCCGAGAGTTTAAGAAAAACAGAAATAAACTCTGGGTCAGACATGGGTCTGGTATGAGTAACAGGTTAAAGTTGCTTAACTTTAAAAATCCTTTGAAATAAAAGGTATCATGTAAGACTTCCCACACATAAACATGGAAAAGTTTTTACCTTACACTAACCAAAACTTTTATAGGAAATTCAGTGATATTATGATAGGTCTAGGGATTTCAAGTAAATAGAAAATAGCCGAAATTGTTACATTCATTAAATTCCAGCATACTAGCCAACAATGTGGGTAATACAATCAAATCTGATGGCACTTATTGGATTTTGGATTCCATACAATGGCAGGGCTACTGGGGTACCGCCCATCACAGTACGTGGCCTAGATCAACGTACCGAGGATTACTCCCAATCCCCTACAACACAAGGCCGGAACATCCCTTACTGGATAATTCCCAGATAAGAAACCCCGCGGTTGGCGCGACCAACCACACACTAAGCCGAATAAAAAGGGACTCTAGACAGGGGAAATCTCATCCTACTTGGGTGCTACCCACTAACCTTGCTGCACCTCCCCTGTTTTAGCCATTCCCGGTTGATAAGGCTTGAGGTCACGATTACCTTAACAGAACTCATCACTTAGAATGCTCATCGTCCACCTGACGATGTTCTGAAAGCATTCAATCCATACAAGTTCGTTCCGGGTTCGAACGAAAACGAAGGCATTATCTCGTTACACTCATTTTGGAATCACCCTCAGAGTTAATGACAATAACCCTTGCATTCTGAATCTTCACTTGAGATTCATGACCTATCGTTAATTTGGATCGATGTGGTTTTTGGATATCCAAATCTGGAAACCCGATCCCGGTCTCATCGAAATCCAAACCGTATCTTTTAAGGCCAAGTTGTTTTAAAGTTAAAAAAATTCATTTCAATTCTATTCAATACTTTGAATTCACACAGCATTTAACACAGATAAATATCACACATTTATCACAGATATATTCAATATCACATAACAGAATATCACACCATATCATCCAATATATATCATCCAATAGATATAAACAAGGATTAATAATCACCATTTATAATTAATTTAAAATGAATTAAATTAATCACTTATCTCTAATTAATTTAAGATAAATTAAATTAATTATCTCATCATTATAAATCCTGCTTACATAACCTCTAATTAATTTCAAATAAATCAATTAGTCATTCTCAAATTTCTTTCTTAGTTAATCATCTTGATTAACTGAACTTTAATTACATTCAAGTAATTATTCTTTAATTAATTTCTACAAATTAATTATCCATCACCAAATACAGTAATTAATCTTTAATTACTTCATTGATTAATTAACTATAATTAATTTCATAAATCCTTAATTAATTACATTAATTAATTACTCAAATCACTTATTATTGATTAATTAATCTTAATTAATCAACCTTTAAATTTATCATTAATTATATTAATTAATGATCCCTATTACATTTAATTAATTAACTATTCTATTTAAATCAATTATATTGATTTATTAATCTTTACTTAACCATAATTATTAATCATCCTTGATTAACCCCATTCAGTAATTAACTACTCTTAATTACTTCACTTAATAAATTAATTACTCCTTAATTAATTTTCTAAATTAATCCCTTGATTAATTTCACAAAGTAATTTAATCCAAATTACTATCATACTCAAAACATCTTCAATCAATTACATATAGTAATTATCATTAATTACTTCATTAAGTAATTATACTTCATTGATTATATTTGAGTAATTATACTATCAAATCATCCAATGATTAATTTAAATCAATTAAACTAAATTAATCAACTCAAACAATCATATTTAACTCAATTAATTATATTAAGTAATTAATTTCTTAATTACTTCCATTAAGTAATTACACTTAAACATTTTCACAAATGTTTATCTTTAATTAATTTATCTAATTAATTACTAAAATAAATCACATTAGTATATCAATTATTTAATAGTCTTAAGTTAATGACCTTCATTAACTATTACAATTCTTAATTTCTTTTCTTAAGAAATTAAACTTAATTAATAAATATTAATTACAATTTAATTTATCCTTAACCACCTATTAATTAACCACTAATTATCTAATTAATTCAAGTTTTTAAATGTAACTTAATTAACCTTTAATTACTGATTAATTAACATTTAATCATTAATTTAAAGTCTAACCTTATCAATTAATGATCTTTAACTCCAAATTAATTATTTCTAATTAATTTACTTAAAACTTAATTAATGAGTTTAAAACTCATAATTACTTAATTTATCCAGTTATCAATTAAATTTATCAATCCATTTAATCATCCTATTAATTAATTTAAGATAAAACTTTACTCTTACTTATAAATTGAATTATCTTTAACAAAACATTTTTAACACAATTTACCTTTAAACTACTCTTTTAAATTTCATTTTTAATTCAAATCATTTAAAATACACTTAGCATTTAAAAATTGTTAAAGAATTAAATTTATAACTTAATTCAAATTTAAAACTAGGATACAAAATTCAGTTTTGAATCCTTATTTTTAAATTTAGTTTAAACTTAGTTTAAACTTGCATTCAAATTTAAAATTTAATTTAAATTTGAAACTGACAGGTTCTAGAAGCCTGTCACAAAATTCACCCTATTTACTTCGAGTCACACCCTGCCTTGCTTCGAGTAAATCATTGGATTTACTCGAGAACTCAGCCCATCCTCCCTTACTTCCACAATTTTGTTTACAGTTAAATAAAACTGGAAACAACTTCACACGCAATTACTCGAGCCTTGCTTCGAGTCATTTCCATACCATCCCGAGTGCTCCTTTGAAAAGAACAAAGCCTGAACTCCGACATTCGTGTGCACGTACACACTCCCTCCGCTCTACTCTGATCATCACCACGATCTCAGGCAAGTCGCCGATGATCCCCTCACGCCATGCAACCACCCAGTTCCATCAGATAACCACGAAATCGAAAAACGAGTGCAACTCGAAGCTTGGAAGCAACAACCGATTTCACGTTTTCCTGGCAATCATCTTCGTTCACGAAATTCCGACCACCATTACATCGGAAACTCTGGCCACGTCCTCGTCAACATCTCCCCTATCCCCTCTTATGAACACGCCACACTCGATCTCTTAGAAAGGATGAACAAAACGAAAGCTCAACCCCACTAAAAATTAGGTTGAAAAATTTAAAACCTACGCCGTGTAACGACCCAGTATTTTTGGACCATTCAAGTCGACAATAAATCCACACATGTCAGACTTGAATAATTCAAAACAATGGATTGTAAATAAAATTTGGCAAAACTCAGCATATACAGTGAATAAAATAATTACAGATCACAGACACAGAGTAATATAAAAATACTGCAGCAGAAACAAAGGATAGTAGTTCATGAAGCTACTATATATATATATAACAGAGTTAAACAAGATACAACAGAAGTCTCGAATACAATAGATGTCTCAATACAATAATAAAATAAAAGATCTGAATACATCACTAGAATCAACAGAATAACGGAAAGCAGGATCGATAGATTGCTGGATCTCCAAGCGAAGCTCCAACTCCAAAGGTGAGTCTCAAATGCTGTATCACTCAGTCTGACCCGAGCGTAAAGCAAAACACAAAACACTCGAGTCAGGATTAACATTCTTATATTCAATAAATCCAACTCAAGTGAAATATCAACTGGAATACAAGTAACTTAAAGGATGTTTGGGATAACCATCCTCTAAGGGTCCGTTAAACTATTTACTATGTAGTAATATTCGCTATTATAATAGTGTCTAAATAAGTAAAGTATAATCATATAGAACATAGCGTTAAGGGGATGGAGAACCTTAACGCGGTCGGATCTTAAAATCATAATCGTAGTAAAGCTCGATATGGTAGGTAACACGGCACAACTAGGCAATGCCAGGGTAGATATACCAATTACGCACATGGACTGATGGATACGCATAGCAGCCACTACCGTTCCACCTCGAACAACACTCCCAAATCGGAGGATGGCCATCTAGTCAAATCACAAGTATGAGTATAATATCGAAGAAATGCGTCCGAGAAGAGGTGCTACCTCACTGGTCCGAGATCGCTCCTGTTTTAGCCACCTTATGCCAACTCACGGGAGTTGGGTCCACGTAACATACCTTAAGAACGTCGCAACCATCCTACTTCATTCTGGAAACTCCACCGCGTACACAGTTGTCAAAGTGGTTTTCGGTATCGACAGATGTTGTATATGATTTCGACCGAACCAGCCACATCCGAATCCAGGCCGAGCCAACTCCATACTTCACCGGACCAAACCAAGACCGATCCAAAACCATCTCCATCCGTCACCGACCGATTCAACACCGGACCAGGCTACGCTCCTACTACCGGACGAAGCTCTACCGAATCAACTCCTCTCCACCGATCCAAGCTACCACCGAACCAAATACAACCGGACCAAAACCTCTCCACCTATCACCGAACCACCTCATGACCGAGCCAAGAGGATGCCGAACCAGACTGCCAGGACAGATCACTTCAGCCCAGGCCCACCAGCAGCTGTATACATCCAAGACCCCTGCCCCCAACCTCACTCTATAAATAGAGGGGCAGGGGTACAACAATGGGGGACAAGTTTGAGAGCTCAAGCACGGAAGGAACTCTTCAAACGACTTTCTTTTACTCGTATCAAAGCTTTGTACTTGTAATCATAAGGAAGGAAGAGAAATAACATATAAAGTGGACGTAGGCACATTCTGGCTGAACCACTATAAATCTGCGTGTCTTTTTACAGTTTAGTCCCTGTTTTTTACGTATTTGCATAAATCACTCAAATCGCTAAGAACAACATAAGATCTACTAAATCATACAACTTTGAGGTGTTTGTCCATTTTTTGTGCAAACATTTTTGGTGCTTTCACTGAGAATTAGAAGCTCGAAGCTTCAGCTTCACCCGCTTAATAAGTTTTCCTAACAGCATCGTTCGCCACTTGGAAAACATGCCTCCCAAACAGAGAAAAGATGTTAACAAAGGAAAAAACATCGCATCTAGCAGTCTCCCAGATCCAGATGTCACGAATCAAGCAAATCGTCCTCCTCCAGCAACAGTAACGAATGAAGAACAGGCTAACCCAACTGCTCCCGCCGCAGAACAGCCTGCAGCAATTACTAGAGCAGATCTGGACAGATTTGTGGTTGAAGTAACTAACCGCTTCACGTCCCAGCAGGAAGCCTTGGTGGACCATCTCATGTCATGCTTGAGGGACGCTGAAGAATCCAACCGCAACACTGAATCATGGGGCGAGTCCCAGTCTGGAGGATCTCAGAGACAGCAAAGATCTTCCTTCTTCGAAGGAGCTAACGGCAGAAGTAGCCGTGGTAGGAGCCGAGACCGAGCATAGCCCGAAGTTAGTCCTGAGAAAACGTTTGGTACCGAACCCAACGGGGAAGGTACCGGGCGAAGGTCAACTGTAGCTGAGCCTGTCATGCTGCCTAACAACAGAAACACTGGTGAACGGGGCCGAGCTAGAGTTCAGCCCGAAGTTGGACCCGAGGAAGTGCTTAGATCAGAACCCAACAGGGGGAGATCAAGGCAAGGGCCAACTGTAGCTGACCCAAGCGTGCTCCCAGAAGACCAAAGGCAGCCACGGGAAAATATGAGGAATGATAGATGATACCATCCCTACAGGTCGTCTGGACGGAATCAATCCCACAGAACAGAACCAAACTCATTTCTATCCGCTCCAAGTTCTGATGAAAGGATGGCACCCTTATTCAGAGAGTGTGTCCAGCGGGAGCAAAGAGATCGAGGGATAGGCGCTAGGGTAACCGGCCCTTTCGCCCGCAATATCGAAATTGCTATCACCCCCCGAGAATGGAAGATGCCAACAATGGAACCCTACAAAGGAACCTCCGATCCCGTTGTACACTTACAGAGGTACACGCAGCATATGCTCATGAGTGGAGCAACAGAGGGAGTACTGTGCAAATGCTTTCCGCTCTTCTTAGCAGATCTTGCTACCTCCTGGTTCTGTCATCTACCCCAAGGATCCATCAGCTCATGGGAAATGTTGAAAGAAAAATTTATCAGTCAGTTCCGCATTCATGTGGAGCAACCTAAGGACGCTTATTCCTTATCCAGCGTCAAACAGAAACCTGGAGAAAAGCTGCAGCAATACCTAACCAGATTCAACGCCGCAGCAGCCGCAGTTCAAGATGCCGATGAGAAGCTTATCCTAATGGCCCTCTGCAGTGGGGTGCATCCGGACACTAAATTTGCTAGAAGATTGACAAAAGAAAAACCAGCTACTTTACCCGATTTCTTCCATGAAGCCGGGAAATACATGAGGCTTGAGGATGCCGCCATTGAGGGGCAGTCAGGACAGCAAAGTAAGACGACCCATGGCAACGCCCCTGCTGTGGCGAGGGACATTCGAAGAAATGATTCCAGAGACAATGCTGGGGGCAAGAAGGTAGAAAAGCGCCTATATCGGCCAGGACCAAGAAGTTAATAACTTTTGCTGAAGATACTTTATTTAGAGGTTCCGCTTACACCCCTTTGAACGAGACCGTCGAAAATATCTTCCTTGCCACCCAAGGCGAAGTTAGATACAAACGCCCACCATACAAGAAGGAATCAGATAACGCACAGAAGTCTGGAAAATTCTGCCGCTTCCACGAATCTCACGGACATGATACCAACGAATGCCATCATCTCCGAGATCTGATTGAGGAACACATCAGAAGGAAGAAACTGGAGCGTTATGTAAAAAGTCAAGACAGGACTCCAGCTCCTACCAATGAAAACCCAAGGCTACCCTCACCAGGGACCGACAGAGGAAACCGCAACGCTAGCAGCTCTAGTCAAGAGAAGATAGTGGTCAATACCATCTCAGGAGGTCCGCACATCGCAGACAGAAGTTGGAGAGAGATGGAAAGATATGGGAAGTCGCTTAGAGACAATAGAGACTGTGTCAATACGGTTATAGAAGAGCGCCACCCAAAGCGGAAAGAAAGTGATGACATCACATTCAGTAAACGCGATCTAGAAGGAAGACAGTACCCTCACATGGATCCCATGGTTATCTCTGCCCGACTCGGTCCCGCCGAAGTTTACCGAATCCTGGTAGACACTGGAAGCTCTGTAAATATCCTGTTCAAACACGCATTCGACAAAAGGAAGCTATCAATGAAGGATGTATCTCCCTGCGATAAACCACTACACGGTTTCACTGGAGATGCGAAGATGCCCCTCGGGCAGCTGGACCTCTTTGTTGAAATTGGAAGCCATTCCCGCTCCGTTGTAAGGAAACAAACGTTTGTGCTGATAGAAAACCATTCGGCCTACAACGCCTTCTTAGGAAGACCAGCCTTGTCTGACTTCCAAATTGTCCTAGCCCCATGGTGCTTGAAAATGAAATTTCCAACAGACAATGGGGTAGGGGAAGTGGAAGGAGACCAGGATATTGCACGAGACTGCTATGTAACCGAACTTCGCAACAACCACAAGAAAGATAAAGGGAAAGGTGTAGAGATTGCCCTCTGCACAAAAAACCTTGAAGCATAGCAACTAAAGAAAGCCCCTCCTCTTCGATACACCAGCGACCCTTTCAACGAATTAGACCCGAGGGACAAAGAGGAGGAGGCCACCGCCGAGCCTGCAGAGGCTATGGAGTTTATATCTGTAGACAAGCACGACTCAAGTAGGCTACTGAAAATTGGGTCCCAGCTGAAAGCTGAATTGAAGGAACAACTCATTGATTTTCTCCGCCACAACTTGGATGTATTCGCTTGGTCACACGCTGACATGACCGGAATCTCCCCCGACATAGCATGCCACGTATTAAACATTGATCCTACCAAGACGCCTGTAAAACAAAAAAAGAGAAGTATGGGAGCAGAGCGATCAGCAGCCCTCGATGAAGAAGTAAAGAATCTACTCGCCAATGACTTCATACGAGAAGCTATTTACCCAGAATGGATCGCCAACCCGGTACTAGTAAAGAAAGCAAATGGGAAGTGGCGGACCTGCATTGACTTCTCCAACCTAAACGACGCCTGCCCAAAGGATTGCTTCCCGCTTCCCAGAATCGACCAACTTGTAGACAGCACAGCTGGGCACGAACTCCTATCTTTTATGGATGCATACTCAGGATATAACCAAATTCCTATGCATGCTCCCGACCAAGACCACACTAGTTTCATCACCGACCGGGGTTTATACTGCTACAAAGTGATGCCCTTCGGACTTAAAAATGCAGGAGCCACCTACCAGCGCCTCGTCAACAAGATGTTTGCAGGGCTAATAGGACGAACAATGGAAGTATATGTAAACGACATGCTGGTGAAATCACGGAAAGCCAAAGATCACGTAAGCCACCTAGGCGAAATGTTCCAGGTACTTCGACAGTATGGAATGAAGTTGAATCCACTAAAGTGCTCCATCGGAGTGTCATCGGGAAAATTCTTAGGGTTCATCGTCCATGCCCGAGGGATTGAAGCAAACCCTGAACAAGTCCGAGCATTAAGGGACATCAAGATACCTTCCACCCGAAAGGAAATGCAAAGCCTAAATGGAAAAGTGGCCGCCCTAAGCCGATTCATCTCCAAAGCAACGGACAAGTGCGTCCCTTTTTTCGAAGCTCTAAAGAAAGATAAAGGAAAGTTCGAATGGACGGACGAATGCTTAACCGCTTTCCTTAACCTAATCGAACACCTCCAGAAACCACCGGTACTCTCGACCCCAAGCGAAGGCGAAGAATTATACCTATACCTTGCTGTGTCATCTCACGCCCTAAGCGCTGCCTTGGTAAGGGAAGACAACCGCACGCAACGACCAGTTTACTTCGTCAGTAAAAGGTTTACTGGGGCAGAAGTCAGATATCCTAAACTTGAAAAGTTAGCATACTGTTTACTAATCACTTCACGAAAACTACGTCACTACTTCCAATCCCATTCCATCAAAGTTCTGACCGATCAACCACTGAGGCAGGTACTCCATCGTCCTGACACTTCCGGGCGACTACTTAAATGGTGTATTGAGCTGAGTCAATATGATATCACCTATCACCCTCGCACCGCCATCAAGGGACAAGCCATGGCTGATTTCATTGCAGAGCTCACTACCAACGAGGATAAGGAGCAACTGGAAATAACAGAAGATATCAAGTGGAATCTCTTTGTGGATGGTGCATCTAACGAACAAGGCTCGGGGGCAGGTGTGGTAATAATCACTCCCAGGGGAAATAAACTGCACTATGCTATAAGGTTGGAGTTCGCTGCCACCAACAACGATGCAGAATATGAAGCAGTGATAGTTGGACTAGAAATTGCCATAGAAATCGGAGCCAATTCTTTGTGTCTTCACAGCGATTCTCAACTTATCGTCAATCAAATACTAGGAGAATTCCAAGCTCGAGAGGAACGACTCATAGCATATCTAAAGAAGACCAAGTTGCTTCTCAGCCGATTGGATCAATACTTAGTCAAACACATCCCTCGGGAAGAGAACCAAGAGGCCGACGAATTGGCAAAGCAAGCGAGTATGAGAGACATCGCCATCTTCGGGGCAGTAACCCTCTCAAAGCAAACGGTCCCGAGTTTTGAGCAAGTGAATCTAATAGCCGCAGCCGAAGAAGCAACTTGGATGACTCCCATCCGAGACTACCTACAAGGTGGCACACTACCCAACGGGCGTAATGAAGTCAAGAAAATCTTGAGGAAAGCGTCCCGCTATACAATACAAGAAGACATCCTCTATCGGCGCGGTTTCTCTAACCCATTATTAAGGTGTGTCGCCGGAAGGGAAGCCAAGGAAATCTTATCCAACATCCATCAGGGGAGCTGTGGAGATCACACCGGGGGGCAAACATTAGCAAAGAAGATACTCCGATACGGATATTTCTGGCCCACCTTAAGCAAGGACGCCTTAGATTTCGTCAAGAAGTGTGACAGATGCCAAAAATTTGCTAAGATCCCTCGGCTACCAACAACCGAGATTACTCAGATGACCAGCCCTTGGCCCTTCGCGATATGGGGAATTGACTTAATCGGCGAGCTACCAATGGGCCGAGGCGGGGCCAAATACGCTATAGTGGCAGTTGATTATTTCACCAAATGGGTGGAAGCGGAATCTCTAAATAAAGTATCTTCAGCAAAAGTTATTAACTTCTTGATCAAAAATGTTCTATGCAGGTACGGAGTCCCACTCAAAATCATATCAGACAATGGACTTCAATTTGACAGCGAGGAATTCGCCAACTGGTGCCAAGAACACAGAATTCATAAAAGCTTCTCATCCGTAGCATATCCCCAGGCAAACGGACAAGTCGAAGCGGTCAACAAAATTCTGAAAACTCTAATAAAAAAGAAGCTCGAAAAGTCAAAGGGTGCTTGGGTGGATGAACTTCCTACGGCACTATGGGCCTATCGCACATCTTTCAGAACATCGACAGGGCACACTCCTTTCTCTTTGGCATACGGATCAGAGGCTATGCTCCCAGTTGAAACTATTGTGCCTTCCCATCGTCGGATCCACTATAACCCAGAAGAGAACGAAGAACTCCTTCACATGTCTTTGGATCTAATCGAGGAGAGAAGAAACGATGCAATCCTCAAAACAGCAGCCCACAAGCAAAAAGTGGCAGCACAATACAACTCCAAAGTCAAGCATCGTACCTTGCAAGAAGGGGATCTTGTCCTCAAGCGAATCTTCCCTCGCCCCGGAGCACTAGACCCAATCTGGGATGGACCATATGTAATTCATAAAGATCTCCACAACGGAGCCTATATTTTGTCAACAGTGGACGGAGAGGTGTTCCAGAGGGCATGGAACATCCAACACCTCCGTCGATACTTTTCTTAACTTGTATTGCCCATATGAAGTGAATTAACAAAGAGAATCAGTGGACGTAGGCCTTTTCGTGCCGAACCACTTTAAAAAACCTTGTCTCTTTTTTTTGTTCCTTTGTATCTTGGCTGCTTGTTAACTTTATCCCTTTCTGTTGAACAAAATCCTGAGTATACAGCATTTCTATTCAAAGCACTCCACAACACAACTTCACCTGGACAAGACCTAACAGGTACTATGCGAATCTATGCCCTCGCCAATGAGACACTTTTGCTCCAGCATCCCTCTGCTGCGGGTTAACTCATTGCTCGCGACGGCCCTTAAAGCCAACTGTAATGAGCCGATTATAAGCCACCGAGAAGGCCGACTATAGCCGAGGCAGCTCATTACGGCGTTAGGCTCGCCGGCAACTGTGAACCGACTATAAGCCCCAACATAAGGTGTGGCCAGCCAGGGGCAGTTCACAGTTGACGATCGGCACCCACGCTAGCCGGCCACAGTAAATCGAATAATACCCACGATTACGGGCCATAATGGCCCGGGTAGTTACTGTGCGCGATCTCAGCTCCGATGTGTCTTAAGTGCGGCTGTGGTAAAAAAGAATTAACTCCCCGCGGAGGCGTAAGATGGGTGACAAATGTCTCCAAGACCCACAGCTAGGGAAAGTGACTACAAAACCCGTTTGCCACGAACTTAAGCACATCGAAGGCCTTCCGTGATTGGAAGTTTTACTATTTCACGTATTTCAATTTTACTTAAAAAGCTTTTTTTTTTCCTATCCCCTATAACGATCCCTAAAGTACATGATACAGAGTAGGAGATACTCGCCAATGGGTGTAGGGACTCACAGTGGCAGGACATTCGACTACATTCCATGCTCGGTCCTACAAGATATTCAAGACTGCCATCTACGATTAAAACATGAAAGGCGGTATTTTCTTCTTTTATGTACAAATACGTGACTATAATTTGTTCACACCACACGCTAATATTGCAAGTCATAAAATTATGGTGTAGAACCAGAGTCTAACATCAAACACAATTTAATTACAAGAATATACATAGCTACATTTCTCATACGATATGTCGAAATAGCAACAAATATTCAAGAAACGACAAAATCAGCCTAAGTTAAAAAATTACACGTCAAGAATAATGTTGATTATTACAAGTAGCAAGAATTACAACTTAGAAGTTACTCTACTGTCTTAAGACTAACAGATACAACAATGCCAAGCCTACAAAAAGAATTTTCCAGGTCTAATCAGGGAGCCGGTTGCGTCGAAGTCTTGTCCTTGCTCCGTTGCCCGCCTGTCCGGTCATAAAAAGGATTCATTAGTGATAAGTAACCAAGTTAACGGAAAGACTAGAAAGGAAGACTTACCAGCACCTGCTTCTTGACCATCCTGGTCGTCATCCTCTACCTGCACACCTGCCTCCTCAGCAACAAGCAGCCGCATACCCTCCTTTACCGCCACTTTCTCCTCCTTGGTGAACTGGGCAGTGAACACATCCATACTGAAGACCGTTCCACCCTCTTTATCTGCATCAGCCTTAGCCTCCTCCAAAGCCCGAAGATAGATCTTAGCCATGACCCTGGGATAATCATCCATCCAAGAGAGATTGCCCTGCTTCCAAGTTCGGAAATACATGTCCTGGAGCATGTCATCCATCATTCCCTCATTCTCCTCAAACTCCCTCATCCGGGCATCGGAAGCCGACAACCTTTCGACGGCAGCATCTCTCTCCAATCTGTATCTCGAGCAATCAGCCTGAAGGGACCTCCGCATCACCTCCATCTCTTCCCTCAACTTAGCTTGAGCAAGCTCTGCAGCCTCAAGTTTCTCGGACAGTTCCTCCACCTGCTCGAGATCCGCTCTCCGAACCTCATCCACCGTGGCAATAGCCATGTCAATCCGCTCTTTGCAAGTAGCTTCCATTTTCCGCAATTCGGCCCGACTGGCCTCTTCCATGGTTTTCCTTAGTCGCCCAGTAGCAGCCTCATGCTGAGAAATCTGAATAGCCTGATCCGCAAGCTGTTTGGCCTGATCCGAAACCACCAATCGAAGTCGGATGTTGGCACTCCCAATCTCCTCTCCGGCCTTAACCAGCCGAGCATGATGCCCCATCAGCTTCTTGGTCTCCTCTGCCACCCGATCAATATTAGCCTTGGCCTCGTCTCCCATAGTGACTATACGAGTAGTGAGTAGATCGAGATCTAAGGACTTGGCTTCATCAAGTACTCGTACCATGGGGTTACGGGGGAGAAGGTGTTCACCAGTGACTTCGTCAAAAGTAATATCATGAGAACTTGGATCCAGATCAGGATGACCCGCAAATGGATTACGGGCCAAGTCGGGACGGTCGATATGAATAACAGAAGGGTTTTCGGACGGGTGCGGAGAAGGTGCAAACTCGCTACCCTCCTCAGTAATATCATGAATAGGCTGAGCCAGAGGCTGAGGACCGGGCGAAGTTTCGGATAAAGGATGACTCCTCTTCCTCTGCTGAATACCCTCTTCGATGACCCCAAGAAGAGGACGGTAGCCGACTACATCCCCGGAGCGTTGGGTTGAGGGCTTCGGCTTAGCAGAAATTTTGGAAAGTTTATATTGCTCAAGCCTGTGTCGGAGGTCTGAAGCTTTGGACATCTTGCCTGCTCCTGATATAAAGAACAAGTGTCACAATCTTACATTACTATACGATTCGAGAAACGCGGTAAATTACAAGTTAAAAAAGGAAAAGAAACACAGATGTGGTTGTACAAACACTGGGGAGGAGTGGGATACTGCAATAAGTCCTGGATTTCATTCCAGGACGGGAGCGGGTCATAAAATATTCCTAAGTCCCTATCATTAGTGAAGCATGCAGGAGTCAAGAGTTCACCTTGAGTCGTCGAAGCCACCTTGGCTGGAATGGTCGGAGAAGACTCACTTGCACCAGTCCCGGCTTTGTCCGCCTTCCCGGTCTTCTCTGCCAAAGCCGGATCCTCATCCAACCCCTCAAAAGCCTGGTGGAACGCATCATCCGTCCACTCCTGAATCTCGCCCGCTTGCCCAGAAAGTAGGGCCCCGATGCCATCGCCACCTTTGTCACCATCCCGACCATCTCTACCCTCGCCTCTTTCCTCCTCTATGTCTTCCTCCTCCCGGGTAAGTGGACAATTGCTGGGGGAGGGACCGTCCGATTTCTTGAGTTTCTTACCTCCGACAGCTGGAGGTTTTGTGAAAGGTTTCCTCTTGCTACTCTCTGCCGTAACACCTTCCTTGGTCTGAGCAGCCGCCCTCTCCTCCGCCGTTTCCCTCTGCTTAACTACAGACTGCTGCGGAAGGATTAAGTTATATTCCAGAAGAATCGCATTTCTAATCAAGAAGGCAGATGATCTATATTTCCCAAGAATGGCTTCTATCTCAGCCGCCGTCTGAACCAGGCGGTCAGTCTCCACAACCGGAAAGCCACCTGTCGCTAGCAAAAATGAGAAAGTATGAGAAGAAGCATCGCAATCGGAATAGAAATTATAAGTAAAAGCATCAACTTACATCCAGAGGTAAAGCGCCGGATTGAGACGGAGTCGTCCCTAACAAAGAACCACTCTTTCTTGAACATGCTGAATTTAGAGTACAGGTCCAAGACCGGCTTGAAGGTCACAGCTGACTCCAAGCTAATATATGGGGACCCCTTCTTATAGCCCCTTAAATTATACAAGTACCGGATCTCCCGGTTGGAGGGAGCACGACCATACTTCCTCCGAAAAATAACGAAAAGGCTCACCAGTATGGCATAAGAGTTGGGCTGAAGCTGGAATGGGGCCACCTTTAGATACGTGAGGAAGCTGACTACCCAAGCATTGAGAGGCGGGATAGCACCACACATACAATGGTACCTACTATAAGCAAAGTATCCTTCGGGAGGATTGTATGGCATGACTCCTGGGCCCGGCAGCAGCATGAGGGCTCTATCGATCCCAAAGGAACGAGATATAACATCGAGCTGCTCCTCTTTGAGAGAGCTAGGAAAGCAGTCAGGCGGGGAATCCAGTAGCTCCTGGGGACCATATCCATCCACTAATGACCTTGGGGCGGGCCCATGACGCTCCGATCCTGATTGAGCTGGGGGCACGGCCGAGGAACCTCCTTCGCCCCCGGATTTCTTTTTGTCTGATCGAGTTTCTGCCTTTCGAGACATTTATCTGCAAACATGGGAATGGTATATCGTTAGAACACACAAACATTGCAGTATGGGATTTTACATGTAAATTCAAAATGTAAAAGTCATATTCAATCAGCATACGAATGCACGTTCATTCGGCATTCAATCATCATCAACAAGTAACAGGTTCATTCGGCATATAAACACATCAGTCCATTCGGAAGTACGATACAAAAACACATTCGGCAAAAGGAATAGTACCTGATTCGGCTAAAAACTCGGTCCGGCTAAAAACCTTGGGTGATTCGGCTAAGGACTTGGTTCGGCTAAAACTCTCACTTGATTCGGCTAGAGGCTTGATTCGGCTAATACTTTCGAAACGATTCGGCAGATAGAAAAAACGGAGGTCCTAGTCCCCTACTTATAAGCGAAAGCAGAATATCAGATCAGATGATTCGGTAGTGGGAACCGGATGAAGATGGTAAAATGGGATTGTCGAAAAACAAAGCAGGACATGCGCACGCACACGCCCTACTTTGGGGGGCAAGTGTTGTATATGATTTCGACTGAACCAGCCACATCCGAATCCAGGCCGAGCCAACTCCATACTTCACCGGACCAAACCAAGACCGATCCAAAACCATCTCCATCCGTCACCGACCGATTCAACACCGGACCAGGCTACGCTCCCACTACCGGACGAAGCTCTACCGAATCAACTCCTCTCCACCGATCCAAGCTACCACCGAACCAAATACAACCGGACCAAAACCTCTCCACCTATCACCGAACCACCTCATGACCGAGCCAAGAGGATGCCGAACCAGACTGCCAGGACAGATCACTTCAGCCCAGGCCCACCAGCAGCTGTATACATCCAAGACCCCTGCCCCCAACCTCACTCTATAAATAGAGGGGCAGGGGTACAACAATGGGGGACAAGTTTGAGAGCTCAAGCACGGAAGGAACTCTTCAAACGACTTTCTTTTACTCGTATCAAAGCTTTGTACTTGTAATCATAAGGAAGGAAGAGAAATAACATATAAAGTGGACGTAGGCACATTCTGGCTGAACCACTATAAATCTGCGTGTCTTTTTACAGTTTAGTCCCTGTTTTTTACGTATTTGCATAAATCACTCAAATCGCTAAGAACAACATAAGATCTACTAAATCATACAACTTTGAGGTGTTTGTCCATTTTTTGTGCAAACAACAGAGAGTATGTCCATATCTGATCCCGGTCTCTTTGCCAACCAATCGTTATTATAACACCGTGGTCGTTTCAAAATAGTTTATACTTCAAACCAAAATCATTATCATTTCAAAACCCAATTTAATACGATATCATTTCACTTCAAATATATCCATTTTTAAAAATCATATTACTTTCCAAAATTTTATTGTTTCCGAAGTCATAACACTTTCCTTTTAAACAGTTTAGATATTAAAATTTCGTTATAAAATAAATTAGTTTCCTCAAATTTCACAAATCGATTCAAATTAACTTGAATTCCAAAAATTTAATTTAATCAAATCCCAAATCATCCGTTTCAACTCGATTCAGCTTCTAAATAAACCATTTCAAATTATCAATTTCAAATACGTATCTAAACCATAAAATAAGCCATTTCAATTTGAATATATTTCAAAGCTTTAAATATTCAACATTTCAAAACTAAATTCGATAAATTTATATACATATCAGATTCACTTTACAATTATTTAGTTTTGAAACATTAACTTAACATTTCCATGACATTTGAATACAATTTCAATTTACAATTTAAATAAACAAATATCTCATTTAAATATTTATACATTTGAAATATCCATTTAAGTCACCTTTTCAACTTTCAAGTTGTAAATCACTTCTTTAAATTTCAAATTCAATACATTTCAAATCAAACTTATTTAAGTATAATTCTTAAATAAATATAATTTCAATCAATTTCAAATCATTATAAATTCTATATTTCAAAAATATAAATATTAAATAAATACTTAAATATATTATTTATCAACTTTATTAAATCAACTTTAATAAACCTTTAAAATCAATATTTATCAAAACCATATATTTCTTTTCAAAACCATAGAAATCATTTTCAAAACGTTTATATATAGACCAACGGTGCCTGTATAAAATTTTCTATCATATGGTCAAGTGATACGGATATTTATCATTTCAATCCGCAATTTAAAACATATTCGGGTATATATCTTTTTAACCCGAAATCCCAAATTTCAATTCAATGAAAATCGCTTGGGTTTATCATTTCAACCCTGTTAACGATAAAAAGTGAACGCTAACACCCGGTGTGTGTAACAGAATTGTGAAAGCACCACCCGTTGGTACGGGAACAGAATATAAGCTGAAAATAGCAGAAAAGCAGTAAATGAACAACAGATTTATAGTGGTTCGGCCCGTAATTGAGCTTACGTCCACTTTATAGTCTTTTATTGCTGAATCGGTTACAATTTGATACAATATCCTTCAAAATACAATACAACTTGATCATGAAAGCACTCTTGACTTCTAGCTCAATCATTGATAATGAAACTCGACGAATCCGTGTTGGATGTAAGGAGTTCTTCTCGAAGCTTGTTGTAGTGTCTTGAATGCTTGAAGATCTTTGATTGCTGAATGAGAGGAGACTTCGACAGCGTAACGGCGCTTGAAGAAATGAATGGCCAAAAGTCCCCCTCATCTTCGAAGTGGTGGGGTATTTATAGGAGCTGATTTGGACTCAGGAAATTTCTCTAAGTCTTTAAGTCATGGCTGACTTATAGAAGTCTTATGTCGTAAGTCGGCGACGAGATAAAGCACTTGTACCAGTTGGTACTTCCAGAATGAGTTAGTAAGTCGTGAGCGACTTAGGGTAAGTCGGTGACGAGTTAAGGGATTGGGTTGTTCTGGGCTTATCTTGTGGCTTTGTCTTCGAAGTGTTAAGTCGTGGTCGACTTATCAGAGGTAGTATAGGCATGGGCTCTGGACTTTAACCTCGTAGCTTTTAGGTCGTGGACGACTTAAGCCAATGTCATGAGTTCCTTAAGTCGTAGGTCCTTTAAGTCGTAACACCTTCTTAAGTCGTGTAGGCCTTAATTCGCTGAGTCGTTAAGTTGGAACCCCTTTCTTTAAGTTGTAGATAGCTTAACTCGTTGAGTCGTTAGGACTATGAGTCGTAGGCTGTGAAGCTCTTAAGTCGTACACCCACTAAGTCATAAACGGTTAAGTCGTGGCCTGTTGAGTCGTAGACTGTTAAGTCGTATACTTCTTAAGTCGGAGCATTTCATAACTCGGTGTTGTTAGGTCGGAGCAGAGTTAACTCGCAATCTTAAGGCGGCAATTTGTTAAGTCGGTTGGCTTCTAGGTCGGCACACGTCTTAAGCAGTTAGGTCGCAAGCTCCTTTAGGTCGCAACACTGCTAGGTCGCGAAGTTCTTGAGATAGTTAGGTCGTAGACTCCCTTAGGTCGCAGAGCCTCCTTCAACAGTTAGGTCGCGACGTTCTTTAGGTCGCTATGTTGCTAAGTCGCAAAGTCACCTTCAGCAGTTAGGTCGTAGACTCTCTTAGGTCGTAGCTCCCTAACTCGGTAGGTCGTAAGTCGTTCAAGCCGTAGATCCTCTCTCAGCAGCTAAGTCGTAAGTCGTCAAGTCCTCTTAGGTCTTAGGCTTTTTAACTCGCGGGCTTCTTATAAGTCGTGGCACCTGACTTGTTCATTTCTTAACTCGTAGGTCGTTGCTAAAAGGGAGTTAACATTTGCCCCTCGAAGTACACGCCTTAAGTCGTAAGTCGTGTGCTTCGATTTCCTTAGCTCGCTTCTTGATGAGTGCGCTAGATCGTGACCGACTTAAGATGAGTCGTAGGTCGCGAACGACTTAGTATAAGTCGTAAGTCAGATGCATCGATTCACCTTTCATTGTCCCAGTGAATAAATTGCTTAGGTCGTTCCTCCCCAACTTTACCTGTTCCTCTATTTGAATCCGCCATTAACGACTTTTCAAGCTTTCCAAAGACGACTCAGACCTACCGGTTGCCAGTCATCCTTATTTCCTTCTCACGTAAGTGGATTCGATTGCTATTCATTCCTCGATTATCACCCAATTACGAATCCCATTTTCACCATCGACCCCCCTTTTCTCATGCCGTAATCCTCTGCAATTCTTGTTTCAATTGATTACTGATGGGTTTGAGACGGCTTGTCCTGGCTTTGGACAGTCGGTCAGAACAAGACGATGGACAACAGCATTTCAGTTTGATTGATTCGTGGTTTGTGATGGAATGACATTAGACCGGGTTTATGGTGATTTCGAGATGATTAAATGCGCTGAGGGAACGAGAGTTTTGGTTGGAAGAGAAGCTAATGGGTTAACGGGTTAAGGAGTTAGCGAATTGATGTATTGGGGAGAAGACGAACGACTTAAGGCTTTCGCGTTCTGAATAGAAATCTTGAGACCTAAGTCCGAAATCATATACGACCTAAAGTAGGTCGTAGGTCGGTAACGAACTAAGACTTGACAATTCTTCATTGCCTTGAGACCTTTCTTATGCAGCACTCCTTAATAGACTGATGGCTTAACTTAACTCGTAGCTTGCCCCTTAGGTCGTGGACGAGTTAGCAGATGCGTTGTTTCAAACCGAAGCTTCATATCTCTATAAGTGTTATGGCTGATGACTCAAAGAATTAGATAACCAACGACTTAACTCATAGGAAATCTTTCTTAGGTCGTCGCCGAGTTAGCACTTAAGGATTTAACTTGCGAGCACATCTGAAAGACTAGGTCGTGAATGAGATAGCCCTTAACTCGTAACTCGCGAACCCATCTGAACGACTTAATAACTTGAACTCCATGACTTTGAATTCTTGGACTTGAATGATCTGACTTAAGAGAACATGCCTTGAACATCTTGACTCGCATAATACGACCTAAAAGCCCCGACCTACGATAGGTCGTTTAACGACTTAAGACTTAGATGCTTTTGCACAGAAGTTGGCTGAACTCTTGAATTTGAACTGTGTTGTGTTTCCTCCCACACTGTCTTGACTTTAATGTTAATAACCTGCTTAACACAACATTCAGAGAATACTGGGACGAATATACTACCACTGACCGCCCACATCGAATGACAGATTAGTTGACAAAGAAAAAATTTAAATAAATGAACTGTATGAGTGCAATGCTATACAATAACCAGTTCAAGTGAAGTATTAAAGCAAAATCGTAATGGTAAACTAAAACTGATTTGTCTGCATTAACACTGCACTTGAGTATTAACAAGTTCTGAAATCTCATAATCGACTAATTGTCAGTTAGTTTAATTTCAGTTATACTTGTTTTTCCTTGTTTTCATTAGTTTTGCACAGCACTTCACACTTTTAGGAAACATGCACCTTCACTTTTGAACATTCAGCTGATTGTGTAGAATGGCATCTCATCAAGAAGACTTGGAACCAGCTGGAGAAACATTTCCAATTGCTACCCCGCTGAATGATCCCCCGGAAAGGACTCCTACCACTCTGAGTCATAAAGTCTTCCGTCAACTATGCACCCAGTTTGGCATTGCTGAATCTGACGCTTTGCTCCCTGGAGTAAATGACACCGCTGATAGGCCGCCCCACGGCTTTGTCGCAGTGAACCGCCAAATGTTCTTGAGTGGAGCGATTCCCCCGTTTAATGACTGTCTTCGAGAACTTCTCCTTCGATTATCTATCTCCCCTTTTCAACTACACCCTAATGGCTATGCCATCCTGCTGGGACTGTGTGTGCTTTTTAGGAGAACACTGGACCGTTTTCCCAGTTTTGGAGAAATTTTCTTCCTATGCTCATTTGCAAAGAACAAAGACCATCCCTCTATCATGGTTGTAAGGAGTGCCAGGAACCGTAAACTGATTATTGGTCTTCCCGAAAGCGTTCCTGGGTTTCTGAGCCAGTTTTTCTTTGTTCGTTGTCCCCCGGGATTTTACGCCATTTGGAGAGTGGGAAGTACGATTATCTATCTCTTCCTTGTGTTTTCTAAATTCTTCGAAGTCCAAATTGTCAAGTGTTAACTTCTTTTTCTACTGTTTCAGCGCTCCCTTCCCCCTCTAGGGAACCTCGTCACAAGACTACCTTTGAGAGGCTTACGGCCGTGCCGGTTGAGGAGAGGAGTGTTCAATTTCTATTGAAAGATGAGTTCCTTCATGAATTTGGACTCTTACATCCTTCCCGCTCCACTCAGTCACATGAAGTCCCTGATTCTTCGGCTGAGGAGTCAGATGCCCCCGTTTCTGCTAAAGAACCTTCACCGAAAGAACTTACCGTTGAGACTTCGTTGGTAAAGTGTTCTACTCTTACCGACATTGCGGGGTCGTCCAGTAAGTTAGCACTTGCCCCGGTTATTGAAGAGGAGGAAAATCTTCACATTCTTGAAAAGACGGCTGGGGTGGAAGTTGAAAAAGATAATTCTCCCATGCATCATGGCGATGATACTTTTGACAGTCTGAGCGACATCATGATAACCTCTCAGGAGCTCTTTAAAGATGATGCCTCTAAAGCGATCTCTTCTGTCATCGAAGCAACCTCTTCTTTGCAACAAACCACAACGCCTTCTATACAAGCCATCACCATTCCCACACAAAAAAGTGGTTTGTAGTTCGACGCGCATAGCCCACACGCCGCACACACTTAGGATTTTTCTGCACTTATAAGCATTTACTCTTTCTTTCTGGAAATTTCTAAGCTTTACTTATTTTCCGTTTTTTCAGATTCTCCGATGGGACGCTCCGGCTCATACTATGACTCATTTCAGCGCCATGGAGGTCGTGGATCCTATGACTTTAGGAAATATCTTGGTGACCAGAGAGAGACAGATGAGGAACGGGCCCAAAGGAAGGCTCAAGAGAAATGGGATTATGAGCAGCGGCAGAGAAGAAGAGATCCTGATCGATATGATTCTTCTTACAGAACTTACGATTCTCATAAGCGAAAGTCTTATGATGACAAAGGGAAGACTCATATTACTGATGAATCGAGCAAACGGTCTAAGCCAAGTGACGCGTCTGCTATTTCTGAGAAGACTAACGCTCCCATTTCTTCTGACATTCCGGCCGGTTCTCCTCCTCTAAAGGAATCTGATATTCAAACCATCATTAACAGGCCACAATATCAAGTTAAAGACGGCCCTCCAACGCTTCAGAGCCGATTTCCGAATTGGTGGCTAAGAGGAGTCCGTTTTGACTTAGATTTGGTTCCCATTGATAAGCAGGCAATGCTGAGAAATGTCGATGCTGTCAAGCTTGATATTGAAAGAATGTCTGGATGGCAGAAGCTGGTTGGTGAACTTCAAAGGATCAACCATATGAACCTTTAGGCGATGATGACCATGGAGAACGATAAATCAGAATGGGACAAATGGCGTAAGCAGCATGATGCGGAGATGACGAGCATTGCAGACGACAACGCAAAGCTTGCATCTGAAGTTAAGCAGCTTAAGGAAAATCTCGCTTCTTCTTCTGCATCATATACTCAAAAAGAAGAAGTCTTTCAGAAGCAGGTGCGGGATGCACATGCTGCACAAAGAGATGTTGAAATGAAGCTTGCCGCCGAACAGCACATTACTGAGAAATATCGCATAGAAAATACCGAACTGCGGGAAAAGGTCACCTCCCAGAACGTAGAAATTGAGTTACTAAAGTCTCGACTTGCTAAAGCTGAGACAGCGCGTGATGAGGCTATTACTGGTAGGGTTGCTGCCATTGCCGAAAAAGAAGCGGCCGAGCAATCACATGAGGCAACAAAAGCAAACATCAGTTCTACCTTATTCGACTTTTATTTACACTGCGTTCTGGGTCGTGGGAGCCTTGCTTTTTTGGGACCAGATTATGAAATCACTCTGGCTGAAGTGTGGGAAGCCGCACTTGATATGTTTAAAGGTGCCGGCTATGATGAAGCAAAATTTGAGGAAGCAAAATTTGAGGCTCGCTATCTTGATGATGAGGCTCGCGCCGCTCTTGTTAGAGGGAAGGAGCAGCTTGCTAAAGCACGGGCTGAATCACTGGGAAAAGAGCTTTCAAAAGAGGAAGCTCCTTTAACTCCCCCTGTTCATACTTCCACTTCGGCTGATGCAAACATTATGGATTCCAGCTCTCATCCTTCACATCCAGTTCTGACCACTCCTACTACAGAAGAAGAGGCAATGAAGGACTTCCAAGCTCGGGAATTTGAGATTGATCTCGCTAAACCGGCTTCTCCAGGTAACTTTGACGTTTCACGGTCTTCTTTTTTCTCGGAGAATACTAATTTTGATTTCTTTTATTATGCAGCAGACGTGCCGGAAACTGCACCAATTCTTCCTTCTTCAGCTGCCGTTCCTCCTCCTTCTCAAGTTACTCCTCTCCCAGCTTCTCAACCAGGTTCGCAGGAAGAACCGATAGCAGCCCTCCAAGGTTTGGACGAACCACCTGCTTCCGAGGAACAGAAAGCAGAAGATCTGGAAGATAGCGAGAAGGCCCCGGAGCAGTCTTTTGACTACGACACAAAACTTTCTACATTTCTTACTCCGGGGAGTGAGTCTTCTTCCAAGAAGAAGGGGAAACGTGTGGTTTCGAAGAAAGGAAAGAAGAGTTCTTCTGTTGCTGGAGATGAAGCAGAAGTCGATCCGGCTGAGTCTCTTTCTCCTTCTTCTCCGATACGGCCTTCGAAACTAATTACCAGGCCGGGTAAAGGCTCCAAGGGTGGGAAGAAGGAGAAATGAGTTTGATTTTGACTTTTCTGCTTTTTGCATGTGTTGACCGGAGATTGTGCGGATACCGGTCTCCGCTTCTTTTTGCAACCTGTACAATGTAAAAATTTCTCATAGTATTGAATAAGATAGCTGTTTTACTTGTACAAATTCTTGTGTATGTGAGAATGGATTTGTTTCTCTTTTTTGGTGTAGAATAAACGATTCCTTTTACTTGTACAAACTTTTTGTCTGTGTTTGGGAATATGTTTATTCCACATCTATTTTTTGTGATATTGCAATGAACTTGTGGCATGTTTCTTTTATTAATACAATTAAATTATATAGTGTTGCCCCCATACTGCAAGTGCACTTCAACATTTCTAGCTTCTTTAAGACTGATATTCTTACTTCAGAGAATAATTACTTCACTTTTAAGGGAAGAATCATTCTGCTTTTAATAGAGTATATCTCGTCTTCAGAGAAGTTTTTACTTTCTCTTTCTTCCTGAAGAACACTTCAACTTTTGGGAATGATCACTTTTATTTGTTAAAGAGTGAATTTTCCTGCACAGTGAAATGAGCTTCTGAGGAAGGTTTTGATTTTGTGCCCCAGTAAAGGGTTTATTTTTGGTACTTCAAGCAAGGTGAAGTACGCCTCTGAAGAGGTCTTTTGGTCTCCGAAGAGAAGTGATTTTGGTCTCCGAAGAGAAGCAATTTTGGTCTCCGAAGAGAAGCTATTTTGGTCTCCGAAGAGAAGCAATTTTGGTCTCCGAAGAGAAGCAATTTTTGGTCTCCGAAGAGAAGCAATTTTGGTCTCCGAAGAGAAGCAATTTTTGGTCTCCGAAGAGAAGCAATTTTTGGTCTCCGAAGAGAAGCAATTTTGGTCTCCGAAGAGAAGCAATTTTGGCATTTCAGCTCTGGTGAAGTGGGTCTCCGAAGAGAAGCATTTTGCACTTCTACACGGGTGAAATGTGCCTCCGAAAAGGGCTTTTTAGCATTTCATCACTTGTGAAGTGGGTCTCCGAAGAGAAGCATTTTGCACTTCTACACGGGTGAAATGTGCCTTCGAAAAGGGCTTTTGCCTCCGAAGATGGCTTGTGCCTCCGAAGATGGCTTGTGCCTCCGAAGAGGGCTTGTGATTGCCTGGAAGTTACTTTCTCATGGTCGGAGGTGTCCACGTGGCGAACGCAAGTTGCTTGATTGATGTTCGTTTGCACAAACGATCGCAATTAACTAACAAAGTGCCCCTTTGGTAGTCCCACCGATCTTTTTGATTGAGGAAATCTCTCCCATTTATTGGCGTGCCTCGTTAGAGGGCTTCGGTTGGTCTTTGGGAAGGAGCATCGGTTGGTTGGTGTGCCAGGAAGGTTGCTTCTCAGGGGCGAGTAGATCACGATCAGTTAGCAAGGGCCCTTTGGTGGTTCTACTGGCCCTTTTGTTGAGGAGCAAAATTCCTTTTGGTTGCTTCCGTGCTTGTTTGGCCATGTTCTCCCATCATCTGTCCATTAGCGATCTTTTATTATCATTTCCAAGCGTATCTTCGTTCCTTTTGTAAGTAAATTGCCTTATCCGAAGAAATGTACTTCACTGTTGAATAACTTCATGGGACAAACGCGAGTTACCTAGCTGGATGCCTGTTCATATTGACAATCACAACTGGTTAACGAAGGCTTGCCCCAATGAAGTTGCCAACTTGTTATGTGAGGTTCTTCTTGTATAGGATTTGAATATGGAATTCTTTGTTGCTTGGTATTTGCTTTAATAAATGATTTGTAAGGCTCGCTTAGCTTTGCGATGGGTGAGCTTTGCTTTAATGACCTGCAATATTAGATCGACATTTTAGCAATACATTTAGAGTATTTACACATCGAAATATAACAGGCATTTTATAATAGAAAACACAGAATGCATAGTTTTTCATTATTCAGTCACGCTGATTTCTCAGCGGTTTACAATGCAGAAGTTACACATCCATCATCATTTTTTACAAATTTAAGCAACGCTGTTAAGCAAAAAATGGATGCTAGTGATTGTTGTTTCAGAATCTCCGGACTGATTTTCCATTTGCACTAGATTTGCAGCTTCGGATTTATATGCCAGAGAAAGTGAAAGATTCCCCAGTTGCAGTTTTGTGGACAATTAGCAGTCGTCCCAACTTCTGCCTGCTGGGTGTGGACCTCCTGTAACAACATTAATGACAAGCTTTTCTGAATCTTGCACTACAGTGTTGTTGAGAGAATCGGATTGATGGGTAGGACGTTGTTGATCCCGAGTGGATGAGGTTGGAGCGACTCCGCTTCTCTTAACGTATTGTTGGAGTTTACCCTGCTCCAGCAATTCTTCAATCACATTCTTTAATTGGCGACATTGGTCAGTGTCATGGCCAGGTTGATTGTGAAATTGGCAGAATTTTCCATTACGCTTTGCACCTCTCGTCATCTCAGGTGGCTTAGGATACCTGACAACGTCCTTTGTTGCAAAAAAGATATTTCTTGGTGTATCAGTTAAAGGAGTATAAATTACGGGCAACCTTAACCGGGTCAACCGTGATTTCATAGATAAGATCGATGTAGAATTCTGAAGCAAATCGACATTCAATTACCAGAGGTGAAATTCGGATATAGCATAAGATAGCAGCATCGTAAACCGAGGATACAGAAATCTCCGGTGAATCAATACCGATTGTAAAGGAGTTTCACCCCAGTACAAATTATTCGAAGATTGGCGAGACCGCCGATTTATTATAGAGATCATTCGAAGTGGAGTTATGGGATACTCCAGAATCGAAAGACACGAATGGACTTTGGAACCGAAGTGAACGTTCCAAAATTCAAAGAAACCGAGTCAATGAAGAAGGAATTCAAGCTCGAACGAAAGTGATTCTGTAATTGAATTTACTACATATGCTGAGTTTTGCCTAAAACCAGAGTTCTGATACCACATGTAACGACCCAGTATTTTCAACCATTCGCATCCATTATAAGTGTATAGGTAGACACTCATGCCGGAGTTGAATTGCTCAAAATACCGTGTTGTAAATAAAATTTGGCAAAACTCAGCATATATAGTAAATAAAATAATTACTGATCACAGACACAGAGTAATATAACAATAATGCAGCGGAAACAAAAGGATAGTAGTTCATGAAGCTACTATATATATAACAGAGTTAAACAAGATACAACAGAGGTCTCGAATACAATAGATGTCTCAATACAATAATCAATTACCAGATCTGAATACATCACTGGAATCAACAGAATAACTGAAAGCAGGATCGATAGATTGCTGGATCTCCAAGCGAAGCTCCAACTCCAAAGGTGAGTCTCCAATGCTGTATCACTCAGTCTGACCCGAGCGTAAAGCAAAACACAAAACACTCGAGTCAGGATTAACATTCTTATATTAATAAATCCAACTCAAGTGAAATATCAACTGAAATACAAGTAACTTAAAGGATGTTTGGGATAACCATCCTCTAAGGGTTCGTTAAACTATTTACTATGTAGTAATATTCGCTATTATAATAGTGTCTAAATAAGTAAAGTATAATCATATCGGAAAATAGCGTTAAGGGGATGGAGAACCTTAACGCGGTCGGATCTTAAAATCATAATCGTAGTAACGCTCGATATGGTAGGTGACACGGCACAACTAGGCAATGCCAGGGTAGATATACCAATTACGCACACGGACTGATGGATACGCATAGCAGCCACTACCGTTCCACCTCGAACAACATTCCCAAATCGGAGGATGGCCATCTAGTCAAATCACAAGTAAGAGTATAATATCGAAGAAATGCGTCCGAGAAGAGGTGCTACCTCACTGGTCCGAGATCGCTCCTGTTTTAGCCACCTTATGCCAACTCACGGGAGTTGGGTCCATGTAACATACCTTAAGAACTCCGCCACCATCCTACTTCATTCTGGAATCTCCACCGCGTACACGGTTGTCAAAGTGGTTTTCGGTATCGACAGAGAGTATGTCCATATCCGGTCCCGGTCTCTTTGCCAACCAATCGTTATTATAACACCGTGGTCGTTTCAAAATAGTTTATACTTCAAACCAAAATCATTATCATTTCAAAACCCAATTTAATACGATATCATTTCACTTCAAATATATCCATTTTTAAAATCATATTACTTTCCAAAATTATATTATTTTCGAAATCATAACACTTTCCTTTTTAAACAGTCTAGACATTAAATTTTCGTTATAACATAAATTAGTTCCTTAAATTTCACAAATCGATTCAAATTAACTCGAATTCCAAAATTTAATTTAATCAAATCTCAAATTATACGTTTCAACTCGATTTAGCTTCTAAATAAACCATTTCAATTTATCGATTTCAAATACATATCTGAACCATAAAATAAGCCATTTCAATTTTTATATATTTCAAAGCTTTAAATATTCAACATTTCAAAACTAAATTCGATAAATTTATGTACATATCAAATTCACTTTACAATTATTTAGTTTTGAAATAATAACTTAACATTTCCATAACATTTGAAAACAAATTTCAATTTACAATTTAAATAAACAAATATCTCAATTAAATATTTATACATTTGAAATATCCATTTAAGTCACCTTTTCAACTTTCAAGTTGTAAATCACTTCTTTAAAATTTCAAATTCAATACATTTCAAATCAAACTTGTTTAAGTATAATTCTTAAATAAATATAATTTCAATCAACTTCAAATCATTATAAATTCTATCTTTTAAAAATATAGGTATTAGATAAATACTTAAACATATTATTTATCAACTTTATTAAATCAACTTTAATACATCTTTAAAAATCAATATTTATCAAAACCATATATTTCTTTTCAAAACCAAAGAAATCATTTCCAAAACATTTATATATAGACCAACGGTGCCTGTATATAATTTTCTATCCTATGGTCAAGTGATACGGATATCTATCATTTCAATCCGCAATTTAAAATATATATACGGGTATATATCTTTTCAACCCGAAATCCCAAATTCAATTCAATGAAAATCGCTTGGGTTTATCATTTCAACCCATAACGATTTTCTCCTATTCTACAAGATCGTTCGGGTATGTATCATTTCAACCCATAGTGATTCTATACTAATAGGGAACTTGCAGAGTGATAATAGATATGAAAATAAAATAACAATAGTAACAGGCATATATCAACAGTATAAATAACAGATAATGGTGTCAGATGTCACAGGTGAACAGATACAGAAAATGACATATATAACAATGTAAATAACTAACATCAGCATATTTCAATTGACGTTTCAATTGAAATTAAACTTAATAAATATAAGAATATTAATCGTGAGTGATTGCTCACCTTTCGAGGCTAGAAAGAAAGATTCGATAGCAGAGTGAGTTACGATTCCAGTCACAGATTTCAAAGCAAAGCAAGATTGAACGCGAATTGGACGAACAAGGCTGATAATCAAGAATTGATAAAACGAATCAGAACTGGATCGATGAAAAAGAATTGGTGTAGTTGAACCATATTTGTCTAACTATATATAATTATTTATATAAAATCATATTTTAAATTCTAAGCTCATATTAAATTAAATATATAGGCATTTCAAAATCATCGTTTGAATCAACACATATATACATAATATATTAAATATAAATATATATACTGCCATCTTATAACCAATACATACCAGTACACCAACCTATGCAACCATGGTTAACATATGACTTATATAAATAAATCTGTATATAGCATCTAACATACAATTAAATTATTAACAACAGCTATATGCACGAACACTTTGAATCACCAGTAAAAATATAACAAACATATATAGCTGATCTGTAACATGCCTGTATATGACTAATATATATACACTGTCGTGCATATGTATATTCAACTAACAAATCTAATATATATGCATCATCAGTACACCCTTATGCGTGAATCAAATCAACATATACTACATTCTTAAAACAACAAAACATATTACATATAATAACCGACAACCTTTATAATCAAATATACTAACCAATTTTGTTATGCTCTATATAAACTGTCATTAAACTGTAACTTCATGTATAATTTATATACTGGTATAAACTAATGTCCAAACTAAACAAAGTGGGTACTTGATAAAATAAGAAATTCATATAAACTGTATATAGCTTTCATGCAATCTCTTTGTATAATTCCACTTACAAATATAAATATATATACGTCACACTATCCTGACACAGCCTCTAGATATTGTTATAAAACCATATAAGCTTACGCTACGGTAATATATGTATGTAACTGAGAGTATGGGAAAAAGTTACATTACTATAAAATCAATACTTTATAAAAATCGATATATATACATAACTTATATAAACGTATGTATAAAACTTATACGTACAATCAATATTTTTACACATATAAACAAACAGCATTTGCAAATTTTATACTTACCTATATATATATATATACCAACTGAGAATAAAAATTTAGATTCATAATACTCTTAGCATATATATATATAGCATATAAGTATACTTTGAAATTTAACAGCTTGGCTTTAGATAACCAAGTATATCTTACTGGATCACTATATATAAGTATACTTATATATAAAAGCTTTTGAATATACATATCAATAACAGAGAAACAGTGAAATGGAATTTGGAAATACTTTGGACAGCAGATCATCTAAAACTTGCGTACACAATATATATGTATGAATATCATTATATATGTAGACAATATCAAACTCTTGTACAAAAATCTAGGTATATATATATATATGTATAGAACAACTTATTATCTTACATAAATACACCTATATACTAATAAACAACTGTAAACATTTATATACACTCACGTATATCATATATATATAATATAAACATACCTATAAAATAACTCGGCACAGGATGAATCAGGGGAAACCGAGCTAGTGGAAGAGAAAAGCTAGGCTGGTCGATCTTGCTAGCGTGCGAAAGAAGGGAAGGCCGTAGTGGGTTGCTCGACTTGGCTGTCTTGTTGAGGCTGAAGCTAGAACAGCTATGGAGATAAGGCCTGGGCTGTAGCGTGGGAGGCTACTGGTTGCTGAGGTCAGGGAGATGATGGCTTCGATGGTGAAGGGTAGATGCGGTTGGGAAGGAGATCAACCGAAGAAATGGAAAGGAAGTGGAGTTAGGTGGTGGGCTGTCATGGAGGCGGTCTGGTGGTAGGGCTGGGGTCCTGTTGGTGGCAGATGGGTTGGGTCCGGTGGAGGAACGTGGGTAGGTTGGTGACGTGGTGATGGGCTAGATGAGGGTGGAGGCCGTTTGGCGACTTCGGCCAGATCTGGGGTTGCGTGGAGCAAAGATGATGGGGATGTGGTATTGCGTGTAGGGGATGGTCGTATGGTGGCGGTGGGGCGTATGGTGGCGGTGGGCTGCAAGGCGAAGGGTGGCGGTTGCCTGGGTGGAGTTTCGGTGACGTGGGTTAGGGGTTGGGTGGAGTGGTGGATTGGCACGTCATGGTGGTGGTAGGTCTCGATCTGGCAAAGGGAATTGGGAAAAAATAATAAAATTGTAGGCAGAGGGGGTGAGAACAAATGGAGGAGTGGAGAATGAAACAGGTAGCTTTCCTTGATTATTATTTGGAACGCATTGAGCAGAGAATTGCAAACGAACGGATATAATTGAAATGGAAATAGACAACGAAAGAACAGGTCCACAATACTAAACAGTAGGAATAGAATTGGTCACCCCTTGATTTCTGGAAATTTATTAAACCAATTAATTGTTGTTGGGCTGCACGTTATAGATTTGAAGACTAAGGGAAAATGTAAAGTCAAAATTTCGGTACCGTTACGGTGAACTGTTTATTCTTTTCGACGCGTACCGGATCTCAAATTGCAGAGTTGAATATACCGTGGAGATCAGCACGACGAGACGATTAAAATGGTACACAGATATCAGTGATACGGTCATCCGATCAAAAGTCGATAACCGGTACCAGAAATGTTGCTATTCTGTCAGAAATAAGATCGACGGAGCAATAGATGTCCAAATTTGACGAAACAAAAGATGACGTCTCACTCAGAAAATGATTTAGAATTTTATTATATAAAAATATTTAGGTTTGGAAAACATTTTATTATCACCAATTTTAACTGATTAAATTGAAGTAAATTTACGCGCGAAATAAATTTTCATATTTTCGGACGAAAATTTACCAGTTGCTATGTTTAATTAGACGCATTCCAAATATCAAATTTATTTTTAAAATTTTATCGTTTAAAATTTCACAAAATCCAATTAATTAAATAAATAAAACCACTGAAATTTACGGGTCGTTACACTCTCCCCCACTCAAAACTTTTCGTCCCCGAAAAGGAAGGAGGTAGGAGAGTAGAAGCAACCAACAGAAAAATAGATTAAAAGACAAGATAAGACTATTAATTTAAACCATATAATTTCAAATTAAACTAATTAATATTTAACAATTTGATTTAATCCACTGAGTTCACTTAAGTTAAATCAATTCATCTATTTCTGAATTCATTACCTTATGTCTAGTCATCCTCAATTAACAATTTCTAAGTCATCAAATTTGTATAATCATTTATTATACTCATGTTTTATTCGACAAATTAAATTCTTTTATTTCAAATTATTATTAAGTTTATTTCACTTAATATATATATCTTATTACATATATTTAAACCATATAAATTAATTTAAACCATATGAATTTTGATTTAAATTAATTTATATTCAATAATTGCTTTTAAATTCAAGGTATTTCCAAAAGTTAATCAAATTGAAACTTATTAGTTCCTTCAAAACAATTTATTTGTCTCATCTATTATTTAATTAACTAATTATTCTATTTATCTCTATTAACATCTTTATAATAAAATTAGGTGTATAACATTTACTATAACACTCAAATCTTTCCTTATAAAGTCATTTTATATTGTATATTATCCAATTACATTTTTAACTTCTGAAAATTTTAGGTAAGTTATGCTAAGATGTAATTGAGTATTATACAAATAAGATTTTACAATTCAGTTATTCTCAGTTAACTATTTATCCAAGAATTTTGACTTTAGTTTATAGTTGAAATCATCTTTAATCTAAAATTTAAGAATTTAAATCTCCGATTTACTTCAAACAATTTAGAGATATATATTATATCTATATCAATCAAATTAAATTTTAAAATAAGATACCTATATATATATAAATCAAATTATATTGAAGAAATTCAAATCGAATATTTTTTTTTCCAAAACAAAACCGTAGCCAAGCTACAGAATGGTTTCTCCTCTTCGAAACTCGAAAATGAATGTCGATGATGCGGCCGTCATCACCGAAATTATTTTCCAGCGACAAAGAGAAGAGCATTGATTTAAACATTTAAAATTCTTTGTAAACCATTTTATTTGAAAATACTTTAAATAATATACATTTTAGGACTTTAAAACAAAGTTTGAAATCACCAGAAATTTAATTCTTAAATTCTTAATTTAAATTTATTTCAATTTCAAATAGATTTATAAACAATAGTCATTTTGCAATAGTCAATGACTTACAAAACGATAAAATGAAAATCAAATATTATCATTTTCAACAACCAGATTATTTAACTTTTAATTCCAGAAGAAAAAAAATTTCTTATATATTTATAATATAATCATACAAATTTATTTCATTTATCAGATTTGAAAATTATATTATGTCAGTTTGCTTTATTCAAGTGTTTTGGAAATCCTATCGATAGCGTTGATCAGACGAATCGATCAAAAATCCAAACCAACATCAACAACTCAAACAACACACTATAAACTTAAACTATTTTATCTTAATTACAAATACACTCCCTCACACGATGATTCCAAAATTGGATTCCAACACAAGGATAGAGATCCAAATATAGAGGGACTCTAATCAAAGAGGATTCTAATCTAAAATATATAGGCTCGAAACGAAGGTTTGATGATTGCATTTCAAATAGGAAGATGGATAAAGTTGTATAAATCGCGGGCAACCTTAACCGGGTAAACCGTGACTTCATAAATAAGATCGATGTAGAATTCTGAAGCAAATTGGCATTCGATTACCAGAGGTAGAATTCGGGTATAGCATAAGATAGCAGCATCGTAAACCGAGGATACAGAAATCTCCGGTGAATCAATACTGATTGTAAAGGAGTTCCACCCCAGTACAAATTATTCGAAGATTGGCGAGACCGCCGATTTATTATATGGATCATTCGAAGTGGAGTTATGGGATACTCCAGAATCAAAAGACACAAATAGGGGAGACATGAATGGACTTTGGAACCGAAGTGAACGTTCCAACATTCAAAGGAACCGAGTCAAAGAAGAAGGAATTCAAGCTCGAACGAAAGTGATTCTGTAATTGAATTTACTACATATGCTGAGTTTTGCCTAAAACCAGAGCTCTGATACCACATGTAACGACCCAGTATTTTTGGACCATTCAAGTCGATAATAAATCCACACATGTCAGACTTGAATAATTCAAAACAATGGATTGTAAATAAAATTTGGCAAAACTCAGCATATACAGTGAATAAAATAATTACAGATCACAGACACAGAGTAATATAAAAATACTGCGGCGGAAACAAAGGATAGTAGTTCATGAAGCTACTATATATATATATATATATATATATATAACAGAGTTAAACAAGATACAACAGAAGTCTCGAATACAATAGATGTCTCAATACAATAATCAAATACAAGATCTGAATACATCACTAGAATCAACAGAATAACTGAAAGCAGGATCGATAGATTGCTGGATCTCCAAGCGAAGCTCCAACTCCAAAGGTGAGTCTCAAATGCTGTATCACTCAGTCTAACCCGAGCGTAAAGCAAAACACAAAACACTCGAGTCAGGATTAACATTCTTATATTCAATAAATCCAACTCAAGTGAAATATCAACTGGAATACAAGTAACTTAAAGGATGTTTGGGATAACCATCCTCTAAGGGTCCGTTAAACTATTTACTATGTAGTAATATTCGCTATTATTGTAACAACCCGCATATCTATCGATTTTATATTTAAATATTTTATCGTTAGTCGGATGTTAGTCCGAAAAGCTACTTTTTGCATACGGTCAAATTAGGACTCGAGACCACCCCCATTGAGTTCAAAATGACGTTTGCGATCTTTTTGAGTGTAAACTTCGATATGTTTGGAGATAGTGAAATTTTCGTCACTTTTCCCGCTTGAGACTTTGGTTTGGACTGCACCTTCTTAACTCAGCCCAACCCCCTCTTCTCTTCATCACTTCATCAAATACTTCAAGCTTCTTCAAAAATGGTGGAGGGAAAGAGAAATTAAAACTCCCAACTCAAATTCTATTGCTAATCCGAGATTCAACATCAAATTCAAGTAGAAGATTGTGGATTCAAGCTTTGGATTGCTTCCCCTTGCTTTCAATCTTCATCTTCATCAATTTCGTGGAAAAGGTGAGATTTTTGATCTCACATCTTGCCTATATCTATCTTGGACTGTTGGGAATGATCCTCTATTGTATTTGCATCAACATTTGCATTTGGTTTGGATTGGATTGGCGAAAAACTTCAATTTTTAGCGTTGGTGATTTTTCTGGCCTTAAGTCGTTTCTGGCCTTCGCTGAGTCGTCCACGAGTTAAGCCTAAGTCGTGAGTCGTTCACGAGTTAAGGGCTTAAGTCGCGCGCGTGCATTTCTGTTCGCCTGGCTTGAGTCGTTCACGAGTTAAGGGCTTAAGTCGCGCGCGTGCATTTCTGTTCGCCTGGCTTGAGTCGTTCACGAGTTAAAGGCCTGAGTCGTTCACGAGTTAAAGGCCTGAGTCGTTCACGAGTTAAAGTGTTAAGTCGTTCTGGGTGTTCTGCCTTCGCTAGGTCTTTCGCGAGTTAAGTGATAAGTCGTAGCTTGTATTTGAGCTTAAGTCGTAGCTCGTATGGCTCTTAAGTCCTAAGTCGCGTGGCATTCTCCACTTAGGTCGTATGACCTTATTCCTTAAGTCGTAGGTCGTATTCGCCCTTAAGTCGTAGGTCGTTGCCGACCTATAATCTCCAGGAAAAAAGGCATAAGTCGTTCAGGAGCTAAGTATTAGGTCGTTCGCGAGTTAACTCCTTGAGTCGTTCAAAGCTTAAGTCGTTAGGTCGCGTGCCTTGCTAACCCGTTAGGTCGCATGCCCAGTTAAGTCGTTAGGTCGCGTGCCTAGTCAAGTCGTTAGGTCGTAAGACCTTAGGTCGTGCACCTTTAAGTCGAAACATTTTAGGTCGCTTCCCCTGGACTGTTAGGTCGAAGGCCTTTTTCCATTAGGTCGCAAGACCTTAGGTCGCACCTTATTAGGTCGCGAACCCAGTTAGGTCGCGCACTCTCTTAGGTCGCGAACACTTAGGTCGCGCCTCATTGTTAGGTCGCGCTCTTCGTTAGGTCGCTCGCATTTAGGTCGCTGACCTTAGGTCGTTCGCGAGTTAGTACTTGGTCGTTCGACCTGTTCTTCTGCTAAGTCGCGTGGCAGTCTCCACTTAGGTCGTATGACCTTATCCCTTAAGTCGTAAGTCGTTCGCGAGTTAGCACTTGGTCATTTTGACCTGTTTTTCCCCTAGGTCGTTCGCGAGTTAGTACTTGGTCGTTTGACCGGTTTGGCTTCTCGAGACAGCTTGCCTTCACTAAGTCGTACCCTATTACTCTGCGTAGGCAATCTTATCTGACAAAGCATTTATCAGAATTTCTACTTTGATGGTTTTGGGATTGACTCCTTTGGACTTTACTCACGTCTTCGAACGTGAATTGATTTGTTTCTACAATCGTTTTATGACTTGTCATTTTAAAGATATATGAAGGTTTCAATACTAATAGTAAATATCAAAACTCTTTCATCAAAGCGATTTCAACACTATTTTAAATATCAAAAGTTCGTTTTCTCAAACCGATTTTCAATCTACTAGTATATACAAGCCTTTACTTCACTCGAATGAGAAATCGACTTAAACGACTTAGTAAAACGAGTGGTATGAAACGCTTGCGTTCACTTCGTCGGTTAGCTCTTGGACTTGTTCGATTGAACCCTTTTTGTGACAATTTCCTAGTGAAGATTTACAGCTTGTTCGTAAATATTTAAGTTAAGCAAGTGGTTATGGGACATGAAGCTAAACTCATATATTTACTAGCTTGGTGTGATTGACACTTCCTTATGATCATGACGATCATTTTTGTGATTTAGACTAGCGATTGAGCGATGTCTCTTTGTCTACGTGGGAGACTATACCCCGATCATGTGATGTTTCGGCATCACATTTCTAGGGTAGCACCCTACGGTCCTCGGGCCATTCCTGTGTAAAAAATTAATGGATAGCTTCCATGAGATAGCTTCTCGTCATGTGTTTACGCGTAGGTGAGTTTTAATGCTCCCATTCATGTGTTAGGCCTCCCCCCTTTATGTGTTTTCTGGATTTCTGATGATGATTTCTGGAATTTTGTGCTTCACCAATTTTCATGATTTTCATTGATATGATATCAGTTTTTGTGCATTGGTGAATTCATGTGTTATTGACTTGTTATGAATACAAGTTTAGGGTATGATACCCTATTTTATCTTTGAGAAGATTCTTGTGATATTGATAAATCTTTTGTTGATTATCATTTACGTACTTATAGTAGTATGTCGCTATGGTTATTACATGTTCATGTCATGCCTTTTACTGTATACCATATCATCTGATATTTATAGTTAGACTGATCCGTTTATTATTTTCTTATAAATAATACTCGGGTCAGACCGAGATGTTACAGGTGCTTCTGCTTGACTTCCTCCCGGGATTTGCTACTCTGACTTTTGGCTAACTACTCTAGTTTAGTAGTTTTTGTTTGTATACATTTGAGATTAGACTCCTTGATGTATACATATTCCATTATCTTGCACTTGTATCTATTCATTCGTGTTATTGTGGATCTTATTTGACCACTACTCTGATGTACACTCTCATGTGTTATATTCATATCTATTTCCGTCTTTGTGATATGAATTGTCTGTGACTGATTTATGTTACGATTATTTCTATATTTGTTTCCGAAGATTATATATAGCCACCGTGTGATAGCTTTGTGTTTGTATCGGTATGTCGGATTTCCTCCTTAAAAGATATGCATCCTATTCTATCTAACATATCGGTGCTCGCACAAAGAAGTTACATGGATGGTCGCTCCTCAACAGCCTTATTCTCCGTGCTAATTGACAGCACTACACCGTAGTGTTCTTGGTTAGCGTGGGTATAGAGGTGGGGCGTCACAATTATAATAGTGTCTAAATAAGTAAAGTATAATCATATAGAAAATAGCGTTAAGGGGATGGAGAACCTTAACGCGGTCGGATCTTAAAATCATAATCGTAGTAAAGCTCGATATGGTAGGTGACACGGCACAACTAGGCAATGCTAGGGTAGATATACCAATTACGCACACGGACTGATGGATACGCATAGCAGCCACTACCGTTCCACCTCGAACAACACTCCCAAATCGGAGGATGGCCATCTAGTCAAATCACAAGTATGAGTATAATATCGAAGAAATGCGTCCGAGAAGAGGTGCTACCTCACTGGTCCGAGATCGCTCCTGTTTTAGCCACCTTATGCCAACTCATGGGAGTTGGGTCCACGTAACATACCTTAAGAACGTCGCCACCATCCTACTTCATTCTGGAAACTCCACCGCGTACACAGTTGTCAAAGTGGTTTTCGGTATCGACAGAGAGTATGTCCATATCCGATCCCGGTCTCTTTGCCAACCAATCGTTATTATAACACCGTGGTCGTTTCAAAATAGTTTATACTTCAAACCAAAATCATTATCATTTAAAACCCAATTTAATACGATATCATTTCACTTCAAATATATCCATTTTTAAAAATCATATTACTTTCCAAAATTTTATTGTTTCCGAAGTCATAACACTTTCCTTTTAAACAGTTTAGATATTAAAATTTCGTTATAAAATAAATTAGTTTCCTCAAATTTCACAAATCGATTCAAATTAACTTGAATTCTAAAATTTTAATTTAATCAAATCCCAAATCATCCGTTTCAACTCGATTCAGCTTCTAAATAAACCATTTCAAATTATCAATTTCAAATACGTATCTAAACCATAAAATAAGCCATTTCAATTTGAATATATTTCAAAGCTTTAAATATTCAACATTTCAAAACTAAATTCGATAAATTTATATACATATCAGATTCACTTTACAATTATTTAGTTTTGAAACATTAACTTAACATTTCCATGACATTTGAATACAATTTCAATTTACAATTTAAATAAACAAATATCTCATTTAAATATTTATACATTTGAAATATCCATTTAAGTCACCTTTTCAACTTTCAAGTTGTAAATCACTTCTTTAAATTTCAAATTCAATACATTTCAAATCAAACTTATTTAAGTATAATTCTTAAATAAATATAATTTCAATCAATTTCAAATCATTATAAATTCTATATTTCAAAAATATAGATATTAAATAAATACTTAAATATACTATTTATCAACTTTATTAAATCAACTTTAATAAACCTTTAAAATCAATATTTATCAAAACCATATATCTTTTCAAAACCATAGAAATCATTTTCAAAACGTTTATATATAGACCAACGGTGCCTGTATAAAATTTTCTATCCTATGGTCAAGTGATACGGATATTTATCATTTCAATCCGCAATTTAAAACATATTCGGGTATATATCTTTTCAACCCGAAATCCCAAATTTCAATTCAATGAAAATCGCTTGGGTTTATCATTTCAACCCATAACGATTTTCTCCTATTCTACAGATCGTTCGGGTATGTATCATTTCAACCCATAGTGATTCTATACTAACAGAGAACTTGCAGAGTGATAACAGATATGAAAATAAAATAACAACAGTAACAGGCATATATCAACAATATAAATAACAGATAATGGTGTCAGGTGTCACAAGTGAACAGATACAGATAATGACATATATAACAATGTAAATAACTAACAATAGCATATTTCAATTGACATTTCAATTGAAATCAAATTTAATAAATATAAGAATATTAATCGTGAGTGATTGCTCACCTTTCGAGGCTTGAGAGAAGATAGACAACACAACAGGTTACGAATTGCAAAGCAACGCAAGAAGGACAAGATTCGACGGACGAAGCTGACAGATAGGAATTGACAAAATCAAATCAGAATCGGATCGATGAAGATAATCGATATAAGCAAACCTATATATAAATATATATAAATCATATGCTAAAATCAAATAGATATTAAATTAAATATATATGTATGTATTTCAAAATCCAATGTTAAAATTTAAAATACACATAAAAATCAAACATATATATACATTATGTTTTGAGATAAAGACATCTAATTGCAAAATACTTACGTTTCTTAAAATAAAATGTACATAAATGCAACTTTATTATAAAGTAATATATATATATATAAACTAAATGTCCACGTATAAACTACTATACACTTTGAAATAAATGCTTATAAAATATACATATATCACCTATACACACATACCACAATTATATATTCTTTCATACAGAACCCCAAAAAAATCAACACTTTATAAAACAATACAACTTTTATAACCAGATTATATAATACTAATTTAGACCAATACAGCTGTCCAATCTATATATATACTACGTATCAACTACAATTCAAAACAACGTATATTTGTATATATACTTACATGTATTAAATTTATAAAATAAAATATGACATATACATACATAGACAGTTCCAAGCTCTCAATATACAACCACCATGACTGAAATAAATCCCTTTCGAAAATATGTATACAAGATAATATATTATAAAATTTTCATACAGTTCACACAATTACATACCTATCTTTATATATATAGGTTATATAAACTAACCATACTTAAAATATAACAATACTGTTGTACATATTTATTTAAACCTATTAACTAATATACAAAACTGTAACAATAAAATATCCCTATACAAGCTAAATGCAGACCATTGTTTACAAAATATAAACAAAAATATGATGTAACCAAATGTACATTTACTTATATAACTAACTGTACATTACTATATGCATATAACCAAAACAAAAATATATATTAATATAAGCTGATATATATAAAACTTGTATATATATTGTATTCTCATATCAATATCATTCAAATACATCGTACGTCTGCACTTATATATAAACCAACCGTGAACCATATTATTATTTTTTCACCACTAAGCCAATAAAACTTTTGAAAACATATATATATATAAAACTACTTGTATAATGCATGCTGTCAACAAGGATGTACTTTTACTTATGCTAACTGACCATAACGTGGGCATGCTATATACATATAGGTAGTTAACCCCTAACATACTATAATATATAAAATAAAACAGAGATGGGAATGAGTGACGTACTCTGTTGCAAAAAGGAGGCCAAGCTTTGTCACGCGCATGGAAAGAGAGAGAGGACGGGTTGCTGTTTGTCGGAGGAGATGGTCACGATCTTGGGCGAAGGGAAGGATTTGAGTGGAGGCTTCAGGTTGATACGAGATGAGAGGAGAAGGCTTTTCGATGGGTTGAAGGCCGAAGGGTGAGAGCAGAGGTGGAAGACGTGAAGATGAGGGGAGTTGCTGGCCGGAGAAGGAGGAAGGGAAGGGATCGGTGAAGTCTGCGTGGAACAGTGGGCTCATCACGTGGCTGCGGGGTCGAGATGGGCGAGGCGATGGGTTCTCGGGGATGGGAAGGGTGGTCTTCGGCTGCAAGGTCGTCTGGAGGAGGGCATGATGGTGATCGGGGAACGGCGCTGGAGGGATGATAATGCGGCTTGGCGATGTGAATCGTTGTAGGGCGGAGGAAGGCTGGTTGGCGTGGCTGTTAGGGTGGCGGTAGGCTGCAAGGCGAAGGGTGGCGGTTGCCTGGGTGGAGGCGCAGATCTGGGTAGCTGTCGAAAAAAAATATGAAGATGTTGGGAAGGAGGCTTTGGTGTGGGGTTGCATGGAGGAAGTGGGGTCGATGTCTGCGATGATGGATTAGCGTGCGTGCGGAGGTAGATCCGGCTTTAGATGGAAAACAGTAGAAGTTGAAAGCAAAGGGGGAAGATGATGTGGGTGGAAAAATAATTTGTGAGGTATGCGGCTATGGTAGGAATAAGAACAGAGAGAGGTTGGGCGAGAGAGTGAGGTAATAGGTAGATATATTTACTTCATTTCAATTGAACGGAAGAGTAGCCAGCAAAATCAACGGATCAAAAATAAAGGAAGGAGTTTCCAAACGAATAGCACGTTTGAATTTGAAAAGGTCAGAGACTAAAATAAAAGGATACGGATAGCACGTTTGAATTTGAAAAGGTAAGAAAGTGGAAAGTCACAAATTTTGTACCGTTACAATAGAACGTTTTATTATTTCCGTCGCGTACCGGACCTCAAAATAAAGAAATAAATATACCGCTGAGATCAGCATGACGAGACGATCAAAACGGTATACAAATATTGGTGGTACGATCATCCGATCAAAAGTCGATAATCGGTACCGAAAATGCTGCTATTCAGCCAGAATTAAGATAAACGGAGTAATAGACATCCAAATTTGACGAAACGAAAGATGACGTCTCACTCAGAAGATGATTTACAAATTTTCTATGTAAAAATATTTAGGTTTGGAAAACATTTTATTATCACCAATTTTAACTGATTAAATTGAAGTAAATTTACGCGCGAAATAAATTTTCATATTTTCGGACGAAAATTTACCAGTTGCTATGTTTAATTAGACGCATTCCAAATATCAAATTTATTTTTAAAATTTTATCGTTTAAAATTTCACAAAATCCAATTAATTAAATAAATAAAACCACTGAAATTTACGGGTCATTACACTCTCCCCCACTCAAAATTTTCGTCCCCGAAAAGGAAGGAGGTAGGAGAGTAGAAGCAACCAACAGAAAAATAGATTAAAAGACAAGATAAGACTATTAATTTAAACCATATAATTTCAAATTAAACTAATTAATATTTAACAATTTGATTTAATCCACTGAGTTCACTTAAGTTAAATCAATTCATCTATTTCTGAATTCATTACCTTATGTCTAGTCATCCTCAATTAACAATTTCTAAGTCATCAAATTTGTATAATCATTTATTATACTCATGTTTTATTCGACAAATTAAATTCTTTTATTTCAAATTATTATTAAGTTTATTTTACTTAATATATATCTTATTACATATATTTAAACCATATAAATTAATTTAAACCATATGAATTTTGATTTAAATTAATTTATATTCAATAATTGCTTTTAAATTCAAGGTATTTCCATAAGTTAATCAAATTGCAACTTATTAGTTCCTTCAAAACAATTTATTTGTCTCATCTATTATTTAATTAACTTATTATTCTATTTATCTCTATTAACATCTTTATAATAAAATTAGGTGTATAACATTTACTATAACACTCAAATCTTTCCTTATAAAGTCATTTTATATTGTATATTATCCAATTACATTTTTAACTTCTGAAAATTTTAGGTAAGTTATGCTAAGATGTAATTGAGTATTATACAAATAAGATTTTACAATTCAGTTATTCTCAGTTAACTATTTATCCAAGAATTTTGACTTTAGTTTATAGTTGAAATCATCTTTAATCTAAAATTTAAGAATTTAAATCTCCGATTTACTTCAAACAATTTAGAGATATATATATTATATCTATATCAATCAAATTAAATTTTAAAATAAGATACCTATATATATATAAATCAAATTATATTGAAGAAATTCAAATCGAATATATTTTTTTTCCAAAACAAAACCGTAGCAAAGCTACAAAATGGTTTCTCCTCTTCGAAACTCGAAAATGAATGTCGATGATGCGGCCGTCATCACCGAAATTATTTTCCAGCGACAAAGAGAAGAGCACTGATTTAAACATTTAAAATTCTTTGTAAACCATTTTATTTGAAAATACTTTAAATAATATACATTTTAGGACTTTAAAACAAAGTTTGAAATCACCAGAAATTTAATTCTTAAATTCTTAATTTAAATTTATTTCAATTTCAAATAGATTTATAAACAATAGTCATTTTGCAATAGTCAATGACTTACAAAACGATAAATGAAAATCAAATATTATCATTTTCAACAACCAGATTATTTAACTTTTAATTCCAGAAAAAAAAAATTTCTTATATATTTATAATATAATCATACAAATTTATTTCATTTATCAGATTTGAAAATTATATTAAGTCAGTTTGCTTTATTCAAGTGTTTTGGAAATCCTATCGACAGCGTTGATCAGACGAATCGATCGAAAATCCAAACCAACATCAACAACTCAAACAACACACTATAAACTTAAACTATTTTATCTTAATTACAAATACACTCCCTCACACGATGATTCCAAAATTGGATTCCAACACAAGGATAGAGATCCAAATATAGAGGGACTCTAATCAAAGAGAATTCTAATCTAAAATAGATAGGCTCGAAACGAAGGTTAGATGATTGCATTTCAAATAGGAAGATGGATAAAGTTGTATAAATCGCGGGCAACCTTAACCGGGTAAACCGTGACTTCATAAATAAGATCGATGTAGAATTCTGAAGCAAATTGGCATTCGATTACCAGAGGTAGAATTCGGGTATAGCATAAGATAGCAGCATCGTAAACCGAGGATACAGAAATCTCCGGTGAATCAATACTGATTGTAAAGGAGTTCTTCCCCAGTACAAATTATTCGAAGATTGGCGAGACCGCCGATTTATTATAGGGATCATTCGAAGTGGAGTTATGGGATACTCCAGAATCAAAAGACACAAATAGGGGAGACACGAATGGACTTTGGAACCGAAGTGAACGTTCCAACATTCAAAGGAACCGAGTCAAAGAAGAAGGAATTCAAGCTCGAACGAAAGTGATTCTGTAATTGAATTTACTACATATGCTGAGTTTTGCCTAAAACCAGAGCTCTGATACAACATGTAACGACCCAGTATTTTTGGACCATTCAAGTCGATAATAAATCCACACATGTCAGACTTGAATAATTCAAAACAATGGATTGTAAATAAAATTTGGCAAAACTCAGCATATACAGTGAATAAAATAATTACAGATCACAAACACAGAGTAATATAAAAATACTGCTGCGGAAACAAAGGATAGTAGTTCATGAAGCTACTATATATATATAACAGAGTTAAACAAGATACAACAGAAGTCTCGAATACAATAGATGTCTCAATACAATAATCAAATACAAGATCTGAATACATCACTAGAATCAACAGAATAACTGAAAGCAGGATCGATAGATTGCTGGATCTCCAAGCGAAGCTCTAACTCCAAAGGTGAGTCTCAAATGCTGTATCACTCAGTCTGACCCGAGCGTAAAGCAAAACACAAAACACTCGAGTCGGGATTAACATTCTTATATTCAATAAATCCAACTCAAGTGAAATATCAACTGGAATACAAGTAACTTAAAGGATGTTTGGGATAACAATCCTCTAAGGGTCCGTTAAACTATTTACTATGTAGTAATATTCGCTATTATAATAGTGTCTAAATAAGTAAAGTATAATCATATAGAAAATAGCGTTAAGGGGATGGAGAACCTTAACGCGGTCGGATCTTAAAATCATAATCGTAGTAAAGCTCGATATGGTAGGTGACACGGCACAACTAGGCAATGCCAGGGTAGATATACCAATTACGCACACGGACTGATGGATACGCATAGCAGCCACTACCGTTCCACCTCGAACAACACTCCCAAATCGGAGGATGGCCATCTAGTCAAATCACAAGTATGAGTATAATATCGAAGAAATGCGTCCGAGAAGAGGTGCTACCTCACTGGTCCGAGATCGCTCCTGTTTTAGCCACCTTATGCCAACTCACGGGAGTTGGGTCCATGTAACATACCTTAAGAACGTCGCCACCATCCTACTTCATTCTGGAAACTCCACCGCGTACACAGTTGTCAAAGTGGTTTTCGGTATCGACAGAGAGTATGTCTATATCCGATCCCGGTCTCTTTGCCAACCAATCGTTATTATAACACCGTGGTCGTTTCAAAATAGTTTATACTTCAAACCAAAATCATTATCATTTCAAAACCAAATTTAATACGATATCATTTCACTTCAAATATATCCATTTTTAAAAATCATATTACTTTCCAAAATTTTATTGTTTCCGAAGTCATAACACTTTCCTTTTAAACAGTTTAGATATTAAAATTTCGTTATAAAATAAATTAGTTTCCTCAAATTTCACAAATCGATTCAAATTAACTTGAATTCCAAAAATTTAATTTAATCAAATCCCAAATCATCTGTTTCAACTCGATTCAGCTTCTAAATAAACCATTTCAAATTATCAATTTCAAATACGTATCTAAACCATAAAATAAGCCATTTCAATTTGAATATATTTCAAAGCTTTAAATATTCAACATTTCAAAACTAAATTCGATAAATTTATATACATATCAGATTCACTTTACAATTATTTAGTTTTGAAACATTAACTTAACATTTCCATGACATTTGAATACAATTTCAATTTACAATTTAAATAAACAAATATCTCATTTAAATATTTATACATTTGAAATATCGATTTAAGTCACCTTTTCAACTTTCAAGTTGTAAATCACTTCTTTAAATTTCAAATTCAATACATTTCAAATCAAACTTATTTAAGTATAATTCTTAAATAAATATAATTTCAATCAATTTCAAATCATTATAAATTCTATATTTCAAAAATATAGATATTAAATAAATACTTAAATATATTATTTATCAACTTTATTAAATCAACTTTAATAAACCTTTAAAATCAATATTTATCAAAACCATATATTTCTTTTCAAAACCATAGAAATCATTTTCAAAACGTTTATATATAGACCAACGGTGCCTGTATAAAATTTTCTATCCTATGGTCAAGTGATACGGATATTTATCATTTCAATCCGCAATTTAAAACATATTTGGGTATATATCTTTTCAACCCGAAATCCCAAATTTCAATTCAATGAAAATCGCTTGGGTTTATCATTTCAACCCATAACGATTTTCTCCTATTCTACAGATCGTTCGGGTATGTATCATTTCAACCCATAGTGATTCTATACTAACAGGGAACTTGCAGAGTGATAACAGATATGAAAATAAAATAACAACAGTAACAGGCATATATCAACAATATAAATAACAGATAATGGTGTCAGATGTCACAAGTGAACAGATACAGATAATGACATATATAACAATGTAAATAACTAACAATAGCATATTTCAATTGACATTTCAATTGAAATCAAATTTAATAAATATAAGAATATTAATCGTGAGTGATTGCTCACCTTTCGAGGCTTGAGAGAAGATAGACAACACAACAGGTTACGAATTGCAAAGCAACGCAAGAAGGACAAGATTCGACGGACGAAGCTGACAGATAGGAATTGACGAAATCAAATCAGAATCGGATCGATGAAGATAATCGATATAAGCAAACCTATATATAAATCATATGCTAAAATCAAATAGATATTAAATTAAATATATATGTATGTATTTCAAAATCCAATGTTAAAATTTAAAATACACATAAAAATCAAACATATATATACATTATGTTTTGAGATAAAGACATCTAATTGCAAAATACTTACGTTTCTTAAAATAAAATGTACATAAATGCAACTTTATTATAAAGTAATATATATATATATATAAACTAAATGTCCACGTATAAACTACTATACACTTTGAAATAAATGCTTATAAAATATACATATATCACCTATACACACATACCACAATTATATATTCTTTCATACAGAACCCCAAAAAAATCAACACTTTATAAAACAATACAACTTTTATAACCAGATTATATAATACTAATTTAGACCAATACAGCTGTCCAATCTATATATATACTACGTATCAACTACAATTCAAAACAACGTATATTTGTATATATACTTACATGTATTAAATTTATAAAATAAAATATGACATATACATACATAGACAGTTCCAAGCTCTCAATATACAACCACCATGACTGAAATAAATCCCTTTCGAAAATATGTATACAAGATAATATATTATAAAATTTTCATACAGTTCACACAATTACATACCTATCTTTATATATATAGGTTATATAAACTAACCATACTTAAAATATAACAAAACTGTTGTACATATTTATTTAAACCTATTAACTAATATACAAAACTGTAACAATAAAATATCCCTATACAAGCTAAATGCAGACCACTGTTTACAAAATATAAACAAAAATATGCTGTAACCAAATGTACATTTACTTATATAACTAACTGTACATTACTATATGCATATAACCAAAACAAAAATATATATTAATATAAGCTGATATATATAAAACTTGTATATATATTGTATTCTCATATCAATATCATTCAAATACATCGTACGTCTGCACTTATATATATAAACCAACCGTGAACCATATTATTATTTTTTCACCACTAAGCCAATAAAACTTTTGAAAACATATATATATAAAACTACTTGTATAATGCATGCTGTCAACAAGTATGTACTTTTACTTATGCTAACTGACCATAACGTGGGCATGCTATATACATATAGGTAGTTAACCCCTAACATACTATAATATATAAAATAAAACAGAGATGAGAATGAGTGACGTACTCTGTTGCAAAAAGGAGGCCAAGCTTTGTCACGCGCATGGAAAGAGAGAGAGGACGGGTTGCTGTTTGTCGGAGGAGATGGTCACGATCTTGGGCGAAGGGAAGGATTTGAGTGGAGGCTGCAGGTTGATACGAGATGAGAGGAGAAGGCTTTTCGATGGGTTGAAGGTCGAAGGGTGAGAGCAGAGGTGGAAGACGTGAAGATGAGGGGAGTTGCTGGCCGGAGAAGGAGGAAGGGAAGGGATCGGTGAAGTCTGCGTGGAACAGTGGGCTCATCACGTGGCTACGGGGTCGAGATGGGCGAGGCGATGGGTTCTCGAGGATGGGAAGGGTGGTCTTCGGCTGCAAGGTCGTCTGGAGGAGGGCATGATGGTGATCGGGGAACGGCGCTGGAGGGATGATAATGCGGCTTGGCGATGTGAATCGTTGTAGGGCGGAGGAAGGCTGGTTGGCGTGGCTGTTAGGGTGGCGGTAGGCTGCAAGGCGAAGGGTGGCGGTTGCCTGGGTGGAGGCGCAGATCTGGGTAGCTGTCGAAAAAAAATATGAAGATGTTGGGAAGGAGGCTTTGGTGTGGGGTTGCATGGAGGGAGTGGGGTCGATGTCTGCGATGATGGATTAGCGTGCGTGCGGAGGTAGATCCGGCTTTAGATGGAAAACAGTAGAAGTTGAAAGCAAAGGGCGAAGATGATGTGGGTGGAAAAATAATTTGTGAGGTATGCGGCTATGGTAGGAATAAGAACAGAGAGAGGTTGGGCGAGAGAGTGAGGTAATAGGTAGATATATTTACCTCATTTCAATTGAACGGAAGAGTAGCCAGCAAAATCAAAGGATCAAAAATAAAGGAAGGAGTTTCCAAACGAATAGCACGTTTGAATTTGAAAAGGTCAGAGACTAAAATAAATGGATACGGATAGCACGTTTGAATTTGAAAAGGTAAGAAAGTGGAAAGTCACAAATTTTGTACCGTTACAATGGAACGTTTTATTATTTCCGTCGCGTACCGGACCTCAAAATAAAGAAATAAATATACCGCTGAGATCAGCATGACGAGACGATCAAAACAGTATACAAATATTGGTGGTACGATCATCCGATCAAAAGTCGATAATCGGTACCGAAAATGCTGCTATTCAGCCAGAATTAAGATAAACGGAGTAATAGACATCCAAATTTGACGAAACGAAAGATAACATCTCACTTAGAAGATGATTTACAAATTTTCTATGTAAAAATATTTTGGTTTGGAAAACATTTTATTATCACTAATTTTAACTGATTAAATTGAAGGAAATTTAGGCGCGAAATAAATTTTCATATTTTCGGACGAAAATTTACCAGTTGCTATGTTTAATTAGACGCATTCCAAATATCAAATTTATTTTTAAAATTTTATCGTTTAAAATTTCACAAAATCCAATTAATTAAATAAATAAAACCACTGAAATTTACGGGTCGTTACACGCCGCTACCACCCCCATGGTCTGACCACCACCCCATCATTTTTCCCAGCCTCTCTGGTCACTCTCCTACCTCCAGGAAGAGTCTCGACACCCACCATCAAGTAGGTCGCCAGAAATCATCGAAATTTCATTTTCTGGTTAAACCAGAATTGCTATCAATTCCCTCTACTAAAACTTCAATTTTAGTTTCAAAAATCAATTTTTGTTTTAAGCATTTGATTCATATACCTTAATCAAAGATTCTTGATAGTTTATATTTTGACTTATTTTTAGTTTTGATCAGTAGACCTGGTTTCCAGAGTCAAAAATAATGTTATTTGACTTAAGTACAAATTTAAAACTAAAGCTTAAATTTAAAAAATCAAGTTTTGATTTGCATATTAAGTTTAAACAGAGACAAGATCAAGGATTTAAATTTTATTTCTTTTAAACCAAAACTGGGAAACTGGAAGATAAATGCAGAGAGTACACAGATGAAACCATACATGCATATCATACATTCATACATATACAGAGAAAAGCACTAATATATTCATGCATTCAAACATAATAGTTCCAGAGATTTCATGCAACCAGATTACTACTTAAGTTATTTTAATAGAAATGTTACTCACAGTGTTTGAAAATGAAGAACAGAGTATCCTTTTGAAAACAGGCTTTGAAAGTTGCTAACTGGAAAATTACTTGAAAGATGCTAACTGATTTTCCTGTTGGCTTTGAGTTGAACTAAAACTTTAGTTTGTAAATGTCTTTGAAAACCTAAAAATGAGAAATGCTAAGTTTTCTTTTTGGCAAACGAAATGAAATGGAAAAGATCAAGGAAGATTGATAAATAGACATATGCTTACAGGTATTGTTTTTATTGCCTGGTACAAAAATTCAGAGATATTTTTCTCTTTATCTATCAGGTAGATTTGGTTTTGGGGCTGAGATGATTTTTGAACAAATTCGAATGGACTAAAGTGTTGCTAGCATTTAATGCTTGGTCCTTTATGTCTACTAATTATCTTTTGCTTCAAATTTCGTATGTACTTATGTTTCATGGATGTGTTATATTTTCACATCTTGCCTGCAAATATACATGTACTATATGTTCATACATATCTTATTTTCCCTTTTACTTGTCTGGTTTGTCTTCTTACTTGTTTATATTTTGCCTTACATACCTAAGCTTACAGATATATATTTTTTCCTTGCCTTCGTTTTCTTGCCTCATTTTAGTGTTACAGCCTACATACTTATGTGTTTCATCTATAGTTTATTCTCTTGCCTTCAAGTGTGCATATATACTATTGTCTACAGCCTGCAACCTATTTATTTTCCAGAATTTCAAGTGTTTACTTATGTCTATATATTATAACTATGCTTCTATTCTAACTTATCTTCTTATGTTTATATATATAGACTTATTTTCTAGTATCCCTATATATATATATATATATATATATCTATGTATTGTTTATATCTTTTTTTAAGCTCAAGTAACAAACACTTACTTTATATACATATTTTATTTTAAAGTTAAAACTTTATTCTTATACTTAAACTATTAAATTCTTAGTCTACCATTATTTATTTCTATCTCTCTCTCTCTCTATATATATATATATATTGTTTATATTTATGATTTACATTTTAGAGAAAACAAAACAAAACTATGTGTGTATATATATACAAATAAAAGCATATACATATATATATAACAACATTTTTACTTTGAAAATAACACTTCTATATTTTAAATCTATTTATATTTATATATAAGAAAATACAATAATAATGTTATTTGAAAATAACAATTTGTCATATTTAAATAATTTATAAAGGAGATTATACATTCCTATTACCATTAAAATGAATTAATATATCATATTTAAAACAAACCCTTTTAATTAATCTAGAACTTAAGCTAAGATATAATTTAATCAATTAACATTTATCTTAAATATTTTAAAACCATATAGTTATTTATTTAATAGCTTAATATTAAATTAAAATCGAATTTCCAAATTATCAAAAATATTAGAATTATAAAATAGTGAAAATTAGGGTCACATCCCTAAAACCAAACGTAATTCACAAAAACTCCTTCCGTTCGAAACTTTATAAATCCGGTCCCTATTTTTGTTTCGGCTTAATTCTTTTCCATAAATACCCTCGTTTATACCGTGCTTCATTTTATCTATCTGTGATTATTTGGTTTATATTGAACGATAAAATTATCTTTGCTTAATGATTTATCTGTTTGCAATAAAAGATTTTTACTGAAATACCGTGTAAGTTCGTTTTCTGCAACTATTTGCAATAGTTGCAGAAATGTCTGCAACTATATGCAATAGTTGCAGACATTTCTGCAACTATTTGCAATAGTTGCATCTGCAACTATTTGCATTTCTGCAACTATATCATATAGTTGCAGAAATGTCTGCAACTATATGCAATAGTTGCAGACATTTCTGCAACTATTTGCAATAGTTGCATCTGCAACTATTTGCATTTCTGCAACTATATGCAATAGTTGCAGAAATGTCTGCAACTATATGAAATAGTTGCAGACATTTCTGCAACTATTTGCAATATTTGCATCTGCAACTATTTGCAATAGTTGCATTTCTGCAACTATATGCAATAGTTGCAGAAATGTCTGCAACTATATGAAATAGTTGCAAACATTTCAGCAACTATACCATATAGTTGCAGAAATATCTGCAACTATATGTAATAGTTGCAGACATTTCTGCAACTATATCATATAGTTGCAGAAATATCTGCAATTGTTTGCAATTTTTATATATTTGAAAAAAAATCGAAAATGTTCAATATTTGCTGAATTGTTTGCAAATATTTGAAATAATTGCAGATTTAATACAAATTTAAATTTTTGGTATCAACAATGGATCTCATTTTAAAGATCATAAAATTTGCGATTTTTTGGTGAAAACGTTATGTTGATCCGGTTTTTGTAAATAAAGTTATACACGTTTGAAAAGTTAAAAACATAAAGGGTATTTCGGTCTTTCTGCGTGCGTGAATTTGAAAACAGGGAGCGGAAACGTAAATGTTGGTTGGGAAGGATGTTTTCTCTATTTTAAAACTTGTTAGGGATGTGAGCCAAACTTACCCTATAAAATATGCCTTATTAGTTAAATTTACAACAAAGCTCACCTATTTACAATATATATAAATTAACATACATTATAAATAGAAAACAATTTATTTAGCTTTTAAAAGATAAATTCTCAATTTAAATGTTTATTAAATGAAGAATTATCAAATCAATTTGAATTTTATCAACAAAAATAATCAAATCAATTTAATATCTAATGCAGATTATTAAATTGATATTGTCAGAAATTCCGGGATGTCACATTCCTCCCCTCTTAAAAGAATTTCGTCCCCGAAATTTAAAACAAAGGTAATTTAATAATCTTATTAAAAGTTAAATTTTAAACACAAGCATATATCAAACATATGCTAACAATCATAGCAACCAACTCATCCAATCAAACAAATCTAACTATCCAGACAAAATTCTGGATAGAGTTCTCTCGAGTTTCCCAAGTATAAACATCGGGATACTCGCTCTACAGAATCCAAACAAAACTATATTACTGTGCTACGGAGCTCCTATTCATCTAGATCTACAAAACAAAACAGATATCAGACTACAGACGAGTCTGACTCAACAACGAAACCCTCTAGAACTGTTGGTTCCAAAACCAAAGATGGTTCATACACGTACTCCCTTAGAGATACGTGAAACACATCGAATTTCAGTTATCCAAACCGACAATTCACTCCAGAACACCAAACACCTAACCTCTCCAGAACACAGAGAAAATCCAAGATATCTCGGAGCTGACTCCCCAGTCTTGTAACGACCCGTATTTTTACGGATTGAAAAGTTCGTAAAAATCTGGAATTTTTAGCGTTGTTAAGTCGTTTCAGATTTTGGGCAGAATTTTGTTTAAGTCCTAGGTCGTATGGGAGTCAAGTCGTAGAGTGGCTTAGGTCGTGGAGTAGGATTAGGTCGGAAGACCGACTTAAGGATTTAGACCGACCTAAGTATTTGACCGACTTAAGGATTTAGACGACTTAAGGTAATGGGGTAGGTCGGCGACGACCTAAGGAAGCTGTGGTAGCAGTGGAGCGACTTAAGAGTTAGGTCGTATGATAGCTTAGGTCGTGTAGGAAGTTATGTCGTAGGTGACCTAGGGATTGGAATAGGTCGTGTGGAAGTTAGGACGTGTGGGGGTGGCTGAGGTCGAGTGACCGACTTAAGGTAGTGACCGACCTAAGAGTTAACGGCATAGGAGTGGCAACCTAAGGAAATGGGCGAGCTAACGACTTAAGAAAATTAAGTCGTTCGAACGACCTTAAGAAGTAAGTCGTAAGTCGTATCCCCTGTTAAGTCGGAGGCCCTGCTAAGTCGTAAGTCGTAGGGTTGTTAAGTCACTAAGTCGTCCAGGCGACTTAGGGGGGGAACGCGCACTTGTGTTAGGTCGTATACGTACGTTAGGGCGTGTGAGTGTTAAGTCGGCCACAGTTAAGTCGTAGGTCAGTTACCTAGTTAAGTCGCGCACTTGTTAAGTCGTAGGTCGCGCGCGCATTCTTAAGTCGTAGATCGTTGAAGCTGTTAAGTCGTAGTATTTTCCTAAGTCGTAGGTCGTGGCTCTATAGGTCGTGGACGACCTAATTCCGAGTGACGACTTAAGAAAGCGGACGAGTTAAGGAGGATTTCAGCTATAAATACTCGTCCATTTCTCACTTTTTGGGATCCGGATTTTGAAGCGACGAAGTGCTGCCATTTTGAGAGCTCGACTTCTTCACTTCTTCACTTCTTTTCTCCACTCTAATCTAGTGATTCCTTCAATCCATATCGAAGATAAAATCGAAGATCGAAGAGCTTAGATTGAAGATCTACATTCTTCGAAGAGAGATTTCATCGTTTGAAGCGGATTCGTGATAGATCGAGTTAGATCCTTTGCTGTCCAGATCTGAAGTGTGTTGCTTTTGGGTTGTTTAGGTGATTTGGTGAGTGGTGATTATCTCTCACACGGATCCAAGGGAGTATATCGGATCGTTGGCTTGATTTGGTGTTAAAGTAGTGATTTCTATGCATTTTCCTAATCTTATGTGTAGATCCATATAGATCCATTGTTCATGATGATTTGACAACCATTTTTCTACATGTTAACCTATGCAAGTTCATTCATCAAGATTATAGAGATATTGCTCCTGTTTTCATGCTTGTTAGACTTTCAACTCTTTATTTACGAAATTGCCATTATTTTTAATAATGTTCATTAGATCATATTTGAATGCTTGTTTACTTGGATTAATGTTTGACTTGATTGATTGCTATGAATTAGATGATTGATGATTTGATTTAGACAAGATGGTCGAAGATGATTCAAAAGCTAAGGGAAAGGCTCTTGAATTGGAAAAGTTGCACGTGGCATATGTAGCGGATGATGAAGCTCATATGGATAGATTTGATGATGATGTTGAGATGAGACTTTGCTATGATGATGATGAGGCGAAGTATGATATGAGATAGCCTTGGTCTAATCCAGACGGGATCATTCCAAGCATGTTGATAACTCGGTGAAATGGTTCGAGTTGAGGATAATAGTTTGCTCGAGAGGCGCTTGAGCTAGTATGGAAATAGTCGTCGAGGAGGATGACTAGAAGGCTGAGATCTCATCGTTGTTGAAGGTTCTAGCATGCTCAAAGCAAGAGTACGTTGGGAAGATTCGATAGTCCCTGAAGGCTAATGACTGATAGTCAAGTACTCTGGGTAGATTCGATAGTCCTAGGCACGGGTCACGATGACGTGCAGAGTTATGTCTAGAACCGGGGTTTCCATTAGCCCTTGACGGACGGCTGAAAGAATGTGCCGGTCATTCAATTAACGATGATATCGAGGGAATGATAACAGTGATAGCCAGAGTCATGGATGTTTGGTTGTATCGTCATTCGGTCTCAAGAGCAGTGTTTTCTGGGTGCTTATCTGATCTTGGTTTAGGCCTTGTGGGTTTGTACTTGGAAAACATCGCCCTTGACTCGAGTGATAATTGCTTTACCTTAAATTGTATGCTTTACTATGTTTGCTTCTACTTAGTGTGTGTTTGGGAGCTATCACTGTAGAAAGAGGTGGAGTGGGAGGGTTGTATTCCTATTCCTTTTCCTTTATGCTCTTTTGGTATGTTGTTAGTTAATTTACTGCTCACTAAGACTGTTGCCTGACTCAGGGCTTTATGTTTTAACTCTTATTGCCTTGGGTTGTTCGTCCATTTTGGGACGGGCAGACTAGGTAGCAGGTGACAGGTGCTGTTCTTGCTTTCCACGATGCTGATATCGAAGACGAGCTGGAGGCTTGCATATTATCTTCTTACTATATGTACTGGGTGTTCCGCTATTTGTATATTCTCTGAGTGATATGTAGTGAGGCTTGATGTATTGACTATTCAGATGTTTGTATCCAACTATTATGAATTTTTATTGATGAGATTCTATTCTGTGAAGCTTCACTATATATATATTCTATTGTATTTTGTCCATGCGCTGTGAGTAATACGATAGATTCTGTTGTTTTTAATTTACCCTGGCAATCGTCCATGGCTGCCTGGCACACTTTACAGCGCACTATCTTTAGATTTGGTGCAGGGGTCATGGGCGGTCGTCACAAGTCTTACCAAACTATACAGCTCCTTGAATCAGAGAAAACTTACTCAAAGTCAAATTCCCGACTTCGAAATCCAAATTTCTCCGTCTCTTATCCACAAAACTCATCTAACGGTCCTGGCTGCCTTCATCCCTACCGATGAGCTTATCCTTCGCTGATTCCTCAAAAATGACTCATCACAATGATCCACTCACAATCAATCCAAGAACACAGCCTCTACTATCATCAGTAGAAAACAACTTCTCCTATCCGAAAAAGAAAAACAGATGCACTCCCAAACTGCTTCCGCTGCATAACTCTGATCTGAGTAGATGAAATGCTGATGATACACTCAAGCACAACTAGACAACACATCCCAAAATATGGTTCAACAGATCCATAAAGAGAAACTCAGAAATTTCGAAAGGTCTCTGACAAGCCAAGAGAACACTCATCAATCGCAAGTCACTTTTGCGATCAACCCAATCCAATATCCAAAGAAAACTGTTCTCTCTTTACCAATCAGAACAGCTTAAGCTTATCTAGCCAATCCATCGAAGAAATGGGTCCACCCTGCTGCTTCTGAACTTCACTTTTAGAAACTGCTGACAGATGACCTCCTGCATACACACAGAACAATCTGAACTGCGACACTGCCACTGAAGTCAAAGACTTCCTAATCCAAACTCCTCGAGAAACTCAGGCCTCAAAGCCAAACAAAAACATCCTGCTGAACACAGTCACAACACCGAAGCAGACACACTTCCTTAAACTTGTTCCCAAGAAAATCTTTGGAGACATCCATAGTCACTGCGTCTCATCACATAGCTACTACATCTTAAGGGATCAAGATACCATCGCTTACTTCTGCTCAACTGTCAGAATCCAAATCCTACTCATCCATATTGCACTTAAAAAAATGGACTCCGAACCCTAACAGATATCCTCAAAGATTGGTGAAATCCTTACACCGCAACAAAGCTCACTCGAGACGGTATTAGATCTACAGTCTCGACAAATACACTTCCAACCATTTGTAGTCGTGTTACACACACCACTACCCTATCTACCTTTATAACTTATATTGGAAAACCCGAACAGGTAACCCAACAGATAGGTAGAAATAAATAAATAAATATATATATATATATCAAAATACAAATACGCTCTCTCAAGAAAGACACCACTCCAGAGCTTAGGTATTCGCTCAACCTATGCTCTGATACCAAGTGTAACGACCCGACTTCCTATGCCCAAAAAGTCGCACCATTTTTAAGAAAGAAAGGGGTGAGAAATAGAAAAGATAGAGAAGAAACAGAAAACAATATCAGAATCTCAACAGCGGAACGAATGAAATATAATATATCACATACGAGATTACATATTATCATATACATCAGAGTTACACAGATAATACAACACATACTAGACAGTTATAAACACATGTCTAGTTAACACAACTCAAATACAACACAGAGACACCAACACAGCAGAACATGCTATATATCTACAACGTTGAAGCCTCATGCTCCATTGCTCCTCCAAAATTTGTCAAAGCTAACCTGAATCCCTTGGCTACTCATAAAATTTTGAGTACCCGAGAGTTTAAGAAAAATAGAAATAAACTCCGGGTCAGACATGGGTTTGGTATGAGTAACAGGTTAAAGTTGCTTAACTTTAAAAATCCTTTGAAATAAAAGGTATCACGTAAGACTTCCCATACATAAACATGGAAAAGTTTTTACCTTACGCTAACCAAAACTTTTATAGGAAATTCAGTGATATTATGATAGGTTTAGGGTTTTCAAGTAAATAGAAAATAGCCGAAATTGTTACATTCATTAAATTCCAACATACTAGCCAAAAATGTGGGTAATACAATCAAATCCGATGGCACTTATTAGATTTTGGATTCCATACAATGGCAGGGCTACTGGGGTACCGCCTGTCACAGTATGTGGCCTAGATCAACGTACCGAGGAATACTCCCAATCCCCTACAACATAAGGCCGGAACATCCCTTACTGGATAATTCCCGGATAAGAAACCCCGCGGTTGGCACGACCTACCACACACTAAGCCGAATAAAAAGGGACTCTAGATAGGGGAAATCTCATCCTACTTGGGTGCTACCCACTAACCTTGCTGCACCTCCCCTATTTTAGCCATTCCCGGTTGATGAGGCTTGAGGTCACGATTACCTTAACAGAACTCATCACTTAGAATGCTCATCGTCCACCTAACAATGTTCTGAAAGCATTCAATCCATAGAAGTTCGTTCCGGGTTCGAACGAAACCGAAGGCATTATCTCGTTACACTCATTTTGGAATCACCCTCAGAGTTAACGACAATAACCCTTGCATAAGAAAGAAAGAAGGAAAAATTGTCTATCTAAGACAAAACGTGAATGAAGATAAGTGAGAGAAAATGTTTTAAAAGAAAACAATAAAACCCTTTCAATTTCCTCCTTTAATACCTTCCTTATTTAGTTCCAAAATTAAATCACCAAATCCTATTCCATCCTCTTCGTATATTTGGTAGAATAAATAATGAGAAATGACAAAGTTCATTTCATAAATGATATTTAAGTGATTCATAAAAAGGAGATTTATTTCCCCTTTTTTAGTTCCTCCTTTAGATTTTCAAATCACATTTGAAACCTATCCCCTTTTTCATCAGGCATGTGGGCCTCAATGAAAAATTCCAACAAAAAAATTAGCAATTAATCTATTTAAGTCCAATTTAAATATTTTATTGATATCGAATTTCAATACGCGCATTTATAACTTTTATAGATGCACTTTATTAAGTACTAATTCAAACAAATCAAATGAATTTTAATGATTAATATTTCATAAATATTAATTAATTTAATTAATTTACAACAATTTATAAATTAATCAAATCATGTGGTTCATTCAGAGTATTCATCATTATGATTGCGTGACTCAAAAATGTAAATTCGGTCAACGGTTAATATCGTACTATTAGAATATTAATGTTCACACGTCACTTAGCGGTGGTGTGACATTTTGGCTAAATTTATCGCTTACACATCTTTTGGTAAAATCCAATTTTACTTATTATAAGCGGTACCTCATAGTGACAATTATTTACACCAATTCTCTTTGTCAAAACTATATCACATTAGAACTTATGTAATTTGGTAATGGTCAAAATTCCAATATCGTCCACATTCAACTTTATAATCCAAACACAAAGTCCTTAGTTCAATAATAAAAATTATTATTAACCGAACTGCTCTGGCCAGAGACTTTGACTATGAGTTGACATAAGTTGACCGTGATACTAACCTCGTATAACTAAGGAGGCGAATCCTCTCTTGAATACTGTTTCACTTCCAATGCTTTCACTCGACCCAATTATAGTTGTTCGATAGACATCGTGCCACGATTTAACTATAATTAAAGTGGAGTTTCCATATTGAAGATCAATAGTATTCTCAAGTCGAGCGAACTGTGTAAATTGGTTACATCGATATTCTCTGCTTGGCCTCAGTTATATTAACCAACAGAAAACTATCGAGTGAGTCATTCCATAGTTATCCAATAACTATCAGTACGTATCCACTTGTGCCCCCAGGAGTCATGAGTAATGCACTGCCCAACATTTGATGGGCGTTACATACTCTAGCCTCAACGGATGTATCGATATCTAGACTCGATACATCTTAACTTAAAATATTTAAAATGTATATTTATTTTCATTGTGATAAATTACTCATGGTTACAACACTTTGTAACTACTATCGCAAAACATACCATTTATAGATTTTCTATTAAATACGCTGTTAATTAAATTAATTTATTAATATAACACATTATATCAAGTATATATAGAAAGAAAACACCTTTTTGTTTGAGCAAGATTGATCATTAAATTAGATATATGTAACAAATTACATAATTGTCCCTAGGGCATACCCCTAACTCTATTACATAGATCTATAGAAGCGGTGCATAAAGGTGGAAGCTGTCCAAGTGCATGTGCGTATGGGGTCCATGTCACAGCATCACAACCGAGTACATTAAACTCATTGCGGTAGAACATAACAGTACGTCTAGGAGTATTCACCATGCTCTTCGGCCTAATCCATCTACAAGAGCAAGGTAATAAAAATTAGGGAGAAAAACATATGTGTGTAATCAAATAGTGCAGTAAATATACCTAGCACCATACGGCAAAGATAAATCAACTTCCGCTCTCTTCATTGTTATTCTCTCGACCAGAAGATACGACCAAGACCATAGCTACAAACATGAAGATGCATAAAAAACAATGCATATGTATATACAATATATGCATATGAAGGGGAAAAATGTGAATACCTGAATTAGAGTCAAACAGCCTCCAATAGATGCGCTCTCCTACAAAGCGATCCTAGTCAGCTCGGTGTACGTATACGCTAGAACCGCACTACCCCATGAATACTGACGACATACATCAAATTCCTCTATGAAATGAAGCCATCTAAGCCAGACACGGGTCTTCAAATGATCACATATCAAACGCGAAGTGATGATATGCAGTATAATAGCTCGAGCTTGCTGCTCAATTTGAATCTGAGAAGCGTTGGCTGGAATATCCCCCTCAAGCTGCTGCCAGGACCAAGTGGTAACTATCATCTCATTACCCTACCACTGCTCGGGGGGAAGAGATAGACCTAAGAGCCTTTCTCACATCGACAGGTAATCAGCTGGCTCCGGATTGCTCAATGGAGCACCATCTATTGGTAAACCAAGCAACACAGCAACATCACCCAATGTGATGGCCATATCACCGGCTCTAAGATGGAATGTTGATGTCTCCAGCCTCCATCTATCCACTAAGGCAGTGATAAGGTGACGATCCAATTGGGTGTAACCCAATCGATGTATAAGCAAGAAGCCAACTCTATCTAACAACTTTAGCACACCAAGATGAGAGGAAGTCACTGTCCTGAGCGTCGATGAGTGATCAATATTTTAACTGCATTTTATTTCTGTCAAAAAAAATACAACATATAAGCATTACTAATAATAAAAATCAATGTATATTGGTATTACAAAAGAAAGTGCATTATCGCCATCATAGCGTTGCGCTCGATCGATGACGTGCTTGCAAGTATAAAACGCTACCGTCAATCGGTTCGGTCCGGGTAACATCTCGGTGTAATCTACAAAAAATGTTGACTATTTGAATGTTGTAAAATTTCGAATTCTAGTTGCCAATTAACAGTTTCAAATTCAATTACAAATCGATGTTTAACAACATAAAGTCAAGTAATTTGTGAATTACAAGATGAAACAACTATTATAAAGCTAAATAGCCACTACTCCTAACAATTTCAACATCACCAAACCCTAGATTGTAAACTAAATGATGATTGTTTATAGAATCGATACCTATAGAAGCTTCCTGTGTCGACGAACTAGCCATGGTTCAATTTTTAAAAGAAATAAGCAAAAATAGAGTTAAGATTTTAATTTTGGAAAATTGAAAAAGTGGATTTCGGTTTTGATGTTTGGGAGAGAGTTGGAAAAGTGAGGAGGAAGAGTGGGGCTGCAGTTTTGTATATGCAGAGGTGGCAGATGAAATTGCACCAACTGGTGCAATTTCAAATGCTGCCCATCTGTTTTTATTTTTTTGCCCCAAATTTAACTAGAGCTATTTGAAAGAGCGCCAGTTATAAATTCATGAAAAAAAATGTTTCAACTGGTACAATTTGAGATTGCGCCAGTATCTTCTGCCCAACTCACCGCTGAGTTGGCCAAAACAGAACTATGTTTGTAAACAGTTTTAAAACAAGGCTCTTTGCGTAATAAGTTTGTAAAATAGGGCTAAATCAAAAAAAATTCCTATATTATATACATAGTTTGATTTTAAATAAAAAAATAATAATAATTTATTATGCATATAATGGTTTGTGGCGGGGGGTTGTGGGAACAAGTGTTGCATGTTATGTACAAGGTTTGGTAATTGAAGAGAGATTGTCATTTTTTATTTCTACTTTTAGCCCTCTATCTAAGATTATAGCTGAAGTCATAGATTTTTTCATACTTGGTGAAAAGATATTTCTTAGAAGGTTATTTCACTTTACATTCAACTAATTATATTTAAATATCATATATCAAGTAGGTACTTGATAAATTTTGATATTTGGCATGCAGTGTTCTAGGAGGATATTGGACTTTTGAAGAAGACGGGTTTAGACTTTACTCAACTTATATTTTGCTTTCTTTAGTAAGGTCTTATTGTAAAACTGCATCACCGTATATTTTCTTAGAAAATTATGTACTAAATGTTACATATGATTATTGTTTATTTTATGCAAGAAGTTGGTGTAACTTTAATTATGTTGAATATGAATATTCTAAAATTATTAGATTACATTTTTTGTGTTGTTCTAATTGAGCTATGTTTTTGCATACAAATTTTCATAGCCAGTGTAAGTGCTGTATTGGGTAAAATAATCTAAGGAGAGAATATTGCATTTTTAAAACGCTGCAAAAATTAGAAATACACTGATAAAAAACACTGCGATAAGTAATAAAACACTGTCCTAATATATAACAGTGTTTTAGAAATGATGTTAAAAATTTAAGAAAGTTTTAGAAACGCTGCGATAAAAACAAAAACATTGTAATAAACGTATAACATCGTTTTGTAAATGATGCAAAAACACCTAACAAAGTAGAAACTCTACCGAAAACTAAAATGCAACAAGATAAGAATGCTACAACAAATTTAACATAACTACAAGAGAAACTCTATAAAAAAATATACAAGGAATGGCTGTCAACTCCTTAGAAATGAAAGATGATGTAAGAAAAGTCCCTCCCGGATATGTTATGAAAATTAGGTCTCTATTTTTAGATTTTGGCTAATTTATACTGCTTTTACCCCTAAAAAGGATGCTAAGTCGATTTTCTGAAAGAGGACAATTTGGTAAAAAAAATAACAAAATAGGGACCTAATTTACATGGGTTTATGAGCAGGGAATTTTTGTGCATGAGCTTTGAAAATAGGGACCTTTGGTCCAAATCCCCAATAATATATTATACAACATAAAAAATAACCCTGTTAAAGGTTTATTGTCTGCAGCATATAGAAAAGTGTTGTTTTATTTTACGGATCTATTACCACATGTCGTTATACAACGTTCTTTATAACATTGTAAAAAGATTTCACATCGTTTCTAAAATGCTGCAAAAAGTCTTTTTTGTTGTAATGATTACTTATGAATCATAGCAAAATGTAATACAAATAAAATCAAATAGTATAGTATTATTTCGAACAATATTTTATATAGGAGTTAAGTACATGCATACATGGAATCAAATTACATAATTACGTGTAGGCATACCTCTTAACTCTATCATATAATAAATGGTATAAACCACATATAATAGTGGATTATTGAGTGAAGTCACTTATACTCAGAGCAATCTCCACCACACATGATGCTTGCGTCTACGCTTCACTACCTTCCTCTTTGCTCACAACCACACTTCTAAACCATAACCATCTCGCCTCGTTGTTTAACTTGGGATTGTCCAACCATCTAGCCCTTCTCCACTAAAACAACTAACTTAGGTTCCCTAGAAAACTAGAGCAAGGAGTACAAAAGTGATTTGATCTGCTCCCAAGTGATATAATTTACTAACTAACTTTAGGTTTTGAAAATAGAAATTAATAATAGTGGAAATTAGCCACAAGGGCCTCTTTAGCAAGTGGAATTAGTTTCTAGGACACACAACTGAAATAATTACTTTTAAGGACAAAACACAAAATAATTAGTTTCCAGTGCCTAAAAACCTATGAAATTATGTCCTTGAAAGCAATTGGACTGCTGACTTTGTCCTTGAAAGTAATTATTTTCCTGACTTTGGCCTTGAAAGTAATTTCTTTGAATGTGTGTCCTAGAAACTAATTGGACTGCAAAGTTTGTCCTTCTTGTGAAATGCCCCTTAATAATATATATGTGTGTATGTGTGTGTAACACACATACATGTATGTAGTTATGTATGTACCACCTCTTTAATGGTTTTGAAATAGGGACAGTTTGGCATAGGTCCCTAACAAGTTTCAAAATACACAAAAACCCCAGTATTTTTTTTTGTAAATTTGGTCTCTAGAATTAAGTTGCTAAATAATTGCATACACTTATGCAATTATTCAGTGGATAATTATAGACATTTATGCAATTATATCAAAAAATTGCATACATTTCCGTAATTATTCACTGAAAAATTGCGGAAAATTCCGCAATTATTCAATAAAAAATTGCGGTAATTTACGCAATTTTTTCAAAAAATTGCGTAAAATTCAGCAATTATTCACCAAAAAATTGCATAAATTTATGCAACTTTTGGATATAATTGCATAAATGTCTGCAATTATTCGGTGAATAATTGCATAACTGTATGCAATTACTTAGTGACTTAATTCCAAGGACCTAATTTACATACTTTTTTTTACTGGGGTTTGTTAACGCTAAAAATGTATGCTAACACCCCGGTGTGATTTGTGATATAGCGAAAGCACCACCCGTTGGTACGGGAACTAAAAGTAAGCAGAAAATAGCAGAAAACAGTAAGAAGACAATAGTTTTATAGTGGTTCGGCTCAAAGTCAAGCCTACGTCCACTTAATCTCTTCTATCACTGATTCGATTACAAATTTTACAATAATCCTTAGATTACAACACGATGAAGACAAGTAATTAGAACTTTGATGCAGAAAAGCTCTTTTGATTCATGTTGAATGAACTTGATCTTTTCCGAAGATTCATTGAAGTATCCTTTGCCTTTGAAGTGTTGGAGTCGGTAGAGAAAACAGTAGAGTCTTGGCGTTTCAGAAAAATCGTCCCTCTTCAAGTGCGGAGTAGGCAGGGTATTTGTAGGAGAAACTGGGCTTAGGTCAGTTATGTTTTAGGTCGTGAACGACCTAAGAAGTTGTGACTTAAGAGCCATCACAAGGTAGCTTAAGTCGTTAACGACTTAATGGAACCATTCTGGACGAGATACAGGCTGTGAGCGACTTAGCATATGTAGTTCAGAAGTTATCTCGGTTGGTTTAGGTCGTTAGTGACCTAAAGGAAGAGGCAGTGTGCATGCGGCTTAACTCTGGAGCTTGCTAGGTCGTTAGGTCACTCTCTCTTAGCTCGTTAAGTCGCTCTGTGCTTTAGGTCGTTAGGTCGTTAACCTGTTAAGTTTAGGAGTCTTTAGGTTACTAAGTCGTTGCTTCCTTATCTCGTTAGGTCGCAGGAGTCTTTCAGGTTGTTAGGTCGCTGGAGTTCCTTACCTCGTTAGGTCGTGCCGTATTGAGCCACTTTGTGCTATAGGTCGCTAGGTCGCTGCCTTGTTATAGATCGTTAAGTCGCATATGCCTTGGATAGTTAAGTCGCTTATTCCCTTAAGTCGTTGAGTTGAGTAGGTCGCTAGGCACTGAATAAAAGAGGGTTAACACTTGCCCCTCGAAGTATACGCCTAAGAGCTAGGTCATGTGCTTCGATATCTCTTAAATCGCGCCATCCTGAGTCGTTAAGTCGTGAACGACTTATGAGAGAGTTAGGTCGTTCGTGCCGATTCGTGTTCCACTGCCCCTGTATATAAGTCGCTGAGATCACTCCTTCTTCTCTTTACCTGTTCTAATACTCTAACCCGCCTTTGAAGAATTTCCAAGCTCTCAAAGAAGAATTCAAATTAACCAGTCGTCGATCATCTCTACAATCAAACTACGTAAGTGAATTCCGACCATTATCCAACCACGACCATCACCGAATCGTGAATCCCCCATTTTTCGACCCTAATCCGATTTCACATGTCGCATTTCTCCATGAGTCATGTTACGATCGATTTTTGATCGATATTGGACATGTTGTCGCTGTATTCATGAGAGCACAGCAGTGCATCGGATTTATGATGGATCCGAGGCCATTTGAATCGGTTTTGGATGATCTAGTGGTGTGGAGAGATGGTGGATTTTATTGTAGAGAGGCTAACGGGTTATTGGGTTAACGGGTTAGTGGGTTAGGCGATTTGTTGAAAGAAGAGGAGTTAGTGAGTTAAGGAGAGTTAGGAAGTGCTCAACTTAGGAGCTTTGAACGACCTAGGGCTTAGCAGTTTGGACACGAATCGCACGACTTAACTTAATGAACGACTTAGCGACTTATCATCAAACTCTGAACGACATAAGGAACTGCGACTCATTTGACATGTGACTTAACGACTTAAAGCAGAACGACTTAAAGAATCAGCGACCTAACTTAACCTGTAGCATAGCTCTAACTCGTAGGAACATAACTGATGAACTTCATAACTAGAGCAGAGCGACTTAGGGAAGCCCGACCTATGTTAGGTCATTTGGTCATGAACTGGACGACCTAAAGAATCTCGAGCTAACTTAAGTCGTTCATACGACTTAAAGAATGAACAAGACTTAAACACTCATAGAATTTGACAGGGATTGATTGAATTTCCAACTTGAACTGCCAGAATGAACTACTTGAACTTGTTGCACTCTTTCACATATTATATTGACTTTTAAGCTAACAACCTGTTAAATACAACATTTGTAGAAAACAAGGACGAATATACTCATCATCGACTGCCCACATCGAGTGATGGATTAAGTCAAAGAGAAAATATTTTGCTTAAGTAAAATAATTTGAATCTAATAAAAAGTGAAATGTTGTGAATCAACTGACTTAAATGAAGCATCAACGCAAAAATCAAACATTTATAACTGCTTATCGCTGATTATTATCGGCATTGATACCGCACTTAGTTTTGATACAATAACAAGCCTTGAATCTTCCTGAATTGACGTGTGCCAACCAGTATAATTTCAAGCTTTACTTTATTTACTTGTTATTTCAGTAGCTTTCCACAACACTTCACAGGCTTTTAGGAAATGTGCACCTTCATATTTGAATATCCAGTTCCTTGTTTAGAATGGCTTCTCAACAAGTACAAGAAGAGATAGTAGATCGGACCGATGAAGTTTTTCCGATTGCTGACCCTTTGGATAATCCTCTAGAAAGAGTTCCAACTTCATTAAACCAACGGACCTTCAACCAGCTTTGTATGCAATTTGGCATTGCTGAAGCGGATACTCTGCTTCCTGGAGTAAATGACACTACCGACAGGCCGCCACATGGCTTCATTGCAGTCAATCGTCACATGTGTCTGAACGGAGCTATTCCCTCCTTCAACAACTTTCTTAGAACACTTCACCTCCGATTAACTATTTCTCCATTCCAGTTGCACCCTAATGGCTATGCCATTTTGATGGGGTTGTGCGTACTATTTAGGAGGACGTTTAACCGCCTCCCTAGCTTCGAGGAGATTTGCTACTTATGCTCATTCAGGAGGAACAAAGATCATCCTTCCATTACTCTGGTAAGGAGCGCTAGGAACCGCAAGCTAATTACGGATCTGCCCAAGAGCGCTCACGGGTTTTTAAACCATTTCTTCTATGTCCGTTGCCCCCCGGGATTCTACGGCATCTGGAGAGTAGGAAGTAAGACTACCTATCTCCGTTTACTTTATTTCTGAGCCTTTCAAAATTTGAGTCGTCAAGTGCTAACTTCATTCTTTACTTTTGCAGCACTTCCTCCTCCTTCTAAAGATTCTGGTCATAAATCAACTTTTGAAAGATTGAGTGCCATAGCTGCTAACGAGAGAAGTAATAAATTTCTACAGAGGAACGAATTTTTGCATCAATTCGGACTCTTACATTCCTCTCGATCTATTCAGTCTCTTGACGCCCCCAGTTCTCAAACAGAAGCGTCAGATGCCCCAGCTTCCACAGAGGAATCCGCATCGAAGGAACCCATTATAGAGACTTCATTAGTGAAATGCTCCAGTTCCGTTGACGGCGTGGGGTTATCTGGCAAATCTAAACTTCCCCCAGTTATTGAAGAAGAGGAACTTCCTCAACATTCTGGGAAGACTACTAAAGAGGCAGATGAGGAAGCTGAGAAAGAAAGTTTTATCACGAAGAATGTAAAGCGTGCTGAAGAGGGCACTACTGATATGACCCATTCCGTTGGGCATGATGGTGATGACATCTTTGGGGGACTGAGTAATTTTATGGTGACTTCCTAAGAGATTTTTAAAGATGATACCACCGCTTCTAAACTTGTCTCTCCATCAGTCGAAGCAACATCCGTCCTGCGACCAATCCCATTAACTCAGGAGTTGACTCCTGCTGCTAAAGCCGACATCACTCCTAAGCCAAAGAGTGGTTTGTAGCTTGATGTGCGTAGTTCGCACGCCACACACACTTAGGATTTTTGGCAATTATGCGCACTTGGCTTCTTTATTTTGGAGATTTCTAAATTTTGTCTCTTCTTTACTTTCAGGTTCTTCCATGGGACGCAGCGGCTCTTATTATGATGACTTTCAACGCTATTCAAGGCGTGATTCTTATGATACCAGGCACTATCTTCCTGCCCCTAGGGAGACTGATGAGGAGAGAGCAGCTAGGAAAGCTCATGAAAGGCAGGCTTATGAGGAGCGGTATGGAAGAAGAGATGACCGACACGACTCTTACCAAAGGGATGATGACTCCCACAAAAGAAAGTCTCATGACGGTAGGGGGAAGAGTCATATAGCTAAAGATCCAAGTAAGCGGGCCAAGCTTAGCGAAAAATTTACATCTGAAATTTCTCAAGTGCTCGCTACTTCTATCTCTTTAGACATCCCTTCTAGCTCTCCTGCCCTTAAAAGAGCCGATATTCAAGCAATCATCAATAGGCCTCCTTATCAAGTTGAGAAGCCTCCGCCTGCACTCCAAAGCCGATTTCCGAATTGGTGCTTGAAAGGAGTGCGTTTTGATCTGGACTTGGTTCCGATTGATAAACAGGCTATGCTGAGAAATCTTGACGCTGTCAAGCTTGATATCGAAGGAATATGTAACGATCCTGGATTTTTAATAAGTTTAAATTGATAATTAATTTAATATTTGAATAAAAAAAATTGTGAAATTAATTCGTAAAGTGATTTGAGTTTCTCCAAGATTGAATAAAAATATGTGTTTTATAAATTAATTGAGAAATGTATTTGAATTTAATAAAATGGATTTTTAAAAGTTGTGAAAATAATGAATGTATGCAAGTGTAAAATAAGGCAATAAGTACTAAAGTTAAAATACATATTTAAATTAGGAATAGAAATAGGTATATGTATGGTAAATTATAAAATATAAAGTAAACATTTGCTAAATTCTAACAACAAATTAAAATAGAAATTATTTATATTACAAGGCCAAAAGTATTTGAGTTAGAAATAAATAAAAATGGAAATGTATAAGGTAAACTATGTATAAAATATAAAAGTAAATACACTTAAATAAAATCTAACAACAAACTAAATTAGAAATTCATTTATCTTATAAAGTAATATTATAAAGATGAAGGGAAATAAAATAAAAATAGAAATAAATACATACAAAATAAAATATGAACTATTGAGATAAATATATAGGAAAATACAAGACAATTTGTAAGTAAGATAAAATAAATATTTAAAGTTAGAAATAATTTGACAAATTCCAACAGCATATTGACTAGAGAATCTCATTTAGATATACAAGCAAGAAGTCAAGGCAAAAAGAAAAGGGAAACAAGAACCATATACATTCAAGTTATACACATAAGTATGAAACACTTGAAATAATAATAAACATATGAATAAAGCTTGTAAAGGAAGACATCAAAATATCTTCATATATGTACGCAGCCGAAATGAGAGGAAAAAAAAATGAATTTGTACAAAGTTAATTAATGAATGGAACACCAGCCCCCATTTGCTAATAAAAATCTCTGCATAGATAGTACTGAAGGAAAATAATATATATCAACTTTGTACAACAAATTATAATCGACCTGTAACTTGCTTTCTTTATATCAACCTCCTTCATCAGTTCGTTCATCTTCAAAGCTGAGAAAAACTTAAGTAAACATTATCTTAAAAACTTCAACAAACCATAATACAATTCAATCAAACCAGAGAATCAAGATGAAGGCTTTCAACTGGAAATTTCCAACCTATGTTAAATATTGAAAAAGCTCTGTTCTTCTTCCTGGAAATCAAGTTGAGCAAATTTACCTGAGTTTGTGTATGTCCATCTTGATGTTTGTGTTAACATTTAAAGTATGCCATGATAAATGTTTGTTCAGTATGCTTGCATGTATATATATACATGAAAATAACTTTGCATGTCTGTGCATATGCAAATATACATTACTCTGTTGAATTACAGGTTTAAATCCCCTAAACTAAATTCGATATCTCCTCATATAATAAATGTTAGGTCTTGATCTCTAAACAAGAGATGATTGTAATAGTGTAACGTCATTTCTAGAAATAATTTCAAGTAAAAATATTGAGTAAATATTTTGAAAAGGAAAAAATACAGTGAAATCTCAAAACCATGTTAAAATTCGACTTTAATGATTTCTTGTTTCAGGTATATAATCCGATTCGTTATCAATATCTATTATTTTTAAAAGTAAAATGAGGATTTTTAAGTTGGTATTTTGGGAGAAATTGAATGATGAACGGGAATTGGGTTTTTATCAATTCTCGGCGATCGAGGGTTCTAGGGAAGTCGAGTTCGTTGCTGGGGCAGGCTCGTTGGTCGAGGAACTCAAGAAAATTGGTTGGAGAATTTATAGGTTGCCGAGGTGGCTGGGCGGCGGTGATATAGGGCTTTGAAACCTGGTTTGGTTGATTGGGTTTTGATGGTGTTTGCGGCGTCGTGGGTTGATCGGAATGATCCGGACCCGGGGGGATTGTGGCTCAGGGGTGTGACGTTACTTTGTATGGAATTGCAGAGGTTCTGGTGGCGTGGTTCGTCGGCGGCGAGGAGGTTTGTCAATTGGGTTTTGTTCCAGGTTTGCTCAGGATTGCTCGATCTTGATTTTGAGTTAGTATCGAAGCTTTGATGATCGGAATGGGTTCGAGTATCGATCGTCGATATGGGGAGGTGGTCGATGTTGGACGGAGGAGGCTGGAGCCATGGTGCATGTGCACCGTGCACTGTGCTTTTCTAATGATTTTTGGGTTGAAGCAGGAATAGTTTACTTGAGTTTTTCTCGAGTGATTCTGTGTTTTGATCGGGGTGGTTTAGGTTTGGACTCGAAGCAGTTGTTGCTAGTCTCGAGTCATTTGTACAACTACAGGTTTTTGTAAAACCTGACAGTTTGAATTTAAAGCAAAAATTTAAATAGAATTAAATGGTAAGATAGATTTAAAAACAAGTTTAAATCTAGTATGGAGTTTAGATTCAAATAAACTTTTAAATCTTAAAGTTTTAAAATGAAATTTGGATTTTAAATTAAAGTTTTAAATCAAGATTTTAAAAAAAAGTTTAAAATCAAAGTTTGAATCAAAATTAAAATATGGATTCAAATCTCTTTGAATCCAAATCTGAAAATTTAAATTAGTTTTAAATCTGAATGTGTTTTAAACAAGTTTAAATTAAATAGCTTTTAAAAGTATATTTGTTTTCAAACAAATTTTTAACTTGATTTTGATAAAATTCTTTTATAAAGGTTTTCTTAATTTTGAGTGAAAAGTTAAATAAATTGTTTTAACTTGAATTTTCAAGATAAAATGTAATGTATTTTAAAGCTTAAATTTTTAAATAAAAATTTAAGTAAGTTTAGTTAGAACTTTCTTATATAGGTTTATAAGTGGATATTTAAATTTGGTAAATGTTTAAATATATAATCATTTTGAATCTTAAAATCAACATGGAATTTGAATTTAAATTTAAAAGTGTAATGTTTAAAATACACTTAAATGTTAATGAAATCATTAATAAAGAAATTAATTATCTTAGAGATAATTAAGGTAATAAAATGATTTAAATTAATAATGTAATTATAGAATGATTTATTTAATTTATAAATAAACAATTTAGATTAATTTATAATTAGAAATGATTAATAATGAATTAATCTAAGATAATTTCTTAGAAAGTAATTAAAGAAATGTTATTAGTTAATGAAGATAATCAACTAGGAATTATTAAGTAATTAAATTAATGTGATTAATTTTGATAATTAATTAGATTAATTAATTAAGATAATCAATTGTAAATTGTTAATTACTTAATGAAAGCAGTTAAGGGGTTAATTAATTATGTAATTGGTTCAAAGGTTAATTTAATTAATATGATTAATTAAGAATAATTTAATCAATGAAGGTGATTAATTAATTAATTTATATCAAATGATTTGTAATTAATAAGTTAGGATTGGATAATTAATTCATAAGCAATTAATTTAATTGGAAATTAATTGAATTAATTAGGATTAAACAATTAATTAATCCTGCTTAATTATAAACGATTATTGAATGCTGGACCTTACTTATGAATGATTGTATTGTATGAGATGCCTTGAATTGATTGTCCTATCTGATCTGTGATATTTTGTTTTGTGGATCGAGCTGTGTGTATTTTATTCATTTATTTATTTACATTTGTATATTATCTGTGAATATTTGAATGAACGATAAGCGTTATAGTTTATACCGCTTATCAACTATATTTCTGTATTCTGATCTATGATGATTTATTGATGTTGCACTACTGTGTGAAACCCCTGGACTACACTATACACACACAAATATGGATTTCACGTGGAAATCGGTTAAGTCACAGATGATTTAAATTTAATGTTTTTTTTTAAATTGAAATTTTAATTTCAATTGATTTTTGGAAATGGACTTGGATTAAATGGTAAAGCTTTGAAAATGAGTTTTTAAAAATGAAAGTTATTTTTAAATAACTTAATAGAATTTGAAATTCAAATAATTTGATTTAAAATTTGAATTCAATATTGGAAATTGAATTCAATAACTTGGGATTTTGGGTCTAACAGATTGTACCAGTTATAAATGTGTTTTATAGGGATTTTTAACCATTTAAAAGATGGTTTGGAAATTTAAGAAATTTAATCCAAGTTTTATACTTGAATGGTTTTAGCTTATGTAAATGGTAATTAGTTTTCCGAGATGAAAACTATTGTTTTCAGATGATAAAAGCTTTCATATAAGAAATAAAATTTCAATTATGTTAAAGGAATTTCAATTTTGAATTGAAAAATAGTTTTCCAAGTTGTGAGTGAATTCTTTTTGAAAACTATGAATTGAATCTGTTAATTTTTAACAAATTTAAAATGGTGATTTGTTTAAACCATCTGAAATGAAATTATTTGAAAGCTATCAATTGAATCTTTGTTTTAAAGATTGGACGAGTTAATCCAAATTGAAATAGAAATTGATTTGGAAAATCTATGAATTAATCTTTGTGAAACTGGGTGAACTTTGTGAATTGAATCTGTTTATTTTTAACGGATTTAAAATGGTAATTTGTTTAAACCATTTGAAAGAAAAGTTTTGGGTAATAAGTTGTGACTTAATTGAAATCCCATTATCCATATGTTTTAAAATATTGCGTTCATTATTCGGTTTAGCCGGGAGAGGACTTTGTGTCATATAACCCATTCCGAATAATGATACGTCGTATATGGATTGCATTTGGAGACCGGTGGTGAAGACCGGATACTTTCGAAAACGAAAGGACAACTCGTCGAATGTCTCTGCATCGTTTGATCTCTGATATAGAGATTTTATCACCCTTTGTGATGGGAAGTCCGGACGTGATTAGAAATTATCCGGATTTGCAAGGGCTTCTTCGGAAGTGCCTTCGGTTCTATTCAAACCCAGAACAGACTTTTATGGTTACATGTCTGATATTACAGTTTGAGATATAAAGTTGATTTCTTTCAAATACATTTCTGTTTGGTGGCAGAGATTTATTCTCTTAGCTTAACACCCTTCTCTGAGACGTACGAGCTCAGAGGTTATGTAGTTGAAGGTTATCAGTGATATACTCTCAATTTGGTAATGTGGCATGCTGAGTGTTGCTATGTGTTGATGATCATTTGTTGATCAAAGCATGGCTTTGTGAAAAGGCGTGGCTTTGTGGACGAGACCTCATCGAGCCTCACAGACCGGAAATGGTCGAAACAGGAAAGATGTGGCAAGGTTTCTGGGGTGCGCCCCTAGGGTATGACCATTCCTTCTGGAAAAAGGTGGTATCAGGTATGGAGCCCTGATATTTAACCTATGTGGATGCTCCAATCTCATTTACTCTGTGTGATTGTTGTTGTGTGACCGAGGCCTCGGATAAAGGTCCTAAAGGACCAGGGGTGGCATATCTCAGGTTTACTACCCGGGAAGGGGGTAACCGGCCTTGTGTTGGTAGAGAGCAGGTTGTGTCTCGGGGAGTCCCGCCAGAGGCATTCCCATGTGGCATAGGAAGTTCCTTAGCCTGACCATTTGTTGGAAATCCAATTTCCAATACGAACACTGTACGGTTTATTTGTTGAACCTGTCATTTACTTATGGTGGTCACCACTATTTAGATAGTAGCTATAGTAGGCATACAATAATGGTTGTATGCTGGCTAAGATTAATATTATACTTTCGAAATGTTTTCCATTATGCACTAATAATAATAATCCAATGATTTGGCGTAGTAAGCATGTTTGACTATCATAAGAAGAAATCTCCTCCAATTCTGCGTTTGCATTGTGTGTGTGGCGGGAAGTCTTATGGTAGTTTCATTTTCCAAAAGCATTGCGGATTTCAATGTTTAAAACTCTTTTGTTGTTTGTTTTAAAGATAAACTGTTTTGTTTGCTCACACCAGTCCCATGACTGACCCGGAGTTTATTGTTCCCTTTCTAAACTCTGGGTGCCCACAATTTTCCACACGGGCAGTTCAGAGTTAGGTTTTTCAGATAGTCAGATAGTAGGAGTAGATTCGATATCTTTGAAGCCTTTGGATCTTGGCGATCACATTCGCTTCATTTTGGAGTTATCTTGTTTGCTTATAGCAACTTGATGGTTGTTCGAGCTAGTTCTGGATTAGAGATGGATTATTTGGAGTTTGGCATTGAAGACATTATCTATCCGCTGCTATTCCTTGTATCTCTGATAGTGTTGATATTCAGTTGTATCATTCTATTGTATCATTGGATATTGTATTCATCAGATGTTGTGTATATGATATTATTTCTTTTTCTTCCGCTGTGTTGTTATACTTACAGTGTTATAAGCTCCAGCACGAGTCGAATTTCAACAATTGGATCTGTAGCATTCAAGTACAGTGAAGTACGGGTGTCGATTTTCGAACGCTGAAATTTGGATCGTGACAATTTGGTATCAGAGCTAAGGTTAAACTTTAGCTCAGGAGTATAACACATTAAGTAGCTCATTAGAGATAGGGTGAAGTATACCCTAGAATGAGTATTCTCTAAGATATCCATCCGTACGCCTCAGTAAATTCTCTTACTATCCACTGATAGTAAGTATGAGTGTAAGAAGAGGACGAGATAGGGGACAGGGGAATACGACTATAAATGGTCAATACTGTAACAACAAGGAAACAATCTTTTCTCTATCAATCTCTTTGTTCAGCATCTTTTCTCAATTCTTCGATAGTTCCTGGTAGATCCAAGAAGGAGATTCGATATATTAATATGGGACATAAACTCCAACTGAGACAGAAAGTGTTTGTTTGGATGTATTGGTTGCCTTGTTTACTTTGGTTGCTATGGCTGATAGGTATAATTTGGGTTTCTAAACTAAAAGTTTTGAAATTGTATCTATATATCTATACAATTTGGGTCCCAGTATATTCTACGAATGGATAGTTATCCTTTCGAACTAACCGATGCCCCTACATATTTCGTAGATCTGGATAACCCGAGTATCTTGTGAAGTGTTAAAATAGATTCGTTCTTGTATCTATTATTGATATTCTGATTTGGTAAGCCAAATGTAGAATAGATGTTCAGTTTGATTCGATGAAAACATTCTTCATCTATCTTTGTGTCTCCTTGGCAAATTTCGGGGATGAAATTTCTTAAGGGGGGAAATCTGTAACGATCCCGGATTTTTAATAGTGGAAATTAGGGAGGCATCCCTATCATACTTTCATATTGTAAAGCGGGTCCCTGTCAAAGTTTCATTGTAAAGCGGGTCCCTGTTTTCTGGAAACGAAGAAAAATTATTGCTGAAATGTCAGCAACTTTTATAAATAAGTGCTGATATTTCAACGACTATCCGTGTCAAAGTTTTATTGTAAAAACAAAGAAAAATTATTGCTGAAATGTCAGCAACTTTTATAAATAAGTGCTGATATTTCAGCAACATTCATAAATTGTGTTCACAGTGTACATAAATGTTGCTGAAATATTAGCAACTTTCATAAATAAGTGTTGATATTTCAGCAACTTTCATACACTATGTTCAGAGTGTACAGAAATGTTGCGGAAATGTCAGCAACTTTTATGAAATGTTGCATCATGCTCTGCAATAATCGTGAATAAAAAACAGGGACCTAATTTACACTGAAATTTAGTGAAGGACTTTTCGTGAATTTTGAAACTTAATAAGGACCTGTGCCAAAAGTACCCTTTTTAATAAGTATAAATTGATAATCAATTTAATATTTGAATAAAAAAAATTGTGAAATTAATTCGTAAAGTGATTTTAGTTTCTCCAAGATTGAATAAAAATATGTGTTTTAAAATTAATTGAGAAATGTATTTGAATTTAATAAAATGGATTTTTAAAAGTTGTGAAAATAATGAATGTATGCAAGTGTAAAATAAGGCAATAAGTACTAAAGTTAAAATACATATTTAAATTAGGAATAGAATTAGGTATGTGTATGGTAAATTATAAAATATAAAGTAAACATTTGCTAAATTCTAACAACAAATTAAAATATAAATTATTTATATTACAAGGCCAAAAGTATTTGAGTTAGAAATAAATAAAAATGGAAATGTATAAGGTAAACTATGTATAAAATATAAAAGTAAATACACTTAAATAAAATCTAACAACAAACTAAATTAGAAATTCATTTATCTTAAAAAGTAATATTATAACGACTAAGGGAATGAAAAGAAAAATAGAAATAAATACATACAAAATAAAATATGAACTATTAAGATAAATATATAGGAAAATACAAGACAATTTGTATGTAAGATAAAATAAATATTTAAAGTTAGAAATAATTTGACAAATTCCAACAGCATATTTGGTGCAGCAGCGGAATAATAAAATTGATGATACGATGAAAGTAGCGGTCGGTGAGTTGATGAATACTGAAATGCCCAAATTCATTGATCCGAAGATACCGAATTCTAGCTATCCCGAACTCGTTGATCGCGCACGATACCGGGTTCAAAGATCTGCGATTTTTCGCACGTTGATCTAGCGCACTAGATTCTGTGAATCGGCTTCTGCAGTCGTTGAATCGAGCGCACTCGATTAACCGAAAGAGGAGATAGGAGATTACACTCAACTACCAATTGGGTGAAAGCACAAAGCTAACAAAACAAGAGTTTTATTTCAAATCAACTAAACTATTACAAATGGCACCACCAGCCTATTTATAGAAGTTACAAATCAAAACAAAAAAATCTGTACAACTCTTAGGTCGTCTCCGACTTAACAAAGATCACGACTCAACAAATCACACGACCTAAAAGCTACGACTTAACATAACAGAAAATACAAACAGAAAATACATCACTTAGGTTGTTGCCGACCTATCACTTCTCGCGACTCAACTTAGGTCGTACGCGACCTATCAAGACCTCCGACTTATAACAACAGATAAACGACCTAACAAATGAATGGCATCCGGAGCTTCGCGACCTAAGAATGAACGGCATCCCCCATTAGCGACTTAAAAATAAGCGGCTTCAGAAACCTCGCGACATAAGCCTTCACGACTTATCTTCCCACATTTTTCTGCGACCTAATATTGTCCGATCTAAGGCCACACGATCTAAGGACCCAGTATCTTCGTGCGACCTAACTAGGTCGTAGGTCGTTGAACGGCTTAACTTAGGTCGTTCAGGCGATTTAAGGAACTTGTTAACTCGCAAGTCTTCACCAAGTCGTTGCCGAGTTACACTAGGTCGTTGGGACGACTTAAGGTCTTCGCTAAGTCGGTCACGACTTATGGCCACGTTAGGTCGGTCACGACTTATGTCTTCAGTTCTAATAAGTCGGTCACGACTTAAGCCTTGGAAAATTATAGCTTGGCCTGCATCATCCTCCCCTGGTTGAAAGAAATTCGTCCTCGAATTTGCACTTTCCTCCCCCGCAACACGCTCATCTCCGTGATAAGGAACGAGATGCTTAACATTGAATACGTCCGACGTGTACACACCCTCCGGCAGCTTCAATTTATAAGCATTTTCATTAATCCGTTTGATGATTTCTACAGGACCAATTTTTCTGGCTTTCAATTTGTTATAAGCGCCTACTGGAAAACAGTCCTTTGTTAACAAAGCATATACCAAATCTCCTTCATTAAATTCAACATTTCTTCGCTTTAAGTCTGCAGATCGTTTATACTTCTCATTTGCTTTCTCCAATCGTTCCTGAACGATTTTATGACAATCAATCAACCACTCAACAAAATCAACAGCTCGTTTAACCGTCCCCTTTGGTTGTGGTACTACCGTTAAATCTAACGGTCCTCTCGGTAAGCTTGAGTATACTATCTGAAATGGACTGAAACCCGTACTACGGTTTACAGCATGATTATGAGCAAATTCTGCTTGACATAGTTTTATATCCCAACTCTTCAGATTATCTTGCACAAGACACCTCAACAAATTTCCCAACGATCTGTTCACAACCTCGGTTTGTCCATCCGTTTGTGGATGATAAGCGCTGCTAAAGTTCAACTTCGTTCCCACCATCTTCCACAAACTTAGCCAAAAATGACTCAGAAAACGAGTATCCCTATCTAACACAATAGATTCTGGCAATCCATGAAGTCGATATATCTCTTTGAAAAACAACTGAGCAACATGAACAGCATCCGCCGTCTTCTTACAAGCAATAAAATGTGCCATTTTCGAAAATCTGTCAACCACCACATAAATGGAATCGTTTCCCCTTTGAGTTCGAGGCAAACCCAAAACAAAGTCCATACTCACATCAACCCATGGTTTAGTTGGTACAGGTAGCGGCATATATAATCCAGCATTAGTCGCAGTTCCTTTCGAAACCTGACAGATATGACATCTTTCCACAAACCTTTCCACTTCTTTCCTCATCGATGGCCAAAAATAAGATTGTGAAATCAACTGTAATGTACGGTCTCTCCCAACATGTCCTTCTTCATGTAGCTCTTTTACAATCTTCATTCTCAAACTACAATCAGGTATGCACAATCGATTTCCTTTGAACAGAAAACCGTCTACCATCATAAACTCATCCGTCTCTCCCTCCTTGACTTTATCAACAAACTTTGCAAAGTAAGGATCATCGACAAATAATTCTGGCAACATATCAAACCCCGTCACTTCAACCTTCATTGTTGTTAACAAATGATTTCTTCTACTCAAAGCATCAGCCACACGATTCGTCACCCCTGACTTGTGTTGAACAACAAAAGTAAACTGTTGTAGATATGCAATCCATGATGCATGTCTCGCTGAAATCTTGTCTTGCCCTTGTAAATGCTTCAATGCTTCATGATCAGTGTAAAGAACAAACTCTTTCTGAAATAGATAATGTCTCCAGTGTTTAATAGCTTGCACAACAGCATAAAATTCCACATCATATGTACTGTATCTCATCTTCGCTCCTGACAGCTTCTCACTGAAATATGCAATCGGACGCCCTCTCTGACTCAACACTCCTCCAATCCCAACCTTGGACGCATCAGTGTGTAACTCAAACAACAACTGAAAATCCGGTAATACTAGAATTGGTGCAGATGTCAGCAACTCCTTGATCTTCCCAAAAGCATCCCCTGCTTCCTCCGACCATGAAAACTGTTTACCCTTCATACAATCAGTAACAGGCGCCATCACACTACTAAAGTGTGGAATAAATCTTCTATAGAATAAAGCCAACCCGTGAAAACTACGAACTTCCGTTATCGTCTTGGGCTGCAGCCAATCTTTGATAGCTTCGACTTTACTTTGGTCAACCTGTATTCCTTCTTCCGACACAACATACCCTAGAAATAAAACACTCCTCGCCATAAAAACACACTTCTTTGTAGCAGCATAGAATTGTTCTTCTCGAAGAATGATTAACACTTTCTTCAAATGTTGAACATGCTCTTTTGTACTAGCACTGTAGATCAGAATGTCATCAAAGTAAACCACCACAAATTTCCCAATGTATGGCCTGAAAATTTGGTTCATCACCCTCATGAATGTACTTGGTGCATTCGATAGACCAAACGGCATTACCAGCCATTCATACAATCCTTCCCTCGTCTTAAATGTTGTCTTCCATTCGTCCCCTGGTCTAATACGAATCTGATGATAACCGCTCTTCAAGTCAACCTTAGAAAAGATTACGGACCCACTGATCCGATCCAATAAATCATCTAGCCTCGGCATCGGAAATCTGTATCTGACTGTGACCTTATTCAATGCTTTACTATCTGTGAACATCCTCCACGTTCCATCCCTTTTGGGTACCAATAAAGCTGGTACAGCACAAGGACTTAAACTCTCCTGCACATGCCCCTGTTCAAGCAATTCCTCTACCTGCCTCCGCAACTCTTCATGTTCCTTCGGACTCATTCGATAATGTGGTCTATGTGGCAACATTGCTCCCGAAACAAGATCAATTTGATGTTGAATGTCTCTTAGTGGCGGTAACTCCTTCGGTAACTCATCTGGAAATACATCCTCAAATTCTTTCAAAACAGCCTTTGCTTCTTCTGGAATTTCAACCTCTTCACTACTCACACGCCCAATCAACAAGAATACTTCCGGCTCTTCCTCAACCTCCTTAACAAACTCCTTCAGAGATAATAAAGTTTTCAGCTCTTCAATCTCTTCCGACTTACTTTCTCCTTGTTGTCTCTTCTTTGGAACTAAGATAATCTTCGTGCCTTCAAACATAAAGCTGTAGCTATTGGTCCGACCGTCTTGCGGTACTGCTCGATCATACTGCCATGGTCTTCCCAAAAGTAAATGACAAACATCCATCTCTACTACATCACACCAGATCTCGTCTTTGTATTTCTTCCCAATAGAGAATGGAACACGAAATCGTCTATCCACTTTCACTTCTCCTCCTTTTCTCAACCATGCTAACTTGTATGGATTCGGATGTTTCTCTGTCTTCAACTTCAACTTTGTCACAGCCTCGGTTGAAACGATATTGTCACAGCTTCCTACGTCAATCACAAATTTACAAACCTTCCCCAGTATAGTGCATGTCGACTGAAAGATATTACTCCTCAACCAACTAGCTTCTTCCTGCTTCGGTGTCAAACACGATCTCCTGGCATTAGATTACAACCTTCATCTCCTGACGCAATATCCTGTTCATCCTCCTCAACTGGACTAGAATAATCTCTTCTACAACCATGGTTCTCTTATTTGGCTTCGGACACTTATTGCTTTTATGACCCAATTCCTGACAATTGTAACATTTGAAACCATTGTTAACCTTCGCCTTCTCAGCCTCCTTCACCACTGGTTTACTGATAGGTTTAGAAACATTAGAACTCCCACTAACACCCTTCACTTGATTGTTGGAATTAGTAAACACACCACCTCCTCCTCGTCCCTGTTTCTCCCAAGCCAACGCTTTCTGATGTGCTTCCGCCACAGATCTTGGATCGAACATATTCACCATATCCTGGATCTGCATTCTCAATCCCCCAATGAATCTAGACATCAGTTGTTCTTCCGATTCCATAATATCATTCCTCGCAATAAGCTGGTAAAACTCATCCGCGTAATCATTAACAGTTTTTGTGCCCTGCCTCAGATTCTACAAACGTTGATACATCAGCGACTGATAATTGTAAGGTAAGAACGTTGCTTTCATCAATTTCTTCATCTTCTCCCAAGATTCAACTTTGACTTCCCCATTCGTTCACGTGTGAGTTTGGTTTGCTGCCACCATGCCAAAGCTCTACCCCTCAACCTTGTAGCAACCAACTTCACTCTACGATGTTCTGGAACTTCCTTGAAATCAAAAATTTCTTCAACATTAGCCACCCAATCCAAAAACTCTTCAGCTTGAATACCTCCTTTGAATTCTGGAATTTCAGTCTTCATTCCCGATTCCCACTTGTGATCATACTCTGAATAATTTCTTCCTTGACCTCGTCCTTGAATACTACCACCATCATACTCCTCTTCAAAATCAGATGTATATCGATGTCGATTCTGACCACCAACATCTCTACTCCCTTTACGTCTACCACCATCCCTTCTATCTACATTCCTCTGAACACGATCTCGGTCATCAACATTTCTATAACTGTCTCGGCTCACACTTCTATGGTCATTGTCATTACTTCTCCCTAGATTAGAATGTGGTGAAACTCTACTTCTCTCATGGTTAGATTCAGGTGAAACCCTTCTTTGATTTTGATTCATCTCCATCATAAGCTTCTCTAATCTCCCAATGCCTTCATCCAACTTCTCATTGAATTTGTCACTTATACGTTGCTCCATTTGCTCGGCATCTTCCGGCTTATACAAATCTTCAACATTTTGATGATGATTAGCTCTCCTCGGCGGCATTGTCAAAATTTCATAAATACTTCAACTGTAACGACCCGTAAAATTCAACTGTTTTAATAACGTAATTAGTTGAAATTTTGTAAAATTTTAAACGATAAAATTTTGAAATAAAATTTAATATTTGAAAGGCGTCTAATTAAACATAGCAACTGGTAAATTTTCGTCCGAAAATATGAAAGTTTATTTCGCGCGTAAATTTACTTCAATTTAATCAGTTAAAAAGCGATGAAAATAAAACATTTCCGAAACCTAAATATTTTTACATAGAAAAATTCTAAACCATCTTCTGAGCAAGATGTCAGTATGTCGCTTTTCCAAATTCGGACATCTTTAGCTCCGTCGATCTTATTTTTCAGTGTTTTTCTTGCATTTTCCGCTATAAAAAAATTCAAATTTTTATAATTAAATCGTACTGCTAATAATTGTATACCATTTAGATTGTCTCGTCATGCTGATCTCTACGGTATATTAAATTGTTAAATTAGGCAAACCGTTACGCGATAGAATTTGTAAACGTCGGTAACCGTACCGGTACCAATTTTATAATCTTTTATTTCTTTGTCCTTTAAGTTACCCACGTGAATTGATGAGCTTTATAAGTCGTCCAGCTGTTTGATTCATGACTCTTACTTTTCCCAAGCTTTGATTTTTGTTTTTGGTTCATTCAAAAAATAATAATCCGTGAACTTTCCCTTAAACTGAACAGACATTACATTTATTCTAACTTTGCCTACACCATTCCTCTTCCACTTATATTTCTCTCTGTTCACTTTGTCTACCACTTTGTTTCACTAAAAAAAGAATAGAAATGGGTGTATATTATTTTGTCGAGAACTCCAGCATCTCTACTTCCACTCCTCTGACCACTCCACTTGTGCACTCGCTCTCGCCTCTGCAATTCTCTCCTCATCCCACCACTGTGCCCACATCGACGGCCTCCCCTTCATTTCCACCTGCCAAGCATCGCCCATCCCCACTGTCTACCGAGCCTCAAACCCAAACCCCGACCACACACTCGAACCCATCAACCCGCCTACATCTCTAGATCCACCGTCCACAAATAACACAACCGGCCTCCGACCACATCTGGCCACCTCAGCACTCTTTCCTCCATGTTTTCTTTTTGACCGAAACCTGCTATTTTTTTCGTGCAAACAAGCTTTGGATAAATCATGTTATATTATATAATGCAAAGCTTGTTTTTGCCTACCCGAACAACCCTGTCGTGCTCATCATTACAAAACGCTCGGCTACCTCAGATCCTCCACATCACCGAAGACAGCAGGCAGCCGCATGGAGAGAAATATATATACATTATCATAATATATAAAGGTATGCATATATGGGTTTTGGGAACAAAGAGTTTCAAACATAATGATTTTACAGATCTTGATTTTTTAAAGGAGTTCGAGTAGAAATGTGTGAGTTTTCGGAAAAAAAAAAAGTTTCATATCCATGGTTTTGCAAATATAAGTTACGTACACCTGGGTTTTTAAATATGTAATGATCGATATTCATGCGGATTCAAGGTAAATCAAATACAAGCTTTTGAGTATACTGCTTCATTTACATATATGAGCTTTTGTAAATATCGTTTTTAAAGATTTAATATATATAGATATTTTAGTTTTAATGTATGGGTTTGATTCCTTTTTATATAATTTACAGTATATAATGTCGGTATGTATCCGTATGAGTATAATAATGTTTTTGTAAACAATGATTTGTATATAATAATCTATACGTTTTGATTTTTGAAGCTATAAAGTTAGATCTATTTTAGAACCTGTTTATATCAAAATATACATTATGCTTTGTTTGCTGTTAATGTTCAAAACGTATGGAGAAGTTTGGGTTGATTTTACATTTATTATACATATTTACGTTTTAAATTTTACATGGATTTCAAGTGTACGTAGATTTTGTTTTTAATACGTGTCCTAATTTGAATATTTGTTTGGAAAGAAAGTAATAAAATAATAATTTAATTTACTCTTCATTTCTGTTATGCTAAGATGGCTCTGATTCATTGTATAAATCCTCGTTATCAGGTTCGCTCGTCTAATTCGTGCCAATCTAGCTTTGATTTGGAAGTTGTGCTTGCATTTCGTAACTCAATTTCATCGTCTATTTCTCTAGCCTCGAAAGGTGAGCACTCACTCACGATTAACGTTCTTTTATTTATTTGATTTGATTTCAATTGAAACGACAATTGAAATATGCTGCTGTTAGTTAATTACACTGTTATATATGCTATTACCTGTATCAGTTCACCTATGACATCTGACACCATTATCTGTTATTATTTATGTGATGATAATACAGTTTGGCTGATAATTGATTATTTTTGATGTTTATATTGAACGTTAAATTGTTAGTGTTAAATGATAAATAGTATGCAAAATTGAAATTGATATAGAATAGTTAACCAAATTTAAAACGGATTTATATGTTAAATTTGATTAGTTGAATATGACCCCTTTTAATAGTTAAATTAATTGACACGTAAAATAGTGATAATTACACTTTGAACCATTGAACGTATATCGGATTAATTGTTGCAGTGTTAAAAATTTAATTGAATGACAAGTGAAAACTGTAATGTAAAAATCTTTAATCTACATGAAATGATAGTGTAGATTCTAGAAATAATTATATTAATTCGTACAAATAACAATGCGAATTAATACGGTTATTTCAGGATTATTTGAATTGATTATTGGATTGTTATTGATTGTTGTTATTGCTTGTTTATTTACTTTGACACCATCCCAGTTATCACACTGCAAGTTCCCTTTGTATGTTTTGATTTTGAATTGAATTGGAATCGGGTTGAAATGATAAATACCCAAATTGAACTTTGACCTAGGATAGGAAATTAAATAAAAACCCGATTGGTCAATAATTTGATTTAAAAATAAAACGAAGATTTTATTTGAATAAATAATATGGTTTTGAAATGAAGTTGAAATTTGAATTTTAATGAAAGGAAAATGTTAATAATCTGAAACAAAATATTAACGATGTAATTGATGAAAGTATGTTGTTTAATTTGAGAAATGATTGAATTAAGTTTGAAATTATAATTAAGTTTGAAATTATTAAACTTTGAAATGATTTAATAATTAAGTTTGAAATTATAATTAAGTTTGAAATTATTAAACTTTGAAATTATTTAATAATTAAGTTTTGAATTATTTACTAATTAAATAAGATTGAATGATTTAATGATCAAATGGAATTGAATTCTTTAATAAGAGAAATTGAATTTTGGAATAAGTGAATTTACTTCGTAAATAAATTGAAATGGAGTTTTCTTTATTAATTAAGTTTTGGAAAATTATTTAAGTAAGTAAATAAGAAAAAATTGAATTTCTTTAACAAGAAATAAAATGTGATATTTTTGAAATTAATGTAAGACCTGTAATGTAAAGAATTTGATTTGTCGAATTTAATTTAATTCAAAATTGTAAGTTTTGTTTTAATGAAGTTGAACTTAAGAAATTGATTTAATGAATTGGGAATTTAATAGAAATTGTTTTGAATGATAAAGTAACTTAACGAATATTGAATGAAATCGATAAATGAATTTGAAATTGATTTGAATGTTAAATTAGACTAATTTAAATGATTTCGAAATGAAACTTTTGTACGAACTTGAATCAATATTTGAATTGTTTTAAATAAAATTTGAAATTGAATTATAAGACGTTGAAATGGTAATTTGGAAGTTTTGAAACGTAAATTTATGGAATTGGTTTTGAAAGACAAACGAAATGTTGATTTACGAATTGAAATTGAAATTGAAATTGATTTGGTTTTGAAATAAATAAACGACCAATCGGTGAAATAATTACGGAAGTTATTAAAGAGACCGGAATTCGGTTATGGATATACTCTCTATCTAAACCGAAAACCACTTTAATAACTATGCGCGGAGTGATGATCCAGAATGAAGTGGTTGGAATGATGTTCGTGATGACTGAAGAAAGAGAACGATGATGGATAGCCTTGACACTTGTGTCAAATTGGAAATGACTAAAACAGGAGCTGTGCCAGGCCAATGGAGGATTAGCTACCTCAAGTGGACACACTTCTTCGAACTACTTATTACTTGTTGTCGATTGGTGCACCCTTGATTTTGGGAGTGTTGTTTCACGGTGTTGCGGGCGCTGCGGCGTTGCGTTCTCACCAGTCCGGATCAGGCGAACGGTAGTATCACTACCTTGGGTATTGCCTCATGTGCCTTGTCATACTTGTATTCCATTTATGCGCGACCACTACGATTTTGATTTGTACCTTTAGTATATGGATTGCCCTCTGGTGACTTCCGGTTTTGGGGAAACTACGGTCTTGTATATGCTTTTGGGAATAAAAATGTGTTAAGGGTGGAATGGGCCATGACTTAACGCTATTTTTGATATCTTTATATTACTGATAGACATTATCTACTTATCGTACACTACTACATAGTAGATAGTTTAACGGATCCTTAAAGGATGGTTATTCCAAACATCCTTTGAGTTACTTGTATTTCAATTGCTATTTCACTTGTGTTGGATTTATTAATATAAGAATGTTAATCCTGACTCGAGTGTTTTGTGTTTTGCTTTACGCTCGGGTCAGACTGAGTGTACCAGTATTCGAGACTCACCTTTGGAGTTGGAGCTTTGCTTGAAGATCCAGCCATCTATTCTTCTTTCAGTATTCGATGATTCCAGTGATGTATTCTGATTTGTATCTGATGTATTGTATTACTCTTCTGTTGTAAACTCTGATGTATTTTATATATTCATATAGTAGCTTCATGAACTACTATCTCTTTTAATTCCGCTGCATTTACTACTCTGTGTCTGTGATCTGTGATTATTTATTTACTGTATATGTTCAGTTTTGCCAAATTTAAATTAACAACGCGGTATTTTGAACAATTCAATTCCGGCATGAGTGTCTACCTATACACTTATAATGGATGCGAATGGTCCAAAAATTTGGGTCGTTACAGTTGGTATTAGAGCTTTGGTAGCTCTAGGCAAAACTTAACATATAGGGTAAATGTATTTACAGAATCACTCTCATTCGAGTTTCAATCTCTTCCTTTTGACTCGATTCCTTTGAATTTTGGAACGTTCCCTCGGTTTCGAAATTCATTCGTGTCCCTCACTATTCGTCTTCTTTCAAATTCTGGAGCACCCCATAACTCCATTTTGAATGATATCTATAATAGATCGGTGGTCTCGTCAATCTTCGAATGATTCATAAAGAAGCAAAACTCTTTTATAATAGGCATCGATTTACCGGAGATTTCTGTATCCTCGGTTTACGATGCTATCTATTCCCTGCTATCCCTGAATCCTATCTCTTGAGATCGAGTGTTGATTTACCTCGGAATTCAGCATCGATCTTATTTTTGAAGTTACGGACGACCCGGTTAAGGTTGCCCGTGAATTAAATAAACTCATCCATCTCCCGATTGTGGTAATTGAATTATCTTGTCTTCTGTTTCAAACTTATTTTCGAATCAAAATTCTCTTTGATTTGATTCCCATCAAATTTGAATCTCTATATATGTTTTGAAATCTGTTCTTGTATCGTCAAGCGAGGAATTGTATTTATAAAATTATATTTAAAATGTTTTAAAAATATATTGTGTTGTTTGAGTTGTTGATGTTGATTTGGATTTTCGATCGATTCGTCTGATCAACGCTATCGATAGGATTTCCAAAACACTTGAACAGAACAAACTAACACAATATTGTTTTTAAATTTGGTAAATAAAATAATCTTGTAAGATTATATTACATAAGTATAAATTTTCTGAAATTGAATTGTTAACTGAATTGGTTGTTATAAAGGTAATATTGGATTTTCACTATTTGTTTGGTAAATCATTGATTATTCCAACATAAAAATAAATGGAATTATAAAAGTTGGTTTATAGATTTATTTAGAAATTTAAATGAATTTAAAATTTAGAATTTGAGAATTTAATTTCCAGTGATTTCAAGCTTTGGTTTTTAAAATTTTAAAATGTATATTATTGAAGGTATTTTCAAATAGAAACCGTTTTCAAAGAATTTTAAAATGTCGAAATCAGTGCTCTTATCTTTTGTCGCTGGAGAATAATTTCGGTGATGGCGGCCGCATCATCGATATTCATTTTCGAGTTTCGAAGTGGAAAAACCATTCTGTAGCTTTGCTACGGTTTTGTTTTGAGAAAAAATATTTTGATTTGAATTTCTTCAGTATAATTTAATTTATATATATATAAGTATCTTATTTTAAAATTTAATTTGATTTGATATAAATATATTATATATATCTCTAAATTGTTTAAAGTTAATCGGAAATCAAATTCTTAAATGTTGTTAAAGGATGATTTTAATTATAAATAAAACCAAAATTTGGAATAAATATTTAAACTTGAATAATTGAATTAGGAAAATTTTATTTGTATATTGTTCAACTACATTCTAATACAACTTACCTAAATCATTAAGAAGTTGAATATGTAATTAGATAATATATAAGATAAATTGAATTTTTAAATAAAATTTGAGTGTTTATAATAAATGTTATACACTAAATTTTGATTATAAAGATGTTAATAGAGTTAGATAGGATAATAAGTAAACTCAGTTAATAATTAATAAATTTGTTTTGAAAGAATTAATAAATTGGAATTTGATCAACATATGAAAATATCTTGAATTTAAAAGAAATTAATAGATGTAAATTAATTTAATTCGAAACTTTTATGTTTTAAATTAATTTATATGAGTTAAATATATATGAGTAGATATATTAAGTAGAAGAAATTTGACAATAATTTGGAATAAAGAAGAATTTAAATTGCTGAAAAATATGATTATAATAAAAGATTATTCAAATTTATGGTTTTAGAATTGTAAATTGAAGAAAATTGGATAATAAGATAATGAATTTAGAAATAGTTGAGATTGATTTTGGTGAAATCAAATGGATTAAATCAATTATTGAATATCAATTAATTTAAATTTAAATTTATATGGCTTAAATTAATTGTTATTTTGTATTTCAAAATCTGTTTTTCTTTCCGGTTGTTTCTATTCTCCTACCTCGTTCCTTTTCGGGGACGAAAAGTTTTGAGTGGGGGAGAGTGTAACAACCCGTAAAATTCAACTGTTTTAATAACGTAATTAGTTGAAATTTTGTAAAATTTTAAACGATAAAATTTTGAAATAAAATTTAATATTTGAAAGGCGTCTAATTAAACATAGCAACTGGTAAATTTTCGTCCGAAAATATGAAAGTTTATTTCGCGCGTAAATTTACTTCAATTTAATCAGTTAAAAAGCGATGAAAATAAAACATTTCCGAAACCTAAATATTTTTACATAGAAAAATTCTAAACCATCTTCTGAGCAAGATGTCAGTTTGTCGCTTTTCCAAATTCGGACATCTTTAGCTCCGTCGATCTTATTTTTCAGTGTTTTTCTTGCATTTTCCGTTATAAAAAAATTCGAATTTTTATAATTAAATCGTACTGCTAATAATTGTATACCATTTAGATTGTCTCGTCATGCTGATCTCTACGGTATATTAAATTGTTAAATTAGGCAAACCGTTACGCGATAGAATTTGTAAACGTCGGTAACCGTACCGGTACCAATTTTATAATCTTTTATTTCTTTGTCCTTTAAGTTACCCACGTGAATTGATGAGCTTTATAAGTCGTCCAGCTGTTTAATTCATGACTCTTACTTTTCCCAAGCTTTGATTTTTGTTTTTGGTTCGTTCAAAAAAAAAAATCCGTGAACTTTCCCTTAAACTGAACAGACATTACATTTATTCTAACTTTGCCTACACCATTCCTCTTCCACTTATATTTCTCTCTGTTCACTTTGTCTACCACTTTGTTTCACTAAAAAAAGAATAGAAATGGGTGTATAGTATTTTGCCGAGAACTCCAGCATCTCTACTTCCACTCCGCTGACCACTCCACTTGTGCACTCGCTCTCGCCTCCGCAACTCTCTCCTCATCCCACCACTGTGCCCACATCGACGGCCTCCCCTTCATTTCCACCTACCAAGCATCGTCCATCCCCACTGTCTACCGAGCCTCAAACCCAAACCCCGACCACACACTCGAACCCATCAACCCGCCTGCATCTCTAGATCCACCGTCCACAAATAACACAACCGGCCTCCGACCACATCTGGCCACCTCAGCACTCTTTCCTCCATGTTTTCTTTTTGACCGAAACCTGCTATTTTTTTTCGTGCAAACAAGCTTTGGATAAATCATGTTATATTATATAATGCAAAGCTTGTTTTTGCCTACCCGAACAACCCTGTCGTACTCATCATTGCAAAACGCTCGGCTACCTCAGATCCTCCACATCACCGAAGACAGCAGGCAGCCGCATGGAGAGAAATATATATACATTATCATAATATATAAAGGTATGCATATATGGGTTTTGGGAACAAAGAGTTTCAAACATAATGATTTTACAGATCTTGATTTTTTTAAAGGAGTTCGAGTAGAAATGTGTGAGTTTTTGGAAAAAAAAAGTTTCATATCCATGGTTTTGCAAATATAAGTTACGTACACCTGGGTTTTTAAATATGTAATGATCGATATTCATGCGGATTCAAGGTAAATCAAATACAAGCTTTTGAGTATACTGCTTCATTTACATATATGAGCTTTTGTAAATATCGTTTTTAAAGATTTAATATATATAGATATTTTAGTTTTAATGTATGGGTTTGATTCCTTTTTATATAATTTACAGTATATAATGTCGGTATGTATCCGTATGAGTATAATAATGTTTTTGTAAACAATGATTTGTATATAATAATCTATACGTTTTGATTTTTGAAGCTATAAAGTTAGATCTATTTTAGAACCTGTTTATATCAAAATATACATTATGCTTTGTTTGCTGTTAATGTTCAAAACGTATGGAGAAGTTTGGGTTGATTTTACATTTATTATACATATTTACGTTTTAAATTTTACATGGATTTCAAGTGTACGTAGTTTTTGTTTTTAATACGTGTCCTAATTTGAATATTTGTTTGGAAAGAAAGTAATAAAATAATAATTTAATTTACTCTTCATTTCTGTTATGCTAAGATGGCTCTGATTCATTGTATAAATCCTCGTTATCAGGTTCGCTCGTCTAATTCGTGCCAATCTAGCTTTGATTTGGAAGTCGTGCTTGCATTTCGTAACTCAATTTCATCGTCTATTTTTCTAGCCTCGAAAGATGAGCACTCACTCACGATTAACGTTCTTTTATTTATTTGATTTGATTTCAATTGAAACGGCAATTGAAATATGCTGCTGTTAGTTAATTACACTGTTATATATGCTATTACCTTTATCAGTTCACCTATGACATCTGACACTATTATCTGTTATTATTTATGTGATGATAATACAGTTTGGCTGATAATTGATTGATTTTTGATGTTTATATTGAAGGTTAAATTGTTAGTGTTAAATGATAAATAGTATGCAAAATTGAAATTGATATAGAATAGTTAACCAAATTTAAAACGGATTTATATGTTAAATTTGATTAGTTGAATATGACCCCTTTTAATAGTTAAATTAATTAACACGTAAAATAGTGATAATTACACTTTGAACCATTGAACGTATATCGGATTAATTGTTGCAGTGTTAAAAATTGAATTGAATGACAAGTGAAAACCGTAATGTAAAAATCTTTAATCTACATGAAATGATAGTGTAGATTCTAGAAATAATTATATTAATTCGTACAAATAACAATGCAAATTAATACGGTTATTTCGGGATTATTTGAATTGATTATTGGATTGTTATTGATTGTTGTTATTGCTTGTTTATTTACTTTGACACCATCCCAGTTATCACACTGCAAGTTCCCTTTGTATGTTTTGATTTTGAATTGAATTGGAATCGGGTTGAAATGATAAATACCCAAATTGAACTTTGACCTAGGATAGGAAATTAAATAAAAACCCGATTTGTCAATAATTTGATTTAAAAATAAAACGAAGATTTTATTTGAATAAATAATATGGTTTTGAAATGAAGTTGAAATTTGAATTTTAATGAAAGGAAAATGTTAATAATCTGAAACAAAATATTAACGATGTAATTGATGAAAGTATGTTGTTTAATTTGAGAAATGATTGAATTAAGTTTGAAATTATAATTAAGTTTGAAATTATTAAACTTTGAAATGATTTAATAATTAAGTTTGAAATTATAATTAAGTTTGAAATTATTAAACTTTGAAATTATTTAATAATTAAGTTTTGAATTATTTACTAATTAAATAAGATTGAATGATTTAATGATCAAATGGAATTGAATTCTTTAATAAGAGAAATTGAATTTTGGAATAAGTGAATTTACATCGTAAATAAATTGAAATGGAGTTTTCTTTATTAATTAAGTTTTGGAAAATTATTTAAGTAAGTAAATAAGAAAAAATTGAATTTCTTTAACAAGAAATAAAATGTGATATTTTTGAAATTAATGTAAGACCTGTAATGTAAAGAATTTGATTTGACGAATTTAATTTAATTCAAAATTGTAAGTTTTGTTTTAATGAAGTTGAACTTAAGAAATTGATTTAATGAATTGGGAATTTAATAGAAATTGTTTTGAATGATAAAGTAACTTAACGAATATTGAATGAAATCGATAAATGAATTTGAAATTGATTTGAATGTTAAATTAGACTAATTTAAATGATTTCGAAATGAAACTTTTGTACGAACTTGAATCAATATTTGAATTGTTTAAAATTAAATTTGAAATTGAATTATAAGACGTTGAAATGGTAATTTGGAAGTTTTGAAACGTAAATTTATGGAATTGGTTTTGAAAGACAAACGAAATGTTGATTTACGAATTGAAATTGAAATTGAAATTGATTTGGTTTTGAAATAAATAAACGACCAATCGGTGAAATAATTACGGAAGTTATTAAAGAGACTCACCTTTGGAGTTGGAGCTTTGCTTGAAGATCCAGCCATCTATTCTGCTTTCAGTATTCGATGATTCCAGTGATGTATTCTGATTTGTATCTGATGTATCGTATTACTCTTCTGTTGTAAACTCTGATGTATTTTATATATTCATATAGTAGCTTCATGAACTACTATCTCTTTTAATTCCGCTGCATTTACTACTCTGTGTCTGTGATCTGTGATTATTTATTTACTGTATCTGTGATTATTTATTTACTGTATATGTTCAGTTTTGCCAAATTTAAATTAACAACATGGTATTTTGAACAATTCAATTCCGGCATGAGTGTCTACCTATACACTTATAATGGATGCGAATGGTCCAAAAATTTGGGTCGTTACATCAACTCTAGCTCGGAAATGGTGGTTTGCGACTTAACTCCTCTCGGCCAAACTCAAACACCTTTCGAACTTTGATCCAAACGGCTATGGATCGACAACTCCAAACTTGTTGCACTTCGCGATGAACACGATGAACACAACTTCAAACTCCTTGGCTCCAATACTCGATTTTAGCTATGATTGGCTAAAACAAGCTTTGATACCAAACTGGTGCAGCAGCGGAATAATAAAATTGATGATACGATGAAAGTAGCGGTCGATGAGTTGATGAATACTGAAATGCCCAAATTCGTTGATCCGAAGATACCGAATTCTAGCTATCCCGAACTCGTTGATCGCGCACGATACCGAGTTCAAAGATCTGCGATTCTTCGCACGTTGATCTAGCGCACGAGATTCCATGAATCGGCTTCTGCAGTCGTTGAATCGAGCGCACTCGATTAACCGAAAGAGGAGATAGGAGATTACACTCAACTACCAATTGGGTGAAAGCACAAAGCTAACAAAACAAGAGTTTTATTTCAAATCAACTAAACTATTACAAATGGCACCACCAGCCTATTTATAGAAGTTACAAATCAAAACAAAAAAATATGTACAACTCTTAGGTCGTCTCCGACTTAACAAAGATCACGACTCAACAAATCACACGACCTAAAAGCTACGACTTAACATAACAAAAAATACAAATAGAAAATACATTACTTAGGTTGTTGCCGACCTATCACTTCTCGCGACTCAACTTAGGTCGTACGCGACCTATCAAGACCTCCGACTTATAACAACAGATAAACGACCTAACAAATGAACGGCATCCAGAGCTTCGCGACCTAAGAATGAACGGCATCCCCCATTAGCGACTTAAAAATAAGCGGCTTCAGAAACCTCGCGACATAAGCCTTCACGACTTATCTTCCCACATCTTGCTGCGACCTAATATTGTCCGATCTAAGGCCACACGATCTAAGGACCCAGTATCTTCGTGCGACCCAACTAGGTCGTAGGTCGTTGAACGGCTTAACTTAGGTCGTTCAGGCGATTTAAGGAACTTGTTAACTCGCAAGTCTTCACCAAGTCGTTGTCGAGTTACACTAGGTCGTTGGGGCGACTTAAGGTCTTCGCTAAGTCGGTCACGACTTATGGCCACGTTAGGTCGGTCACGACTTATGTCTTCAGTTCTAATAAGTCGGTCACGACTTAAGCATTGGAAAATTATAGCTTGGCCTGCATCATATACAAGCATATTGACTAGAGAATCTCATTTAGATATACAAGTAAGAAGTCAAGGAAAAAGGAAAAGGGAAACAAGAACCATATACATTCAAGTTATACACATAAGTATGAATACTTGAAATAATAATATACATATGAATAAAGCTTGTAAAGGAAGACATCAAAATATCTTCATATATGTACGCAGCCGAAATGAGAGAAAAAAAATGAATTTGTACAAAGTTAATTAATGCATGGAACATCAGCCCCCATTTGCTAATAAAAATCTCTGCATAGATAGTACTGAAGGAAAATAATATATATCAACTTTGTACAACAAATTATAATCAACCTGTAACTTGCTTTATTTATATCAACCTCCTTCATCAGTTCGTTCATCTTCAAAGCTGAGAAAAACTAAAGTAAACATTATCTTAAAAACATCAACAAACCATAATACAACTCAATCAAACCAGAGAATCAAGATGAAGGCTTTCAACTGGAAATTTCCAACCTGTGTTAAATATTGAAGAAGCTTTGTTCTTCTTCTTGGAAATCAGGGTGAGCAAATTTACCGGAGTTTGTGTATGTCCATCTTGATGTTTGTGTTAACATTTAAAGTATGCCATGATAAATGTTTGTTCAGTATGCCTGCATGTATATATATACATGAAAATAACTGTGCATGTCTGTGCATATGCAAATATACATTACTCTGTTGAATTACAAGTTTAAATCCCCTAAACTAAATTCAATATCTCCTCATATAATCAATGTTAGGTCTTGATCTCTAAACAGAAGATGATTGTAATAGTGTAACGTCATTTCTAGAAATAATTTCAAGTAAAAATATTGAGTAAATATTTTGAAAAGGAAAAAATACACTGAAATCCCAAAACCATGTTAAAATTCGACTTCAATGATTTCTTGTTTCATGTATATAATCTGATTCGTTATCAATATCTATTATTTTTAAAAGTAAAATGTGGATTTTTAAGTTGGTATTTTGGAAGAAATTGAATGATGAACGGGAATTGGGTTTTTATCAATTCCCGGCGATCAAAGGTTCTAGGGAAGTCGAGTTCGTTGCTGGGGCAGGCTCATTGGTCGAGGAACTCGAGAAAATTGGTTGGAGAATTTATAGGTTGCCGAGGTGGCTGGGCGGCGGTGATATAGGGCTTTGAAACTTGGTTTGGTTGATTGGGTTTTGATGGTGTTTGCGGCGTCGTGGGTTGATCGGAATGATCCGGACCCGGGGGGATTGTGGCTCAGAGGTGTGACGTTGCTTTGTATGGAATTACAGAGGTTCTGGTGGCGTGGTTCGTCGGCGGCGAGGTGGTTTGTCAATTGGGTTTTGTTCCAGGTTTGCTCAGGATTGCTCGATCTTAATTTTGAGTTAGTATCGAAGCTTTGATGATCGGAATGGGTTCGAGTATCGATCGTCGATATGGGTAGGTGGTCGATGTTGGACGGAGGAGGCTGGAGCCAGGGTGCATGTGCACCGTGCACTGTGCTTTTCTGATGATTTTTGGGTTGAAGCAAGAATAGTTTACTTGAGTTTTTCTCGAGTGATTCTGTGTTTTGATCGGGGTGGTTTAGGTTTGGACTCGAAGCAGTTGTTGCTAGTCTCGAGTCATTTGTACTATTACAGGTTTTTGTAAAACCTGACAGTTTGAATTTAAAGCAAAACTTTAAATAGAATTAAATGGTGAGATAGATTTAAAAACAAGTTTAAATCTAGTAGGGAGTTTAGATTCAAATAAACTTTTAAATCTTAAATTTTAAAATGAAATTTGGATTTTAAATTAAAGTTTTAAATCAAGATTTTAAAACAAAGTTTAAAATCTAAGTTTAAATCAAAATTAAAATATGGATTCAAATCTCTTTGAATCCAAATCTGGAAATTTAAATTGGTTTTAAATCCGAATGTGTTTTAAAAAAGTTTAAATTAAATAGCTTTTAAAAGTATATTTGTTTTCAAACAAATATTTAACTTGATTTTGATAAAATTCTTTTGTAAAGGTTTTCTTAATTTTGAGTCAAAAGTTATATAAATTGTTTTAACTTGAATTTTCAAGATAAAATGTAATGTATTTGAAAGCTTAAATTTTAAATAAAAATTTAAGTAATTTTAGTTAGAACTTTCTTATATAGGTTTATAAGTGGATATTTAAATTTGGTAAATGTTTAAATATATAATCATTTTGAATCTTAAAATCAAAATAGAATTTGAATTTAAATTTAAAAGTGTAATGTTTAAAATAAACTTAAATGTTAATGAAATCATTAATAAAGAAATTAATTATTTTAGAGATAATTAAGGTAATAAAATGATTTAAATTAATAAGGTAATTAAAGAATGATTTATTTAATTTATAAATAAACAATTTAGATTAATTTATAATTAGAAATGATTAATAATGAATTAATCTAAGATAATTTCTTAAGAAAGTAATTAAAGAAATGTTATTAGTTAATGAAGATAATTAACTAGGAATTATTAAGTAATTAAATTAATGTGATTAATTTTGATAATTAATTAGATTAATTAATTAAGATAATCAATTCTAAATTGTTAATTACTTAATGAAAGCAGTTAAGGGGTTAATTAATTATGTAATAGGTTTAAAGGTTAATTTAATTAATATGATTAATTAAGAATAATTTAATCAATGAAGGTGATTAATTAATTAATTTATATCAAATGATTTGTAATTAATAAGTCAGGATTGGATAATTAATTCATAAGTAATTAATTTAATTGGAAATTAATTGAATTAATTAGGATTAAACAATTAATTAATCCAGCTTATAAACGATTATTGAATGCTTGACCTTACTTATGAATGATTGTATTGTATGAGATGCCTTGAATTGATTGTCCTATCTGATCTGTGATATTTTGTTCTATGGATCGAGTTGTGTGTATTTTATTCATTTATTTATTTACATTTGTATATTATCTGTGAATCTTTGAATGAACGATAAGCGTTATAGTTTATACCGCTTATCAACTATATATCTGTATTCTGATCTATGATGATTTATTGATGTTGCACTACTGTGTGAAACCCCTGGACTACACTATACACAAACAAATATGGATTTCATGTGGAAATCGGTTAAGTAACAGATGATTTAAATTTAATGTTTTTTTTAAAATTGAAATTTTAATTTCAATTGATTTTTGGAAATGGACTTGGATTAAATGGTAAAGCTTTGAAAATGAGTTTTTAAAAATGAAAGTTATTTTTAAATAACTTAATAGAATTTGAAATTCAAATAATTTGGTTTAAAATTTGAATTCAATATTGGAAATTGAATTCAATAACTTGGGATTTTGGGTCTTAAAGATTGTACCAGTTATAAATGTGTTTTATAGGGATTTTTAACCATTTAAAAGTATGGTTTGGAAATTTAAGAAATTTAATCCAAGTTTTATACTTGAATGGTTTTAGCTTATGTAAATGGTAATTAGTTTTCCGAGATGAAAACTATTGTTTTCAGATGATAAAAGCTTTCATATAAGAAATGAAATTCCAATTTAAGTGAAAGGAATTTCAAGTTTGAATTGAAAAATAGATTTCCAAGTTGTGAGTGAATTCTTTTTGAAAGCTATGAATTGAATATGTTAATTTTTAACAGATTTAAAATGGTGATTTGTTTAAACCATCCGAAATGAAATTATTTGAAAGCTATCAATTAAATCTTTGTTTTAAAGATTGGACGAGGTAATCCAAATTGAAATAGAAATTGATTTGGAAAATCTATGAATTAATCTTTGTGAAACTGGGTGAACTTTGTGAATTAGATCTGTTTATTTTTAACGGATTTAAAATGCTAATTTGTTTAAACCATTTGAAAGAAAAGTTTTGGGTAATAAGTTGTGACTTAATTGAAATCCCATTATCCATATGTTTTAAAATATTGTGTTCATTATTCGGTTTAGCCGGGAGAGGACTTTGTGTCATATAACCCATTCCGAATAATGATACGTCGTATATGGATAGCATTTGGAGACTGGTGGTGAAGACCGGATACTTTCGAAAACGAAAGGACAACTCGTCGAATGTCTCTGCATCGGCGGATCTCCGATATAGAGATTTTATCACCCTTTGTGATGGGAAGTCCGGACGTGATTAGAAATTATCCGGATTTGCAAGGGCTTCTTCAGAAGTGCCTTCGGTTCTGTTCGAACCCGGAACAGACTTTTATGGTTACATGTCTGACATTACATTTTGAGATATAAAGCTGATTTCTTTCAAATACATTTCTGTTTGGTGATGGAGATTTATTCTCTTAGCTTAACACCCTTCTCTGAGACGTACAAGCTCAGAGGTTATGTAGTTGAAGGTTATCAGCGATATACTCCCAATTTGGTAATGTGGCATGCTGAGTGTTGCTGTGTGTTGATGATCATTTACTAATCATTTGTTGATCAAAGCATGGCTTTGTGAAAAAGCGTGGCTTTGTGGACGAGACCTCATCGAGCCTCACAGACCGGAAATGGTCGAAACAGGAAAGATGCGGCAAGGTTTCAGGGGTAGCGCACCTAGGGTATGACCATTCCTTCTGGAAAAAGGTGGTATCATGTATGGAGCCTTGATATTTAACCTATGTGGCTGCTCCAATCTCATTTACTCTGTGTGATTGTTGCTATGTGACCGAGGCCTCGAATTTCCCATGACTAACCCAGAGTTTATTATTCCCTTCCTAAACTCTGGGTGCCCACAATTTTCCACACGGGCAGTTCAGAGTTGGGTTTTTCAGATAGTCAGATAGTAGGAGTAGATTCGATATCTTTGAAGCCTTTGGATCTTGGCGATCACATTCGCTTCATTCTGGAGTTATCTTGTTTGCTTATAGCAACTTGATGGTTGTTCGAGCTAGTTCTTGATTAGAGATGGATTATTTGGAGTTTGGCATTGAAGACATTATCTTTCCGCTGCTATTCCTTGTATCTCTGATAGTGTTGATATTCAGTTGTATCATACTATTTTATCATTAGATATTGTATTCATCAGATGTTGTGTATATGATATTATTTCTTTTTCTTCTGTTGTGTTGTTATACTTACTGTGTTATAAGCTCTGGCACGAGTTGAATTTCAACGATTGGATCTGTAGCATTCAAGTACGGTGAAGTACGGGTGTCGATTTTCGAACGCTGAAATTTGGGTCGTGACAGAATGTCCGGCTGGCAAAAACTAGTTGATGAGCTTCAAAGAATAAATCGCTTAAATCTCGAGGCTATGCTGACCATGGAGAGCGATAAGTCTGAATGGCAAAAAGTTCTTGACCAGCACGATACGGAGATGAAAAGCATCACCGCCCACAACGAGGAACTTGAGGCTGAAGTCAAGAAACTTAAAGATGATCTTGCCACCTCTTCCACTTCTTATACTCAAAAGGAAGAGGTTCTCCAAAAGCAAGTAAGAGATGCCCACGCCACACAACGAGATGCTGAGGCCAAACTTGAGGCGAAGTGGAAAATTGTAGAAATGTACCGCAAAGATGCTGCTCAGCTGCGAGAAAAGACTAGTTCTCAAGACTTGGAGATTGCGATGTTAAAGGCCCAGCTTTCTAAGGCTGAAAAAGAGCACGACGACGCCATCGCTGGAAAAGCGTCAGCTGAACATTCACACGAGGCGACTAAAGCCAACATTAGCTCCACTTTATTTGAGTTTTATGTTCTCAGCGTCTTGGGGCGTGGCAGTCTTTCTTTCTTGGGCCCAAAGTATGAAGTTACACTGGCTGAAGTGTGCGAAGCAGCAGTTGAAGTGCTTAAAGATGTTGGCTACACTGAGGAGGATTTTGAGGCTAATTATTTGGACGATGAGGGTCGTGCCGTCCTTTCGAGAGGGAAAGAACAACTTGCTAAGGAGCAAGCCGAAGCAACGGAAGGAGAGCATCCAAGGAAGGCATCTTTGACCGACCCAACCCGTCCTTCGACTTCGGTCGACCTTGATATTATTGGCTCAAGTTCCCACTCTCCGCCTCTTGGTAAAGCCGAAACCGAAGCTAAAACCGCTCACGCCGAAGAAGAGGCCCAAGAAAGCACTTAAGCCCATGATTTCAAAATCGACGTGATAAACCAAGCTCTCTAGGTAACTTCAATTCTGATCCAGCTCAAGTGGACTGCTCGTTTGCTTCACATGAGCTCGATGAACTTTTTTATTATTACTTAAGCCTCGATGTGCCATTATCTCCTCTCTTTGCGGGGAATACTGATGTTTTTAACTTTTCTTCTTCTGTAGCGAAAACAACAAGTGCTGTACAAGCTTCGCCATCTCCAGCTGCTGCCCCTCCACCTCTTCAAGTTACCCCTCCTTCTGCTTCTCAACCGGGATCACAAGAAGAACAAATAGAAGCTCTTCAAGGCTTAGATGACCCGGCCGCTTCACAGGAGCAGAAAGCTGAAGATCTTGAGGAGGGTGAGAAGTCTTTGGAGAAATTTACTGTCGATGATACAAAGCTGATTGATCTTATCTCTTTGTGCAACGAATCTTCTTCAAAGGAGAGGGGAAAGCGCGTAATTTCAAAGAAAAAGAAGGACGCTTTTGCTAAGGACGCTTCTGCTAGCGATGAGAAAGCGAAAGAGGACCCAATTGCACCTCTTTCTCCTTCTTCCGCGACTCGTTCGGGCCAACTCACGAAGTTAACCATTAGGCCAGGCGAGGGCTCCAAAGGCGGCGAGAGGAAGAAGAAATGAGTTTTGCTTTATCCTTCTTGTTTTGCCTTTTGCTTGTACCTAGAGACTTGTATTGACCGGAGATTGTGCGGGTACCGGCCCCCGCTTTTTGAAACTTGTACATGTATAAAAAAATTTATAGTATGGAATAAAATGACTCTTTTTACTTGTACAATCTCTTGTCAGTATTTGTGTATGCATTTATTCCTTATTTTCGCACAAGTTTCTTTATTCTCTTTGTATGATACTGTAGTGAGCTTGTGGTATGCTGTTTGAGCGTTGTTTTTATTAATGTAGCTATATTGCCCCAATACCACGGCTTATTGCAATATTCTACATTTTGAAAAGACTTGTACTCTTATTCTAGAGAATAATTCTTCCGTTTTTGAGGAAATATTATTCTGCTTTATTAGAGTGTGCTTTGTATCGGAGAATTTTCTTTTCTTTTCTCTTTTTTTTTACACTTCAACTTTCGGAGATGATCACTTTCATTTTTGAAAAGTGGATTCCCCTACACGGTGAAGCGGGCCTCCGTAGAAGGCTCTGATCTGTTTGTCAGAAAGTTATGTCTCGTCGCTAAGTGGATCCACGGGACAGGCGTCAGCTGTTTTATCGGATATTTGTTTGCACAAACGATCGCGAGCATTTAGCTGCGGCCTAGAACCTTCTTTTTGAGAAGGTGCCCCTTCAGTGGTTCCATCAACGACTTTTTCAAGAGATAACATTTCTTCTTTTTTGGACGTGCCTCGTTAGAGGGCTTTAAAGTGTGCCTCCGAAGAGGGCTTTGAAGTGTGCCTCTGAAGAGGGCTTTAAAGTGTGCCTCCGAAGAGGGCTTTGAAGTGTGCCTCCGAAGAGGGCTTTATTTGTTTGCTTAAAAGTTATTTCTCACAGTTAAATGGATCCACGGGGCGGACGCAAGCCACTTAATTGGATGTTTGTTTGCACAAACGATCACAATTAAGTAGCAAGGGCCCGGTGCCTTCACTTTGGGAAGGTGCCCCTTCGGTGGTACCACCAACCTTTTTGTTTGAGAAAAACATTTCATTTTACAGCGTGCCTCGTTGGAGGGCTTTATTTAGCACTTCAACTTTTTTGGGGAAGAATGTTCTCATTTTAGAGAAGTTGATCTTCCCATGAGAGTAGAAGTGCGCCTCCGAAGAGGGCTTTCAATTGTGCCTCCGGAGAGGGCTTTGAAGTGTGCCTCCGAAGAGGGCTTTGAATTGTGCCTCCGGAGAGGGCTTTACTTGTTTCGTTTGCCAGGAAGGTTGTATCTCACAGTTAAGTGGATCCACGGAACAGACGCAAACTACCTAACTGGTTGTTTGCTCGCACAAACGATCGTAGTTAACTAGCAAGGGCCTGGAACCTTTACTTTGGGAAGGTGCCCCTTCGGTGGTTCCACCAACCTTTTTCATTGAGAGACAAGATTCCATTTTGGCTGTTTTTGTCTGCTTGCCAATGTCTTTTCATCATCTATTCCTCAGCGATTCCTTGTTATCACCTCTAAGTACATGTTCCTTTCTTTTGCAGGTTGTTTGATTCTTCCAGAGAAGTGTACTTCATTGTTAAGTGAATCCACGGGGCAGACGCAAGCTACTTAACCGGATGTCTGTTTGCACAAACGATCGTAATCAGTTAGCAAGGGACTGGAACCTTCACTTCAGGAAGGTGCCCCTTCGGTGGGATCACCAACTGTTTGTTAGAAGTACTTCATATGTAAGAATTGAATCTGGAATTTTTGTGGCTTGACATTTGTTTGTTGAGTGATTTATAGGAATCGCTTGGCCTTGTGATGTGTCGAATAGGTAAGCTTTGCTTTGATAGCCTACAATATTAAATCGACATTTTAGCAACATATTTAAGATGTTTGCACATCGAAATGAGATAGGCATTTTATAGTAGTAGAGAACACAAGATTTATAGTGGTTCGACCAAGTATCGAGCCTACATCCACTTTATAGTTCGTATTATTGATTTACACTGATTTTACAATGGCTTACAATACAAGAATGATACATCCGTAATTATTTTACAAATTTAAGCATAGCTTTTAAGTAAAATATGGACGTAAGTGATTGCTGTTCCAGGCTCTCGGAATTGGATCTCCTTCAACAGTTGTGAGTTTGAAAGTGCCATCAAGGAGTTTTTTGCCTATGACATATGGCCCTTCCCAGTTTGGCCCAAACACTCCTGTTGCTGTCATGATCCTTTTCAAGACTAGATCCCCAATTTCAAAGCTGCATTGGCGAACTTTAGAATTGAAGTGCCTGGCTATCCTTTGCTGATGAGCTGCAACTCTGAGTTCAACTTCTTTCCTTCTTTCATCAAGCAAGTCAAGTGCTTCAAATTGCAGCTTTTCATTTTCAACTTGGTTGAAATGAATTCTCCTGTGTAAGGGGACCTCTATTTCAACTGGAATCATTGCTTCTGATCCATATGCTAATGAGAATGGAGTGTGCCTAGTCGCAGTTTTATGGGTAGTTCTATATACCCATAGTGCTAGTGGCAGCTTATCGACCCAACCACCTTTTGCTTTTTCCAGCTGTTTTTTGATGGTTGATTTGATAATTTTGTTCACTGTTTCCACTTGCCCGTTTACCTACGGATGAGCCACTGCTGAGAAGCTTTTTCGGATCTTGAATCGTCTGCAAAAGTCCTAGAATTCTTCGCTTTCGAATTGGGTACCATTGTCTGTGATTATCTTCTGAGGCACACCATACCTATAAATGATATTTTTAGTCACAAAGCTTATCATCTTTTTAGAGGTAATAGTTGCCAATGGTTCAGCTTTAGCCCATTTAGTGAAATAATCAACAGCAACAATAGCATATTTGATTCCGGACTTGGCAATCGGCAAAGGCCCAATGACATCTATCCCCCAAATGGCGAATGGCCACAGACTGACCATCTATGTGAGCTCAGTGGAAGGTGCTCTTGGGATTTTTGCAAATTTCTAACATCTGTCACACTTTCGGGAGTAGCTAACAGCATCTCGATTAATATCTGGCCAAAAATACCTATAGCGGAGAATTTTCTTTGTAAGAGTTTGGCCTCCTGAATGATCCCCACACTCTCCTCCGTGCACCTCAGCTAAAATTGTCTTAGCCTCTTCTTTGGTTACACATCGGAGTAATGGAATCGAGAATCCTTGTCTGTACAAATGGCCGTCTTGAATTACATATCTCGGGGCTTTTCTTAACAGCTTCTGGCGTTCTTTTGAGTTTTCTGGCAGGGTACCGTTGAGTAGATATTCCTTGATCGGGGTCATCCACGACTCCTGCTCTTGAGATACAGCCATGATCTAGTCAATATCCATCTCATCAGTACTTGGAGCTGACAAGACTTCTATAAGGACCAATCCCAATAATTGAGCTTCGCCAGAGCTTGAATATTTTACGAGAGAATCTACCTTTATGTTCTCTTCCCGTGGTATATGGTTTATTGTATAATGATCAAAATCATCGAGAAGCTCCCAGGCCTTTGACAAGCAAGCCGACAGATTTCCTCCTTTAGTTTGAAACTCTTTCTTGACTTGGCATACAATATGTTGGGAATCACTGAAGATCTGTAGTACTTTGATGTTCAGTTCTTTAGCAATCTTCAAGCCGGCAATAAGAGCTTCATATTCGGCTTCATTATTTGTCGAAGGAAATTCTAGTCTCAATGCATAGCACAATGACCGCCCTTCGGGGGTTTCAAGCACAACCCTGGCTCCGGAACAATAGTCATTTCTTGCGCCATCAACATATAATTTCCATCGGATAAAGATGTCATCAGTCACCTCTTCCTCACTGCCACCTTTATCTGTGTATTCTGCAATGAAATCTGCTAAAGCTTGCCCATTGATTGCTCTTCGGGGATGGTAGGTGATATCATATTGACTGAGTTCAATATTCCACTTCAGAAGACGACCCAAAGTTTTAAGGCAAAATAGGACTTGCTTTAGAGGTTGATCAGTGAGGACTTTAATAGGATGGGCCTGGAAATATGGCCTCAATTTTCTGGACGCAATCAACAGACAATAGGCGAGCTTTTCCAGCTTTGAATAATTCATCTCTGCCCCAGCGAATCTTTTGCTGATGTAGTAAACCGGGTGCTGAACTTTTGCGTCTTCCCGTACCAATGCTGCACTGAGAGCATGAGATGAAACCGCTAAGTATATGAAAAGATCTTCACCGTTGCAGGGCTGAGAAAGTATTAGAGGCTTTTCCATGTGACGAATCAGTTCTTCAAAAGCTTTCTGACATTCGGGAGTCCATTCAAATTTTTTCTTTCCTTTCTTCACAGCGTCAAAGAAGGGAATGCATTTATCAGTGACCCTGGAAATAAACCGACTTAAAGAAGCGACTTTCCCGTTGAGGCTTTGCAATTCCTTCTTTATTCTAGGGGCTTTGACTTCTCTTAAAGCAGTAATCTGAGCAGGATTAGCTTTGATGCCCCTAGCACTCACAATAAAACCGAAGAATTTTCCGGACTCTACTCCGAATGAACATTTCAGAGGATTTAGCTTCATCCCGTACTTTCGGAGGACCGCGAACATTTCTGCCAAATGATCCATGTGGTCTACTGTCTTTTTTGATTTCACCAACATATCGTCAACATACACTTCCATAGTCTTGCCAATCTTTGGTTTGAACATGGCATTAACAAGTCTTTGATAAGTTGCCCCTGCGTTCTTTAGTCCGAAGGGCATGACTTTATAGAAGTAAAGACCAACATCAGTGATGAAGCTCGTGTCCTCCTGATTTGGCTCATGCATCATGATTTGATTATATCCTGAGTAAGCATCCATAAAAGACATTAATTCATGCCCAGCTATTCCATCCACCAACTGATCAATTCTGGACAACGGGAAACAGTCTTTGGGACATGCTTTGTTCAAGTCTGAAAAGTCGATGCATACTCTCCACTTCCCATTTGCTTTTTTAACCAACACCGGATTAGAAACCCAATTTGGATAAGTGGACTCTCTGATGAAGCCATTTTCCATGAGCCGATCTACTTCTTCTTTTAATGCTGTCGACCTTTCAGGACCCTGGGTTCTTCTTTTCTGCTTTACGGGTGTGAACTTTGGATCAATATTCAAAGCATGCACTGCGATTTCTGGAGATATTCCACACATGTCGGCATGACTCCAAGCGAATACATCTAGGTTTTCTTTCAAGAATGATATCATCATATTTTGAACCGTCATGCCAAGTTATGAACCCACATTCAGCACCTTGTTTGGGTCATTCGGGTCAACAGGTATTGGCACCGTCACTTCCACTGGCACCACTCTACTCTCCCCTGCACTGGTTTTTATGGGATCAATCTCTTTACGTGCACCACTATGCTCACCAGTGTAGGGTCCACCCCGTAATTGCTACAAGGTGGGCTCTTTAATGCGGAGCGGAGCTGCCGCACCCTTACCCATTTCTCTTTTCCTTCTTTCCCACAACTCTGTGAAATAGCATTCTCGCCCGGCATTTTGGTCCCCCTTCACAACACCGACACCATTATCAGTGGGGAACTTCATAGTCAGGCACCATGGAGCGAGAATAGCCTTGAATGCAGCAAGAGTTGGTCGACCCAAGAAGGCATTGTAAGCGGAGAATTCATCAACAATCATAAAAGTTTATTTTCGGACCACCTTCTTTTCACCTTCTCCGAGCTCTACAAATAAGTCAACAGTCCCAATAGGCTGTTTTGGTTCTCCAGTGAACCCAACAATTTTCTGTAAGGAGGCTTGGACATCAGCCATAGGAATTTTCATCTGATCAAATGTCTTTCTGAAGAGGATATTGCAAGAGGCGCTGCAGTCAACAAGCACCCTTCTTACAATGGCTGATTTGATGCCTGTAGATATCACCAAAGGATCCATGGTGGGAGCCTCAACACCAACAGAGTCTCTAGCCCGGAATACGATGTCATCGTTAAAAGTTCTTTGCTGTTTTAAAGGTGCAGCATTTTCCAAGACAAAAACATTTTCTTCCGCCGGGGCATATCTCAAAGTGTGAGCATATCTCTCCATCTCACCCCAACTCCTGCCCGCTGGGTGAGGACCCACTGTGATAACATTAAGGACGGGCCTCTCAGAATCCTGCGCTACAGTCCTCTCACCTAAGTTAGATTGATGAGCAGGAACTTGTTGCCTCTGAGTAGATGAGGTCGGGTCAGCTCTGTTTCTCTTTACATATTGTTGTAGTTTATTCTGTCTCACCAGCTCTTCAATCAAGTTCTTTAAATGGCGACATTCATTAGTGTCATGGCTAGGTTGATTGTGGAACCGACAGAATCTCCCATTATGCATACTTCCCAGGCTTCATCTCAGGTGGTTTAGGGTATTTGACCGCATCCTTGGTTGCGAAAAAGATATTTTCTAGAGTATCAGTTAAGGGAGTAAAATCTGAAGGTTTAAAGTAGCGAAGTTTCTTCACATCTTTCTGCCCTTTCCTACCATCATTCTCCCTCTTCTGACCACTAGATTCCTTTTTGTTAGTAGCAACATTCTTATTCTTAACCTCATCCACGTCTACTTTTGCTGGCACAGGATAGATTTCTAAGCGCATGAATTCATCGGCCTTCTTGTAGAACTTTTCAAGTGAATTTGGCTCTTTCATCTTTAGCCATTTTCCGAATTCACTTGATTTGTCAATAGCTCGCATCAAGTAAGTCAGAATCATCCAAGGCTCTGCATTATCAACTTTGGCCAAGGCTATATTGAAGCGGTTTAAGAATGATTTGATAGACTCTCCGGGGTTTTGTTCGAGGCTGGATAGTGACATTATGTCCTTGGCCTTCGTAGCATATAACCTGAACTGATCTTTGAATATCCGAGTTAAGTCGGAGAATTGATCCACGGATCGAACTGGTAGCTTCATGAACCAAAGCAGGGCCACTCCTTCCAAGTACATAGGAAAGTATCTGCACTTGATCTTGTCTATTGCTCTGGCACCTGTCATATGCCAGTCATATTTGTATAAGAACTGGTTAGGATTGCTTGTCCCCCGATAAGCTGGAATAGTGGGGGGAACAAACTTCTTTGGAAATTCAGCCTTCAGAATTTTTTCAGTAAAAGGAGTTTTGCTTGGAGTGAACCCCTTGTCGCTTTCATCTTCCTCCCTTTGTATGCTCTCCTTCATAATTTGTCGAACCATTCCTGAGAGGTATTCCTCATCGTTTGGAGGCCCCACGGGACAGACGTCAGCTACTTTTTCGGAAGTTTGCTTGGACAAACGTTCACGAAGAGTTGGTTGCGGCCTTGAACCTCCAGCTTGGGGAGGTGCCCCTCTGGCGGTGCCAGCTGCCCTTTGAGGAATACTTTTCCCTTGGGAATCATGAACATCTTCAGCAAAGGTTTCTTCATTATTTTCCGGTTGCTGGTTAACTCCAAGAAAAGCATTCAACTTGTCCAACATCAAAGTGCTCTATGCTTTCATTTGTTGCTACAATCCAAACACTATAGCATCCAATCCTTCCCTTGTGACTCCAACACTAGGTACCGCTTGATTTGACGCGGGAGAAGTGGCGGTGTTGTTATAAGCATTTCCAGATCAAGTAGATTTACTTTTCCTTCCAGGAGCCATAATTTCGGATAGACTTCTGGTTTTTAGGGAGAGTCTTTCCACAAATCTTTGTGAAGCAATGATGAGAGCACCCCTGAGTTCGATTTCTCAGTGAAAGCACCAAAAATGTTAACGCTAAAAATGTACGCTAACACCCCGGTGTGATTTGTGATATAGCGAAAGCACCACCCGTTGGTACGGGAACTAAAAGTAAGCAGAAAATAGCAGAAAGCAGTAAAAAGACAACAGTTTTATAGTGGTTCGGCTCAAAGCCAAGCCTACGTCCACTTAATCTCTTCTATCACTGATTCGATTACAGATTTTACAATAATCCTTAGATTACAACACGATGAAGACAAGTAATTAGAACTTTGATGCAGAAAACCTCTTTTGATTCATGTTGAATGAACATGATCTTTTCCGAAGATTCTTTGAAGTATCCTTTGCCTTTGAAGTGTTGGAGTCATTAGAGAAAACAGCAGAGTCTTGGCGTTTCAGAAAAATCGTCCCCCTTCAAGTGCGGAGTAGGCGGGGTATTTATAGGAGAAACTGGGCTTAGGTCGGTTATGTTTTAGGTCGTGAGCGACCTAAGAAGTTGCGACTTAAGAGCCATCATGAGGTAGCTTAAGTCGTTAATGACTTAATGGAGCCATTCTGGACGAGATACAGGCTGTGAGCGACTTAGCATATGTAGTTCAGAAGTTATCTCGGTTGGTTTAGGTCGTTAGCGACCTAAAGGAAGAGGCAGTGAGCACGTGGCTTAACTCTGGAGCTTGCTAGGTCGTTAGGTCGCTCTCTCTTAGCTCGTTAAGTCGCTCTGTGCTTTAGGTCGTTAGGTCGTTAACCTGTTAAGTTGTAGGAGCCTTTAGGTTACTAAGTTGCTGCTTCCTTATCTCGTTAGGTCGCAGGAGTCTTTCAGGTTGTTAGGTCGCTGGAGATCCTTAGCTCGTTAAGTCGCGCCATATTGAGCCGCTCTGTGCTATAGGTCGCTAGGTCGCTGCCTTGTTATAGTACGTTAAGTCGCATATTCCTTGGATAGTTAAGTCGCTTATTCCCTTAAGTCGTTGAGTTGAGTAGGTCGCTAGGTCGCTAGGTCGCTGAATAAAAGAGGGTTAACAGGGTTTTTGTTATTTTGAAACTTATTAGGGACTTGAGCCTTATATTCACTTTGAAATATGTCTATACGTGTACCCCCTCTTTAATGGCTGTAAAGTGGGATAAAGTGTAGGCATTTGATGAGTATTTGGAAAAAATCTTAGGTTATAATAACTAAATACAAACCACATCCCATTTCACTCTAGGCAAATTCTACTTGAACACGGATAATTACTTAGTAGCCCCCCTAAAATAAATAAAATTTTAAAGACTAAAATGCCCTTAGAAAGCTGCGTACTTTCTTTCTTCTCAATTCCATTATCATCTTACCATAAGTTTCTTGCTGTCTAAACCACCTCTTCTTTAAAACCCTAGTTTCTAAATCAGTGAAGAAAAAATTCAATTTTTCACTACTAAGTTATTTTTTGGGTTTACTGATTTTTTTAATTGTAGTTATGAAGAAAATATGAATTGGGTTTCTAAATCAGTGAAGAAAAAATTCAATTTTTCACTACTAAGTTATTTTTTGGGTTTACAGACTTTACTAAGAAAAAATTCAATTTTTCACTACTAAGTTTCTAAATCAGTGAGGAAAAAATTCTAACCTTAGTTTCTAAATCAGTGAAGAAAAAATTCAATTTTTCACGTTTTGCGTGATGGGAATGGTAGTTATGGAAATGGTAGGGGCACTAAGTTATTTTTTGGATTTACCGAATTTTTTAATTTTTGGGGGCTACTAAGTAAATACTCGGGTTGAAATAGAATTTGCCTTCACTCTAACTAGTTACACCTAAAAAACCTCATTCTAACTTCGTTTTCAGCTCATGTCATTTCTAATTTGTTACACTTATTAAAAAGTGAATATTAGGCTCAGGTCCCTAATAAGTTTCAAAATACATAAAAAAACCCAGTAAAAAAAAGTATGTAAATTAGGTCCCTAGAATTAAGTTACTAAGTAAATGCATACAGTTATGCAATTATTCACTGAATAATTGCAGATATTTATGCAATTATATCCAAAAGTTGCATAAATTTATGCAATTTTTTTGGTGAATAATTGCGGAAATTTCCGCAATTTTTTTTGTGAATAATTGCGAAAATTTCCTTATTTTTTGGTGAATAATTGCGGAAATTACCGCAATTTTTTAGTGAATAATTGCGGAATTTTCCAGGATTTTTTGAGAAAATTGCAAAAATATCCGCAATTTTTCAATGAATGATTGCGGAAATGTCTACGATTTTTTGATATAATTACATAAATGTTTGTAATTATTCACTGAATAATGAATAAGTGTATGCCATTATTCAGTAACTTAATTCTAGGGACCTAATTTACAAACTTTTTTTACTGGGGTTTTTGTGTATTTTGAAACTTATTAGTGACCTGTGCCAAACTGTCCCTATTAAAAATGTGTTTTCTTTAGATCAGGTAAAACATTAAAAATATATCTAGTTTCATGTGAATATGGCATCCTCGTTTCTACCCAAATTGCCAATTTAGGGCTTCCTTCCTTTCCGCTTGCTTCCTCGCTCATCTTGCCTCCCCTTCTCCTCCTCCTTAACTCGTCGATCTGGGCTCTCTGGATGGCCAAGAATCGCAAGGACAAGTAGCATTTCAATCGGTCTCCCGTCGTTGATTCAGGTGGCGATTCCTCCTTTACTTGAAATGGTCGTCCTTACTCGTTGTTGCCTAAGGCACTTTCCCAAGCGGATACTTCTGGTATGTATGTCTTGGGTAGTTGTGAAAGATGCTACATTTGACAGTGGGATTCGGTGTGCTTCCAATGTCGATGTTCTGTCTTTTTTGCTAGGTATTCACATAATCCAAACTAGTACATCCTCCTCTCCTTTACTAGTGTCTTCGTCTGGCTATACTTCAATTTCTAAGTCTCTTGGAGTTCATGTCGAAAATTATGGTTTTGGCAATTCGAACCAACTTCGTGAATTAGCAACGTCCCTTATGAGCATTGATTCATCCGTTGCTCCTGTTTCTGGGCTGAGTGTCTTGAATGTTGCAAATGCTTCGCCTGTTTCCCCTTTGCTTGCAAATGCTGTTATAAGTTGTGATGAAATTTTGAGAAACAACGATAACAGTGTAGATGTTTTAGGATTGAATGATGGTGTTAACGTCAGTCCTAGTAATGCACTTTTATTGTCTGCTACATCCCTTGTATAGCCTGAACAACCTATGTGTGTTGATTCGATTGAAATCCCTAATAATTCTAATGCTTCTTATGAGTCTAAGAATAATAATCAGGTATCTCCTCCTAGTGCTTCATGTAAATGGTCCTCATTGTTCACATCCTTGCCGAGAAATGTGGGGGCTTACATTCCCCGCTCTTTTGATGTTGTTGAAATTGATGGAGAGATGGTGGTGCCTCCAGCTAAGGTTTTGCAAGCGGGATTTCATTTTTGGTCGGTTTGCTTGGTTGGTTTCTTCATTGTCTCAAACACACCGTACTTTGTTGTGAGAGATCATTGTTTTAGTTTCTAGATGCTTAAGGGCGGGCTTCGTGTTCATTATGACGATTCTATATTTTATTTCAAGTTATCTAGCAAAGAAGAAAGGTTGTGTGTCCTTGAAGTAGAACCGACTATCATTGCTGGTAAGCCTTTTATTTTAACTCCTTAGAGTCCTACAGTTGGTGGTGCTAGGGATCAGATTTGGTCTATTTCGATATGGGCTCACTCCATGCATATCCCATCCATTCTGCAACCAATGGGCTAGATTGGTTAACTAGCCTAGTTGGCAAGCTCAATTGTTTTGATGCTAATATCGTGGCAAGGAAGAGGCTAGTGTACGCTAAGGCTTTGATTGAAATAACGTTGGATAAGGCGCTTCCTTCTAGGCTGAAGGTTTGTATCGCAGAGGGGCGGAATTTGTTTGTTAATGTTGATTATAGTTGGAAACCAGATATTTGCACAACTTGCCACTCTTTTGGCCATGTTGCCGAAGATTGTAAATATGGTTCTGCTGATTATCCCATGCCTATCTTGGTCAAGATCCCACTTCCTCTTCCTCCGATTGGGGAATGGGTTCCTAAGCCTACTGTCCCAATTGTTGACCTTGTTGTTGATTCTTTGCCATCAGATTCGATTCATAATTCTACTCCTTTTGTTACTTTCTCTTCTTCATTGCCCTTGGATGCAGCTATTAATATTTTGGTTCCTCCAATTGTTCCTCTTCCTGCCATAAATGTTATTGCCTGGAATTCCTACGAGCAAGCGTGGGTATACAAGAAATCTGATATGAGATATACTCCATCATGTGCTAGTTTCCATAAGTTTGTTGGAGATGATGGTGAGGATGGTCGTTTATCTTATCATGTTTCAAGGGAAGATCTTGCTCTTTCTACGCTTGATGAAGAAGGTGACGAAAATAGGATTCTCTTAGAGGATTCCTCTTAGGACGGGAAGTATTTATACTCCAGTGATTCGGTTGATTGTGCTCTAAACATAGCCATACTATTTTCAAGGTTTTTAAACGTTATTGGGCCAGATTCTGAGGATAATGGCAGTGGTTCTGTAACGACCCACTATTTTGGACCATTCAAATCGACAATAATCCACACATGTCTGACTTGAATAATTCAAAATAACAGATTGTAATAAATTTGGAGCAAATGAAATACAATCACAGAATCACAAACACAGAACATATCAGAATAACTCGCAGCGGAAATTAAAATACCATAGTAGTTCATGAAGCTACTATAACAAACTCTCAAAACATAATACATCATATCATTCTGAAAACATATACAGTAGAAATCCCAAATACATAGAAGTTTATTATACCAGAGCTGAAATAGAACAACTGAAACTGAAATGGATAGATAACTAGATAAGTAGAATCTCCAGCGATTCCTAGCTCCAGAAAGAGATCCAAAGCTAAGCTGTAAATACTCAGGCTGACCCGAGCGTAAAGTAAAACACAAAACACTCAAGCCAGGACAATATATACTTATATAATGTAAACCAACTCAAGTGAACTGTAGCAGTAATGCACAATAACTTAAAGAATGCTTGGGATCGTTCATCCTTTAAGGATCAGTTAAACTATAAATTAAATGCATCCCGTGGTTAAATTTTCGAAACGGTATTTTATACTTCGAAATCAAATATCATTTCAAAATTCATTATCATTCAAAAAATCCATTTCAAAATATCAAAATATCGTATCTTCCAAACCACATTCATTTATTTAAAATACCACTTCAACACACATTTCAAAATAGTTTATATTTCAAAACAAATTACTTCATTTTAAATCAAAAATGAAGTTATTATATTTAATAAATAAATTATTAAATTTCCAAAAATTTAACTTTTCAAAGTTCATTCATTCACTTAATTTTATCAAAACAGTGAAAATTCACCTTTCGTAGCATTTAGAAAATGCTACGGAAAGACACATTCAAAACAGTTCAATTTAACAAAAGACAGCATTTAAAGATGCTGTAATAGGGTTACATTAGTTCAAATAAACTTAGTTAAATTCATCAATTATAACATTTAAAAAAATGCTATAATAGCCTTTAACTAAATTTAGCCATTTGGTTCATTATTATCAACTACAGCATTTACAAATGTTGCATTATCATTTACATTAGAATTAATAGCATTTCAGAAATGCAGTTAATTAACTTAAAATATTCAGTATAATTTCACAAACAATTATATTTTTATTTAAATCATTTTTTTAACTTATAAAATCATATAATTTCACTTTTATAGTCATCATTTAAATACCCTTATTATTCATGATTTTATAAAGTTAAATTTCCATTCAAAAATCAAAATTTAATAATAATTCACTTATTAAATTCCAACATTAAATTTTAAATTTATTAAATTAAATTTAACTTAACACTTAAGTTTAAATTTTCAAATATAACTTAATTTCATTTTTATTTACATAATTTAAAATTCACTTCTAAGCCAAATTCTTAAATTTCCAATTTTAGTTATATTTCAAAATTTCAACTTAAATATTCATTCATTTCACATTTTAAATTTATTCAAAAATCATTAATATATTATAAAATCATTTAAATTCAATTTAATCCAAATTATCATGAATTTATCATATTTCATATTTAATTTAAATTCTAATTATCACCAAATTAAAATTTAAAAAAATAACTTACATTTAAGATTTTCTAACTTTACCATTAATTTATTTCACTTATAAATTTTAGAAAATCAATAATGCTTTACAGAAATCATTTTTAATTAAATTTAAATCAAAATATTATAATATTTACATTTCTAAAATATTTTAAAATTTTTAGAAAAACATATTTTAACTACGGGTCTGTATTTCATTTTTTTAGCCTAGGTAAAGTGATACGGGTAATATATCATTTCAACCCGTAATTTACAAAGAAAACCCGGGTTTGATCATTTCAAACCCGCAATCCCAAGTAAATGAAAATAATTGAAAATCATTCAGGCCTATCATTTCAGCCCATAACGATTTTCTCCTATTCTAAAGTCCATTCGGGTATGTATCATTTCAACCCATAGTGATTCTAATCTAAAGGGAACTTACAATGTGATAAACTGATAAAAATAACAGAACAACATAATATAACAGTAACATATGATATAACAGGTGTTTAAGCATGGGTGAACATTATATAATCATAACATAGCAGATATAATATGTTGATGCATTTTACAGATTCAAAAGTGGTCAATTTACTAGTTATATAGGTATACACTGTCTAGTGAGAATAACTCACTTGTTAAAAGCTGGAGATAGCCACCAAAGCACATAATACTGACACTATGAAGGCACGACAACATGGAAATGACTTGAGAGTGGAGAGTGAGATCCAAGTTATAGATCTTGTGTTACAACCCAAAACAAAACCAAAATAATAGTTAAAAATCAATACGATTGAATTTGAATAACTTTGAAAAAAAAAGCAGTTTGAATCTACAACTTTTTGCCTTGCTTTCTATACTTGTTTGCATGGCCTAGGGGATTAATAAGGTTAGGTTTGAGCATGGTTTGGATCAGGTATGGGTCTGGAAAAGGTGCGGCTATAAGGCTAAACAAGTGGAGGAAGTTACACTTAGGGTAGGTGAAAGGTTTCTAGGCAAATAGGTGGAAAAGTGGTTCATTCTTTGGCTTGGCCATGGGCTATGGGTCCAGCCAGAGGGTCTACATGTAACAACCCGCATATTTATCGATTTTATATTTAAATATTTTATCGTTAATCGGATTTTGGTCCGAAAAGCTACTTTTTGCATACGGTCAAATTAGGACTCGAGACCACTTCCATTGAGTTCAAAATGACGTTTGCGATCTTTTTGAGTGTAAACTTCGATATGTTTGGAGATAGTGAAATTTTCGTCACTTTTTGGCTTAGGGCTTTGGTTTGGGCTGAACACTTGTTAACTCAGCCCAACCCTCTCCTTCTCTTCACAACTTCATTCCATTTGCTAAAACCTTCAAGCTTCATCAAAAATGGAGGAGGGAATGGGAAATTAAAACTCCAAGCTCAAATTCAATTGCAATCTAACATTCAACTCCAAATTCAAGAAGGAGACATTGATTCAAGTTTGGGGCTGTTCTTGCTTTGCTTCAAGCTTCATCTTCATTTGATTTTTTTGGTGCAAAGGTGAGATTTTTATCTCACATTCTTGCCTATAACTGTCATTGGATTGTTGGGAATGATTCCCCATCACTTTAGCATGTATGTTTTCTTTTGGTTTGGATCGAATTGGTTAAAATCCCAAATTTTCGTGTGTTTTGGCAAATTCCTGGACATAGGCCGCACTGCCTCGGAACTGGCCCATTCGCATCTAGGTCGTTGGACCTTAGGTCGCTCTGGCGTGGATCTAGACTTAGGTCGCTCGCCCCTTACTTCACTAGGTCGTTCGAGTATGAAGAGACTCACCTGCATTTAGCTCGTTAACACTTAGGTCGTTCGGCAACTTTAGGTCGTTCGGCAACTTTAGGTCGTCCGGCAATAACTGGGTCGCTAGGTCGCACGTGTTAGTTCGTTAACCACTTTAGGTCGCTCGACCTTACCAACTTGTTAGGTCGCGCACACTTAGGTCGCGTACCATGTTAGGTCGCGTACTACCTTAGGTCGCGTACCACTTAGGTCGCATACCATCTTAGGTCGCGTACCACTTTAGGTCGCGTACCACTTAGGTCGCACCATTAGGTCGCCTGACCTTAATTACTTTAGGTCGTAAGACCTTGTTTCCCTTTAGGTCGTAAGACCTTGTTTCCCTTAGGTCGTAAGGCCTTAGGTCGCGCCACATTAGGTCGCGCCACATAGGTCGTAGACCCATAGGTCGCTCGGCCATGGAGAAAATTACGAATGCTTAGGTCGCTCGGCAGTTCCATCTCCAATAGGTCGCATGCACGATGCTTTATCTCGTAGCTCCTTAGGTCGCTCGACCTGTAGGTCGTTCCATTGCCTCCTTAGCTCGCCCTGCTTGTATTCCTTAGCTCGGCCACGTTAGGTCGCAGGAGTGTTTCTACATTGATGATTTTGGAATTGATTTCTTTGGACTTTACTCATGTCTTCGAATGTGAATTTGTGATTCGATTTGTTTCAACAATCGTTTTGGTGACTTGTCACTCTAAAGATATAGGGGTTTCAATACTAGTAGTAAATATCAAAGCTCTTTCATCAAGACGATTTTAACTCTATTTTATTACAAAACTCTTTTTCCTAAACCGTTTTTCCAATCTATTAGTATATACAAGCCTTTAGTTCACTCGGATGAGAAATCTAATTAAACGGCTTAGCAAAACAGGTGGTATGAAACGCTTGCGTTTACTTCGTCGGTTAATTCTTGGACTTGTTCGATTGAACCTTTTTGTGACAATTTTCTAGTGAAGATTCACAGCTTGTTCGTAAATATTTAAGTTAAGCAAGTGGTTATGGGACATGAAGCTAAACTCATATATTTACTAGCTTGGTGTGATTGACACTTCTTGATGATCATGATGATCATTTCTATGATTTAGACTAGCAACTGTGCGATGTCTCTTTGTCTACGAGGGAGACTAAACCCCATTTGTGTGATGTTTCACCATCACATATGTGGGGTAGTGCCCCATGGACTTCGGGCCGTTCGTGTGTTAAAATTTAATGGATAGCTTCCATGAGATAGCTTCTCGTTCTTGTGTTACACGTGTTGGTGAGTTTTCATGCTCCCGTTCTTGTGATAGGCCTCCCCCCCTTTTTTTTATGTGATTTCTGGATTTCGTTTGTTGATTTCTGGAATTTGTGTTTCACCAATTTTCCTGATTTTCATTGATATGTTTATCATTTTTGTGCATTGGTGAATTCGTGTGTCATTGACTTGTTATGAATACAAGTTTAGGGTATAATACCCTATTTTATCTTTGAGAAGATTCTTGTGATATTGATTAATCTCTTGTTGATTTTCAATTACATACTTATAGTAGTATGCCGTTATGGTGATTACCTGTTCATGCCATGCCTTTTACTTTATATACCATATCATCTAATATTTATAGCTAGACTGATCCGTTTATTATTTTCTTATAAATAATACTCGGGTCAGACCGAGATGTTTCAGGTGCTTCTGCTTGACTTCTCCTCCGCGATTATTCTGACTTTTGGCTAACTACTTAGATTAGTAGTCCTTGGATATACACATTTGAGATATAGACTCTGTGTTGTGTACTTATTCTTTTGTATAGCACGTGTTGCTATTCTTTTGTATTATCGTGGTTCTTTCTGACCACTACTCTGATGTACACTTTATGTGTTATATATATATATTCATATCTTTTTCCGCCTTTTTGATGTGGATGTCTGTAACTGATTTATGTTATGTTTACTTCTATGTTTGTTTCCGAAGATTATATATATAGCCACTGTGTGATAGCTTTGAGTTTGAATCGGTATGTCGGATTTCCTCCTTAAACGATATGCATTCTATACTATCTGACATATCGGTGCTCGCTCAAAGAAGTTACACGGATGGTCGCTCCTCAACAGCCTTATTTTCCGTGCTAGTCGACAGCATTACACCGTAGTGTTCTTGTCTAGCGTGGGTATAGAGGTGGGGCGTCACAGCTTGGTATCGGAGCCAAACTTCGGAACAATGTAGAATAACTTAACAAGGATCATCGTCCTAAGTCCAACTTAGGAGTCGTGCCTTAGGATTTAATTCGAGTCTTCGAACCGATTCATCCTATTTCCTTTTATGAATCCTTGTTTTATCTATCAAGATTGCTTGATATTTACTTGGAGAATAAATTTTCCTCTTTTCTCTTCCTTAAAGAAGAGAATGTCTAGACCAGGTCGTCCCAGAGCTGGACCATCTACTGTTACTCCCCAGGATGGAGTTTTTATGACTGCTCAACAGCTTCTTGATTTAGTAAAGAATGCTCAGGCAGCTGGTCCTAATCCGAAACCTACTCATCCTAAGTCTGGATTTGCACGCTTGTGCAATGATTATACCAACTTGGGTGGGAAACCATTCAAAGGTTCCGAAACTATTATCGAGGTCCAGGCTTGGTTAAGAACATGCTATCGAATTTTTTCTTGCATGAATCTTGTCGATCTTCACCGTGCTCAGGTGGCTTCCAGTATGCTCCAAGAGAGAGCATTGGATTGGTACGAACTTCTTATTTCTAAAATTAATGAAGCAGATCTCACCTGGGAGCAATTCCGGGAATGCTTCGAATTAAAATTCGTACCAGAAGCAGAGAAAGTGACATTGGCTCATCGTTTCATAGACCTTGTTCAAGGTGAATCCTCTGTGACAGATTATGTCGCATCCTTCGAGTCACTGTCTAAATATGGGGTTGAATACATCAACACCCCATTGAAGAAGAATCAAAGATTTGTCTATGGCTTGAACAAGAATCTCAAGAAGCCATTACTTCTAAAATTAGAAGTTTCTTTCGATCAACTCATTGATATCGCTCTTCGTCTTGAAGAGGCTGATAAGGACAGTGACGTTGAAGTGGTGGCTGCCAAACCAAACTTCAATAACAAGAAAAGGCCTAATAAGTTCAAAGGTCCTTATCCCAACAAAAAGGGTAAACAAGCAACTCCTGCTGCAAAGACACTTTCCCCCAGTGATGGGAAATGTTTCAACTGTGGTGCTAAGGGCCATTTTGCGAACAAGTGTTCAAAGCCCCGCTCTTGTCGCTATTGTAAAAGTCCGGATCATTTTATGCCCTAAGCTTCAAAGCAAGGAGGGAAAGTTAAACGTTGCTCAAGCCCCTAGCAACACATCTCGCGGTCAAGGTATGTCTCATTTCGTCCTTGATGGCATTATTTTATTTCATGATCAACCTATTAGAGTTCTCTTTGATACGGGTGCATCCCATTCTTTTATATCAAAGGAACTTGTCGATACTTTTTCCTTAAGTGTTGTGGCTTTAATGACTTCTTTGAGAATTGCGAATCTTGTTGGTGGATCCGCAACTCTTAGTTTGCTTTGTAAAGATATGGAGATTATTTTGTGTGATTTTTCTTTCCTAGCCGATTTGCATGTTATGCGTTACTTAGGCTTTGGAATGATTTTGGGTATGGATTGGCTTAACCGTTATGAAGCTCATATCCTATGTCCTGAGCGGACTATTTATCTTCGACATCCACTATCTGTTAAGCAGATTTCTATTGTTCTTAAAGATTCGGATTCCACTTTGGTTGCATCTTTATATTCTTTAAATCCTCGTGATGATGATAATAATGATGAGGAAGATGTCATTTCTTGTATTCACGTCGTTCGTGAATTTTCCGACATATTTGAGCCCGTTTTAAGATTACCACCTAAGCGAGCAATTGAGTTCAAAATTAATCTCACCCCTGGAGCTCAACCTATTACTCGTCCTCCTTATCGCATGTCCAATAAGGAGAATGAAGAGATGCGCAAACAATTATCCGAATTGGAGACGAAGCAATTTATTCGCTCTAGTTCCTCGCCTTGGGGAGCTTCAGCAATTTTCGTGAAGAAATCCGATGGTACACTTAGGCTTTGCATCGACTACCGCAAGCTTAATGATCTTACTATTAAGAATAAATATCCTTTACCTCGGATTGATGATCTTTTTGATCAACTTAGTGGTGCTAGAGTCTTTTCACAATTAGACTTGGCTACCGGTTTTCATCAGCTTCGCATTGCAGAGGATAGTATTCCTTTGACTTCGTTCCGTACTCGTTATGGATCTTATGAATGGCTGGTTATGCCATTTGGTTTAACGAATGCTCCGGCTTATTTCGTTGAACTTATGAATCGAGTTTTCAAAGATTTCCTCGATCGGTTTGTTCTCATCTTTATTGATGATATTCTTGTATATTCAAAAACTGAGGAGGAACATGAAAAGCATCTTCGGATTGTATTGGAAACTCTTAGGAGCAATCAATTAAAAGCAAAATTTTCTAAATGCCACTTTTGGCAATCTAGTGTAAAGTTTCTCGGTCATATTATTTCCGAATCCGGAATATCAGTGGATCCTTCAAAGATTGAAGCGATTCAAAATTGGAAGAGACCGGAGAGCGTGACAGAAATCCGTAGCTTTCTCGGATTGGCATGTTATTACCGCCGTTTCATAAAAGACTTTTCTAAAATTGTCGTGCCTCTTACTGGCTTAACAAAGAAAGGTATTAAATACATTTGGTCGGACAAATGTGAAACTTCTTTTCAGAAATTAAAGGAACTCCTTTCTGATGCTCCTATTCTTGTTATTCCGGAAGGGAATCAAGATTTTGTTGTTTATACCGATGCTAGTCGCATTGGTTTGGGTGCCGTTCTTATGCAAAAAGAACGTATTATTGCTTGTGCTTCTAGGCAATTGAAGCCGGCTGAGACTAGATATGCCACACATGATTTAGAACTCGTGGCTATCGTTTTCGCCCTTCGTATTTGGCGACATTATCTTTTGGGAGAGAAATTTATACTTTATACGGATCATAAGTCTTTGAAATATTTATTTTCTCAAATGGAACTTAATTTGCGTCAACAGCGTTGTCTCGAATTCCTTGCCTCATATGATCTTGATATTCTTTATACTCCCGGAAAGGGAAATCGAGTTGCTGATGCTCTTAGTCGTAAGCAACAAGCGGTTGTTTCCATGATGATATCCGAATGGAACGATCTCGAAGTTTTATCCACTTGTGAAATTCGAGATCGTGTTTCCGAATTATGTTCATCTCTTGTTTTATGTAGCCTGGAGGCTCATCCTTCTCTTTTAGACCGCATTCTTGAAGCTCGGAGACTAGATCCCGAATTGGCTCTCCTTAGCCAAAATATTAGGGATAAAACCGATATTGAAGGTTTGAAAGACTTTGATATCGATTCTCGTTGCGGCGTTCGAAAAATTGGTAGACTTATCATACCAAATATTAGTGATCTTCGTAAAGACATTCTAGAAGATTCTCATCGTTCCAAATATTCCATTCATCCCGGTAGCAGTAAAATGTACGCAGATATGAAGCGACTTTATTACTAGGAGGGAATGAAATCTGATATCGCTAACTTTGTTAAGTGTTGCATGACTTGCCAACTTGTCAAGGCTGAACATTAAAGGCCCGGTGGGTTATTGCAACCATTGGAAATTCCAATTTGGAAGTGGGATCAAATTTCCATGGATTTTATTGATGGCCTTCCCCGTTCTCGTTCGAGTCATGATAGCTTATGGGTGATCGTTGATAGACTTACTAAATCTTCCCATTTTATTCTCGTTCGGTCGAACCGAACCGTTCCTCTTCTGGCCAAACTCTTTATCAAAGAAATTGTTAAATTGCATGGAGTTCCTACTTCTATTGTTAGTGATCGTGATCCCTTGTTTACAAGTGGATTCTGGAAGAGTCTTCAAAAAGCTTTGGGAACGAAGCTTAATTTTAGCACCGCTTATCACCCCTAGTCCGATGGACAAACTGAGCGTGTAAATCAAACTCTTGAAGATCTTCTTCGTGCTTGTGTCCTTGATTTCGGTGGAAGTTGGGAAGATCATATTTCACTTGTTGAATTTTCCTATAATAATAGCTTCCAATATAGTATTGGTATGGCTCCTTTCGAGGCACTCTATGAAAGGCCATGCCGATCTCCTGCTTGTTGGCTTGAGGCCAGTGAGAAGCTGGTTTTAGGTCCAGATTTTATTCGAGATTCCACAGAAAAGATTGAACTTATTCGACATAGGATGAAAGAAGCCCAGAGTAGACAGAAATCCTATGCCGATAATCGAAGAAGGAAATTAGAATTTTCTATTGGTGATCTTGTATTTATTCGTGTTTCCCCTATGAAGAGAGTTGTACGTTTCAGTCGATGGGGAAAGTTAGCACCTCGATATATTGGGCCATTCCCTATCACTGAACGTATTGGTTCCATGGCTTATCGCCTTTCATTACCGGCACAGTTTTCTGCCATGCATGACGTGTTTCACGTTTCTCAATTACGGAAATGCCTCCGAGATTCCGATTCTATTCTTGAGCCCGGTGTTGAAGAAGAGATTGAAGTTTCGCCTAATTTAACTTATGAGCAGCATCCTAGTCGAATTACTGCTTCGGAGGTTAAACGACTTCGAAATAAAGATGTTCCGCTTGTTAAAGTTTAATGGTCCCCAAATCCTAAGGACTGCTCTTGGGAAACTAGAGAATTCATCCAGCGGACACATCCGGACTTACTTTCTCATGCTCTTTGAGGTAAACTTCTTATTTCAAATTTCTTTTGTGTTGATAAGCTTTTATGGTTGTTACTTTTTATTTCCGTCTTATATATTGCGAGGACGCAATTTCTTTAAGGAGGGGAGTCTGTAACAACCCGCATATTTATCGATTTTATATTTAAATATTTTATCGTTAATCGGATTTTGGTCCGAAAAGCTACTTTTTGCATACGGTCAAATTAGGACTCGAGACCACTTCCATTGAGTTCAAAATGACGTTTGCGATCTTTTTGAGTGTAAACTTCGATATGTTTGGAGATAGTGAAATTTTTGTCACTTTTTGGCTTAGGGCTTTGGTTTGGGATGAACACTTGTTAACTCAGCCCAACCCTCTCCTTCTCTTCACAACTTCATTCCATTTGCTAAAACCATCAAGCTTCATCAAAAATGGAGGAGGGAATGGGAAATTAAAACTCCAAGCTCAAATTCAATTGCAATCCAACATTCAACTCCAAATTCAAGAAGGAGACATTAATTCAAGTTTGGGGCTGTTCTTACTTTGCTTCAAGCTTCATCTTCATTTGATTTTTTGGTGCAAAGGTGAGATTTTTATCTCACATTCTTGCCTATAACTGTCATTGGATTATTGGGAATGATTCCCCATCACTTTAGCATGTATGTTTTCTTTTGGTTTGGATCGAATTGGTTATAATCCCAAATTTTCGTGTGTTTTGGAAAATTCCTGGACATAGGTCGCACTGCCTCGGAACTTGCCCGTTCGCATCTAGGTCGTTGGACCTTAGGTCGCTCTGGCATGGATCTGGACTTAGGTCGCTCGCCCCTTACTTCACTACGTCGTTCGAGTATGAAGAGACTCACCTGCATTTAGCTCGTTAACACTTAGGTCGTTCGGCAACTTTAGGTCGTTCGGCAATAACTGGGTCGCTAGGTCGCACGTGTTAGTTCGTTAACCACTTTAGGTCGCTCGACCTTACCAACTTGTTAGGTCGCGTACCATGTTAGGACGCGTACCACCTTAGGTTGCGTACCACTTAGGTCGCGTACCACTTAGGTTGCATACCATCTTAGGTCGCGTACCACTTTAGGTCGCGTACCACTTAGGTCGCGCCATTAGGTCGCCTGACCTTAATTACTTTAGGTCGTAAGACCTTGTTTCCCTTTAGGTCGTAAGACCTTGTTTCCCTTAGGTCGTAAGGCCTTAGGTCGTACCACATTAGGTCGCGCCACATAGGTCGTAGACCCTTAGGTCGCTCGACCATGGAGAAAATTACGAATGCTTAGGTCGCTCGGTAGTTCCATCTCCAATAGGTCGCATGCACGATGCTTTATCTTGTAGCTCCTTAGGTCGCTCGACCTGTAGGTCGTTCCATTGCCTCCTTAGCTCGCCCTGCTTGTATTCCTTAGCTCGGCGACGTTAGGTCGTAGGAGTGTTTCTACTTTGATGATTTTGGAATTGATTTCTTTTGACTTTACTCACGTCTTCGAATGTGAATTTGTGATTCGATTTGTTTCAACAATCATTTTGGTGACTTGTCACTCTAAAGATATAGGGGTTTCAATACTAGTAGTAAATATCAAAGCTCTTTCATCAAGACGATTTTAACTCTATTTTATTACAAAGCTCTTTTTCCTAAACCGTTTTTCCAATCTATTAGTATATACAAGCCTTTACTTCACTCGGATGAGAAATCTAATTAAACGGCTTAGCAAAACAGGTGGTATGAAACGCTTGCGTTTACTTCGTCGGTTAATTCTTGGACTTGTTCGATTGAACCTTTTTGTGACAATTTTCTAGTGAAGATTCACAGCTTATTCGTAAATATTTAAGTTAAGCAAGTGGTTATGGGACATGAAGCTAAACTCATATATTTACTAGCTTGGTGTGATTGACACTTCTTGATGATCATGATGATCATTTCTATGATTTAGACTAGCAACTGTGCGATGTCTCTTTTTCTACAAGGGAGACTAAACCCCGTTTGTTTTATGTTTCACCATCACATATGTGGGGTAGCGCCCTATGGTCTTCGGGCCGTTCGTGTGTCAAAATTTAATGGATAGCTTCCATGAGATAGCTTCTAGTTCTTGTGTTACACGTGTTGGTGAGTTTTCATGCTCCCGTTCTTGTGACATGCTTCCCCCCCTTTTTTTATGTGATTTCTGGATTTTGTGTGTTGATTTCTGGATTTTGTGTTTCACCAATTTTCATGATTTTCATTGATATGTTTATCATTTTTGTGCATTGGTGAATTCGTGTGTCATTGACTTGTTATGAATACAAGTTTAGGGTATGATACCCTATTTTATCTTTGAGAAGATTCTTGCGATATTGATTAATCTCTTGTTGATTTTCAATTACATACTTATAGTAGTATGCCGTTATGGTGATTACCTATTCATGCCATGTCTTTTACTTTATATACCATATCTTCTGATATTTATAGCAAGACTGATCCGTTTATTATTTTCTTATAAATAATACTTGGGTCAGACCGAGATGTTTCAGGTGCTTCTGCTTGACTTCTCCTTTGGGATTATTCTGACTTTTGGCTAACTACTTAGATTAGTAGTCCTTGGATATACACATTTGATATATAGACTCTGTGTTGTGTACTTATTCTTTTGAATAGAACGTGTTGCTATTCTTTTGTATTATCATGGATCTTTTTGACCACTACTCTGATGTACACTTTATGTGTTATATATATATATATTCATATCTTTTTCTGCCTTTGTGATGTGGATGTCTGTGACTGAATTATGTTATGTTTACTTCTATGTTTGTTTCCGAAGATTATATATATAGCCACTGTGTGATAGCTTTGAGTTTGAATCGGTATGTCGGATTTCCTCCTTAAACGATATGCATTCTATACTATCTGACATATCGGTGCTCGCTCAAAGAAGTTACACGGATGGTCGCTCCTCAAAAGCCTTATTCTCTGTGCTAGTCGACAGCATTACACCGTAGTGTTCTTGTCTAGCGTGGGTATAGAGGTGGGGCGTCACACTAAACTTCAGGTCAGTAGCTGGGGTGATGATGGAAGGTCTGAATAAAGTGGTGGTGGCAGCCAAAGGTGGTGGTGGTGATGGAAAATGGAGTGGTGAACGCATAAGTGCTCGGTTATGTATGTTTCAAGGTCTAGTTTGCAATTTTGTGGAGTTTTGCCACCATGGAGGGTTCGGCCATGGTCTAACCTGAAGTGATAGGAGGTGGTGATGTTAAGGGGTATGGTAGGAGGTGGTGGTGGTCAGAACTAGGCTGGTGGTGGTGGTGGAAGTAGCGGCAAAAGGAAGGTGGAGGTGGTGATAACACAACTAGGCTAGATTTGAGCAATAAGTGGTGTTTGGTGCAAATTGATGGTGATCTCTTGCAATGGGATGCTCGGCCTGGGGTGGTGGTGATTTGGAGGGAGTGGTGGTCAGAGGATGAGGTGGTGGGGTCAACCTAGCTGCTGGAGTAGGTGGGGCCGATCCATACAAGTTGAGAACAAAGCAAAAACAACATAAGAAAATCAACAAAAACAAGAAAAATAAGAGATTTTTACCCAAACTTTTGATCAAGGAATGGCCGTGTATATTTTTTTTTTGAGAAGAGAAATGATAAAGTACATGAAAAACAAAAGAATGCAGCTGAAATGAGAAAAGATATACTGTGACGACCCGACTTTCCATGCCCGGAAAATCGCATCATCGGTAAGAAAGAAAGGGGTGAGAAATAGAAAAGATAGAGAAGAAAGAACAAAACAACATCAGAATCTCAACAGCAGAACGAATGAAATATAATATATCACATAATAGATTACTTAGTATCATATACATCAGAGTTACACAGATAATACAACACATACTAGACAGTTATAAACACCTGTCTAGTTAATACAACTCGATACAACTCAAAACATCACAGAGATACAACACAGCGGAAATACAGATAAACACTAACACAGCGGAACCAATATATATCTATACGCTAAAGCCTCCTGCTCCATTGCTCCTTCAGAATTCGTCAAAGCTAACCTGAATCCCTTGGCTACTCGTAAAAATTTGAGTACCCGAGAGTTTAGGAAAAACAGAAATAAACTCCGGGTCAGACATGGGTCTGTTATGAGTAAACGGTTAAAGTTGCTTAACTTTGAAAAACCTTTGAAAACAAGGGTATCACGTAAGACTTCCCACACATAAACATGGAAAAGTTTTTACCTTACGCTAACCAAACATTTGATAGGAAATTCGGTTATATTATAATAGGTCTAGGGTTTTCAAGTAAATAAGAAATAGCTGAAATTGTTACATGATTAAATTCCAGCATACTAGGTTTACAATCAAAACCGATAGCACTTATTGGATTTTGGATTCCATACAATGGCAAAGCTACTGGGGTACCGTCCATCACAGTATGTGGCCTAGATCACCGTACCTAGGACCCACCTTAAGTCCCCTGTAACACAAAGCCGGAACCATCCCTTACTGGACAGTCCCAAACAAGACAACCCCGGCGGTTGTAGCTATTCAACCGCCCACACAGCCGAATAAAAAGGGACTCTAGACAAGGGTATATCTTGCTCTCAAGTGGGTGCTACCCACGAAGCCTTGCTGCACCTCCCCTGTTTTAGCCATTCCCGGTTGATGAGGCTTGAGGCTACGATTACCTTTAGAGAACACATCTCTTAGAATGCTCATCGTCCACCTGACGATGTTCTGAAAGCATTCAATCCATACAAGTTCGTTCCGGGTTCGAACGAAACCGAAGACATTATCTCGTTACACTCATTTTGGAAACATCCTCAGAGTCAATGACAATAACCCTTGCACTCTGAATCTTCATCTTCACTTGAGATTCACGACCTATCGTTAATTTGGATCGATGTGGTTTTCGGATATCCAAATCTGGAAACCCGATCCCGGTCTCATCGAAATCCAAATCGCCATCTTTTAAGGCCAAGTTGTTTTAAAGTTAAAACATTTTAATTCAATTATCTATATTCACAGAGATAGATAAATCACAATATAACAATAGATAATAACATCATCATCATCATAAACAGATAATCCATATTATCAACTCAAACAGATAATCAATATCATCATACTTAAGACAAGTATCTATATCACCAAGATATTATTCATCTCATATACGAGATCACAATCAATCAAGGAAATCAATATCATCCATCATAAGCAATGATTAATAATCACATCATTTATAATTAATTTAAAATGAATTAAATTAATTACAAATCTCTAATTAATTTAAAGTAAATTAAATTAATTACTTCATCAATATTAATCTTGCTTACATAACCATTAATTAATTACGAGTCAATTAATTAATCATCCTCTACTTTTCCATCTTAATTAACCTTTCTTGATTAATTATCTTTAATTACATTTAAGTAATTATCCTTTAATTATTTTTTTACAATTTAATTATCTTATACCAAATATAGAAAGTAAACTTTAAATTACTAAGATCAATTACCTTACTTCCTAATTAATTACATTAATGAATTCCTTCATTTATTAATTATTTCCAAATAAATCCATTTTAACTTACATCATTAATTACAATATTTAATGATCTCTAATTACATTTATTAATTTAGTAATTTATCTTCAATTAAACCAAATTGTTAATCACCTTGATTAACTCCATATAGTAATTAACTACTCTTAATTACTTCATCAATAATTCAATTACTCCATAATTAATTATTCTCTAATTAATCCCTTGATTAATTTATACAAAGTAATTATACTCAAATTACTTCCATCATTAAATCATCCACAATTAATTACTTCCTTAAGTAATTTTACTTATCACATCCTCAAATGGTTATTTAAATTAATTAAACTAAATTAATTAACTTAAACAAATTCATAGTAAACTTCATTAATTATAATGAGAAATAAATTTCTTAATTACTTCCATAAGTAAATATACTTAAATAATCCACAATTGATTATCCTAAATCAATAAATCTAATTAATTATCAAGATTAATCACATTTATTCCATTATTTAATAATCCTAGTTAATAACTTTCATTAATTATGAACACTTCTTAAATTACTTTTCTAAAGTAATTAATTAAGTTTTATTATTAACTATACTCAAATTTCATCTTTAATACTCATTAATTAATCCTTAGTTATTTAATTAACTAAGTATTCAATATAACTTAATTAATTCTTACTTACTTCATTAATTAATAATCATAGATTAAAATTCAACTCTTATTTAATTAATGATTCTTAATTATCCATTTATTACCAATTAATTATCTCAAACCTTAATTAACTAATTCAACCTTTAATTATTAAATTAATTAATTCAATCATCAATTAATCAAATTAGTTAATTATTCATTTAAATTAACTTAATAATTACAAATCTATAAATCTATATTTATATAAAAAGGTAAGGCATTTTCTTATTCCAAATGCTATATTCAATTAAATACAAAATTTAACTTACCTAAAATTACACACTTCAAAATATACTAAAGACATTTCTAAAGTTGTTAAACATTCTATTTTTTTTTTAAAACTTGTATTTATTAAAAACTAGGAGACAAAAGTAAATTTGAATCCTATCTCTTTCATTTTGGTTTTAAACTTATTTTTACATCCCAGCTTAAATTTTAAACTTAAAAAAACTGCCAGGCTTTTAAAACTGGCATCACCACAAACCCGAGCCTACCCTTCTCTGCTCCGAGTCTTCCCTTCTTCAAACTCGAGTCACCCCCCTCCCCGTTTCACAGCAATTCCCCCGAGTCCCATCCCTAATCAAATTTTCTTAACTCAAGAGATAGTTTAAAACAACAGTTCTATATACCCACGCAAACTCGAGACCTGCTTCGAGAAAAACTCCGAACTACTCGAGTAAAACTCGAGACTTCCATTCCTGCTCGAACCAATAATTCTCAGCCTCCACCAGTGAAACGCCATGCACGTGCACAAGCGTGGGAGTCGCTACCATCTCTGACGATCCTTCCAACACATCGAATAGCAACACTGCAACCATCCCTGATCACCAGAACATCCCCCACCTGCCTCGAATCAATTTCGAGCTACCCAGTTAAAAACTGGAACCCATTCCATGGCTAAATCCACCTCAAGGTATCATCTCCGATCACCAGACGAAGAGAAACTCCGGCCACATCATCTTCGTTCATCCACGAACCCACCTACAAAACCCTATCGAACTCGATCACCCTGAGAAGTGGCGGTGACCTCACTTTCCTTGGCCGACCAAACTAGGTTTAAATATTACATCTCCTTCTCATCGTCGCCTCAACGATCGTGAACCACTCCAGGCATTTTTCCTGAACACTCAGTAACGCTAACCACCTTCAGAAGAAAACCAAAGACTTCTCATCCTCTAGATCATCAGAGAATGCCTCTCATACAATTTCCAGTCATCACAAAGTAACACATCCAATATTACATTAAAAATTATAAATTCGATTTTAAAAATCCTATCTTTCATCTACTATTCAAGATATATATTTGTATCAACAAATTAAAATGTTTGGTTTTTGACATTTTTCAAGTTGCTCTGTATTTTCTTTGCTTCTAGACAGTGTTTACTATCTATAATTATTTCAAATATTTTTAAAGCTTAGTTAAATTTAAAACAACCAACTTTGTTTTAAATATCTAAGTCTAAAGAAATTTGAGTGAGAAGGAATTGAAGTTAAATTAAGTTTTAAATCTCTAAAGTTTAAAACAGAGGTGATCACAATAGTTTATCTAAACATACTCATATGTTTCCAGAGCCTTAAAAGCAATCATACAAACACACTTTCATACATACATCACACATAACTTCAACCATAGGTCATATGCATCAAAACTGAAGGCATCTCATGTTAACAGTTAAAGTCAGGGACTTGAACTAAAATCTGAGATGTTAAAGCTACAGATATGCACACTTACATAAATTCACAAGCATTGCACATGCACATACATATAAACAACATTAACACAGAGACTTCCAGATTATTTAAGTTTAGTTTTAAAAAGTTTACTCACCAGGCTTTTAAAAATAGAAAGCTTGCTCTTTTCTTGTATGAAACAAGAAAACTTGAAACTTGCATGTGAAAACTTGTATTATTTTTGTTGTTGATTCCAGAAAATTTTTAAATTCCTGAACTTGAAAACTGAAATGTTTTGACTAGCTTTGAAACTGAAGTGTTTGGCTTCTAGTTGATTTCCAGGTTTGTATACTTGTTTAAGACTTTGCCTTGTTTTAGTTTTGATATGTTTGGTGAACGAAAGAGATAGAGAGGATGTATATAAATAGAAAGAAAAGAAGACAGGGGTTTCCTGGCTTGTACATCAGCTTGGCACCCTACTTTCTCTTTTTTTTATATATATATTTTTATCTTCGATCAGAGATTTGGAGGCTGAAAGGATGTTAAAACAATTTGAATTTGACTTAGTTTACTGCTTAGAGATAGAGGCATTAAATGCTTAAGTACTATATGTCTCAACCTTTACTTATTTTAGTACATAGATATTTTTAAAGATATTCTTATTTTACTTGTTTAACTTAGAGCTATGCATACTTATCCTCTATTCCTATTCGTATGCATTGATGTGATCTTACATGCCTGCACCATATATACTTTGTTATAGAGTGTAAATATTTTACTTTAACTTTTACTTAATTTTTATCTTATTGCCTTACACTAGAATGATTCCTCTCTAGCCTACAAATATATTTTACTATAGAGTATAAAATAATTTGCTTAAGTTTTACTTTAAAAATAGATAAGGTTATTGTTATTATTGTTATAGAGCATAAAATATCTTACTTAAGCTTTTACATAAGTTTTAATATGGTTATGGTTATGGTATTAAGTTAGCTTGTTATTTATCTCTAATATAAGTGTTTATCTTTTATTTTAAAACATAAACTATCAAATAATTAATTACCTATTATTATTCTATTTTATAATTACTTTAAATATTTATAAGGTATATTTTTTTATCTATAATTATTATTAATATGAGAGATTTATATAAATTTAAAAACCATAATTTCTTTTCAAAATATATATAACAATTTTTATTTAAAATAAAAATCTACTTGTATAGACATTATATTATAAATAAAGCTCATTATTACTTTAAAATAATTCATAAAAGAGATTATCACTTTATTACTAATTTTTTTACCAAGCTATACTTAAAAAAAAGAACAAAATCATTTAAACAACTTTAACTTTAATCTTGAGTATATTCTAAAGCCAAATAGTTATTTATTAAATATTGAATTTAAATCAAGTTTAAAACAGACATTGACTATTTACAATATATACAAATATATATATAAATAAATAGAAAACAATTTATTAGCCTTTAAAAGATAATTTACCAGTTAAATATTCATTTAAAAGAAAATTATTAAATCAATTCATATCTTATTTACAAAGATAAATCAAATCAAATCAATTTAATATTTAATATAGATTATTAAATTGATATTGCTCGAAATTTCGGGATATCACATATACGGCCAAAAAAATAAAAGATGTATTGATTAAAGTGAAACGGTGGAATACAAAAGGACTAGGAATAACAAAAGTCACAAACTCTACATATTTCCATATTTTCTTTTTGTAAGTTTAAATATCTGAAAATACATATAATTTCAGTTAAAATTCGAAAATATAACAAATATACAAAATAAAAATAAATAAATATTAATTATATATGATTAAAATAAGAAAATAGTACAAAATGAAAACTAGTCTAGAAAATTTGAAAATAAACAGAATAAACTTTGGAAGATTTATATGGACTTAGAAAATATTTATAAATAAAGATAATAACATAAAATAAAAATGCATTCACAAAAATAAATAAATAAATTTTAATTAAATATAATTTAAATGAAGAAAATAGCAGAAAAATAGAAACTAGCCTTTTTTAAAAATAGGAAATAAATGCAATAAATTTTGGAAAATTTTTATTATCACTTTAAAAATATTAAAAGACAGCAATATACGTAAAATAACATATTAACACATATTAAAATAAAATATGACAAAGAAAATGTAATTTATATAATTTAAAATAGACAAAATTGTTAAATAAATCAAATTGCACTCAAAATTGAAATGTACATAACTTTTACAATTCAAATCTGTTTTCAACGAAACAAAAGGCAGTATTCAAGTTATTAAAACTATTTTCATAATAAAAGATAAAATTTAAGAATTTAAATATTTAAATTTAAGGTTTAAAAATCAAAGTTTTACCAGTTTCACCAGAAATCCCTTTTTCAGGAAAATGTTCAATTTATACCAGTTTGAAATTAAAAATTCACATAATAATCAACTTTTATATTTAAAAATGAAAATTTTGAAATAAAAAAGTTTAAAATAGTTTCAAAATAAAATAAAGTCAAATTTTAAAAATATAGGCAAAAAATCTAGGGTTGTTACACTCTCCCCCACTCAAATCTTTTCGTCCTCGAAAAGGAAGGAAGCGGAGAACAACTAGAAAGAACAATAGGTTGGAAGACATCCGGAAAGAAGGTAGGGAAAAAGTAGCTAGGAGGGAAAACAGGTTGAAAGACAAGGATGAACCATTATTTAACCCATTATACATTTCAATTAAAATTTCATAACATTTAAACATTTTATAATATGATAAATAGTCCTTTGATTTAAACTTGATAGTTCAAAGTAAACAATATTTAAAACATCTTAAAATATTTAAAAGGGAAAATAACTGATCAAAATATTCTTTATATAGTACTTTATCAAAATACTTTTATAACTCGATGTCTTAATAAGTTTACTTTCGTTCCTGCAGACTCTGGCAATGCGTTGATCAGGCGCAAAGCTAGAATTCTCCAGGTACTTAGTAGACTGGTTTCAACACCCAGTGAAAATACTGGAAAACTTAAAAAAACAGATATGGAAAGTACAATCCAAACAAAACAAACAAAACATTTGTCTAACCATGGATCGCGGATACACAAAGGTTACGCCTAGATCCCCCAGGAAACATCCGTATCCGTAAGCTTTCTCAGCCCTGCGAATTGCGCCATGATGACTAGTAGACCGCAGATACACAATGGTTACGCCTGAATCCCCCAGGAAACATCTGTATCCGTAAGCTTTCTTAGCCCTGCGGATTTTGCTACTAATGCGACCTACATAGATCACAGGATACACAATGGTTACGCCTGAATCCCCCAGGAAACATCCGTACCCCTGGGTCATCCAGCCAGGTGAATTATGCTATGCAGTCGCGCTCGTAAGACCATGGGTAACGCCATGGAATTCGATGGACACTCGAGTATCATATCCGGAAAACAAAAAATCAGAGAAATATCGATAGAATGAATCCACAATGTGGCCATAAAGCGGATATCAAGCAGAAGGCACTTTCCATATCTTTACTTCGAAAATATGTATCATATAGTACCTTTTCAAATCACTTTCAAATATCGTACTTATATAAAGTCCATTATATATAAGATTTCATTTTCAAATCAAATACTTTCCAAAATCAATAGTATATCAAATCACACTTATATAGACTTCAATTATATAAGATTTCACTTTTCAAATTGAGTACCTTTTCATATCCATAGTTTTCGAATCAACAACATACTTATACAAACCAAATTTTTTTTATATAAGTTCGATAACTCCCAAATCAAGTATTTAGTAACACAAGGTTCTCAAATTTCAATTTATTTCAATATCAGTTCAGTTTCAAAATCATATACAATTCCACCAAATTATTTCTTCTCAAATTAAATATCTTCAATTCCAAAGTTTCCAAAATAATAAATTTAGAAAATAAATCCAAATTTCCAAATCAATATAATTTAGTCAAACAATTTATTTCCAACATCAAAGGTTTTCAACATCATCTTATATTTACATAAAGTCCATCTTATATAAGGATCAAAAATTTTAAAAAATCAATTTCGCTGCATGAAGAGTCATATGGGATTGAACATCTTTGCTATATAAAAGATTTTTAATTTAGAATAGTTTTGTATACAAAATAGTTTGTAAAATAGTGTGCATATAAAATAGTTTAAAAAAAATTGTATAAAAAATAGTTTTTTTGGAAAATGTTTTTAAATAAAATAATTTTGTATGTAAAATAGAATAAAATAGTTTGTTTAAGAAGAATAAAAGGAAAAATGGTTTTGAAAAAATGGTTTTAAATTGATAGTAGTTTTTCATAAAAGAAAAATTCCAATTAAATTACAAAGATATCCAACCCAACAACTTCCAATTTCAGCGTCAAGTATATCAATGATATTAGAATATAAGATGTACATATGTCATCATTTCGCAAAATCACATTCGATCGCTCGCTCGATCACACAAGTTCGCTTTCAAACTAGTATTGTCCATTCGACTTCCCTAATGCGGATTTCGATATGGTTTCTCTACTAGAAACCATCAGTCTCCTTGCATAGCCATATACTATGATAGAGAATTCTAGAATCAAGCCCAGAATCCATATCAAATATTCGCCGTCAAGAATCGAATGAAAAATCCTAACACGAAATGGTGTAGTTCACCTCGAACTTGTGTACTCAAACTTGGATCAATTTAATTATGCGAATAAAACAGCATACATACAACTTATGTATCTATTCCAACTTTTTAATATATAGTTTTATAAAGATTTTACCCAGTTAAAACATTTAAACTAAATTTTATTCAAAATATTTTGAAGACCCAATTCTTTTCAAAACATTTCAAATCTAAATTTCATATTAGAAAATTCAAAATAGCCTTAATCGTTTACTTAACAAAACAGTTTCAACTTATTTAAATCATATTACTACATATTTTAAACATAAATACCAAACTTATATACTTTATACTTTTCAAAATTACTTAGCTTTGAAAAGTTAACCTTGATTTGGAAGTACTCGAACCTTCAAAATAGTCGAAGAAATCATATTTCAATCCAAGAGTTGGAAATCACCAACAAATCAGTAAATCAATTCCAAAAGATAGGGTTATATCAAATCAATTCCAAAACTCAAGAACTGAACACCGGCTCATTTCAAATTGTTCAAATATATATACATATATCTTTCAAATATCACATCACACTTCGGAATTTGAAATCAAAAATTGGTTTCACAAATCAATCGCATAGCAAAGCTACCGAAGTGGCTTCTCCCCCACTTAGAAACTCAAAAATCACTGTCGATGATGCATGCATTCATCACCGAAATTATTTTCCAGCGACATAAGTGGGTTCTGGACTTCTATTTTCTCGAAAACTTCTTTTGAAATTTCTTCGAAATCATTTAAAACTCATTAAAATAATTTGAAACATTTCTTATTTGGAAAATACTTTCAAATCGTATTATTTTAATTTAAAAATCTTGAAACCAATTTCACAGAAAAATGCCGGAGTTCAATCACTCAAATTCAGATTCAAAACCTTCAGTTATAAATCATTTTATATAAAACCATTTCTTATATAATTTTCACAATTTCAAATCCTTTCGAAACTTCAAATTCTCAATTTTTTTTAAAAGGTATATAATCCTTATCGAAAACATTTCACCTTTACATAAAAATATGGTCATCCTTATCAAAATAAAACTACGATGAATACACAATTTTCAAAAGACAATCAACCACAAATTTTCCAATGGATGATTCAAGGATGGATTTCAAAACAAAACAGAGATTCAAATTTAGAGGAACTCTAATCAAATAGAATTCTGATTCAAAGATAAGCTCAAACGAAGATGAAATATATTAAATTACCAAATAGAAGATGGATAAGTCTATATAAATCGCGGGCGACCTTAACAGGGTCAACCGTGACTTCAGGAATATAATCGATGCGAAAATCTAAGGCAAATCGACCTTCGATCGCCAAAGATAGAATCTAAATATAGTAGAAGATAGAAAAAATCGTAAACACCGAGGATACAGAAATATCCGGTGAATCAATGCCAATTATAAGGAAGTTTCACCCTTTTACAAATCATTCAAAGATTGGCGGAATCACCACCCTATCAAGGTCATTCAAAGTGGAGTTATGGAATGCTCCATAGATCAAAGGAATACAAATTGGGAAGACAATAATAGATTTTAGAACAAGTGGGAGCATTCCAAAGTTCAAAGGAATCCTAATCGAAGATGTTACTAACAAGGTGGATAAGAAAGGAATGAAGTTTAGAAAATTTTACTTTCAAAGCAAGAAAATTTATATCAAAATAATCTTTGAAGATCCTAAAAAAATCATTTGAAAATCATTTTATACTTCGAAAATACCTTCTCTCACAAAGGAATGATTCTGAGATTGATTTCACTCATTATAGGGTATTTCTACCCTATCTCTAATGAGTTTTTCCTCCGCAGGCTAAGGTTTGCCTAAAAACCAAAGCTTTGATACCAACTGTAACGACCCACTATTTTGGACCATTCAAATCGACAATAATCCACATATGTTTGACTTGAATAATTCAAAATAATAGATTGTAATAAATTTGGAGCAAATGAAATACAATCACAGAATCACAGACACAGAACATATCAGAATAACTCACAGCGGAAATTAAAATAACATAGTAGTTCATGAAGCTACTATAACAAACTCTCAAAACATAATACATCATATCATTCTGAAAACATATAAAGTAGAAATCCCAAATACATAGAAGTTTATAATACCAAAGCTGAAATAGAACAACTGAAACTAAAATGGATAGATAACTAGATAAGTAGAATCTCTAGCGATTCCTAGCTCCAGAAAGAGATCCAAAGCTAAGCTGTAAATACTCAGGCTGACCCGAGCATAAAGTAAAACACAAAACACTTGAGTCAGGACAATATATACTTATATAATGTAAACCAACTCAAGTGAACTGTAGCAGTAATGCACAATAACTTAAAGAATGCTTGGGATCGCCCATCCTTTATGGATCAGTTAAACTATAAATTAAATACATCCCGTGGTTAAAATTTCAAAACGGTATTTTATACTTCGAAATCAAATATCATTTCAAAATTCATTATCATTCAAAAAATCCATTTCAAAATATCAAAATATCGTATCTTCCAAACCACATTCATTTATTTAAAATACCACTTCAACACTCATTTCAAAATAGTTTATATTTCAAAACAAATTACTTCATTTTAAATCAAAAAATGAAGTTACTATATTTAACAATTAAATTATTAAATTTCCAAAAATTTAACTTTTCAAAGTTCATTCATTCACTTAATTTTATTAAAACAGTGAAAATTCACCTTTCGTAGCATTTAGAAAATGCTACGGAAAGTCACATTCAAAACAGTTCAATTTAACAAAAGACAGCATTTAAAAATGCTGTAATAGGTTACATTAGTTCAAATAAACTTAGTTAAATTCATCAATTATAACATTTACAAAAAATGCTATAATGGCCTTTAACTAAATTTAGCCATTTGGTTCATTATTATCAACTATAGCATTTACAAATGTTGTATTATCATTTACATTAGAATTATAGCATTTAAGAAATGCAGTTAATTAACTTCATATATTCAGTATAATTTCACAAACAATTATATTTTTATTTAAATCATTTTTTTTAACTTATAAAATCATATAATTTCACTTTTATAGTGTAAGGACCCGATTCTTCGACTTCCGAATATCGACATCAATACGTCCACTGTATCGACTGCCGAACAAACGAATGCCGAAAAACCGAATACTTAGGGTTTAAAAGAAGAGGTAGAAGAAAAGATAGAAGAAGAAGAAAAGAAGAAGAACAGAACAACATCAGAAACACAAACAATATCAGAATCTCACATTCGCAGCGGAACAAAAATATAATAGATAATCACTAGTCTTTTAAACAAAGAACTATATCAGTTGTATACAATACATCAATCAGAGTCAATATACAACACAACACATCAATGGACAGTTATATTAACTTGTCCTTATACAGAATACACAGTGGAATAATTAATATCAGGTACAATTACTACCTCTCGCCATCCAGCTTGCTTCCAAAGCTCCAGAATATCCAGAATATCCTGATAACATAACTCTAGGCTGCCCGTGTGGAAATTGGTGGGCACCCATAGTTTAGAAGGGAAACAATAAACTCTGAGTCACTCATGGTGACTGGTGTGAGATCGTAAAACAGTTTATCTTTAAAACAACAACAGGATAATTTTAAAGTCAATTCGAAATGCTTTTGGAAAATGAAACTAACATAAGACCTTCCGCCAAACACACAATGCAAACGCAGAATTGGAGGAGATTTCTTCTTATGATAGTCAAAGATGCTTACTACGCAAAAATCAAATCCTTTTTGATATTATTATTAGTGCATAGTGTAGAAAACATTTCGAAAGTAGAATATAAATCTTAGCCAACATACGACCATTATCGTATGCCTACTATAGCTACTATGTTCAATAGCAGGTTACCGCCACATTCCATAGCAGGTAATACAACTACAACCGTACACATCACGTATTGTTTCTTTGGATTTCCAACAAATGGTCAGGCCAAGGAACTTCCCATTGCCACATGGAAACGCCTCTGGAATGACGTCCCGAGAAATAACCTAACATTACGGTTAGATCTCTGCCAACACAAGGCCGGGTTACCTCTGCAAAAATAGGTAACTACTGACACGCGTATGCCATCCCCCGATCATAACCGATCTTCCCGAGGATCCTCGATTTCCAACAACCACAAAGTAATAAATCTGCAGCAACCACATAGGTTAAGTATCTGGGCTCCATACCATGATACCACCTCTATCCAGAAGGAATGACATACACTAAGGGGCGCTACTCCCTAGAACCTTGCTGCATCCTTCCTGTTTTGACCATTTCCGGGGTGTGAGGCTTGACGAAGTCTCGTCCACAAAGCTACGCTTTGTCACAAAGCCATGCTTCGTGTCAAACAAATGATCAAAGTAATGATCACAAAGATAAATAATCAAACAAATGATCATATCACAAATGATCATTTCACGGCAACACTCAGCATGCCACGTTACCAAATTGGGAGTATATCGCTGATAAATTTCAACTACATAACCTCTGAACTCGTACGTCTCAGAGAAGGGTGTTAAGCTAAGAGATTAAATTCTCCGCCACCAACAGATATGTATTTGAAAGAAATCAGCTTTATATCTCAATTTGTAACGTCAGACACACAATCCATACAAGTCTATTCCGGGATCGAACAGAACCGAAGGCACTTCTCACGAAGCCCTTGCAAATCCGGATAATTTTCAAATCACGTCCGGACTTTCCGTCACTAAGGGTGATAAAACCTCTATACCGGAGATCAGTCGATGTAGAGTAACTCAACGGTAATCCTTCCGTTTTCAAAAATATCTGGTCTTCAACATCGGTCATCAAATGCAATTCATTACGACGTATCACATATTTGGAATGGGTTATATGACCCCATGGCCTTTCCCGGCTAACCCGAATAGCGAGCGCTTATTCAAAAATAAGTGTGGCATTCAAATTCATCCAATTCACAACAAATACCCATTCAAGGTAATTATTGATAGTCGGTTATTTAACTATCAATAAAGATGCGCAACATCATCAGATTCCAAATAAATTTCCAAATTATTTAATTTCCAAAATATCTTTACAAGATATAAAATTTCCACACTTCAAAAATAAATCGATATTTATTTTTTTTAAACGAATTTCCATTTCCTTTATAAATTCTATAGTGAATTTGTATTTTCAAATATCTACTGATATACGATTTTCAATCGATTTCAAAAATTCACTTTCAATTTATCTTTAAGAAGATAAATTCTCAAAAACGTTTCATTTCATTTTGGAAAACATTTCCATACTTATTTAATAATAAGTATTTCACAAATCTATTTATTTTCAACATTTGAAAATATTCAGTATACTTAAATCAAAATTAAGTATAAATTCATTCTTTAAGGAAATCATTTACTATAACAACATCTATTTGAGTCAAAACGAATGTTACGTAAAACATTGTTACAACGACTCAAAATCACTAGTATAGGGATTCGGAAATTAAGATAGGTATGTAAATCCCAATACTATATTAAAACATTTCCTTTCGGAAATCATTTACTAAAACAACAGTGTTATAGTCTACCATTTCCTTCTTCCTCGAAAACGTCTATTTCAACAATAAATGTTGAAATCTATCTTTTCGATATTCAATATATTTTAAAACATCTTTAAATCATTAACTTCATTTTTAATGTCACTTCCCCAAACGATATCCATTTTACTTAATAATATATTCACTGTCCGAAATCGTGAATATACTTCACTAACCAAATTTCAATATTTTCTACACATTTTATTTCAAAGATTTATCCACTATCCAAAATCGTGGATAAAATTCCCTTAATAACCTTCTATATTAAATTCATCAAATTTGATTGATTTTCGGATTTATAAAACAACGTTTATAAATTCTATTTCTATTTTATAACAACTTCGATTTAATAAATCTCCTTTTATTAACTTCTATAATTCACTTATCAAAATAAGTGATTTCGGATTTATAAAACAACGTTTATAAATTCACCTTCATTCTTTATAACAATTTCAACTTATAAAATCATTTTATTAGCAAATTCTATTTATATCCCATTTAAGTGCAAAAATCTAACTTATAAGTAAATTACTTATAAATCTTTTATTCGACAGTTTCATCCATTTTATAGCTTCACAATTTATAAATCTATAAATTTCATTCACTTACGAATTCCATTGATATTTCATTTTTTAACACTTATAAACTCGTTTTTTTATTCCAATATTTTTAATTTATAGATATCAATTCTATAAATCTTTTATATAAACCGTTTACAAAAATTCAAAAATCTCAATTTAAACCATTTTATAAATCAATCAACTATTTATTTCAAAAATCACTTTTCGGTTATATTTCACAAAGATCTTAACTTTTATAACTTTAAAAATTTAAACGTTTATTTATTTAAAATAAATCAATTCAAAAATTGAATAAAACGTCTACTTTCAAAAATCACTTTAAAATTCTTTTAAAGTAAAAATCGTTATTTTAAAACTTCAAAATTTGAATCCGATTATGCAATGCACCAATTAGTCAATCACACATCAAACATCATATATCATCATATGATAACAGAATATATATCAATATTTGTAAATAAATAAATACAGTTGAGGAATCCAGTTGGATCCCTCCAACCTGCTTCCCTGAATCCACAGACGTTAGCACAATACCCATTCCACTTCGAGGTGGAATATCGCGGTATATGGGTTTTATAAAAATATATCATCCGCTTAATAACGGCGCAATAGGGTCTCATCCGCTATATAATGCGGGAAATCAATCAATCCAATATATACATATGCCAATATGTATATATTGCTATATATATAGATATATCCTACTATATCTAATATCACACCCAAACAGTAATCAATCAATAACTGCAATCCAAATTTATTTTGAGTGAGAAGATCTCACCTTAGCTTTTTATTTGCCATCCATTTTTGTTCCAGTTTGTTTTCTCCAAATTTTGACCTTGTATAAATAATTATACAATTCGTTAATATTCGAAATAAATCGAACAACCAATTACCGTTTAATAGTTTTGATTAGCTGATAATTTTATTTAAACCAATTTTCTCCTTTAATAATTTATTTAACAAAAATTAAATTTAAAACTAAATTTAATCCAACCTTTATTTTGTAAAAGATCTTTATCGATTAAAATAATTTAATAAGTTCATTAACAGATAAATCCCATATTCTTATAAACCTTGTCTGTATTTATATTTATATATATATATATATATATATATATATTTCTGTCTAAACCTTTTATATATACTTACTGTAACTGTAAATTTTTAAAACAGGTTTGTATGTTAAAATATGTGAGTATATTTATTTATATATATATTTCTTTACTGTAATTAACCAACAAAAATATTTTCCCAACCTATACAAAAACATGTATATATTTTAAAAACAGAAACTTACTGTTATCGTTGAACACGAACAACCCAAACTCGGTCGGCCACCCATCAGCATCGCGATTTCATACCAACGCGACCATTCCACACTGACAACGATGAATCCACATTCGAGCTTGCGAATGCCGCCGCCACCAAAACCCTAGCTCACGACCACCAGTGGCCCTCCCAGCTTCGACTGTATTCGCGCGCCGCCCCTACGTGAGTCGCCTCGACCTCGCGAATTGCTCGAATGAGCCTCCACGATCGAACGTGTCTTGCCCCACCCTCCTGCAGCCGCGTCTATCGAGATTCGAGCTTCCCTTCCTAATCGAAACCAACGACCAAGCCCTCGGACGATGCTCGAATTCGAGTTGAATTAAAAACGAGGGCAGCCATTTTTCGAACTGTGAAAAGGGGGGGTTTGATTTTCTTTCGTTTTGTTTGAGACTATCGATTTGTTTTGAGAAAGAAAATACGAGGCTATTTCGTGATTTTGTTTCGATAATGAATTAAGGAAGATAGGCTCGAGCTTTGAATACGAGTTTAACTAGGAGAATTTCGATTTCTTTTCGAATTTGATTGAACAGGCTTCGGCCATTGTTTTGAATTGTAGAATGAACGAGATAAAGAATTATCTTCTGAATTGCTCGCGTAATAAAAGGAAAAGAAGGGGAGACAAGAGTACGCGATGTTTCAGGGAATAGGTCTGCTAAAAAAAAGAAGGGACAGTTTGGCACAGGTCCCTAATAAGTTTCAAAATACACAAAAACCCCAGTAAAATAAAGTTTGTAAATTAGGTCCCTAGAATTAAGTTACTGAATAATGACATACACTCATGCAATTATTCAGTGAATAATTGCAGGCATTTATGCAATTATATCAAAAAATTGCGGAAATTTCCGCAATTATTCATCCAAAAAATTGCGGAAATTTACGCAATTTTTTGAAAAAATTGCGGAAAATTCCGCAATTATTCACCCAAAAAATTGTGGAAATTTACGCAATTTTTTCAAAAAGTTGCGGAAAATTCCGCAATTATTCACCAAAAAAATTGCATAACTATATGCAATTACTTAGTAACTTAATTCTAGGGACCTAATTTACACACTTTTTTTACTGGGGTTTTTGTGTATTTTGAAACTTACTAGGGACCTGAGCCTAATATTCACAAAAAAGAATCTAGGGTGGCTGATGTTGACCAAATTCGAATTTTTAAATTCAATTTGAATTCGGTTAAATCTCAACGCGTTTACTTACCGTGTGCTCACACAGCAACTCCAAATGCTACGAAATTGAAATCCGATAATAATACAATATTACGGATCCAATGGAACTGGTTTCGTCGAATTCCGAGACTATGCCTCGGAACGCTATTTTCAAATATCAATTCGAACGATAAAATTTCAAAACCGAACAACGCATTTTCGAATTCAATTCTGGAGCTTCTATTATCTTCAGTATCATTGATATAGATTTTAAAAGCTTTGGAAATATTTTTCTTTAGCTTAAAATTGAAGATTCAAATTTTTATTCAACTTTCAATGGATTAAATTTTATCATTTAATCGCTATTTTATTCTGATAATTTGAAATTTAAGTCAAACCATCATTCAAATATTTAAAATTAATTAAATACTTCATTTTCAATTGTTCAAAATTCTGGGTCGTTACATATAGTCATCATTTAAATACCCTTATATTCATGATTTTATAAAGTTAAATTTCCATTCAAAAATCAAAATTTAATAATAATTCACTTATTAAATTCCAACATTAAATTTTAAATTCATTAAATTAAATTTAACTTAACACTTAAGTTTAAATTTTCAAATATAACTTAATTTCATTTTTATCTACTTAACTTAAAATTCACTTCTAAGCCAAATTCATACATTTCCAATTTTAGTTATATTTCAATTTCAACTTAAATATTCATTCATTTCACATTTTAACTTTATTCAAAAATCATTAATATATTATAAAATCATTTACATTCACTTTAATCCAAATTATCATGAATTTATCATATTTCATATTTAATTTAAATTCTAATTATCACCAAATTAAAATTTCCTAAAATAACTTACATTTCAGATTTTCTAACTTTACCATTAATTTATTTCACTTATAAATTTTTAGAAAATCAATAATGCTTTACAAAAATCATTTTTAATTAAATTTAAATCAAAATATTATAATATTTACATTTCTAAAATATTTTAAATTTTTTAGAAAAACATATTTTAACTACGAGTCTGTATTTCATTTTTTTAGCCTAGGTAAAGTGATATGGGTAATATATCATTTCAACCCGTAATTTACAAAGAAAACCCGGGTTTGATCATTTCAAACCCGCAATCCCAAGTAAATGAAAATAATTGAAAATCATTCAGGCCTATCATTTCAGCCCATAACGATTTTCTCCTATTCTAAAGTCCGTTCGGGTATGTATCATTTCAACCCATAGTGATTCTAATCTAAAGGGAACTTGCAGTGTGATAAACTGATAAAAATAACATAACAACATAATATAATAGTAACATATGATATAACAGGTGTTTAAGCATGGGTGAACATCATATAATCATAACATAGCAGATATAATATGGTGATGCATTTTACAGATTCAAAAGTGGTCAATTTACTAGTTATATAGGTATACACTGTCTGGTGAGAATAACTCGCTTGTTAAAAGCTGGAGATAACCACCAAAGCACACAATACTGACACTACGAAGGCACGACAACACGGAAATTACTTGAGAGTGGAGAGTGAGTTCCAAGTTATAGATCTTGTGTTACAACCCAAAACAAAACCAAAATAATAGTTAAAAATCAATACGATTGAATTTGAATAACTTTGAAAAAAAAGCAGTTTGAATCTACAACTTTTTGCCTTGCTTTCTATACTTGTTTGCATGGCCTAGGGGATCAATAAGGTCAGGTTTGAGCATGGTTTGGATCAGGTATGGGTCTGGAAAAGGTGCGGCTACAAGGCTAAACAAGTGGAGGAAGTTACACTTAGGGTAGGTGAAAGGTTTCTAGGCAAATAGGTGGAAAAGTGGTTCAATCTTTGGCTTGGCCATGGGCTATGGGTCCAGCCAGAGGGTCTACACTTCAGGTCAGTAGCTGGGGTGATGAGGGAAGGTCTGAATAAAGTGGTGGTGGCAGCCAAAGGTGGTGGTGGTGATGGAAAATGGAGTGGTGAACACATAAGTGCTCGGCTATGTATGTTTCAAGGTCTAGTTTGCAATTTTGTGGAGTTTTGCCACCATGGAGGGTTCGGCCATGGTCTAACCTGAAGTGATAGGAGGTGGTGATGATAAGGAGGTGTGGTAGGAGGTGGTGGTGGTCAGATCTGGGCTGGTGGTGGTGGTGGAAGTGGCGGCAAAAGGAAGGTGGAGGTGGTGATAACACAACTAGGCTAGATTTGAGAAATAAGTGGTGTTTGGTGCAAATTGATGGTGATCTCTTGCCATGGGATGCTCGGCCTGGGGTGGTGGTGATCTGGAGGGAGTGGTGGTCAGAGGATGAGGTGGTGGGGTCAGCCTAGCTGCTGGAGTAGGTGGGGCCGATCCATACAAGTTGAGAACAAAGCAAAAACAACATAAGAAAATAAAAAAAACAAGGAAAAGAAGAGATTTTTACCCAAACTTTTGATCAAGGAATGGCCGTGTATTTTTATTTTTTTTGAGAAGAGAAATGATAAAGTACGTGAAAAACAAAAGAATGCAGCTGAAATGAGAAAAGATATACGGCCAAAAAAATAAAAGATGTATTGATTAAAGTGAAACGGTGGAATACAAAAGGACTAGGAATAACAAAAGTCACAAACTCTACATATTTCCATATTTTCATTTTGTAAGTTTAAATATCTGAAAATACATATAATTTCATTTAAAATTCGAAAATATAACAAATATACAAAATATAAATAAATAAATATTAATTATATATGATTAAAATAAGAAAATAGTACAAAATGAAAACTAGTCTAGAAAATTTGAAAATAAACAGAATAAACTTTGGAAGATTTATATGGACTTAGAAAATATTTATAAATAAAGATAATAACATAAAATAAAAATGCATTCACAAAAATAAATAAATAAATTTTAATAATATAATTTAAATGAAGAAAATAGCAGAAAAATATAAACTAGCCTTTTTTAAAAATAGGAAATAAATGCAATAAATTTTGGAAAAAAATTATTATCACTTTAAAAATGTTAAAAGACAGCAATATACATAAAATAACATATTAACATATATTAAAATAAAATATGACAAAGAAAATCTAATTTATATAATTTAAAATAGACAAAATTGTTAAATAAATCAAATTACACTCAAAATTGAAATGTACATAACTTTTACAATTCAAATCCATTTTCAACGAAACGAAAAGCAGTATTCAAGTTATTAAATCTATTTTCATAATAAAAGATAAAATTTAAGAATTTAAATATTTAAATTTAAGGTTTAAAAATCAAAGTTTGACCAGAAATCCCTTTTTCAGGAAAATGTTCAATTTATACCAGTTTGAAATTAAAAATTCACATAATAATCAACTTTTATATTTAAAAATGAAAATTTTGAATTAAAACAAGTTTAAAATAGTTTCAAAATAAAATAAAGTCAAATTTTAAAAATATAGGCCAAAAATCTAGGGTTGTTACAGGCCCTTCGGAAGGGGACTAGTTGTTTTTGCCTTTTTTAGTAGCTTTGCTTCTTCTGCCTAGCTCCTATACTTTATTTTTTTAGTTGTTCTAACGCATATGTCGAACACTAGTTTCCAAATGTTTTTTTAATAAAAGTGAACGGCCCACATTAAAGCCGACTAGTCTTGCTTAAAAAATGAGTTTTTCAAACCTTCTTAGCAACTTTTAACGTATATGGACTTGAATATCAATCAAATTATTATCATTAATCTCATTTAATTATGTATGTAAAAATACTTTAGAATTAGAGTCATTATAGATCATCTAAGTTTACCATAAGTTAACGTTCTTAAAGTATCGTGTCATTTTCTTATGACAACAAGCTGTAACGCTCCACCTCTATATTCATACATACTATCAAAAAATATTACATAGCAATATTATATGGTAACATGCGGAGAATAAGGCAGGTTAGGAGCGACTATTAGTAAATATTCTCTAGGACTAATACTGTCACATCTTTCTTTACCTCATATAACTGTAAATGACATGCACGGTGTCTGCATAAATTAATAAACATGATGACTAATACAAAATAGAATAATATATACTATAATAAAAACACAGAGTCACAGCGGAAAAATATAATACCTCTTATGACTATATATTTACAATGTGAGTGGCTATATTTACAAAGTGAGCATACTAGTGGAAACACTAGACCCACATATGATACATATACATCAAGTACTAAACGAGTTTCAAAAGAATATACATCGTCAGTCACACTAAATCATACAAAAACCATACAAGCATATATACGAGAGCACTAGTACAGAATGAAATATTTGAATATATGTTAACGTGGAAAATTGAACGCTAACACCCGGTGTGTGTAGTAGAGTCGTGAAAGCACCACTCGTTAGTACGGGAACAGAATACAAGCTGAAAATAGCAGTAAAACGGTAAAAGACAACAGATTTATAATGGTTCGGCCCGTAATTGAGCCTACGTCCACTTTATAGTCTTTTATTGCTGATTCTGATTACAAGATGATACAATATTCTTCAAAATACAATTCAATTTGATCACAAAGACACTCTCGACTACCAGCTCAAACTTCGATGATGAAACTTGATGAATCCATGTCGGATGTATGAAATTCCTCCCGAAGCTTGTTGTAGTGTCTTGAATGTTTGGAGATCTTCAAATGTTGAGTGAGTTGAGAATTTGGCAGAGTAATGACGCTTCATAAAATGGTTGGCCAAAAAGTCCCCCCCCCATGTTGAAGGTAGTGACGTATTTATAGAGAAATCTGGACAGGAAATTCTGCCAAGTCCTGAGTCGTGGCCGACTCAAGATAAGTCGTGACTCGTGGTTGACTTAAGGTAGCTCGTGGACGACTTGCTGAGTCCAGCTCGTGGCTTGGTAGAAGACAAGTCCTAAGTCGTGGCCGACTTATAATAATTCGTAAGTCGTGGCCGACTTAGTAGGTAAAAGCAGCATAAGTGCAGGCATTGGATTTTAACTCGGTAGCTTTTAGGTCGTGGACGACTTAAGCTAAGTCATGAGTCACAAATAACCTTAAGTCGTAAGTCCTTTTAACTCCTTAGGTTGGAGCTTCCCTTAAGTCGTGACACCCCTTAAGTCATTAAGTCGTCTAGTTCTTTAAGTCGTTGACTACTTTAAATCGTTAACTCCCCTGGGTCACCAACTTCTTTAGGTCGAAGACTTTCTAGACTGTTTCAATTCTTAGGTCGTTTAGAACTTAACTCGTTGAGTCATTCTCACCTTAACTTGTTAAGTCGTCCATGCCTTAACTCGTTAAGTCGTCCATGCCTTAACTCGTTATGTCGTCTAGACCCTGAGTCGTAGGTCGTGAAGTACTCTGAGTTGTTAGGTCGTGTACCCTGCTTGAGTCGTCCAGTTCTTGAGTCGTACAGTCCTTGAGTCGTAGAAAATTAAGGGTTAACATTTGCCCCTCGAAGTACACGCCTAAGTCGTAGGTCGTGTGCTTCGACTTATCTTAACTCGCGTGTGCCGCTTTGAGTTCCACTGCCCCGAGATATAAAAGGCTTGAGTCGTTCCTCCTACTTCCTTCTCCTCATTGCTTATCTCCTAAGTCGTATCTGCCATTAGCCTTTCTCCGAGCTTCCTTAAGGCGATTTTTCCCTTTCTTTAACAATCAACCAATCACCGATCCTCGATTCTTCATTGCGTAAGTGCCCCTGCTTCCTCCTCGATCCTCGATCATCGTTAATTCGTGAATTCTCCTCCTTGTACTTAATCCATCCCCTTGTGCAATGCTTCGTTGCAAATTCCACTGTATCGACAGTCCGTGAACTCGGTTCCGCTCGATTTAGCTTTAGATGATTAGGGCGATGAAGGCGATGGGTTACTGTGTTTTTTAGGTTTAACTGATTAGATTGGCGAGGCTTTGGTGATCCCAAATTGGTTTTTTGGATGATTTAATCACTGTGAAAAACGAAAGCTTTTGTTCACGGAGGGGTTAACGGGTTAGGAGGATAACGGGTTAGGAGGATAACGGGATAGGAGTTAAGGAGAAAAGTCAATGGGTCAAATGAAGTGAGATGTTAGCTTGGTCACGATTTAGCAGCCTTGTACGACCTATGAACCCTCTCGACTTAAGTCTTTATCGACTTATCCACCTACGACATAAGATTTGAGTCGTGGACGACTTAGGACTTGGGAAATTTTACCTCACTTTGAACTGAAGTCTCTTTCTTCTTTTACACGACTTACAACTTGAAGTACTACCGACTTAAGGCATTAATGACTTAAAATTGAAACGACCTGTCCTGACTTGCCTTAAAATCCTTAAGTCGTGGACGAGTTAGCCAGAAACACAATAACTCAACTTAGCCCATGAAACAAATTCTTAAGTCGTCGGCGAGTCAACACTTAAGTCGTTGGCGACTTAGCACTTGTGCTTTGCATGAACTTTGAACTGTTGAACTTTGAATTGTTGCATTCTTTCACAGATCACTCTAACTTGCAAACTAACAATCTGTTTAATACAACATTTACAGAAAATTGGGACGAATATACTGTCATTGACTTCCCACATCAAATGACAGATTAGTTAATAACAGATAATCGACATAAATAGATTGTGTGAACGAAGTGCTTTAAATCAACAAATTCAAGCAAAGTATTAAAGCAACATTGAAATAGTCAACTGAAAATGACCTGTTTGCACTAATACTGTACCTGAACTTTAAATTAACAAGTCCTGAAATTTGATAATCGATCAATTACCGACTAGCTTAATTCCAGTTGTATTTACTTGTTATCTTTACTGGTTTTGCATAACACTTCACACTATTTAGGAAACGTGCACCTTCATATTTAAATATCCAGTTGCTTGTGTAGAATGACTTCTCAACAAGGAGATGTAACAGTCCAGACTGGAGAGTCCACTCCTATTCCAGCTCCTTTAGTCAATCCTCCAGAAAGAGCTTCTACCACTCTATCGTACAGGGTTTTTCGGCAATTGTGCACCCAGTTTGGCCTTGCTGAAGCTGATGCCATTCTTCCTGAGAAAAATAGCAATGCTGATGTAGCACCTTCTGGCTTTGTAGCGGTGAATCGACAAATGTGCCTGAGTGGAGCCGTTCCACCTTTCAACAACTTTCTCCAGCATCTTCTTCGACAACTGGCCATCTCCCCATTTCAGCTACATCCCAATGGCTACGCCATTCTAATGGGGTTGTGTGTGCTATTTGGGAGAACTCTTGAGCGACTTCCGAGTTTTGACGAGATTTGCTACTTGTTCTCCTTTACCAAAACCAAAGATCATCCTTCTATCACTGTCGTGAGAAGTGCCAGGAACCGTAAATTGATTATTGGCCTTCCCGATAGTGCTCACGGGTTCTTGACTCAATTCTTTTACGTTCGCTGTCCCCCGGGGTTTTATGCTGTATGGAGGGAAGGAAGTAAGATTATCTATCTTTTCTTCTTCTATTCTCTGAGTTTTGTGAAGTCCGAATCACCAAGTGTTAACTTTGCTTTCTCATTTCAGCGCTCCCCCCTCCTTTTAGGGATCCCAGCCACAAGCAAACTCTAGAGAGGCTCATGGCTGTACCAGTTGAAGAGCGGGACGCGAAATTTTTGTTGAAAGATGAATTTCTTCACCAGTTTGGACTTCTTCACCCCTCTCGCTCCACTCAGCCTCGCGAAGTTCCCAACTCTCCTACGGAGGCACCAGATGTCCCACTTTCTGTTGAGGAACCCACACTGAAGGAGTCTGCTACTGAAACTCCACTGGTAAAATGCCCCACACTTACCGATGTCGCGGGACCGTCCAGCAAACCGGCACTTCCTCCAATTATTGAAGAGGAAGAAAATCCTCGACTTTCTGAAAAGTCAGCCGATGTGGAAGTTGAAAAGGAGAGTTCTGCTGGGCGCCATGGTGATGACACCTTCGATGACTTGAGTGATATAATGATAACTTCTCGAGAGCTCTTTAAAGACGACATTCAAAAAGCGACTTCTCCTGTTGTTGAAGCGACTTCTACTTTGCAACAAACCACAACACCTTCTTCACAAGCTGTTGCCATTCCTACACCACAGAGTGGTTTGTAGTCTGATGCGCGTAGCTTGCACGCCACACACACTTGGGATGCTAAGCACTTATATGCACTTAAACTCTCTACTTTGAAGGTTTTTAAAACTTGTCTTTTCTTCAATTTTAGGTTCTTCGATGGTGCGAAGCGGCTCATATTATGATAACTTTCGACGCTACGGAGGGCGCGATTCTTATGATTATGGACACTATCTCCCCACTCGCAGGGCGTGAATCTGATGAGGAGCGGGCAATTAGGAAGGCTCAAGAGAGGCGAGCTTATGAAGAGCAGCAGAGAAGGAGGGACGATGATTCCCACAAAAGAAAATATCATGACGATAAAGGGAAGAGCCATGCTACTGAAGACCCGAGTAAACGGGTTAGACATGATGAAAAGGACGCGTCTGCAATTTCTGAAAAAACTGACGCTTCTATCTCTTCTAATATCTCGTCTGGCTCTCCTCCTTTAAAGAAATCCGATATTCAAGCGATCATCAATAGGCCCCAGTACCAAGTTAAAGATGGCCCTCCAACACTTCATAGCCGATTTCCAAATTGGTGCTTAAAAGGAGTCCGCTTTGACTTAGATTTGGTCCCGATCGATAAGTAGGCTATGCTCAGAAATCTTGATGCAGTTAAGCTTGACATTGAGAGGATGTCGCAATGGCAAAAACTCATTGATGAACTCCAAAGAGTCAACCATATGAATCTTGAAAACATGCTGACTATGGAGAACGATAAGACTGAATGGGATAAAATCTACAAGCAGCACGATGCGGAGATGACGAGCATCGCGGATGACAATGCAAGGCTTGAATCTGAAGTCAAGCGACTTAAGGAAGATCTCGCCACTTCTTCTGCATCGCATACTCAGAAAGAAGAAGTCTTTCAGAAGCAAGTGCGGGACGCACACGCTGCGCAGAGGGATGCCGAAATGAAGCTTGCAGTTGAGCAGCACGTTACTGAGAAATACCGCAAAGAAAACGCTGAGCTGCGGGAAACAGCTATTTCCCAAAACGCGGAGATTGAGATGTTAAAAGCTCGACTTCTAAAAGTTGAGAAAGAGCGCGACGATGCAGTTGCTGGACAAGTTGCAGCTGAAGAATCTCATGAAGCAACTAAAGCCAGCATCGACTCTACTTTATTCGACTTTTACATCCACAGCGTCTTAGGGCATGGTAGTCTCTCATTCTTGGGATCAAAATATGAGATCACCCTAGCTGAAGTATGGGAGGCTGCGATCGATATGCTCGGGGGAGCCGGCTACAATGAGACGGCGCTTGAGGCAATTTATCTTGATGATGATGCTCGCGCCGCTCTTGCTAGAGGAAAAGAGAAACTCGCTGAGGCTAGAGCTGGAACAGTGGTAGAAGAGCATCCAGAAAAGAAAATATCTTTAACTGCCCCTGTCCACACTTCGATTTCGACCGACGTTGATATCGTTGGTTCCAGCTCTCACTCTCCTCTTCCTGCAAAAGACGTTGAGGCTAAGCCCGTTACTACCGAGTCTCCCCTTACCCAAATCGAAGAGAAGAGCCAAGAAGACACTAAGGCTGATAAATTTGAAATTGATTTGTCAAAACCGACTTCTCCAGGTAACTTCAATTCAGATCTGGCTCAAGTGGATTATTCATTTGATTCAATTGATTTGGATGAATTTCTCGCTTATTACTTAAGTCCTGGTGATCCAATATCTTCTCTTTTTTCGGAGAATACTGATTTTGACTTCTTTTCTTTTGTAGCGGAAGCACCGAGCACTGTGCACTCTTTCCCTCTTCCAGCTATTCCTCCTCCATCTCTTTAAGTCACTCCTGCTTCTCAACCAGGGTAGCAGGAAGAACAGATAGAAGCTCTCCAAGGCTTGGAGGATCCACTCGCTTCTCAAGAACAAAAAGCGGAAGGGACGGAGGACAGTGAAAAGACTCCGGAGCAGTCATTTGATGACAATACAAAACTTTCCAAGCTGCTGTCTCCGGGAAGCGAATCTTCTTCAAAGAGGAAAGGAAAGCGTGCATTAAAGAAGAAGAAGAGAAGTGCTTCAGCTGGGGAAGACAAAATAGAAGAAGACCCAATCACTCCTCCTTCTCCATCCCGCCCACGTCGGATTCCGAAATTAACTATTAAGCCAGGCAAAGGTACTAAAGGTGGGAAGAAGGAGTGATAAACTGGACTTTTAGGCTTCTTGTCTTGCTTTTTGCTTGTATCGACCGGAGATTGTGCGGGTACCGGTCCCCGCTTCTTTTTGTGATCTGCACAATGTAAAAAAAATTCATAGTATTGAATAAAATAGCTATTTTACTTGTACAAATTCTTGTGTATGTGAGAATGCATCTGTTTCTCATTTTTAGTGTAGAATAAACGATTCTTTTTACTTGTACAAACTTTTTTGTCTATGTTTGAGAATGCATTTATTCCACATCTACTTTTCGTGATATTGCAATGAACTTGCGGTATGTTGCTTGCATATTACTTTTATTAATGTAACTGAATTGTATAGTGTTGCCCCCATACCACAAGTGTATTGCAACATTTCTTGCTTTTACAAGACTGATACTCTTATTTCAGAGAATAACTATTTCACTTTTAAGGGAAGAATCATTCTGCTTTTAATAGAGTATATCTCGGTTTTGGAGAAATTTTTACTTTCTCTTTCTTTGTTGAAGAACACTTCAACTTTCAGAGATGATCACTTTTATTTGTTAAAAAGTGGATTTTCCTACGCAGTGAAATGAGCTTCTGAAGAAGGTTTTGATTTTGTGCCCCGGTAAAGGGCTTATTTTTGGTACTTCGAGCACGGTGAAGTGTGCCTCCGAAGAGGTCTTTTTGTAGCATTTCAACTTTTTAGGAAGAACTTTTTGAGATGAATAAGTTAACCTTCCTTTGAGAGTTGAAATGTGCTTCCGGAGAAGGCTTTTTTGTTTGAGCATTCTATTTTGGGACATGCCTCCGAAGAGGGCTCCTCTGAAGAGTTGTGCCTCCGAAGAGGGCTTGTGCCTCCGAAGAGGGCTTATGCCTCCGAAGAGGGCTTGCGGTGCCTCGGGAGAGGGCTTTTGCCTCCGAATAGGGCATGTGCCTCCGAAGAGGGCTTATGGTGCCTCGGGAGAGGGCTTTTGCCTCCGAAGAGGGCATGTGCCTCCGAAGAGGGCTTGTGGTGCCTCGGGAGAGGGCTTTTGCTTCCGAAGAGGGCTTGTGCCTCCGAAGAGGGCTTGTGGTGCCTCGGGAGAGGGCTTTTGCCTCCGAAGAGGGCATGTGCCTCCGAAGAGGGCTTGTGCCTCCGAAGAGGGCTTTTTTGATTGCTTGGAAGTTACTTTCTCATGGTTGGATGGACCCACGGGGCGGATGCAAGTTGCTTGATTGGATGTTCGTTTGCACGAACGATCGCAATCAATTAACAAGGGCCCTGTTCCTTCAGCTTGGGAAGGTGCCCCTCCGGTGGTTCCACCAATCTTTTTTGATTGAGGAAAGCACTTTCATTTTTTGGCGTGCCTCGTTAGAAGGCTTTATTGGCCTCCGGAGAAGAGCTCTGGTTGATTGGTGTGCCAGGAAGGTTGCGTCTCAAGGGCGAGTGGATCCACGGGACGGACGCTAGCTGTCTGGTCGGATGCATCTCGACCAGTTAGCAAGGATCCTGTTCCTTTTGCTTGGGAAGGCATCCCTTTAATGGATCTACCGGCCTTCTTATTGAGAGGCATACTTCCTTTTGGCTGCTTCTATGTTTGTCGACCCATGTTTTCTCATCATCTGCTCATCAGCGATCCTTTATTATTGTTTCCAAGCGCATCTTCCTTTCTTTTGCAAGTGAATTGCTTTATCCGAAGAAGTAGACTTCACTGTTGAGTGACTCCACAGGGTAAACGCAAGTTACTGGGTTGAATGTCTTTTTATATTGACGATCGCAACCAGTTAACGAGTGCTTGACACAGTGGAGTCGCCAACTTTTTATGTGAAGTTCTTCTTGTATATGATGTGAATCTAGAATTTTTGTCGCTTGGTATTTGCTTAATAGGTGATTTATAGGGGTCGCTTGGCTTTGTGATGAGTAAGCCTTGTTTTAATGTCTTTAGAGTTGAAGTGCCTGGCTATCCTTTGCTAATAAGCTAAAACTCTGAGCCTAGCTTCTTCCCTTTTTTTCATCAAGAAAATCAAGTGCTTCAAGTTACAGCTTTTCATTTTCAGCTTCGTTGAAATAAATTCTACTGTGTGAAGGAACTTCTACTTCCACTGGAATCATTGCCTCTGATCCGTATGCCAGTGAAAATGGAGTGTGCCCAGTCGCAGTTTTGTGAGTAGTTCTGTATGCCCATAGTGCTAGTGGCAGCTTATCGACCCAACTACCTTTTGCTTTTTCGAGTTGCTTTTTGATGGTTGACTTGATAATTTTGTTCACTGCTTCCACTTGCCCATTTGCCTGCGGATGAGCCACAACAGAGAAGCTTTTTCGAATTCTGAATCGTTTGCAAAAATCTTAGAATTCTTCACTTTCAAACTGAGTACCGTTGTCTGTGATTATCTTCTGCGGCACACCATACCTGCAAATGATATTTTTAGTTACGAAATTTATCATCTTTTTAGAGGTAATAGTGGCCAAGGGTTCAGCTTCAGCCCATTTAGTGAAATAATCAACAACAACAATAGCATATTTGATTCCAGATTTAGCGATCGGTAAAGGTCCAATCAAGTCTATTCCCCAAATGGCGAACGGCCATGGGCTGACCATTTGCGTGAGTTCGGTGGAAGGCGCTTTTGGGATTTTTGCAAATCTTTGGCACTTGTCGCACTTTCGGGAGTATATAACAGCATCTCGATTAATGTCTGGCCAGAAATACCCATATCGGAGAACTTTCTTGGCTAGAGTTTGACCTCCTGAATGATCCCCACATTCTCCTCCATGTACCTCTGCTAGAATCGTCTTGGCTTCTTCCTTGGTTACACATCGGAGTAATGGCATTGAGAATCCCCATCTGTATAATCGGCCATCTTGAATTATATATCTTGATGCTTTCCTTAACAGTTTTCGGCGTTCTTTAGAACTTTCAGGCAGGGAACCATTGAGTAGATATTCTTTGATCGGAGTCATCCACGATTCATGCTCTTGATACGCAGCCATGATCCAATCAATATCCATCTCATCAATGCTTGGAGCCGACAAAACTTCTACAGGAACTAATCCCAGTAATTGAGCCTCTCCGGAACTTGAGTACTTTGCTAGAGAATCCGCCTTCATGTTTTCAACCCGAGGAATATGACTTATCGTGTAATGATCAAAATCTTCGAGAAGTTCACATGCCTTTGACAAGTATGCGGGCAGATTTCCACCTTTTGCTTGAAACTCTTTCTTTACTTGGCAAACAATAAGTTGAGAATCGCTGAAGATCTATAACACTTTGATGTTTAGTTCCTTGGCAATTTTTAAACCGGCAATGAGAGCTACATACTCTACTTCATTGTTTGTTGAAGGGAATTCCAGTCTCAATGCATAACACATTGATCGTCCTTCGGGAGTTTCAAGCACAACCCCTGCCCCAGAACAGTAATCATTTCTCGAACCGTCAACATACAACTTCCACTGGATTTGAACGCCACCAGTTGTCTCTTTCTCACTGTCACCTTTATCAGTAGATTCCGCAATGAAATCCGCTAAAGCTTGTCCATTGATTGCTCTTCGGGGATGGTAAGTGATGTCATATTGGCTGAGTTCAATGTTCCATTTCAAAAGACGACCCGAAGTTTCAGGACGATACAGGACTTGCTTTAGAGGTTGATCAGTAAGGACCTTGATAGGATGAGATTGAAAATATGGCCTCAACTTCCTGGAAGCAATTAGCAAACAAAAAGCAAGCTTTTCTATTTTTGAATAATTCATCTCTGCCCCAGTAAACCATTTGCTGATGTAATAGACTGGACGTTGTATTTTCATATCTTCCCGTACAAGGGCTGCACTGAGAGCATGAGATGAAATCGCCAAATAGATGAAAAGGTCTTCACCATCACTGGGCTTTGAAAGAACTAGAGGCGTTTCCATATGATGAATCAGTTGATCGAAAGCATTCTGGCATTCGGGAGTCCATTCAAAAAATTTCTTTCCTTTCTTTAGAGCATCAAAGAAGGGAATGCATTTGTCTGTAGCCTTGGAAATGAAGCGACTCAGAGCGGCGAATTTTCCATTGAGACTGTGCAGTTCTCTCTTTGTTTTAGGGGCTTTGACCTCTCTTAGAGCTGTGATTTGAGCAGGATTGGCCTCGATGCCCCTAGCGCTCACGATGATACCCAAGAATTTTCCGGACTCTACCTCGAATGAACATTTCAATGGATTGAGCTTCATTCCATACTTTCGAAGAATTGCAAACATTTCTGCCAAGTGGTCCATGTGGTCTATTGCTTTCTTTGACTTTACCAACATATCATCAACATAAACTTCCATAGTTTTGCCGATCTGAGGTTTGAACATCGCATTGACGAGTCTTTGGTAGGTTGCCCCAGCGTTCTTTAATCCGAAAGGCATAACTTTGTAGCAGTAGAGACCCACATCCGTGATAAAGCTTGTGTCTTCCTGATCTGACTCATGCATCATAATCTGATTGTATCCGGAGTAAGCATCCATAAAAGATAACAACTCATGCCCAGCTGTTCCATCCACCAATTGATCGATTCTGGGCAGTGGGAAGCAGTCTTTGGGACAAGCTTTGTTTAAATCCGAGAAATCAATGCATACTCTCCACTTTCCATTTGCCTTCTTAACCAGTACTGGATTTGAAACCCAATTTGGATAAGTGGATTCTCTGATGAAATCATTCTCCATGAGCCGATCTACTTCTTCCTTTAGAGCTGCTGACCTTTCTGGACCTTGGGTTCTTCATTTCTGTTTTACTGGTGTGAATTTTGGATCGATATTTAGAGTATGCACAGCAATTTCCGGAGAGATCCCACACATATCAGCATGACACCAAGCGAACACATCCAGATTTGCTTTTAGAAATGATATCAGCGTGTTTTGAACTGTTATGCTTAGTTGCGAACCTACATTGAGTACTTTGTTTGGGTCTTTCGAGTCAACGGGTATTGGTACCGTTATTTCCACGGGTACCACTCTATTCTCCCCTGCACTGGCTTTTCTGGGATCCATTTCTTTCCTTGCATTACTTTGTTCGCCAGTACAAGGGCCACCCCGTAGTTGCTACAAGGTTGGGGCTTTGATGCGGAGCGGAGCTGCCGCATCTTTTCCCATTTCTCTTTTCCTAGCTTCTCGGAGTTCAACAAGATAACATTCTCGTCCCGCGTTCTGATCTCACTTAATGACAGCAACTCCATTATCGGTGGGAAATTTCATTGTCAAGCACCATGGGGCGAGGATGGCCTTGAAAGCAGCAAGACTAGGCCGACCCAAGAAGGCATTATAGGCAGAGAATTCATCGACAATTATAAAAGTTTGCTTCCGAACCACCTTCTTATGTCCTTCTCCCAATTCAACAAACAAGTCCACCGTTCCAATTGGTTGTTTCGGCTCCCCTGTTGTTAACTCGTATTTTAGTCACGACCTAAAACTCGGCGACCTAAGAAAACTAGCGACCTAAGGGACTTAACGACCTAAGAAAGCTAGCGACCTAAGGGACTTAACGACCTAAGGTAGCTAGCGACCTAAGGGACTTAACGACCTAAGAAAGCTAGCGACCTAAGGGACTTAACGACCTAAGGTAGCTAGCGACCTAAGGGACTTAACGACCTAAGGTAGCTAGCGACCTAAGGGACTTAACGACCTAAGAAAGCTAGCGACCTAAGGGACTTAACGACCTAAGGTAGCTAGCGACCTAAGAAAGTCCCCGACCTAACTGATGAAGCCATCTGCGACCTAAGGAAGCTAGCGACCTAAGGAAGCTAGCGACCTAAGGAAGTTAGCGACCTAAAAAGCTAATGACCAAAGGGAGTCCCCGACCTAGCGACCTAACAGGATGCACGACCTAACTATTGAAAGGACCATTCGACCTAACTCATGAAGCTGCTCAGCGACCTACGACTTAAGAGGCTAACGAGCTAAGGAGTTCACGACCTAAAGCTTACCGACCTAAGAGCTTCACGACTTAGCAGACTACGAGCTACCGATCTAAAGCTTACCGATCTAAAGACTTCACGAGCTAAAAGAGAAGAAAGGCATGACCTATCTTAAGTCATTTACGACTTAGCACTTCGGAAGACACCGAATGCAACTCCATCAATCCAGATTCTTAAGTCGAAGGAAGATCACGACCCATTTTAGGTCGCTCGCGACCTACGACCTAACTTAGGTCGAACGCGACCTAAGACTCGGGCAAATCTTCCGACCAGAACTCAACTCCTATAAATAGACCACCATCTCCAACAAGTGGGGGACTTTTGCCGAATCACTTCTTCAAGCATTGTTACTCTGCCGAACTCTGAACTCAATCAACACACAAAGATCTTCAAATACTCGAGACACTACAACAAGCTTCGTGAAGGACTTCATTCATCCGACATGGATTCATCGAATTTCACCATCGAAGTTTGAGTTAGCAGTCGAGAGTGTTTCTGTGATCAATTTGTATTGTACTGTGAAAAATATTGCATCATCTTGTAATCGAATCAGCAATAAAAGACTATAAAGTGGACGTAGGCTCAATTACGGGCCGAACCACTATAAATCTGTTGTCATTTACCGCTTTACTGCTATTCTCTGCTTGTAATCTGTTCCCGTACCAACGGGTGGTGCTTTCACGATTCTATTACACACACCGGGTGTTAGCGTTCACTTTTTAACGTTAACATTTTGGTGCTTTCACTGAAAATTGAACTCAGGGAGATTGTCATCATTGCTTCATGAAGGTTTGTTGAACAAGTCTCTTTCAAGACTAGAAGTCTATCTGATATAATGGCTCCTGGAAGAAAGCGTAAGGCTGTCAGATCTGAAGATGTTCATGATAATACCGCCACTTCTATTTCTCCAAGTCAAGCAGCTCCAAGCGTCGGGGTGACGCGAGAAGAGCTAGACGCTGCTGTGTCCGGATTGTACCAGCAGATTGAAACTCAAAATAATCTGATGATGGAAAAATTGAACGCTCTGCTCGGCACTAACCAAAGACCAGTGGGTAATGAAGAAAACATCGCTGATGCTCTTCGCAACTCCGAAGGGAGGAACATTCCTCAAGGGGGATCAGGTGCCGCTGAAGGGGCACCCCTCCAAGCTGAAGGATCTAGGCCATCGCCAGTTTTCCGCGAACATTTGCCCGGACAAACTTCTGAGAAAATGGCCGAAGTCTACTCCGCAAAATCTTTAAACAATGAGGAATACCTTTCTGGCATGATTAAGCAAATAATGAAAGAGAGCATGCAGAGAGATGAGGATGAGAGCGAATGGGGATTCGCACCGAGTAAGACTCCGTTTACCGAGAAGATTCTAAAGGCTGAGTTTCCTAGAAAGTTTGTTCCCCCCACCATTCCTGCTTATCGGGGAACAAGTGATCCAAATCAATTCTTGTATAAGTATGACTGGCACATGACCGGAGCAAGGGCAACTGATGAAATTAAGTCCCGGTATTTCCCAGTATATTTGGAAGGAGTGGCACTTCTCTGGTTTACCAAGCTTCCTGTTCGATCTGTAGATCAGTTTTCCGATCTGACCCGAAAGTTCAAAGAGCAATTCAGGCTATACGCTTCAAAGGCGAAGGACATAATGTCACTGTCTAGTCTTGAGAAGAATCCGGGAGAGCTTATTAAGTCATTCCCGAATCGCTTCAATATAGCTCTGGCAAAAGTCGACAACGCAGAGCCATGAATGGTCTTGACCTATTTGATGCGTGCTATCGACAAATCGAGCAAATTTGGAAAATGGCTGAAAATGAAGGAGCCAAATTCTCTCGAGAAATTCTATAAGAAAGCTGATGAATTTATACGCTTAGAAAACCTTCCGGCACCAGTGAAAGTGGTGACAACAAAGGTGGAGAATAATATTGCTGCTTCGGTGAAAAAAGATTCCGGGGGTCAAAAAAGGGAAAGTCATGATGGGAAGAAACAAAAGGATGCAAAGAGACCTCGCTTCTTCAAACCCTCAAATTTCACTCCATTGACCGACACTCCGGAAAATATCTTCTTTGCCACCAAAGATGCTGTGGATTATCCCAAACCAGCTGAGATAAAACCGGGAAAGGGTGCTATGCGAAATGGAAAATTCTGCCGCTTTCACAACCAACCCGGTCACAATACCAACGAATGTCGCCACTTGAAGAGCTTAATTGAAGAATTGTTGAGAGAAAACAAGCTGCAACAGTATGTCAAGAAAAACAGGAGTGACCCAACTTCGTCTACTCAGGGGCAGCAACCCCCTACTCAACCATCCGGCTCGGGTAAAGGTACTACGGCACATGAATCTGAGAGGCCCATAATCAATGTGATTACAGGAGGCCCACACCCGGCGGGCAGAAGCTGGGGTGAAATGGAACGATATGCTCATGCTTTGAAGTACACCCCAGCAGAGGAAGATGTTTTTGCTATAGAAGATGCTGCACCCCTGAAGCAGAAGAAGATTTCTAATAATGATATTATGTTTACGGCTAGGGATTCTATGGGTATTGAAGCTCCGACCATAGATCCCTTGGTTATCTCTGCAGGAATTGGGCCAGCTATCGTAAAACGAGTGCTCATTGATTGCGGTGCTTCCTGCAATATACTCTTTAAGAAAAAATTATACCAGATGAAGATTCCAATGACCGACGTTCAAGCTTCATCACAAAAGATTGTTGGTTTCACTGGGGAACCGCAGCAACCAATCGGAACTGTCGAGTTGTTCGTGGAACTTGGAGAAGGGCAGAAAAGGGTAGTTCGAAAACAAACCTTTGTAATTGTTGATGGATTTTCTGCCTACAATGCTTTCCTAGGCAGGCCAACTCTAGCTGCATTCAAGGCCATTTTGGCCCCGTGGTGCCTGACTATGAAGTTTCCTACAGAAAATGGTGTTGGTGTCATCAAGGGAGATCAAAATGCTGGACGCGAATGTTATCTTATAGAGCTTCGAGAAGCCAGGAAGAGAGAAATGGGTAAAGATGCAGCAGCTCCCCTCCGCATCAAAAACCCAACCTTATAGCAAATACAGGGTGGTCCCTGCACTGGCGAGCATAGTGGTGCAAGGAAAGAAATGGACCCCAGAAAAGCCAGTGCGGAGGAGAATAGAGTGGTACCCGTGGAAGTTACGGTACCGATACTTGTCGACTCAAAAGACCCAAACAAAGTACTCAATGTGGGTTCGCAACTAAGTATAACAGTTCAAAACACACTGATATCATTTCTAAAAGCAAATCTGGACGTATTCGCTAGGTGTAATGCTGATATGTGTGGAATCTCTCTAGAAATTGCTGTTCACACCCTGAATGTCGATCCGAAATTCACACCGGTAAAACAGAAAAGAAGAACTCAAGGTCCAGAAAGGTCAGCAGCATTAAAGGAAGAAGTTGATCGTCTTATGGAGAATGATTTCATCAGAGAATCCACTTATCCAAATTGGGTTTCAAATCCAGTATTGGTGAAGAAGTCGAATGGAAAGTGGAGAGTATGCATTGATTTCTCAGATCTAAACAAAGCTTGCCCCAAAGACTGCTTCCCGTTGCCTAGAATCGATCAACTGGTGGATGGGACGGCTGGACATGAGTTGTTATCTTTTATGGACGCTTACTCCGGATACAATCAGATTATGATGAATGAACCAGATCAGGAAGACACGAGCTTTATCACAGATGTGGGACTCTACTGTTACAAAGTCATGCCTTTCGGATTGAAGAATGCAGGGGCAACCTACCAAAGACTTGTCAACGCTATGTTCAAACCTCAGATTGGCAAAACTATGGAAGTTTATGTTGATGATATGTTAGTAAAGTCAAAGAAAGCAGTAGACCACATGGATCACCTGGCGGAAATGTTCACAATTCTTCGAAAGTACGGAATGAAGCTCAATCCATTGAAATGTTCATTCGAGGTAGAGTCCGGAAAATTCTTGGGTTTCATCGTGAGCGCTAGGGGCATCGAGGCCAATCCTGCTCAAATCACAGCTCTAAGAGAGGTCAAAGCCCCTAAAACAAAGAGAGAACTGCAAAGTCTCAATGGAAAAGTCGCCGCTCTGAGTCGCTTCATTTCCAAGGCTACAGACAAATGCATTCCCTTCTTTGATGCTCTAAAGAAAGGAAAGAAAAATTTTGAATGGACTCCCATATGTCAGAATGCTTTCGATCAACTGATTCATCATATGGAAACTCCTCCAGTTCTTTCCAAGCCTAGTGAAGGCGAAGACCTCTTCATCTACTTAGCAATTTCATCTTATGCTCTAAGTGCAGCACTCGTACGGGAAGATATGAAAATACAACGTCCAGTCTATTACATCAGCAAACGGTTCACTGGGGCAGAGATGAATTATTCAAAGATAGAAAAGCTTGCTTATTGTTTGCTAATCGCTTCCAGGAAGTTCAGGCCATATTTTCAATCTCATCCTATCAAGGTCCTTACCGATCAACCTCTAAAGCAAGTCCTGTATCGCCCTGAAACTTCGGGTCGTCTCTTGAAGTGGAACATTGAACTCAGCCAATATGACATCACTTACCATCCCCGAAGAGCAATTAACGGACAAGCTTTAGCGGATTTCATTGCAGAATCTACTGACAGAGGAGACAGTGAGAAAGAAATAACCGATGGCGTTCAAATCCAGTGGAAGTTGTACGTTGACAGTTTGAGAAATGATTATTGTTCTGGGGTAGGGGTAGTGCTTGAAACCCCCGAAGGACGATCATTGTGCTATGCATTGAGACTGGAATTTCCTTCAACCAATAATGAAGCAGAATATGAAGCTCTCATTGCCGGTCTAAGAATTGCCAAGGAATTGAACATCAAAGTGTTACAGATCTTTAGCGATTCCCAACATATTGTTTATCAGGTAAAGAAAGAATTTCAAGCTAGAGGTGGAAATTTACCCGCGTATTTGTCAAAGGCATGTGAACTCCTCGAAGATTTTGATCATTACACGATAAGTCATATTCCTCGGGTTGAAAACATGAAGGCGGATTCTCTAGCAAAGTACTCGAGTTCTGGAGAGGCTCAATCATTGGGGTTAGTCCCTGTAGAAGTTCTGTCGGCTCCAAGCATAGAGGAAATGGACATTGATTGGATTATGGTTACGTCTCGAGATCATGAATCATGGATGACTCCAATCAAAGAATATCTACTCAATGGTTTCCTGCCGGAAAATTCTAAAGAACGTCGAAAGCTGTTGAGGAAAGCATCCAAATATACAATTCAAGATGGTCGATTATACAGACGGGGATTCTCAATGCCATTACTCCGATGTGTAACTAAGGAAGAAGCCAAGACAATTCTGGCTGAAATACACGGAGGAGAATGTGGAGATCATTCAGGTGGTCAAACTCTAGCCAAGAAAGTTCTTCGATATGGGTATTTCTGGCCGGACATTAATCGAGATGCTGCCTCTTATTCCCGAAAGTGCGACAAGTGCCAGAGATTTGCAAAAATTCCAAAAGCTCCTTCCACCGAACTCATGCAAATGGTCAGCCCATGGCCGTTTGCCATTTGGGGAATAGACTTAATTGGACCTTTACCAATTGCTAAATCTAGAATCAAATATGCTATTGTTGCCGTCGATTATTTCACTAAATGGGCTGAAGCTGAACCTTTGGCCACGATTACTTCTAAAAAGATGATAAATTTTGTAACAAAAAATATCATTTGCAGGTATGGTGTGCCACAGAAGATAATCACAGACAACGGTACTCAATTTGAAAGCGAAGAGTTCCAGGACTTCTGCAAGCAATTCAAAATCCGAAAAAGTTTCTCAGCAGTGGCTCATCCGTAGGCAAACGGGCAAGTGGAAGTAGTAAACAAAATTATCAAGTCAACCATCAAAAAACGGCTTGAAAGAGCAAAAAGTGGTTGGGTCGATAAACTTCCATTAGCACTATGGGCATTCAGAACTACTCACAAAACTGCGACTGGGCACACTCCGTTTTCACTGGCATACGGATCAAGGGCAATGATTCCAGTGGAAGTAGAAGTTACTTCACACAGGAGAATTTACTTCAACGAAGCTGAAAATGAAAAGCTGCAGCTTGAAGCGCTTGATTTTTTGGATGAGAAAAGAGAAGAAGCTAGACTCAGAGTTTCAGCTTATCAGCAAAGGATAGCCAGGCACTTCAACTCAAAAGTTCGCCAACGCAGCTTTGAAGTCGGAGACTTAGTTTTGAAAAGGATCATGACAACAACTGGTGTGTTTGGGCCAAACTGGGAAGGACCATATGTCATTGGCAATAAGCTTCTTAATGGCACTTTCAAACTCGTAACCGTCGAAGGAGATCCAATTCCAAGAGCCTGGAACAGCAACCACTTATGTCCTTATTTTACTTGAAAAAACTCTGCTCAAGATTGTAAAATAGTGACGAATGTATCAGTTGTACTGTAAGAAATTGTAAATTAGTATAAATGAATGAAAGCTATAAAGTGGACGTAGGCCCGATTCTTGGCCGAACCACTATAAATCTTGTGTTCTTTACTGTTTTATAATGCTTGTTTCATTTCGATATATAAATGCTTTAAATGTATTGCTAAAATGTCAATTCAAAATTGCAGGACATTGAAACAAGGCTCACTCGTCGCAAAGCCAAGCGACCCCTATAAGCCACTTATTAAGCAAATTTCAAGCAACAAAAAAAAATTCCAGATTCACATCCCATACAAGAACTTCACATAAAAAGTTAGCGACTCCACTGTATCAAGCGCTCATTAACTAGTTGCGATCGTCGGTATAAACAGACATCCAACCAAGTAACTAGCATTTGGTCCATGGAGTTATTCGACGGTGAAGTCTACTTCTTCGGATAAAGCAATTTACTTGCAAAAGAAAGGAAAATGCACTTGGAAACAATAATAAAGGATCGCTGATGAGCAGATGATGAGAAAACATGGGCCGGCAAACATAGAAGCAGCCAAAGGAGGTATGCCTCTCAACAGGGAAGCAGGTAGATCCACTAAAGGGACACCTTCCCAAGCAGAAGGAATAGGACCCTCGCTAACTGATTGTGATGCATCCGATCAGACAGCTTGCGTCCGTCCCGTGGATCCACTTGCCCCTAAGACGCAACCTTCCTAGCACACCAACCAACCAAAGCCCTCTAACGAGGCACGCCAATAAATGGGAGTGCTTTCCTCAATCAAAAAGATCGGTGGGACCACCGAAGGGGCACCTTGTTAATTGATTGCGATCGTTTGTACAAACAAACATCCGATCAAGCAACTTGCGTCCGCCCCGTGGACCCATCCGACCATGAGAAAGTAACTTCCAGGCAATCGACAAGCCCTCTTCGGAGGCACAAGCCATCTTCGGAGGCACGCTTCACCATGCTTGAAGCATAAAATCAAAAGCCCTTTTCGGAGGCACAAGCCCTCTTCGGAGGCACAAGCCATCTTCGGAGGCACGCTTCACCATGCTTGAAGCATAAAATCAAAAGCCCTTTTCGGAGGCACAAGCCATCTTCGGAGGCACGCTTCACCATGCTTGAAGCGTAAAATAAAAAGCCCTCTTCGGAGGCACAAGCCCTCTTCGGAGGCACAACTCTTCGGAGGAGCCCTCTTCGGAGGCATGTCCCAAAATAGGATGCTCGAACCAAAAAGCCTTCTCCGGAAGCACATTTCAACTCTTAAAGGAAGAGTAACTTATTCATCTCAAAAAGTTTTTCCTAAAAAAGTTGAAGTACTACAAAAAGACTTCTTCGGAAGCACACTTCAATATGCTCGAAGTACCAAAAATAAGCCCTTCACTAGGGCACAAAATCAAAGTCTCCTTCAGAAGTTCATTTCACTGCATAGGAAAATCTACTTTTTAATGAAAGTGGTCATCTCCGAAAGTTGAAGTGTTCTTCAAAAAAAGGAAAGAGAAAATAAAATTTTCTCCAAAGACAAGATATACTCTATTAAAAGCAGAATAATTCTCCCCTTAAAAAGTGGAAAGTTATTCTCTAAAATAAGAATATCGGTCTTGTAAAAGCAAGAAATATTGCAATATACTTGTGGTATGGGGGCAACATTATACAATTCAGTTACATTAATAAAAGTAATATACAAGCGACACACCACAAGTTCATTGCAATATCACATAAAGAAGATGTGGAATAAATGCGTTCTTGAAACACAGACAAAAAGTTTGTACAAGTAAAAAGAATCATTTACTCTACACTTCAAATGAAAAACAGATATATTCCTACATACACAAGAATTTGTACAAGTAAAATATCTATTTATTTCAATACTATGAGAAATTTTTACATTGTGCAGGTTACAAAATGAAGCGGGGACCGGTACCCGCACAATCCACGGTCGATACAAGCAAAAAGTAAGACAAAAAGCCCAGTTTATAACTCCTTCTTCCCACCTTTAGTACCCTTGCCCGGTTTGATGACCAGTTTCGGGATTCGGCATGGACGGGATGGAGAAGGAGGAGTAGTTGGGTCTTCCTCAACATTTTCTTCAACATTTTCTTCATCAACCAAAGCACTCTTCTTCTTCTTCTTCATGGCACGCTTCCCTTTTCTTTTCGAGGAAGACTCACTTCCAGGAGTAGTAAGAAGTGTGGAAAGTTTCGCGTCGTCATCAAAAGACTGCTCCGGAGTTTTTTCGCCTTCTTCAAGCTCCACAGCCTTTTGCTCCTGCGAAACAACCGGATCGTCCAAGTCTTTAAGAGCTTCTATTTTCTCTTCTTGCGATCCCGGTTGAGAAGCTGGAAGAGGAGTAACTTGAGAAGAAGAGGGAGCAGCAGCCAAAGAAGGAGAAGTTGGTACAACTTTCGGTGCTTCTGCTACAGAAGAAAAGAAGTCAAAATTAGTGTTCTCCGAAAAAAGAGAAGATATTGGATCACCAGGACTTAAGTAATAAGCGAGAAATTCATCCAAATCAATTGAATCAAATGAATAATCCACTTGAGCCGGATCTGACTTGAAGTTACCTGGAGATGTCGGTTTTGACAAATCAATTTCAAATTTATCAGCCTCAGTCTCTTCTTGGCTCTTTTCTTCAGTTTGGGTAAGGGGAGACTCAGTAACGGCAAGCTTAGCTTCAGCATCTTTTGCAGCAAGTGGAGAGTGAGAGCTAGAACCGATGATACCAACATCGGTCAAAGTTGAAGTGTGGACAGGGGCAGTTTGAGATATTGTCTTTTCTGGATGTTCCTCTGCCACTGTCCCGGCTTTAGCTTCGGCAAGTTGCTCTTTGCCTCTAATAAGCGCATCACGTGCTTCATCATCCAGATAAAGCGCTACAAGGTCTGCTTCCGCATAGCCGGCAAATGTATCAAGTATGGTCTCCCAAACTTCAGCAAGTGTAATCTCATATTTGGGACCCAAGAATGAGAGGCTGCCGCGGCCCAGAACGCTGTGCATATAGAAGTCAAATAGAGTAGAATCGATGCTAGCTTTAGTGGCTTCGTGAGACTCTTCGGCCGCGACTTGTCCAGCAATCGCGTCATCACGTTCCTTCTCAACTTTAAGAAGCCTAGCTTTTAGCATCTCGATCTCTGCATTCTGGGAACAAAATTTTTCCCGCAGTTCAGCATTTTCTGTGCAGTATTTCTCAGTAATATGCTGCTCAGCTGCAAGCTTCATCTCAGCATCCCTTTGTGCAGCGTGTGCGTCCCGCACCTACTTCTGGAAGACTTCTTCCTTTTGAGTATGTGATGCAGAGGAAGTAGCAAGATCTTCCTTAAGACGTTTAACTTCAGATTCAAGCTTTGCGTTGTCGTCTGCGATACTCGTCATCTCTGCATCATGCTGCTTGCACCATTTATCCCATTCGGCTTTATCATTCTCCAGAGTTAGCATGTTTTCGAGATTCATGTGATTAACTCTCTGGAGTTCATCAACGAGCTTTTGCCACTGCGACATCCTCTCAACATCAAGCCTAACTGCATCAAGATTTCTGAGCATGGCTTGCTTATCAATCGGGACCAGATCTAGATCGAAGCGTACTCCTTTTAAGCACCAGTTCGGGAACCGGCTTTGAAGTGTTGGAGGGCCGTCTTTAACCTGATACTGGGGTCTGTTGATGATCGCTTGGATATCGGTTTTCTTCAAAGGAGGGGAACCGGCTGGAATATCAGAAGGGATAGGAGTGTCGGTCTTTTCGGATATTGCAGACGCGTCCTTTTCACTGAGTTTAACCCGCTTACTCGGGTCATCGGTAGCCTGTCTCTTCCCCTTATCGTCCTGATATTTTCGTTTGTGAGAATCATCGTCTCTTCTTCTTTGCTGATCTTCATAAGCTCGCCTCTCTTCAGCTTTTCTAATGGCGCGCTCTTCGTCGGATTCTTTGCGGACGGGGAGATAGCGTCTGTAATCATAGTTATCACGCCCTCCGTAGCGCCGAAAGTTGTCATAATGTGAGCCACTACGCACCATTGTAGAACCTGAAATTGAAGATAAAGCAAGTCTTAAAAATCTTCGAAGTAGAGAATTTAAGTGCATATAAATGCTTAGCATCCTAAGTGTGTGTGGCGTGTAAGCTACGCGCGTCAAATTACAAACCACTCTGTGGTGTGGGAGTAGCAATGGCTTGTGTAGAAGGCGATGTAGTTTGTCGCAAGGAAGAAGTCGATTCGATAACAGGAGAGGTCACTTTAGAAACATCATCTTTAAAGAGCTCTTGAGAGGTTATCATGATGTCGCTCAGACTGTCAAAGGTATCATCGCCTTGGGGCACGGGAGAATTATCTTTTTCAACTTCCACCTCAACCATCTTTTCAGAAATGTGAAGATTTTCCTCCTCTTCAGCAACTGGGGCAAGTGCTAACTTACTGGACGGCCCCGCAATGTCGATAGAAGTAGAACACTTTACCAATGAAGTCTCAATGGTAGGTTCTTTAGGAGTAAGTTCTTCAGCATGAACTGGGGCATCCGCTGTTTTTACTGGAGAATTAGGGACTTCACCAGGCTGAGCAAATCGAGAAGAGTGTAAAAGCCCATACTGGTGCAAAAATTCATCTTTCAGCAAAAATTTGGCGCTTCTTTCTTCCGCCGCCACAACATTTAAAGTCTCAAGGATCGATTTGAGGCTGGGATTTCTGAGCGGAGGAGGAAGTGCTGGAAAAAGGAAAAGAATAAAGATAAGCATTTGATAATTTGGGTTTCGAAAAACTTATAAGATGAACAGAGAAAGGCACTCTTACTCCCGATTCTCCAAACTGCATAGAATCCCGGAGGACATCGAACAAAGAAGAATTGGTTTAGAAAACCGTGAGCACTTTCAGGCAAATCCAAGATCAATTTCCAATTCCTGGCACCCCTTACGAGTACAATCGAAGGATGATCTTTATTCTTAGAGAAGGTACATAGATAGCAAATTTCGTCAAAGCTCGGAAGACGGTCAAGCGTCCTCCTAAACAGAACACACAACCCCATCAGAACGGCGTAACCATTGGGGTGTAGCTGAAAAGGCGAGATAGCTAGTCGAAGGAAAAGTTCCCGGAGAAATTCATTGAAAGGCGGAATAGCTCCGTTTAAGCACATATGGCGATTCACCGCGACAAAACCAAGGGGTGGCCTATCAGCTGTATCACTTGCTCTAGGGAATATAGCGTCTAAATCGGCAATACCGAATTGGATACACAGTTGTCTAAAAATTCCGTGGCTCAGAGTAGTCGGAGTTCTCTCCGGAGGATCAATCAGTGGGTTGGCAATCGGGAAAGCTCCTTCATTTGGTCCTGAATCTTCTTGTTGGGACGTCATTCTACACAATCAACTGGATATTTAAATATAAAGGTGCACGTTTCCTAAAAAGTGTGAAGTGTTGTGCAAAACTAAAACGATAACAAGCAAGTATAACTGAAATTGAAACAATTGACGATTAGTCGATTACAAAGTTTTGAGGCTTGTTATTTCAGGTTCAAACATGATGTTGTATTGATACAAACAAGTCAGCTTAGGTTGATTATTCCAGCTTTGTTTCAACACTTCATTTGAATTAGTCATTTCACAGCATTTCATTCACAGAATTCATTTAAGTTAATTATTCGTTATCAACTAATCTGTCATGCGATGTGGGCAGTCGATGGCAGTATATTTGTCCCATTTTTCTGCTAGTGTTGTATTTAGGCAGGTTATTAGCATTAAAGTCAAAACAGTGTGAAAGGAAGTACAACACAGTTCAAATTCAAGAATTCAGCTAACTTCTATGCAAATTCCTCTAAGTCTTAAGTCGTTTAACGACCTATCATAGGTCGGGGCTTTTTAGGTCGTATTGTGCGAGTCAAGATGTTCAAAGCAGTGCAAAGGTGGTTCAGGTCCTAGGTCGTTCTGCGACCTAGCATAAGTTGTAGCATTTTTAGGTCGCACAGTGTAACTGTGAATCAAGGCAGTGCAATTTCCTCCAAGTCCTAGGTCGCATACGACTTAGCTTAGGTCGAAGACTCTTTAGGTCGCGAATATTATTAGATCGCAAAGATTTAGGTCGCCAAGCATTCCCGCGCGACCTAACTCTTAGGTCGTCCAAATCAGCTAGGTCGCTGACTTCCTCTCCAAGCAACACCATTTTGGATCCAATAACCCAATACCACCATTATAAGAGAATTCGATATCTTCCTCATTTCATCCTCGAGTCATCCAGCAAATCAATTGGAAATCATCCATACACCTCCAAATCATTCGGCAAATCGACTGGAAATCCCACCGATCCATTGTGACAACTTCCGTGCGATCATGAATCAATGCAATGTATCAAACAATGATCAAAAATCGATCGAAACAACCAAAAAATGAAGCATGACACACGAAATTAAATTTGGGTCGGAAAACGTGGATTTACGATCGATCAGCGATTGCGAAGGAGAAGAGATTGATCCACTTACGCAATATACTGTTAAAAATGGATCGATGTTTTGCTGGGATGAATTCGCCTCCGAAGAATTAAGAATTCGTTAATGGCAATAGGATCTCAGAGTAGTAAGGTGGGGAGGAAGTCACGACCTAATCTATTTATATGAAGCTGGGAGAAGAAGGCGAACAGGCGTACGGGATAGTACAAGCTTTAGGTCGTTCACGACCTAGCAAGGTTAAGTCGAAGCACACGACCTATGGCATAGGCGTATACTTCGAGAGGCAAATGTTAACTCGTATTTTAGTCACGACCTAAAACTCGGCGACCTAAGAAAACTAGCGACCTAAGGGACTTAACGACCTAAGGTAGCTAGCGACCTAAGGGACTTAACGACCTAAGAAAGCTAGCGACCTAAGGGACTTAACGACCTAAGGTAGCTAGCGACCTAAGGGACTTAACGACCTAAGGTAGCTAGCGACCTAAGGGACTTAACGACCTAAGAAAGCTAGCGACCTAAGGGACTTAACGACCTAAGGTAGCTAGCGACCTAAGAAAGTCCCCGACCTAACTGATGAAGCCATCTGCGACCTAAGGAAGCTAGCGACCTAAGGAAGCTAGCGACCTAAGGAAGTTAGCGACCTAAAAAGCTAACAACCTAAGGGAGTCCCCGACCTAGCGACCTAACAGGATGCACGACCTAACTATTGAAAGGACCATTCGACCTAACTCCTGAAGCGGCTCAGCGACCTACGACTTAAGAGGCTAACGAGCTAAGGAGTTCACGACCTAAAGCTTACCGACCTAAGAGCTTCACGACTTAGCAGACTACGAGCTACCGATCTAAAGCTTACCGATCTAAAGACTTCACGAGCTAAAAGAGAAGAAAGGCACGACCTATCTTAAGTCATTTACGACTTAGCACTTCGGAAGACACCGAATGCAACTCCATCAATCCAGATTCTTAAGTCGAAGGAAGATCACGACCCATTTTAGGTCGCTCGCGACCTACGACCTAACTTAGGTCGAACGCGACCTAAGACTTGGGCAAATCTTCCGACCAGAACTCAACTCCTATAAATAGACCACCATCTCCAACAAGTGGGGGACTTTTGGCGAATCACTTCTTCAAGCATTGTTACTCTGCCGAACTCTGAACTCAATCAACACACAAAGATCTTCAAATACTCGAGACACTACAACAAGCTTTGTGAAGGACTTCATTCATCCGACATGGATTCATCGAATTTCACCATCGAAGTTTGAGTTAGCAGTCGAGAGTGTTTCTGTGATCAATTTGTATTGTACTGTGAAAAATATTGCATCATCTTGTAATCGAATCAGCAATAAAAGACTATAAAGTGGACGTAGGCTCAATTACGGACCGAACCACTATAAATCTGTTGTCATTTACCGCTTTACTGCTATTCTCTGCTTGTAATCTGTTCCCGTACCAACGGGTGGTGCTTTCACGATTCTATTACACACACCGGGTGTTAGCGTTCACTTTTTAACGTTAACACCTGTAAATCCGGCAATCTTCTGAGATGAAGCCTGTACGTCCACCATTGGAATTTTCATTTGGTCAAACGTCTTCTTAAAGAGTATGTTGCATGAGGCGCCGCTGTCAACCAGCACCCTCCTTACAATAGCCGCCCCAATACCGACAGAAACAACCAAAGGGTCCTCAGTAGGAGCCTCCACACCAACAGAATCCCTGGTTCTGAATATGATATCATCATGAAAAGTCTTTTGCTGCTTCAGAGGCGCAGCATCTTCCAATACCAAGACACTCTCTTCAGCTGGGGCATGTTTCAAAGCTCTAGCGTACCTTTCCATCTCACCCCAACTCTTGCCAGTCGGATGGGGTCCTCCTGTGATTACATTGATAACAGGTCTCTCTGTTTCTTGTGCAGGAGGCCTTTCTCCTGAACCAGATGAGTGAGCTGGAGGTTGCTGCCCCTGGCTAGATGAAGAAGGGTCTTTTTTATTCCTTTTAACATACTGCTGCAACTTATTCTCTCTTAACAATTCTTCAATCAGGCTTTTCAAGTGGCGGTACTCGTTGGTATCATGGCCTGGTTGGTTATGAAATTTTCAAAATCTTCCGCTTTGAGCAGCATTTTTCCCAACTTTTACTGCCGATGGTTTTGGAAATTCAACAACATCCTTAGTGGCAATGAAAATATTCTCCGGTGTATCAGTTAGAGGGGTAAAATCCGAAGGCTTGAGGAAGCAGGGCTTTTTGAGATCCTTCTGCTTCTTTACACCATTACTCTCCCTTTTCTGATTTACAAATTCCTTTTTGTTCTGAACTGTAGCATTATTTTCCACCACTGTTGTCACAACTTTAGCTGACACGGAGAGATTTTCTAGGCGCATGAACTCATCAGCCTTTTTGTAGAATTTTTCGAGCGAGTTTGGTTCCTTCATCTTCAACCATTTTCCAAATTCGCTTGACTTGTCAATAGCCCGCATTAAGTAGGTTAAAATCATTCACGGTTCTACGTTATCAACTTCAGCTAAGGCTATGTTAAAATGATTCAAAAAGGATTTGATGGGTTCTCCAGGGTTCTGTTCGAGACTTGAAAGAGACATTATATCCTTTGCTCTTGAAATGTACAATCTGAATTGTTCCTTGAATTTTCGAGTCAGATCGGAAAATTGGTCAACAGATCGCATAGGAAGCTTGGTAAACCAAAGTAACGCCACTCCTTCCAAGTATACCAGAAAATACCGACATTTAATCTCATCAGTCGCTCTGGCGCCAGTCATGTGCCAATCATATTTGTATAGGAATTGATTCGGATCACTTGTTCCTCGATAAGCAGGAATGGTAGGAGGAACGAATTTTCTGGGAAACTCAGCTTTTAGAATCCTCTCAGTAAATGGAGTCTTACTCAGAGCAAATCCCCAATCATTCTCATCTTCGTTTCTCTGCATGCTTTCCTTCATTATCTGCCGAATCATGCCGGAGAGATATTCCTCATTGTTTAGCGACTTTGCAGAGTAGGCTTCGGCCATTTTCTCAGAAGTTTGTCCGGGCAAACGTTCGGGGGGAACTGGCGATGGCCTGGATCCTTCAGCTTGGGGAGGTGCCCCTTCAGCGGCACCAGATCTTCCTTGAGGAATATTTCTCCCTTCGGAGTTAGGAACGACATCAGCAAAGTTTTCTTCGTTATTCACTGGTCTTTGATTAGCTCCGAGCAAAGCATTCAGCTTTTCCATCATCAGATTATTCTGAGTTTCAATCTGCTGGTACAGTCCAGACACAGCAGCATCTAATTCTTCTCGCGTCACCCCGACGCTTGGAGTTGCTTGACTTGGAGACAGAGAAGTGGCAGTATTGTCACGAGCATCTTCGGATCTAACAGATCTGCGTTTCCTTCCAGGAGCCATTATGTCTGACAGACTTCTAGTCTTGAGAGAAACTTTTTCAACAAACTTCCGTGAAGCAATGGTGAATGATCGCCTGAGTTGGGTTCTCAGTGAAAGCACCAAAATGTTAATGCAGAAAATTGAACGCTAACACCCGGTGTGTGTAGTAGAGTCGTGAAAGCACCACCCGTTAGTACGGGAACAGAATACAAGCTGAAAATAGCAGTAAAACGGTAAAAGACAACAGATTTATAGTGGTTCGGCCCGTAATTGAGCCTACGTCCACTTTATAGTCTTTTATTGCTGATTCTGATTACAAGATGATACAATATTCTTCAAAATACAATTCAATTTGATCACAAAGACACTCTCGACTACCAGCTCAAACTTCGATGATGAAACTTGATGAATCCATGTCGGATGTATGAAATTCCTCCCGAAGCTTGTTGTAGTGTCTTGAATGTTTGGAGATCTTCAAATGTTGAGTGAGTTGAGAATTCGACAGAGTAATGACGCTTCAGAAAATGGTTGGCCAAAATGTCCCCCCATGTTGAAGGTAGTGACGTATTTATAGAGAAATCTGGACAGGAAATTCTGCCAAGTCCTGAGTCGTGGCCGACTCAAGATAAGTTGTGACTCGTGGTTTACTTAAGGTAGCTCGTGGACGACTTGCTGAGTCCAGCTCGTGGCTTGGTAGAAGACAAGTCCTAAGTCGTGGCCGACTTATAATAATTCGTAAGTCGTAGCCGACTTAGCAGGTAAAAGCGGCATAAGTGCAGGCATTGGATTTTAACTCGGTAGCTTTTAGGTCGTGGACGACTTAAGCTAAGTCGTGAGTCGCAAATAACCTTAAGTCGTAAGTCCTTTTAACTCCTTAGGTTGGAGCTTCCCTTAAGTCGTGACAACCCTTAAATCGTTAAGTCGTCTAGTTCTTTAAGTCGTTGACTACTTTAAATCGTTAACTCCCCTGGGTCACCAACTTCTTTAGGTCGAAGACTTTCTAGACTGTTTCAATTCTTAGGTCGTTTAGACCTTAACTCGTTGAGTCGTTCTCACCTTAACTCGTTAAGTCATCCATGCCTTAACTCGTTAAGTCGTCTAGACCCTGAGTCGTAGGTCGTGAAGTACTCTGAGTTGTTAGGTCGTGTACCCTGCTTGAGTCGTCCAGTTCTTGAGTCGTACAGTCCTTGAGTCGTAGAAAATTAAGGGTTAACAATATATATATATATATATAAACACTCCTATGAGCTAGCCCAAACTCCATGGTCAATGAGTCCCCAATATTGTAATGCCTTGGTCTGATCGAGCATTATAAAAATAATAAACGGATCAGATTATATCTAAGGGTAAGTTTGGCTCACATCCCTAATAAGTTTCAAAATAAACAAAACATCCTTCACATATAAAACTTACATTTCCGCCCCCTATTTTCAAATTCGCGCAGGCAAAAATACACAAATACCCTTTACGTTTTTAACATTTCAAACGCGTATAACTTTATGTACAAAAACCGAATAAACAAATCGTTTTCACCAAAAAATCACAGATTTTATGATCTTTGAAATGAGATCCATTGTTGATACCAAAAATTCATATTTGTAGTAAATGTGCAATTATTTCAAATATTTGCAGACAATTCAGCAACTTTTAAACCTTTTTGATTTTTTTTCAAATTTACAAAATTTATAAATAATTGCAGATATTTCTGCAGCTATATGGTATAGTTGCATAAATGTCTGCAACTATTGGGTATAGTTGTAGAAATTTATGCAACTATACGATATAGTTGCAGAAATATCTGCAACTTTTGCATATAGTTGCAGACATTTCTGCAACTATTGCATATAGTTGCAGAAATGCAACTATTGCAAATAGTTGCAGAAATATCTGCAACTATTGCACATAGTTGCAAACATTTCTGCAACTATTGCATATAGTTGCAGAAATGCAACTATTGCAAATAGTTGCAGAAATGTCTGCAACTATTGCGTATAGTTGCAGAAATATCTACAACTATTGCATATAGTTGCAGAAATGCAACTATTGCTAATAGTTGCAGAAATGTCTGCAACTATTGCTGATAGTTGCAGACATTTCTACAACTATTGCTTATAGTTGCAGAAATGTCTACAACTATTGCGTATAGTTGCAGAAATTTCTGCAACTATTGCGCATATATTTGTAGAAATTTGTTGCGATTATTCATAACTGCAAATATTAAGAATATCATATTTCATAAAAAAAATTGATTCATCTTTAATTTAATTGCAGTTTACCATTAAATCGAAAAATAAGAAGAAGATTCAGCTCCACAGCGAAACACAAGGGTAATTTGGGAAAAAAAATGGCGGAAAACAGAAACAGGGATGTAGAAAATATATATTTTATGACAGGGACCCGTTTTGAATTTAAGTTCCGTTTTAAGGATGTGTGGCTAATTTTCACTATATCTAATTCAAAAGGGTGAGATCATAGTAGTAAAGTATATGTGAATCTCAAGCATTATATCATAACTATAAGTAATATGCCAACATCCAATAAAGCAAAATGGGATAATCCAAAATAAAATAGTCACAACTAGAAAATATGCCAAAACCAAAATGGAAACAAATGACATCATCATCAATAAAATCACCATGTCATAAAACAATATCATGCCCTACATAGGCAAAACATAGAAATATGACATTTAAACATCTTTAATATAATCTCGAAGACTGCAATAAAAGCGTAAATAAAAAGGCACCATCTTAAAGACGAGCATGAAAGCAAGTCACCTTAAAAGGCGAGCATGAATGCATACCAATCAAAGATGAGCACGAAAGCACGCTACCTCAAAAGATGAGTATGAAAGCACACCAACTCACAAGAGGAGCATGAAAGCAACGTCACCTCAAAAAGTATCTCATACCTCCAAGTTGTAATCACTCGAGTTACACCTGGGTGTCACATACCACTAAATATTACTTGAATATTTACTACAAATCAATACATAACACTAAAGACGAGTCTCAAAACACGTCACCTCAATAAGTGTTATATACTTTCAAATAGTAATCACTTGAGTAAAGCCGTCGCGTTTAAACCTTTAGTTTAAGAATGCCAATATTAAATTATATTGTCAATAATCCCTTAAGTTAGGTACTAGAAGAAAAGCAATATTAAATTATATTTCCATAGCACGTAAAATGATGATTATTGATGTATTTGACCTACAACTTTATCTTCCATGCTTTTTGAACGAATACCCATACCTTCCATCATCTCTCCAAAATATGCATGTCGTCGCTTTGTCATCGAAATCACAATCTAAGAATATAAAGTTTTTGATAGGACATTGATTTATTAAGGGGCTGTTCGCAGTATTATTTTACCCCGTTACCGTTCATAATCCGTCGGACACGTTAGACGCACGAGGAGCGGGAACGGGGTAAATGCCCTATTTCGATGAATGTAGATTTGTGGCCCTTTTGATTTTTTAAATAATATTAATTAGTAAATTTATATTTTTATAAATTTTTAAAATTAATAAATTGTGCAATTAAAGTTCGTTCGAGACACAGTTTTTTACGTTGCGATCGTATCAAAATACTATATATTATGGAGTTGGTTTGAACTAATCCGAGCAATTTATAATTTATTTTTTTATTTTGCAAATTATTGACACGTATTATTTATTAAAAAACAATAATTAGTTAATTAAATATAAATAAATTAAATTAAAAATCACAATTTAACAAAATCCACGTTTGAAAATGTAAAGTATTTTTGACCTTGAATGGTTGGAAATGGGTTCAATAATGAATGCTGAGCAAATAGCAACTGTGTTAATAATTATAACAGAATGAACTACCGTCAAAGCAAAATAAATGGGCTTTAATCAATGGTATTCATGGTATGTTCATCATTATCTTCGCTAACCTAATAGCCATGAATCTAGAGTCACTCCTTCCTCAGGATTCACAACCAATGTCGCCACCACTAACGCCGCCGCTTCCTCCCGTCAACAACCACCACTGCTCCCACCTCCTCTCCTACATCTCAAGCCCTATCACCCGCTCTCTCTCTTCCCTCCACCGCTGTCTCCGGCCCTTCCCACTTGGCCGCTTCGAGATCCGCCGCGATCTATACGAAATCCCCCAGTGTTCCCTCTGCTCCTCCTCTTCCCCCCGCCTCTTCGCCTGCCTCCTCTGCGCCGCCGTCATGTGCCCTCTTCACCTCTCTAACCACGACCGTTCTCACCACATCGCCATCGACATTTTCCGCGCCGAACTCTACTGCTTCTCCTGTCGCGACCAGATATATCATACCGATTTTGATGCCTCCGCCTTGCTCTGCATCTCCGCTGAGCAAAATTCTAGGGTTAGCTCATCGTCTTCGGATATGATAATCAGGCTGAAGAAAAAGACGAGATTGATTCATGGAGAACGAATGGTCGTTGCTGAAAGTGAAAGTACACCGAGGGGGTTGAGGGGGATGAACAATTTGGGGAACACGTGTTTTATGAGCTCGGTGTTGCAGGTTTTCATGCACACGGAGCCATTGCGCAACTTTTTCTTGAGCGATTCGCATAATAAGTTTGTGTGTCAACAGGCTGGGAGGAAGAAGAGGGTGAGTTGCGGTAATCGAGATGTTGATAATGGGAGGATTTTGTGTTTGGCTTGTGATTTGGACGATATGTACTCTGACATGTTTTCTAGTGGGGATCATATGCCACATAGCCCTGCTAGCTTTCTTTATAGGTAAAACAATCCACTTAATTTTAAGATTTTTGAGGTAATAATAACGTAGATTTACTTAAATAAGCTGATAATTTATAGTCGATTGAATGATTTGGTTGTTGTTATTTATACATTTTGATCACATTTTTGTTTGGAGTCTTCAAGGATAAAATGAAATTAGTTTTGTTACTTTGGTACCTTTTAAATGAGATCACATACTCTAGTTCACAATTGTAGTACCAATGCTCTGTTTTCTTTGGAACCATTAGATTATAAATCTAATGGCTGTAAAAAATTCAGAGCATTTAAAAAAAAATAAGTCTTCTATTAGACATGCTAAAATGCAATGAATTTGTCCGTGGGTTCGGCGTAGTGGAAATGAGGCTCTTTTTCTGATAAAAAGACTCAGGTTCGATACGGAGACTCAGGGTACATTGTAATAATAATCTAACGGTTTCAAAGAAACAGGAGCATCTTTTGGGATTTGAACCAAAATTGTGATCAAATTTTAACTAATAAGAAAATCATCTTAAATTCTATTTGAATCCGTAAACATTCCGAGCCTCCTCAGTTTACTGTTTTTTTCTTCAAACAAATAAAAGAAAAGAAAATTGAATTTTTTTTTAACTTTAACAGAATCACCATCTTGTCTTAATCTTGGTAGGGAGAATGCATTAGTATAACATTCGGAAGAAGTAATCAAACTATTTTAACTTTCATAGGTTCATACAAAATAAAATTTCAACTTTGAAATTGAAATTGAAACTAAAATAAAAACTAAAATCTCTTCTTTTTAAGTGTAGCTGAAACAAAAGAAATCAAACAAAATTCACCTCAAAAAGCGGTGGAGTAAGCTGAAATAAAAATTAAAGGAATTGAAGTACTTTTGAGTTAGGCGTTCAGAAAGTGAAATTTCGAGCAGGAAATGATATGGTGGTCAGATGAAATGAAGTGATCAATGGATGTATTTTTGGAATGTTTTATTCTGGGGTTAACTCAAATATTTAATGAGTATATTTATTTTGAAGTATTTTAGAGGGTTACTCTGTAAATTTTTGAGTTTAAATTGAATTTCCAAAAATTATATAAAACACTTCATTTAAGGGCCATCTTATTATTTTGTTATTGTTTTCATTTTTCTTAGAGCAGTATCTGAATTTGATTGGCCTTATATATGTTATAACCATTCTCAAATTTAAAAATGAATTCATATTTTCTTTTTTTAATCTTTTCACTACCGTTATGCGGACTCCGTGGAAGGTAATTTGAGTCATGTACATCCCATGGCAATTGACAGAACTTTACAATTTGGCTCTTAAAGCAGCTGGTAACGTTCTACCAACTGGCCATCAAAGTAGGGATGATCAAGCATTTTCATAAGTAGCCGACATATGAAAATCAATGTACCTGGAAATAAAATCGGATATTTATAGCACATACTGAATATCTTTGAAATGTGTACCTTGCACCAAGAAAATTCAAGATAACCGTAGTTAGTTGTAACTTGGTACATCACTAGTCTTCTTAACCAGATTTTTGGTGGACTTAGAACCTAAATACTATTTGGTATCCAAGTATGTGTATTTTTTTGGTGCTAGCATTATTTTTTTGATATAGAACCTAACCAGTACTTGTTTATATAGTTATGACAAGACTATAATTATGACAAAGAGACCGACCGTTTATTTTTTGAAGATAGCGTTATTTGTTGCTTGCACGTCATTTAATTCTCACATTATATATCGATAAGAAATGCTAAAGCCAGTCGCCTACAAAGCGACTGAACCGGCATTCTCCGACGTGCGTCCATGCTAAGATCAGTTCACTTTCACATTTATTACATTTCATTGCAATTCTCGTTACTTTGTTTGCTGATAACATAATAACTCGTATTAGTATAGTTATTACTTGAAATTATACGTTGAAAAATAAGTCTTATTTTTCTTTTTAATTTGGTATTCAATCCTTGACTCGGTTATATAAAGCGCATGAATTGATGAGAAAACATTATGAAAATGGTTTTAAATAATTTAAAAAAAAAATTGAATTCAAATGTCATTAACACGCTCGTACATCGTTCAAACATGTTTAAACATTGGGTGAATACGTCCGAAGATCATTTAGCGCGTCTGAACACAATTCAACTTGTCCGAACACATATGAAAATCATCCGAATACGTTCTAAAACCAAACAATATGTACCAACCCGAGCATTTTCGAACAATGTTCGAACATTGTCCAAATTGTTCGCACGTCGTCGAACACGTTCAAACATCATCCAACCCATTCGAACATGGTTGAAATTCTTCCGAACGAATCTGACCATTGTTTGAATTTGTCTAAACACATCTGAATGTTGTCCAAACATGTCCATACACATCTAAATAATCTGCGAACATGCCCGAAAATTGACCAACGTGTATGAACAAACTTTCAATAATCATTCAAACAAATCCGTACATTGTCCAAGCACATTCGTACATCATTCGAACACATCCACACTTTGTCCGAACACATCTGCACATCGTCCAAACATGTCTGAAAATGTTTGAAAATCATATAGATTGTTCAATCATGTTTTGATGATTTGCAGACATTGTTGTACGTGTTCATACATGTTCCGCCATATTCGGATGATGTTCGGACATGTTTAGGTGATTTTCAAACATGTTCGGATGTGTCCGGATGATTTTCAAACATTTTCAGACATGTTCGGACGATGTGCAGATGTGTTCGGACGAAGTGTGGATGCGTTCGAACGATTTACGAATGTGCTTGGACAATGTGCGAATGTGTGTTCGAATAAGTTACGAAAATGTCCATGCAAGTTGGTCAATTTTAGGACGTGTTTGAACGTTATTTAAATGTGTTCAGACAGGTTTGGATAATATTCAGACATGTTCAGACAAATTCAAACGATGTTTGGGTTCGTTCGTAAGATTTTCAACTGTGTTCGGATGCATTGGATAATGTTTGAACGTGTTCAAACAATGTTTAAAAATGCTTGAATGATGTGTTCGGACAATTTTCAAACATTTTCAAACATGTTCGGACGATGTGCAGATCTGTTCGGACGATGTGTGGATGTGTTCGAATGATGTACAAATGTGCTTGAACGATGTATGGTTGTATTTGAATGATTTACGAAAGTGTTCATATATGTTGGTAAATTTTTGGACATGTTCGGACGTTATTTAGATGTGTACGGACAGGTTTGGACAATATTCAGATGTGTTTAGACAAATTCAAGCAATGTTCAGATTCATTCGAAAGAATTTCAACCGTGTTCGATGTGTTGGATGATGTTTGAACGTGTTCGACGATGTGCGAACATGTTTGGACGATGTTCGAACATGTTCAGACATTGTTCCAAAATGCTCAGATTGGTACATATTGGTTGGTTTTAGAATGTATTCAGATGATTTTCAAATGTGTTCGGGCATGCTGAATTGTGTTCGGGCATGTTGAATTTTGTTCAGACGCACTAGATGATCTTCGGACGTATTCACACAATGTTTAACCTTTGAACCATATATGAGCGTGTTAAATGATGTTAGAATTCAATTTTCAATTTTTTTTACTTAGAACCATTTTCATGATTATTTCTCATCGTTAATGCACTTTGTATAACTCAGTCAATCATTGAAAACCAAATTGAAAAGTAAAATAAGACGTATTCTTTAACATATAATTTCGAGTAATAACCAATGAGTTATAATGTTATGAGCAAACAAAGTAATGAGAATTGCAATGGAATTTAATAAATGTGAAAGTGAACTGGCCTTAGCATGGACACGTGTTGAAGAGTGCTGGTTCAGTTGGTTTGTAGGTGACTGGCCTTGGCATTTCTCATATATAGATTGATACGTATTTGTTACGCAAGTGTTTTAATTAATGATGGAAGCATTGGTTGATACTTAATATTGACCTAAATTTTTTATTCCTGGTGGAAGCATTGGTTGATAATTAATTGTGTGATGCAATAAATTTTGGTAGACCACGTCACCAAGTTGAACACTAAAATACATGGAAAATTACACTCATCAACCAATTTCTGAAACAATTTTCAATTTAAAATGTAAAATCGACAGTACAAATATATGCATTATCCTTTATCCTGAACTTTCGTATCTTTTTTATGTTGGCGGCTGTATTCTAATTTTGTTATTAGGTCAGATAGTTCACAATTGGCAGATCATCATCTCATCGACTACTGTCTTGGCCCTAAGCTATAGTTTTCCCTCTAAAACTACCATCATTCAATCACTACTTATCTTCAAGAATATAATTGAACTTATCATTTAATCTTTGCTCCTGTTAGAAATATTTTGGTTTAAATCTATCTGGTTAATTGACTTTTGGAATGAATACACACATTATAAGTATATACCTGTTATATATCTGCCATTACCGGTTGTTTTACCAACCGTAACATTTTGCTCTTATAACAAACATTGTCGCTTTTCAGCTGGTGGCAACATGCAATGAACCTTGCAAGCTATGAACAACAGGATGCACACGAGTTCTTTATTTCAACCCTTGATGGGATCCATGAAATGCTGGTTGGAGAACAAAGCAGACTTCAACATCAAAGTAACATGCTCTTCATTGTTTTTTATCTATGATTTAGCATTTGTAAAAGTTTGTTTTTTGTTTACATTGATGTTCTTATCGGAGGTTCACAACATTATCTCTGTATTGGAAACACGGTTTTTTTCTTTTTTTCATTATTAGTTAAAAATCTACTTGATATCAGTTGTTTCTACAATGGATTGATGGAACCTTAAGTAACCATCCTCTTGTGTAATGTCTCAAACCGACGACAGTAATATCTAGTACATGTTCCATAGAATACTTAATAAACATGACATGATGCATGATGTCTCAATTTCTCATGGCTATATTGTAATCTCACGAAGCTGGTTGTATTTAAGGCTGTTATGGCAACGGTAATTACCATACAATTACCTATCATTTGGTTACGATTTTGCGCTAAGTCTGTTAAATTTGGTGTCTTAAATGGTAAAACATCGGTAATGTTAGAAAAAAAATCAGCGGTAATTGGTAATCTACATACTAATGTTATTATTAAATACATTTTTTTCCAGAAAGAAGCAAGCAAATGACTTGTCTAGAAATTCAGTTAAAATGATATTAGTTGTATTTTATCTTGATTATTTTGATGCCTTTTATCAAGGACACAATGAATTGTATGAATTATTGCAATTAAAAAAAACCAAACTTCTGATTATTTTAACAATCAGTAATTACCATTACTAATGCATTAGTTAATAAATACGGTACAGTAACAATAGTTTCAAAACGGTAGTGTTAGCCGTTATCAAAGTAATCTTAGTTGTATCTATCACCTAGATGACCGGAGGAGGGGCCATCTGATGATTTCCAATATTTTCGAGTTACAAATAATCTAACTATTATTAACTTAATATTTCATTATAATTTATATCTAGCGTCTCACATGGTTTGTTATGCTATATCACCTCGATGTTCTACCTTCTACGTTCTCTAACAAACCTTTATTGCATCAGGTAACGGAAACTGCTGCATTGCACATAAAGTTTTCTCATTCACCTTAAGATCTGATGTTATATGCAGCATATGTGGCGCCACTTCTACAACATACGAACCTGGGTTCAACATTTCGCTAGATCTAGACCCACACTTTCAAAGTTCAGCAAAAGCACCCACGAAATCATCCCGAGCTAGTACTAGTTCTTCAGTATCTACTCTTATGGGATGCCTACAGCGTTATACAAGACCTGAAAGGTTATACGCAGACCAAAAGGTATTCTGCCAATATTGTCAAGTAGGACAGGACTCTTTCAAGCAGATGTCCGTGAAGAGGCTTCCTTTAGTCGCATGTTTTCACATAAAAAGATTCGAGCACTCCGCTGTAAGAAAAATGTCTCGAAAACTTGACCAGTACTTGCAGTTTCCATTCTCTCTTAACATGACACCTTACTTGTCGTCATCTGTACTAAGGAGCCGGTGTGGCAATCGTGTACTTACTGCTACGTCCGAGTCAGATGAATTTATTACTTCGGAATTTGAATTGTTAGCAGTGATCACACATAGTGGGAAGCTGAACGGTGGACATTATGTGACTTATTTGAGGCTTAATGGTCAGTGGTATAAATGTGACGATGCTTGGGTTACTCATGTTAGTGAGAGTGCTGTTCGGGCTTCACAGGCTTATATGCTTTTCTATGCACAGAAAAGACTGTATTATAAAGCTAGTCAAAATATGGTTTCCTCTTGATGACAAAATCTGTACAATATGTTGACTGAAGGCAAAGAGTGGAGTGGTAGGAACTTGAGTTTTTTGGAGTAGTTCCTTTCAACAAGTGCGATATCATCTGCCATTTTATTTATAGGTTTATTGATATAGACAAAGGTACAATATCTGATGGTCTTGTAGTATGTTAACTTAGTTGCTGCTTGACCGATTTTGTCACTTGATTGAGTTGTTTTTTGACTCCTTCGTTGTGAAATATTTTATCTTAGAATTCTGTCATATATCGTAACAATCCGGATTTTTAATTATAGGATATTTAAATAATTAATTTAAGTATTGAATTGTTATTGAATTGAAGATTCAAAATACGACTTTTTGCATACGGTCGAATTAATATCGAGACCATGTCAGTTTGGTTCGGACTGACGTTGTGAGTCAAAATGAGTATAAATATTGCACTATTTGAAATCGGACGATTTGATGGTAAAAACGATCCCGGGATGAGTGAAATTATCATCTCGGAGCACTGACTTAGATAGTGATGAGATTTATACCATTAGGACCGAAAAATGAGGTGATACGCGTCGATGAGTTTCGTGGCGATTCGATGTGCTGTGTGATTGTACGAGCTCAAAACACGTGGCAATTTTGGTATCGGAATTGGTTTTCGAATACTTAAGAAGCCATTTCCAAAACGTCAACCAATCAAGGTGAAAGAGGTCCGATGAGGTGGAGGTATGCTTGGAAGGCTAGGTGACTCATCGGGCGAAGTGTCGGAAGAAACGAGGCTTGAATCGGGGAGTGATGGTCGACTTGGCTCGCTAGCCTAGGCTCACTGCCTAGGAATTACCAGTCTCAGTTGATTGGTGTGTGCCAGCAGTCGATTGAGGCCAGTCGACTTCCCAGTCGATTGAAGGTGCACTGACTGGGGCAATAAGCCCAGGTTGGGGGTAAGGCTTAGGGGATTTTTTTCCCATCTCGTGTGCGGTTCTTCGCGAGGCTTTGTCACAACTTCGAGAAGATTCTGGGCTACTCAGGGAGGTGGAACCAAAGGCAAAGCTCAAGATCAGGATGCGAATGTTAAGTGATTCCTATGAGATAAACAACGATTGGGCACGGGATCAGTACGATGATTGGTCACACGATCACGTCCGACAAGCATGTACGATCAAATGGAGTAAACCCATACCTTCGGCCTTTGATTCGGTGTACGTATAGTTTGATAGATTGTGTTGGTCTTATATTAGCGACCGTACATAGTATCGACCTTATATTAGTGATCATACACTGTATTGGTCTTATATTAGTGGTCATGCATATTATTGGTCTTAAAGTATAGGTCATTCGTATTAATAGATGACGACGATAAGATATCAGTCTTCGTTTGTGATAGACGTATTTGATTACGTGGCTTTATATTTGATATACATGTATGTATGGTATCGGTATTCTTTTATGGTCCCGATGGCATATTATATGGGACACACCGGTCGTTCTCTTTCATAGAGACGTTATGCGAGATTATTTAGAAATGGACAGTTTGGCACAGGTCCCTAATAAATTTCAAAATACACAAAAACCCCAGTAAAAAAAAGTTTGTAAATTAGGTCCCTATAATTAAGTTATCGAATGATGGCATACACTTATGCAATTATTCAGTGAATAATTGCAAACATTTATTCAATTATATCAAAAAATTGCAAACATTTCCACAATTATTCACTGAAAAATTGCGGAAATTTCCGCAATTTTTTCAAAAATTTGTGGAAAATTCCGCTATTATTCACCAAAAAAATTGCGGAAATTTCCGCAATTATTCACCGAAAAAAGGGCATAAATTTATGCAACTTTTTGATATAATTGCATAAATGTCTGCAATTATTCAGTGAATAATTGCATAACTATATACAATTACTTAGTAACTTAATTCTAGGGACCTAATTTACACACTTTTTTTTACTGAGATTTTTGTGTATTTTGAAACTTATTAGGGACCTGAGCCTAATATTCACTAAAATTTATATCACTTCAAAAATCACTTAAAAAGACTTTTTAATCTGAAATCATCACTTTAATATTTTTAAAAATTATCAAAATATGGCCCAATGCTGCAACAGCAATAAATAAGGTGATTCACATCAATCATATCAATCTCGGCATCCAAAACATCATATATCATATGATAACAACATATATCACAATATCTGTAAATAAAACAATACTGGTGAGGAATTCAGTTGGATCCCTCCAACCTGTCACCTGCAACAAATATACATATGAGAAAATATGTACAATCTCCGCTTCGAGGCAGACGCGCATACAAAAGGTCATCCGCTCATACATGGGCAGGAATATATCCAAATACCAATCAATATATATATATATATATATAATATAATATATCATCAAAACAATCATCAATCAGCATAAATAAAATTCATTCTCACTTATATAAAATATCAGTGAGTCAGAAAGAGTGAATTGTACTCACTTTGGTTCCAATAGACATTGAAGTGTTTTATTCCAAATAAAATTGTTTAATTTTATCCAAAGTTTTCACTAGCTTTAATCAACTCCAATCTAGGTCTATCGTGTAGTGTTCACGAATACGAACCCAATGTAATTTGTTTCGTCAAAAACGGACCTCGTATGAAGAAGTTATACCATTTTAAACATCACACGAATTTATTATATAATTTATTTACAATATCTTTTTTTATTAAACCTGCTTTTAATCTCAGCCGTTCGTTTTCTTTGAAGAGATCTGGGCTGCCGATATCTTACTTCTTCTTCTTCGTTTGGTTCGTGCCGAGAAACCCAACGCCGCCGCTTCCATTTGAATTGTCGCGCCACCTACAAGCCACCGGAGGAAGATCAGAGACCATCAGACGAAACGTCGAAGCGAGCTCCACCAACGCCATGAATCCAATCGAGCTCGGTCATCCCATGATCTGGAAAATCGTGCGAGAACGCGTGACTTACTCGGCCAAAATCTAGCCTCTATAATGCTCCATTGATGATCATCACCGTATGGATACGAAGATCTCATGAAGCTCTACCATTTTGTAGTTGAAGGTTTTTGTTAATTGTTCACGGATTGAGAGAGATCGAAGGGGGAAGAATCGAATGATTTCGGCCATTGAATTGTTTATGGCGGCTTGACCTAGGTTTTCTAGGGTTTGTGAAAATAGAGAAAAATGAAGTCCTTTTATATAAAATTTTGTGACACTATTCATCTGAAAATTTTTTGAACTCCAATCGAAGCGTGCCACCTGGGTTTTATAATATTTTACCCCTGTTCCGAACACAATGGAATATATATTGGGAGCCAATTCAATCGTATTTGGAGGATAGGTTTTCGAATCGACTTATTTAAATTAAAATTTACTTAAACAAATTTCTACGCGTTTCAGCTTCCCACGACTAAACCGTAAATCCGATTGACATGAAATTTGAAATGCTACAATAATATAACATTACAGATCCAATGAAACTGGTTTCATCAAAATCTGGGACTGTGTCAAAAATGACTATTTTTACACGTTAGTTAAATATTAAAATATTCAATTTCTTTTAAATCGCTTTTAAATCAATTTTAAAAGTTCTCTAACATCATTCTAATTCAATTAGGATTTAATTCAACTTTATAAATCATTTTCATTCATATTAAATTCAAATTTCAATTATTTCTGTAGTTTCAAATATTAAATTAACAATTTAATTATCCAAATAAATCACTATATTCGAAATATAAGTTATTCAACTTATAAAATTAACTTGTGAATATTTAAAATCATTTAAATATCTGAATTTCGAATGACCGAAATTCTGGGTCATTACAGAAACCATACATTCATAGCCATTTCGTTCGTGTCCATCCCATTCATAACCATCACCGTGCAATAATCCTACCTGTATCCATCAAGTCTCAAGTGGAATGCAGCCAGTCCGTATCTATGGAAGAATCACTTCGTTCGTATCCACCAGGCACTCCTTTATTTCGTGTCCATTGAATTAGCATACTTCATGTCCATCAAACATTCCGCGCCTCGTATCGATCCCCTGAGTATACTTCTCGTATCGATCCCTTTGAATATATACTCCTCGTATCAATCTCCATACATTATCGATACGAGGCTGAACACATCATAGTCGATACAAAGTAATCCAACGACCGGTATGAAGTGATACACGCTGGACGGATACGAATGAAATAACACCAATGGATATGAATAAAGCCTAAAAGAAGGGAAGACTCGATCGCTGGGCATGAGAAGTGGATCGATCCCAAAAGATAGCACCACATCACCTAGAAGGCACGTGCCTAGCATTGATACGAAATAGAGCGACACGAACGAGAGCGATACGAGTTCGGCTACACATTGAAAATCCAAACTTGCATGGATCCTAACTCGAGATCAACAAGTCCAAATGCCACCAAATTTTCACACGAACTTGCCTACAACCTCAAGAATGTACCTGATCAATTTCAGCCCAAAAGGACCAATTATTGATCGATACGAATTCAATTCATATCGCTCCAAGATCGACCCGAAATCACCTGAACTCGATCCCGTGGGCCCACCCATGTGAGAGAAGAAGTCCTCCGAGATCTGGGCGAGATATTTGTTGCCTATGCCTATATATAGTGATCCCACTACGTCGATAAATGGACTTTTGGCCTCTCTACGTCGATACTTTGCCGAAATTGCTGCTGTACTTTGATTGTATTGTTGTAATCCACTTGTAACCAGCGAGTTATAATCAAGAAGCATTAACCATTTCATAGTGGACATAGGCCATACGCCGAACCACTCTAAATTTGTGTGTTTCTGTACTTTTTCTTACCTGTTGATTGGTGTGTTTGTTAGATTTACCTCATTTTACATTTACTTTATTCATTTTATCACTTCAAACACATCCGAAGAGTGTTGTGCCCAATTTTGGTACAAACACTTTGGTGCTTTCACTGAGAAAACCCAGCTTTTCTCCTACTCATTGGATCTACTGTCAATATCGGATTGCAAGAATCTAAGGAGAAGATCGAGATCTCAAGCCTAGAAGTTCTTCCATCCTATTCAGATTTGCACCAAGTCTAGGAGAGAACTTCGCTATTCACCATGGTCGCTACTAGGACTACCTCAACCGCTGAAGATCCAAAAGGACGGGATAAGCAGAACCCCGCACAACTTCCCTCTACAAACCAGAACGCTGCTGGACCTTCGGATCCACAAGGCCTTGTCACCAAGGAGGAGGTCCAGCTACTGATGCAAGAGCTGACTCAAAGCCGCCAGCAACTTACCCAGCAGCTCCGTGCCAACACGGAGTAAACCAATCAGCTGAACTGTGAAAGACGAAGGAGATCCAGTAGGGATCAGGCTTCCTACTCATCTACTGAAAGTTTAGCGTCCTTTGATTACAATCACAGATCCACGCGCCCACGGCCGGATGGAAGTTATACATAGGCTACCGTACATCAGTGCACTTTGAATCTTGGACAAGCGAGAGTTGGTCCGTCGACCGCGCCCGACCCATCCTTGCATTGTGGAACCCGACCACACCTTGGCCCAGCATGCCCAGAATGTCCAGATGCCAAACATCTCGACAATGATCTGCCAGATGATCCATGAGAGACAAAGCCTCACCAATGGCGATTAGGGAATCTCCCGGAGTCACACTCCGTTCACCGATGACATTCTCTATGCTGAACTGCCTCTGTAACAACCCGAAAATTCGTAAATTTTAATTATCGATAAAATAACGATTTAATCTAGTTGACAATTGATATTGAGTTTTAAATCGTATTTAAAATTCTTTAATAAAATGGTTAATCGTTGTTTGGGATTTTAAATCAAAATTGAAAGTCTTTTTAGTATTGGCAAAATTCTCTATTATATAAATTGATTTAAGAAAAATGGGTAAAATGTTATTGGGCTTTTGTAGGTGAATTTTGTTTATATTTTATTTTGTTATTTGTAGAGATAAAGTTACTGTAACGACCCCAGAATTTAATTTAATTTAAATTAATAATTTATTGAATTTTTGAATTTAATTGAGTAATTTAATAAAATTTTGGATAAAAAAATAAATATATATAGAGAAATAAAATTTTAACAACATATTGGAATAGAAATTTATCTATAATTCAAAATAATGAGAAATAAATATAAATTGAATACAAAGTAACACATTAGCTAAACCTTAACAATAAAATAAAAATAGGAATTCACTCATATACATAACATAACTAAAACTACTTTATATCTATATCTATATTACAAAATAAATAGAGTAAAATATAAAACTAAAAGGAAGAAACAACACTTAAATGTAAACAAAACAATGCACCAACCAGTAAAAGAAATATGAAAGCATCTATGTATAAACAAATGAAGACAAGTAGTAGGCTGCAACAAAATGTCTTTGATATTGTACATAACAACATCAGTTCAGCCGAGATAAAGGAAAAAACAAAGTAAAAGTGATCAACAAATAAATGCAAGTACAAAATAACACAATATAATACTTACCAGCCACCATACCACATCAATGTAGCAATTAATGCAAGCATGGCCGAACAAAGGAAAAATATATCACTATATTGTACAAAATAATAACATACCATATCACCGGTACACTCTCTCCTCTATATCAACTTCTTTCCTTTATACATGTCAGCCATCTTCATTTTCTTTTCGCCCATTCCAAACTAAAGAAGAAGGAAATAAAATACTCAAACAACATTCCATTGAAAACAGCAAACATGAGAAAGGAAAATGCAAAACATCACCATCTACAAACTTAACATTATTCAAGTTCAAAGCCAGTTTTCAAAAATCTGGGAAACTTTATTCTCTGTTTTCAAATATTGGCAAAGGTGAGCAAACCCTTTGAATCTGATATATATTTTGGTGTTTGATCTTGTACTTGAAGTTGTGATGAAACTATACTTGTATGATATATCTGCATAGGTGTGTATATATACACATAAGAATTAACAGATGTATGTACAAGCATATACATACCTGTTCTAAGTTTACAGGCTAAACAAAAAGAAAAATACAAATCTCTTAAATCATTCACTGTTAGACTTTGTTATTTAAACAAAAAATGTTCGAATTAACAAGACCAAGATTTTAAAAATACTTCTAAGCAATGAAATTGTATGGATTTACTGGAAAGGGTAAGAACACAGTGAAATTAAATTTTGTCAAAAATTTAATCGATTAAAACTTGAGTTTTGACTTCATGAATTTGTTCGTTTTCATTAACCATGATTTTTAAATATGAATTCATGATTTTTTAAGTGAGAGATTCTCGAGTTTGAGGAAGTTAAACGGAAATGGTATTTTAGGAAATTGCCGTTGATCGGCGTGATGATGGTAGGCGAGATTTGGCGTGGAGGTGCTGGAATGATCGAGAATCATAGGAAAAATGTTCAATGATTTTTCTATTGCAACAAATGATCGAACAAATCGATTTTAGGGTTTAAGTGCTCAAGTTTGTTGGCGACGTCCGCGAGGCAACGGCGACATGAGAGGTGGACCGGAGTCGTTCGCGTGTTGGGGAATGGAGGCGTGGTGTTGCGGCGATGCTCTGGAGGAGGTACTGGAGATTCCGGTGGCGAGTTCATCAGTGGCAATGGGGTTTCATGGTCGAAGTTTCTGCAGATTTTTGAGCTGAGGGTCGAATTTTGATTCGATGATGGATTTTGGATTCTGGGTTGAGGGAAGGCACGTCGGGGTTGATGGCGGCTTGGAGATGGCTGGAGGGAGGTTCGGCGTCGCTTGGTTCGGCGTGCAATGTGCACACGTGTACGCCCTGTATACTGGAATGTTGGTTTGGGGAAGAAGGAAGGTGTCTCGAAGTTTGACTCGGGGAAAAGCAGTTATGACTCGAAGTCGAACTCGAGTAAAATTTTGGGTTTGCCGGGTTAAAATACTTAGAAAAATTTTTGAATTGAAAATTGTGGAACTCGGGTAAGTTTGGGCAAAATCTCGAAGCAGGTGGTGATTTGGCTCGGGTATGACTCGAAGCAGGCCTGGGGTTGTATGTTTCCAGATTTTAAAATTTGAACAAATTTAAATCATTTTAATTTGTAAACTTATTTTTCTTAAAATAATTATTGTTAAGTATAAATATGAATTTTTGTTGAAAGGCTTTGTAACAACAATATTTTTAAAATTAATTGAGTTTAATTAAATTGTTTTAAATTTATATTTGAAAAAAAAAGAAAGGGTTATTTTAAATAAAACTTAATTAATAATTAAAGGATAATTAATAAATGATTAAAGGTTAATCAATGATTAAGTTTAAGTTAATTACATGATTGAGGTTAATTGATAAAATTAAGGTAATTAATTACGTGAAGATAATTACTTAATTTAAAGTAATTAAATAGTTAAAATTGATTAATTAAATGATTAAAGGATAATTAATCAGGATGATTTGTAATTAATTAATGTTGATTAACCAGGATTAGTAATTTATTCATAAGTAATAAATCTGATTTAAATTAATCAGATAAATGCATTGATCTTACTTATAAATGTTTGGATTCTGTTGAATGATAGGAATTGTTTGATATCCCTGATATATGATGCTTTGTGATACGTCCTGATTTATGTCATGATCTGTGATTTCTATTTCTGCGATATATTACTATGTGAATATGAAACCCTTGGCCCGTAAAACGACACTTGAATTTCGATGCGACAGGGAGTCGGATTCCAGTTGGTTATCCGAAACCCACATCGAATTGTAATAGTGAATCTTTGTGACTGATAAATTTATTTTATCTATGAATCTGTGAATGAAGATAAGCGTTATCGATTATACCGCTTATCGATATATCTGTGATGATTGATGTTGCACTATTGTGTGTTAAACCCCTGGACTACACTCTTACACACACAAATATGGATTTCACGTGGAAATCTGTTAAATCACAGATAATTTAAATTTGATGTTTTTGAAATTGAAATTAGAAATTTGGGTTTAAATGTGAAAAACTTTTGAAATGGAATTTCAAAGATAAAAGTTATTTTGAATAACTTAATCGAGTTTTAAAAATCTAAATAATTGATTTAAATTTGAATTCAAGATTTGAAATTAAATTCTATGATTTCAAACTAGGGATTAAAGATGTTATACCAGTTATATATGGGTTAAACTATTTGAAAAGTATTGATTTTGGAATATGAATAAAATCCAAGGGCTTTAACTCGTGTAAATAAAATTGGATTTTCTTAAACGGAAACTATTTGTTTTCAAATAATAACAGCTTTCATATGAGAAGTGAACTTCCAATTTGTGTTGAAAGGTTTCAAATTTAAAATGAATTGAAATGTTTTGAAAGCCTATGAATGAATTGTTTTGAAAACTATGAATTGAATCTGTTTATTTTTAACAGATTTAAAATGATGATTTGTTTAAACCATTCGAAATGAAATTGTTTTGAAAGCAATAAGTTGAATCTTTGATTTAAAGATTTAACGAGTTAATCCAATTGAAACGGAAATTGTTTTGAAACCTATGAATGTATCTTTGTGAAAACTGGGTGAACTTTGTGAAATAAATCTTTTTGTTTAAAGATTTGAAAATGGTAATTTGTTTAACCATTCGAATGAAACGTTTTGGACTTTAAGCTGTGATTTAACTGAGACCCCAATATCCATATGATTTCTAATAATTGCGCTCACTATTCGGGTTAGCCGGGAAAAGACATTTGTGTCATATAACCCATTCCGAATAGTGATACGTCGTATATGGATCGCATTTGAAGACCGGTGGTGAAGACCGGATATTTGCGAAAACGAAAGGACAACTCGTCGAATGTCTCTGCATCGAATGGCCCCGATATAGAGATTTTATCACCCTTTGTGATGGGAAGTCCGGACGAGATCGTGAATACCCGGAATTGTAAGGGCTTCGTAAGAAGTGCCTTCGGTTCTGTTCGAGCCCGGAACAGACTTGTATGGATTGTATGTCTGACATTACACTTTGAGATATAAAGCCGATTTCTTTCAAATACATATCTGTTTGGTGGCGGAGAATTTATTCTCTTAGCTTAACACCCTTCTCTGAGACGTACGAGCTCAGAGGTTATGTAGTTGAAATTTATCAGCGATATATCCCAATTTGGTAATGTGGCATGCTGAGTGTTGCTGTGTGATGATCAGTGTTTGATCATTTGTGATATGATCATTTGTTTGATCATTTATCTTTGTGATCATAGGTTGATCATCTGTTGACCCAAAGCGTGGCTTTTTTTGAAAAAGCGTAGCTTTGTGGACGAGACTTCGTCGAGCCTCACAACCCGGTAATGGTCGAAACAGGAATCGTGCGGCAAGGTTTTCAGGGGTAGCTCCCCTAGGGTATGACCATTCCTTCTGGAAAAGGGTAGTATCATGGTATGGAGCCCAGATACTTACTCATGTGGACACACTTTATTTATGACGTGTGATGTTGGATTCGAGGCGCCTCGGTTAAAGGTCCCAAAGGACCGGGGGTGGCATATCTGAGGTTTCTTTTATCCCTTGGGAAAAGGGGTTGCCGGCCTTGTTTGGCAGAGAACAGTTGGTTCTCGGAACGTCCCGCCAGAGGCGTTTCTTTCGTGGAATAGGAAGTTCCTTAGCCTGACCATTTGTTGGAAATCCAAACAAAACAATACGAGCCCTGTACGGTTTTAGTTGTATTACCTGCCATGGAATGTGGTGGTAACCTGCTATTGAACATGGTAGCTATAGTAGGCATAAGTGCGAAATGTCTATGCTGGCTAAGATTTATATTCTACTTTCGAAATTTTTTTCTACACTATGCACTAATAATAATATCAAAATTGATTTGATTTTGCGTAGTAAGCATCTTTGACTATCATAAGAAGAAATCTCCTCCAATTCTGCGTTTGCATTGTGTGTGTGGTGGGAGGTCTTATGGTAGTTTCATTTTCCAAAAGCATTGCGAATTGACTTTAAAATTCTCTGCTATTTGTTTTTAAAGATAAACTGTTTTTGTTGCTCACACCAGTCCCATGACTGATCCGGAGTTTATTGTTTCTTTCCTAAACTCTGGATGCTCAAAATTTTCTACACGAGCAGTCTAGAGTTTGGTTTTTCAGATATTCAGATTTAGTAGATTATCTGGAGCTAGTTCAGTCTTTGGATTGGACTGCACTTGCTTATCTTTGTGCCTCGTTATTGGGAGTTCGAGCTATTTATGGATTGGCGCTTTGAAGATGGAGATTATCCGCTGCTGATGTTATCGTTTTCTTTTCCGCTGCTATTTGTTGTACCATATCTCTGATGTATATAGATATTCATTGTATCATCATTGTATCTGGATATTGTATCAGATATTGTATATCTATATTCTTTTATTTCCGCTGTGTTGTTTACTTAATGTTGTTATAAGCTCCGGCGACTCGAATTTGAATGGTCGAATCTACGGCATTCGAATACGATGTAAAGTATGGATGTTGATTTTCGAGCGGGCAAAATTCGTTATCGTTACAGTTACTAAGGCGTATAACCGGATCCCTTTATCATTTTCTCATCTTTCTAACCCTAATAACAAATCGAACAAGAAAACGAAATAATGGCAGCCGCGAAACTAGGGCTTCTGCCGACATTGAAGCTCGATCGAAGGTTCGCTGCTCTGTAGTTCGTCTGTGCCTTCGCCGTGCTCGTCTTCGCTTCGACAAAGGACTTCGGCTCCGTGCAAATTAGGGCTTCGATCCCTTTTCCCCAAACTGATGAATTGGGGCATTTTCCCTTGAGCGTTCGCCTTTGCTTGTGGTTTTGTTCTGCTTGGCTTCATTCGACATAGGGATGCCACCGCTTCTACTTGGAGCTGTTCGATCCTCAAATTCGTGCTCGTTCGAGTTCCTCCGAGTCGCGTCGAAGCAAGGTGAGTTCTGCTCACATATAATTCATACCCGAGTATTATTCTGTTGTTATGCTCGATCGTTTTGAGATGTTTGTTCTCGGGGATAATCACTGTTATGAGTTTGAGTTTGACGACATCGATTTCGTCTCTGTGATTTTGGCTGATGCTTTGATCTTCGTTCGTACATGTCTATTTGAATTCGATGTCACTTCTGCTCATCTCGGTAGAATGTGTGACTTTCACCTGCGACCATATTTTTGATTCGATGCTTTGGCTTCCTTTCACTGCCTCGAGTCATTCGCAACTTGTAACTTGACTTGTTTGTGAATTTTCAGTGTCGTTTCATGGCTCCGGCCACTTGTACTATCTTGACTTTGGTACCGTTTCATTTGATATCGACATGTATGTGTGTACGTATATATATATATGCATACATGTATAATTGTGTTTACTCACTTTCCATTGTGGCATTTGGTTTGCATACCATTTTCACTGTGTAGTCTTTCTCATCGATCACTTGAGCCTCTGTTTGCTATTCAAACTTAAATTGGGTTTTTTGTTGGTGTTGATTTTTTGATCGATTCTCTGACCTGTTGCATTCCATTGTCACCAGTAGCATTACTTTGTATTCGAGTCTGATGTTTTTGCCGGGCTTGCACTGTCACCTGTTTCTGCATATGTGTGCATATACACAAATATGTTTGTGTGTATGCATATATGGGTGGATTGACTCGATAAATCTAGTCCATGTAATTGCAGTGCCTGATAGCCACTGTCTTGAATTAATTATGTTAGTTTTGCAATTGCTTTCGGTATTAATTTCGAAGTTGCTTTGTACTTGTGGCATACAGGTTGGCCACAGTCCTTTTGAATTTATCTTGACTTGTTCGTGAGTTTTGTTTGTCTTCTCATCTTCACTATTTCTGTTGCATAGCTTCTGGACTTAATTCTTTTGTGACTTTGGTCACTGTCATTGCTTCGAGCTCTTATATATGTATGTATGAAGTTTGAAGCAGTAGCCTTTTTGGGTTGTGCTCACTGGTCTCTCTGGTACACTTTGTTGTACCTGTTAGTCACTATATTTTCAATGGGGTATTCGATCTACCTATGCACTTGAATATGGTCTTCATGTATTTGAAATGGTGCATGTTGTTTCTGTCTTCATCTTGTTCACTTAGTCACTGCTGCAGTTTGATGTGGTTATATGTATTTACTTGAACTTGAGCTACTCTGGTCACTTGAGTCTGTTGCCTTTGAGTATCTGGACTTGATTTCATTCATTCCTATATTGTGTAGTTGTGTTGTAATTGCATGTTTGATCTTTGATCCCTGACTTCATGGATTCCTGACCTGTGACTTCTCGTGTGTTCACCCTTGACCTGTTTTGCTTCACTACATAGCATATTCTCTTTTGTATATAGTTCGTACAGTCATGCTGCTTCATGTGTACCACACTTCACTGTGTTCATGTAGCCTGTTTCACTTGTATACCTTATTCATGTCACTTTACTATCTGCTCGATATACCCTGTCAGTGTGATGTTGAACTTGTGATGATGTTCACTGTTATACTTCATGTCTCACTTCACATCTGTTTTACACTTTAATGCCTGGAATTACTTGCTGCATTGTGTCACTTATTCCAGTTATACTGCTATTAGTATTGCAGTGCTTCATGTTGTAGCTTGACCATTTCAGTGTACGTTGATGTGTTGATACCTCCTTGCTTTTGACTACTGTGACACTGAGCTTGATCTCTGTTGTACACATTTTGTCTTGATCATATTGAATCATACATGCTTGCATCCATGTAGATGATTTACTGGTCATTTTCATGTAGCATGATATTTCGAACAGTTGAGTCTGCACATGTTTGGGTTGCATATATGTACTGCCCTTGTACATGCTTCACTGCATCAATCTTCTACCTGTTGCTCTTGCAATGATGTTCTCCATTTCATGTTTGAATTCCTACTTGTTTGCCACTGCAGTTTCATTGTGGTGGTGACTTTATATTCGGTAGTGGCGAGGCAGTGCACGCGTGTGTGCACTGCAGCCACCCAGAATCGATTGTTTTGAATTGATTTAGTCGATTTGATAAATCTTTTCATCTATCTCTGTTGATGTATTAAATCTGCTGATTTATTGTTTAACATTGTTTAGTGTTAAAATTCTCGTTATCCGATTTCTTTGTTAAAAGAGTCGGATAGACGGAGAATTTCTGTGACTTTCGTCTATTTGAAATTTGATTATTATTGCTTCTGTGCATTAATAACTGAGTTTGAATTAGACTGACCCGTGTATTATTTTCTTTTGAATTTAATACTCGGGTCAGACCGAGTATTTACAGGTTGTAGATTTTTAGCTTTGGGTTGCTGCTAGAGCTATGAAGACTTTTTATATCATTTGAAGTGGTCTTCGTCTTGTTGTAGTAGTCAGTGTGTCTGTTTTAAGATGATAATGTATTCACGTATATTAGTCGATAATGTACTTGTATATATAACTTCTTGAGTCGACAGTTGTAGTTGTATCATTTGTATTGTGTCAAATGTATTGTAACTGATATCAGTTATTATATATATGAGACTTTTCGTTCCATCTGTATTCCGCATTTATGTTATCTATGTTATTTTTATCTATTGTCCTAAACTATTATAGCCACTGTGTAGTGGCTTTGAGTTTGTATCGGTATGTCGGGTTTCCTCTAAAAATGAAATGCAATGTTTTATTATCTGACATATTGGTGCTCGCACAAGGCAATTACATAGATGGTCGCTCCTCAACAGCCTTATTCTCCGTGCTAGTTGACAACACTACACCGTAGTGTTCTTGGCTAGCGTGAATATAGAGGTGGGGCGTCACAGCTTGGTATCAGAGCCTGGGGTTTAGGACAATTATAAAACATAACTTAGATGGAGCATGTGTTACAACTATTTGTCGATGTTTTATCTCTCATCTTTACATATGACTATTTTTTACTGTTAGGTATGAATTCCTAACGCTTATGCTTGTGTTTTCGGCTTTGAATTGATTTAGCCGATGTTGATTTTGTTTTAATTTGGCAAATTAAAGCCATTTTGACTTTTGGACTTTGTTCCACTTTTGTTCTATGCTATGAGTGTCATTATGTACTTGTTACACTACGATGAAAAATAGCTGGACCAGTTGCAAATTGAGTGATTTTGATTTCTCATTCACATCTAGTTTGAATCTCAGCGATTTTGAACTTGATATTTTGTGTTTTCCTCATCTTGAATTCCATTCGACTTCGGTCACTTTGTTTTTGAGAAATTGCTAATTTCTTGATTTTCAAGACTCCGATTTTGTTTGCCGTTGGTTTTCTAATTTAATCGATTCTTGATCATTTCCCCGATTTGTTGCTATCATTTATTAGCAACTTTGATGACATTTTCTTCGGGATTTTTGTGAACATACTTTCTGATGGATTCAGTATCGATTTCTTTGGATACCATTCACATCTTCATAGGTGAATTCTTGTGATTGATTGTTTCTACAATCATTTTTGTGATTTGTCACTTTAAAAATATAAAGGTTTTCTATACTAGTAGTAAATATTAAAATCCTTTTCTCCAAACGATTTCAAAACTATTTTACTACAAAGCTCTTTTCCTAAATCATTTTCCAATCTACTAGTATATACAAGCCTTTACTTCACTCGAATGAGAAATCGACTTAAACGACTTAGTAAAACGAGTGGTATGAAACGCTTGCGTTCACTTCGTCGGTTAACTCCTGGACTTGTTCTATTGAACCCTTTGTGACAATTTTCTAGTGAAGATTTACAGTTTGTTCGTAAATATTTGAGTTAAGCTAGTGGTTATGGGACATGAAGCTAAACTCTTATATTCACTAACTTAATGTAATTGACACTTCTTAATGTTCATGACGATCATTTTTATGATTTAGACTAGGCCTCATCGGTGTGATTTCGTCTCACACATATCTCTTGGGCTTTGAGGATTGTCTAGACACCATTGTGTGATTTCGTCTCACACATATTGCACGGTTAGACTAGGCCTCATCGGTGTGATTTCGTCACACACATATCTCTTGGGCTTTGAGGATTGCCTGGATACTTTTTGTGTGATTTCGTCTCATATATTTCTTTGTCTGCGGGGAGACTATACCCCGTTTATGTGATGTTTCACCATCACATATCTAGGGTAGCACCCTACGGTCTTCGGGACATTCCTGTGTGATACGCGTAGGTAAGTTTTCATGCTCCCATTCATGTGTTAGGCCTCCCCCCTTATTTATGTGTTTTTTGTATTTCTTGTGATGATTTCTGGAATTTTGTGCTTCACCAATTTTCGTGATTTCTATTGATATGTTTATCAATTTTTGTGCATTGGTGAATTCATGTGTTATTGACTTGTTATGAATACAAGTTTAGGGTATGATATCCCTTTCTATCTTTGAGAAGATTCTTGTGACATTTTTGATGAATGAAAATTCATTTGGTATTATATTTCGATGCCAGTTATTTTGATGGGATTTTGACGTGTTAACTTCAGTAACCGCCAATTTTGAAATGGATTTACACGCGGTTCTCCCGCAATACTGATATTGCTAATTTAATCACATGTTTTCAAAATTCTTTATTTTTTAAAAGTTGTTTCAAAAATATAAATTAAAATTGTTTTCAAAATTATTACAATTTGCATTTTCAATAGAATGAGGAAGCGATTTAAACGTTTCAGCAAAATCGAGGACTATGACCTCTTTCTTTTACTGATTCGCTTAATTCCGGACTTGTCCGTTTGAGAATGTGAAATGTTATTTTTAAAACACACAATTCTGCACTTTCAAGGAAACGATAAAGAGATTTAAACGATTTAGCAAAAGTACGGAGTATGGAACCATACTTTTACTACTTCGGTTAATTCCGGACTCGTTAATTGAATATTTATGACTTCTGATTATCGTTTTTGATAATCAGATGTTTGTGTTTCTGATTATCGTTTTTGATAATCGGATATTTCTGATTTCTGATTATCGTTTTTGATAATCGGATATTTGTGTTTCTGATTATCGTTTTTTGATAATCAGATATTTGTGAAATTTGATTATCGTTTGAGATAATTAAATATTTTTTTCGATTTGATTAATCGAATGTTTGTGTTTCTGATTATCGTTTTTTGATAATCAGATATTTGTGAAATTTGATTATCGTTTGAGATAATTAAATATTTTTTTCGATTTGATTAATCGAATGTTTGTGTTTCTGATTATCGTTTTTGATAATCGGATATTTGTGAAATTTGATTATCGTTTGAGATAATTAAATATTTTTTCGATTTGATTAATCGAATGTTTGTGTTTCTGATTATCGTTTTTGATAATCAGATATTTGTGAAATTTGATTATCGTTTGAGATAATTAAATATTTTTCCATTTGATTAATCGAATGTTTGTGTTTCTGATTATCGTTTTTGATAATCAGATATTTGTGAAATTTGATTAGTTAAACCTATTTGCGAATTGAAAATTCGATTATCGTTTTTGATGATTGAATATTTGCGATTTTGAGATTTGAGCTTCATCTTTTTCTTTGGCGATTCAGGTGAGTAATTTGATTTACTCACATTCAATTCGTGCAGTACGTGAATTCTGCTCTGTTTTCCTTTTCTTTCAATTGCTGGAACTAGATTGTTCTTGCTTTTGTTAGTCGATGATGATTTCTGGGGTTGTTCATATAGTCATCTGATTTTGATTCATTGATCCCCACGATGTTGATTCTTTTGATTTGAAGCAGTCGAACCTTTTGATTTCATATCTGACACTTCCTTGATTTCAATACTTCCCTGTTGACCTTTGCTTTGCTTATGCATCCGACATTGCCATGCTCTTATGGTTGTTACCTTTTATCCATTTATTCCTTATGATTGCGAGGACGCAATTTCTTTAAGGAGGGGAGTCTGTAACAACCCGGAAATTCGTAAATTTTAATTATCGATAAAATAACGATTTAATCTAGTTGACAATTGATATTGAGTTTTAAATCGTATTTAAAATTCTTTAATAAAATGGTTAATCGTTGTTTGGGATTTTAAATCAAAATTGAAAGTCTTTTTAGTATTGGCAAAATTCTCTATTATATAAATTGATTTAAGAAAAATGGGTAAAATGTTATTGGGCTTTTGTAGGTGAATTTTGTTTATATTTTATTTTGTTATTTGTAGAGATAAAGTTACTAAGGCGTATAACCGGATCCCTTTATCATTTTCTCATCTTTCTAACCCTAATAACAAATCGAACAAGAAAACGAAATAATGGCAGCCGCGAAACTAGGGCTTCTGCCGACATTGAAGCTCGATCGAAGGTTCGCTGCTCTGTAGTTCGTCTGTGCCTTCGCCGTGCTCGTCTTCGCTTCGACAAAGGACTTCGGCTTCGTGCAAATTAGGGCTTCGATCCCTTTTCCCCAAACTGATGAATTGGGGCATTTTCCCTTGAGCGTTCGCCTTTGCTTATGGTTTTGTTCTGCTTGGCTTCATTCGACATAGGGATGCCACCGCTTCTACTTGGAGCTGTTCGATCCTCAAATTCGTGCTCGTTTGAGTTCCTCCGAGTCGCGTCGAAGCAAGGTGAGTTCTGCTCACATCTAATTCATACCCGAGTATTATTCTGTTGTTATGCTCGATCGTTTTGAGATGTTTGTTCTTGGGGATAATCACTGTTATGAGTTTGAGTTTGACGACATTGATTTCGTCTCTGTGATTTTGGCTGATGCTTTGATCTTCGTTCGTACATGTCTATTTGAATTCGATGTCACTTCTGCTCATCTCGGTAGAATGTGTGACTTTCACCTGCGACCATATTTTTGATTCGATGCTTTGGCTTTCTTTCACTGCCTCGAGTCATTCGCAACCTGTAACTTGACTTGTTTGTGAATTTTCAGTGTCGTTTCATGTCTCCGGCCACTTGTACTATCTTGACTTTGGTACCGTTTCATTTGATATCGACATGTATGTGTGTACGTATATATATATATATATATATATATATATATATATATATATATATATATATATGCATACATGTATAATTGTGTTTACTCACTTTCCATTGTGGCATTTGGTTTGCATACCATTTTCACTGTGTAGTCTTTCTCATCGATCACTTGAGCCTCTGTTTGCTATTCGAACTTAAATTGGGTTTTTTGTTGGTGTTGATTTTTTGATCGATTCTCTGACATGTTGCATTCCATTGTCACCAGTAGCATTACTTTGTATTCGAGTCTGATGTTTTTGCCGGGCTTGCACTGTCACCTGTTTCTGCATATGTGTGCATATACACAAATATATTTGTGTGTATGCATATATGGGTGGTTTGACTCGATAAATCTAGTCCATGTAATTGCAGTGCCTGATAGCCACTGTCTTGAATTAATTATGTTAGTTTTTCAATTGCTTTCGGTATTAATTTCGAAGTTGCTTTGTACTTGTGGCATACAGGTTGGCCACAGTCCTTTTGAATTTATCTTGACTTGTTCGTGAGTTTTGTTTGTCTTCTCATCTTCACTATTTCTGTTGCATAGCTTCTGGACTTAATTCTTTTGTGACTTTGGTCACTGTCATTGCTTCGAGCTCTTATATATGTATGTATGAAGTTTGAAGCAGTAGCCTTTTTGGGTTGTGCTCACTGGTCTCTCTGGTACACTTTGTTGTACCTGTTAGTCACTATATTTTCAATGGGGTATTCGATCTACCTATGCACTTGAATATGGTCTTCATGTATTTGAAATGGTGCATGTTGTTTCTGTCTTCATCTTGTTCACTTAGTCACTGCTGCAGTTTGATGTGGTTATATGTATTTACTTGAACTTGAGCTACTCTGGTCACTTGAGTCTGTTGCCTTTGAGTATCTGGACTTGATTTCATTCATTCCTATATTGTGTAGTTGTGTTGTAATTGCATGTTTGATCTTTGATCCCTGACTTCATGCATTCCTGACCTGTGACTTCTCGTGTGTTCACCCTTGACCTGTTTTGCTTCACTACATAGCATATTCTCTTTTGTATATAGTTCGTACAGTCATGCTGCTTCATGTGTACCACACTTCACTGTGTTCATGTAGCATGTTTCACTTGTATACCTTATTCATGTCACTTTACTATCTGCTCGATATACCCTGTTAGTGTGATGTTGAACTTGTGATGATGTTCACTGTTATACTTCATGTCTCACTTCACATCTGTTTCACACTTTAATGCCTGGAATTACTTGCTGCATTGTGTCACTTATTCCAGTTATACTGCTATTAGTATTGTAGTGCTTCATGTTGTAGCTTGACCATTTCAGTGTACATTGATGTGTTGATACCTCCTTGCTTTTGACTACTGTGACACTGAGCTTGATCTCTGTTGTACACATTTTGTCTTGATCATATTGAATCATACATGCTTGCATCCATGTAGATGATTTACTGGACATTTTCATGTAGCATGATATTTCGAACAGTTGAGTCTGCACATGTTTGGGTTGCATATATGTACTGCCCTTGTACATGCTTCACTGCATCAATCTTCTACCTGTTGCTCTTGCAATGATGTTCTCCATTTCATGTTTGAATTCCTACTTGTTTGCCACTGCAGTTTCATTGTGGTGGTGACTTTATATTCGGTGGTGGCGAGGCAGTGCACGCGTGCGTGCACTGCAGCCACCCAGAATCGATTGTTTTGAATTGATTTAGTCGATTTGATAAATCTTTTCATCTATCTCTGTTGATGTATTAAATCTGCTGATTTATTGTTTAACACTGTTTAGTGTTAAAATTCTCGTTATCCGATTTCTTTGTTAAAAGAGTCGGATAGACGGAGAATTTCTGTGACTTTCGTCTATTTGAAATTTGATTATTATTGCTTCTGTGCATTAATAACTAAGTTTGAATTAGACTGACCCGTGTATTATTTTCTTTTGAATTTAATACTCGGGTCAGACCGAGTATTTACAGGTTGTAGATTTTTAGCTTTGGGTTGCTGCTAGAGCTATGAAGACTTTTTATATCATTTGAAGTGGTCTTCGTCTTGTTGTAGTAGTCAGTGTGTCTGTTTTAAGATGATAATGTATTCACGTATATTAGTCGATAATGTACTTGTATATATAACTTCTTGAGTCGACAGTTGTAGTTGTATCATTTGTATTGTGTCAAATGTATTGTAACTGATATTAGTTATTATATATATGAGACTTTTCGTTCCATCTGTATTCCGCATTTATGTTATCTGTGTTATTTTTATATCTATTGTCCTAAACTATTATAGCCACTGTGTAGTAGCTTTGAGTTTGTATCGGTATGTCGGGTTTCCTCTAAAAATGAAATGCAATGTTTTATTATCTGACATATCGGTGCTCGCACAAGGCAATTACATAGATGGTCGCTCCTCAACAACCTTATTCTCCGTGCTAGTTGACAGCACTACACCGTAGTGTTCTTGGCTAGCGTGGGTATAGAGGTGGGGCGTCACAGCCTCGGTGATTCAGAATGCCAACTCTACCTGTTTATGAAGGGAGCTCTGACCCTAACCAGCACAATTTAAAGTATGAATGTTGATGAATGCTACATGGGCCGATGATGTGGTCAAATGCCGAAGTTTCCCAATTTCCCTAGGAGGCATCGCGACTATGTGGTTTACACGTCTGCCACCCCGATCTATTTCATGTTTCGACCAGTTGGCTACGAAGTTTGTCGAGCAATTTTGCATGCATGTTACAAAGCCAAAAGATGTTAATACCCTATCTAGTGTCATTCAAGCTCTTGGAAGACACACAGACGTTACCTGGAAAGGTTCCATGCTGCATGTGCTGAGATTAGTAACCCTAACAACAATTCCATTCTAATGGCACTGACTAAGGGGATTAATCCTGATTTCGAATTTGGCAACTGGTTGGCTGGAAAACCCCCTACGTCATTGGACCATTTCTATTCCAAGGTAGCTCAGTTCTTGAGGAGAGAGGATGCGAAACAGTCTACGAAAAAGGTTGATGCAGGGCCCAACGTGGAAGGAATCTATAACAATGTCGTTGTGAAACAAACCGGGGAGAGTTCTGGAAAGGTGCAGTTAAATGTACAGAATAAGCAGAAAGGCGATGGAAATCAGGGTAAGAAGTTGGATCAGAATTGCAGACCGCGACGTAGAGCTCCCGTATTTGACACCTATACTCCTTTAAATACATCCTTGGAGAATGTATACCTGCAAACTTGTAATACTATCCAATATAAGAAACCTACTCCAAAGCAATCGTCAGAGAGACATATTCAAACTGGGAAGTTTTGCAGATTTCACGATTGTTATGGCCACAACATGAACGAGTTCGCTATCTACAGGATATTATCGAGAAGCTGATCCGAGAAAGAAAGTTGGAGCAGTTTGTTCGGGCGCCACAGGCTGGAGGTGCGGGCCCATCGAATCAGAGTCTAATACGAAATCAGGTTAGACCAGAGGAACCCGCGCATATTGGCGGGAGGTCAGTGATTAACACTGTTAGTGGTGGTCCTCATCCAGCGGATCAGAACTGGAGGGAAATGGAGTCGTATGCCAGCTCTATTAGGCAAGCAAGCTTCGAATGTTGCAGTAACTTGGAAGACGGGGCTCCGGCCAAACAACAGAAGACGATGACAGACGACATCGTTTTCCGAGACAGGGATGCCGACAGAATCGAAGCTTCTATGATTGATCCACTAGTCATTTTAGCTAAGATAGGTCCTGCTTGGATGAAGAGGATCTTAGTGGACAGTGGAAGTTCAGTGAACATACTCTTTAAGCGAGCTTATGATCAAATGAAGATGGAAGCGAAAGATTTGAAGCCTTGTTAGTCTCGTATTCATGCTTCAATGGAAGTGCGACTATACCCACTAGGATGGTGGAGGTACCAGTGGAGTTGGGAGTTGGAGAGCGCTGGAGAGTCCGGATACTGCAGTTTATTGTATTGGATATTGATTCACCGTACAACGCTTTCTTGGGCCGACCGGCCCTAGCTGAGTTCAGGGCTGTTATCGCCCCTTCGTGTCTGACTTTGAAATTCCCTACCGATAATGGAGTCGGAGTTGTTCAGGGAGACCAGGTTGCTAGACGGGCCTGCTATGTTGCTGAGCTGCGGAAGGCGCAACGAAAAGAAAACGACCAGTCTATTACATCAGCAAACGACTGACCGAAGCAGAGAGAAACTATCCGAAGTTGGAGAAGTTAGCTTACTGTCTTGTCATTGCCTCGAGGAAGCTTCGCCCATATTTCTAGGCTCATCCTATCACTGTCTATACCAACCAGCCATTACGATAGGTCCTTACGCGGCTTGAGACGTCTAGCAGGTTACTCAAGTGGAATATGGAGTTGAGTCAGTTCGACATCACTTACACACCGAGGCGAGATTTTCAAGGTCAAGTGTTCGTGTATGTCCCATAGATCTACCCGTTCCTAGCAGACTTCATCGCTGAATTTGCTATCCTAGAGGACTTGCCCGAAGCCAATGAATCTCCCAAATATGTTTGGAAGCTGCATACTGATGGCGCATCAAATGATCGCTGCTCATGCACTGGAATTGTCCTCGAAACTCCTGAAGGCCGATCTATATGCTCTTCTTTGAAGTTTGATTTCTGTGCGACCAACAACGAGGCCGAATACGAAGCTTTACTTGCCAGACTTAAACTCGCCAGAGACTTGAAAATTATTGCTGTGGAGATTTACTGCGATTCACAATTGGTCGTGTGCCAAGTTCGAGGGGAATACCAGGCCAGAGGCCGGAGACCGGTTGCTTATCTTGCTCAGGTCCAGGAAATATTGAATCGGTTCAATTATTATGCCTTCTATTGTATACCCCGAGAACACAATCAGAAGGCCGATTCTTTGGCAAAATTAGCCAACGCCGGTGAGGCACAACAAATGGGACTCGTTCTCGTTGAGACACTATCTTCCCTGAGTATTGATCAAATGGAGACCGACTGGGTACATGACATCATACCCGATAAGGAATCATGGATGACTCCGTTCAGGAGCTATCTCGAGCATGGGATCCTACCAGAGTGCAGGAGTGAGAAAAGACAAGTTCTTCCGAAGGCTTCGCGATTCACTATTCAAAATGGAGTCATGTATAGAAGAGGATACTCTATTCCTTTACTCCGGTTTATCGCCCATGATGAAATTAAGCGAGTATTACACGATGTGCACGAAGGAGAATGTGGAAATCACACTAGGGGGCAAGCTCTTGCTAAGAAAGTACTTCGATACGGTTATTATTAGCCGACTGTAAATCGCGACACATCAGATTATGCCAGGAAATGTGACAGATGTCAGAAGCATGCTCGGATTCCAAGAGCCCCGCCTACCGAAATAACTCAAATGGTTAGTCCATGGCCATTCCCAATATGGGGCATCGATATTATTGGGTCTCTACCTCTGGCTAAAGGTGGCACGAAGTACGCCATCGTTGCAGTTGATTACTTTACTAAATGGGCGAAAGCCGAGCCCCTTACTACTATCACGATGAAGAAAGTGATCAACTTTGTGGTACGCAATATTATTTGTCAATTTGGACTCCAATATACCATCATCACTAGCAATGGAGCCTAATTCGATAGCGTCGAGTTCAAAAATTTATGTCTGTAATTCCATATCCAAAAGAAGTTCTCTACAGTTGCACACCCTCAAGCGAATGGACATGTCGAAGCTGTTAACAAAGTTATAAAGTCCATTCTAAAGAAACGATTAGAAAAATCTGGGGGCAAATGGGTCGATGAACTTCCTATGGCCCAATGGGCATATCGAACAACCCACAAGTCCGCAACCGTCCACACTCCATTTTCACTTTCCTACGGCTCAGAAGCCGTTATTCCAGTCGAATTGGAAGTACCTTCTCATCATGTGATTACTACGATCCGATAACAAATGCTATATTGCTTGCCGAATCTATGGACTTATTAGATGAGAAGTGTGAAGGGGCGGATTTGAAGGCAGGCGTGCACCGAAGTCGAGTCTCCCGATTGTACAATGCTAAGGTCCGACCTCGAACCTTTGAACTTGGCGTTCTCATGCTCAAGAGGATTTTCCCAGTCCCTTCGCATATGAAACCAACATGGGAAGGACCGTACGTTATTGAATGAAGACTCAGAGACGGGACATTCAAATTATCAATTGTCAATGGTCTTACTTTGTCGAGAGCCTGGAATAGCGAAAGTCTTCGTCACTACTACACATAACAGGCTTTGTTTATTCATTTAGTCTGCTTTTCATTTGTAATTTGTTTATGCATTTCGAAATTTGAATTTGTAATAAGGCAACAGACTTTGCCATACTTTCTTATTTCAGCAATAAAATGCAATCTCTTCGAGTCAGTGCAGTGATTCTTAAAATGCGTCATACGACCATCACGATGCACGGAGAGCTAAGTTCCATCCTACGGTGGGACTTATTCAAATAGGGAGTGACTGTGATATGACCGGTCACTCGCTAAGTGAAACCCGAGCTCCGGGGCAAGCCATCACACTGAAGCCAAAAAGGATTGATACACGAAAATCCTCTAACTAACTTCGACTCCCAAAGTGCGAGCTGGAGTATAAACTTACAAATGTGGGCTCGAAGAGGGTGGATCCGTCCCCTAACGACTTCGCTCGTGTTCATGCAAGCTTGAAGAGGGTGGATCCGTCCACCAAACGACCTCGCTTGTTAACTCAGGGTGGATGTGATCCGACCGTCCATGATCCTGATAAATCTATCGTTCCTAGAGTGCGAACGAAATCCAAACTCAAAACAGATGGGATCAACTGTTTGTTAACTAACTCTAAGCCCCAAGAGCGTGAAATGGAGTATAAACTTCAACCGGGTGTGACTGACCACCCACAACGAACTCTAAGTTCCCAGAGCACGGACTGGAGTATAAACTTCAACTGGGTGTGACTGACCACCCACAACCAACTCTAAGTCCCCAGAGCGCGGACTAGAATATAAACTTCAACTGGGTGTGATTGACCACCCACAAATCAACCTAAGTCCCCAAAAGTGTGGACAAGGACCTGATCATTAAAACGGGTGCGATTGGCCGCCCAAAAAAACCTTAAGTCTCCGAAGCGTGGACGTAACTTTAAACATTAAGCAGGCATGATAGACCGCCTGCATGCGAGTTCAATCCCCAGAGTGTGGATGCAATTGTCAATAAGTGAGCGAGTGTAACCTGACCACTTGAACTCATCTCTCTGCCATTTAGTTCCGACAGAGTAAAACTAAAATGTCGAAGGTGGAAAGCAACCACCGTCCGACCACTTCAACTCATCCCTAGGACTATGGGCATGACTCCAGCACCAACTACTAATCAAGATAGTACAATGTTGAGGATCGAATTGACGTTTGGTTATGACCCGAAGCCATGACTCCAGAACTTAACAACTGAACACAAGTTCGATCTAGAGGCTGATGCTTCGCAAGTGTGTCGAGAGAAAACTCGAGTGATGCAACACTTAAACAAATAAACTCGGAGTTGTGCAAAGAACAAAATGAAATTCTATTTCATTTATCCTTTAAAAGCAAAATAGATACAAGGAGTCTATGCAAAAAAATCCTACTAGCAGGGACGGAACCCGCATCTATACACAGCCTACAAGAACAAAAAGAAAGTACCTAACTATCTACCAAAAAAGGGATGCCAAGATTCATTCCTACTCCTTGGGCTTCTTATGCTTCTTCTCCATTAGAGTCGACCCACTAGAGCTGCCGCTATGATGCTGCTTCGAGCTTTTGCCTTTACTAGGATTGTCCCTGGCCGGGGGAAGTATCGTGGTCTCCTCCTTCGAACTCACTGGAATCGGGATGCTTTCAGAGTGTGTGGTCGGAGGGACGGGGGCACTTTCCATGTGAGAAGATATAGGGGGAACCCCAGTAACGATAACCGTATCACCTGGGGAGATCATGAGTAAAGGGGCCGGGCCAGGTTCTCCATTCCACCTCATGTTGTGCTACCCATTGTCGCGCCCGCCATCTCAACGCTAATTTCCGCCATTATTGCGTTGTCATGAGCTACTTGAGTATCAGGCGGAACGCTGGCGGTCGGAGCCGAAGAGCTGACCGCGAACGCACTTCCACTCATAACAAATGGCAAGTCAGAAAATGGATCGTTGTGGGTTCCTAGGAGCTCATCCATCATTTGCTCGTTAAAAGTGAAAGCGCTCACATCAACCTCCCCAGCCGTAGAAGTAGTAGTGGTCACCGTCGCCTTCGTTATGATAGCCTCCTGCTCTTGGTTTTGTTCTTGGGTTGCAGGGGGCATGGTCGATGCTGCTTCTATAACTGAATGGAAATAAGAGAGAATATTAGAAATTTGCTTTGATAATTTCCCAGATTTTGAATGAGTTCGAGAAATGTTCGAAGTACCTTCCTCAGGTTGGCTCGCGGCGGGGGCTGGGGTTTCCTGACACGTGCTTGCGGGCCAGAGACAGCTGCTGTTGATCCGGATCATAGGTCGGCATAGGTAGAAGATCAATGCAGGAGTGGATTCAGGCTGGGTTGGAACTAGAATCTCAAAGCTTGTATCATGATGCTCAACACTAGAGCCCTCTCCAACCTCCAAGTGCGGAGTAGCATGTTTCTCTTTCTCAAATGCAACAGTGGCGTCATAGAGAACTCTCCTCTCTTCCTCATTTAACACTCGATTTTCCAGATCAAATTCATCGTGGGATTCAATGTGATGTTCTGCCTTCTCATCGGCCAAAAAACGGCGGCATGCACTATGTAAGTGAGTTAGATAATCGCTGAGCCAACTCAATTCATGGTATTTCAGAACGTTGACATTGTAGGTGATTAGAAGATCTTCGATATCACTCTCAAGTCTTTCCTCCGCTGCCCTGGCCTCAACTTCAACCCTATCCTTGGTCCCCTGAGTTTTCAACTTTGCCGCATCCTGCTTGTTCCGAGCCTCCATAATTTGGTCGCGGGCCTCCTGAGCGATCTTCTTAGCTTCATCTTTTTTTCTAATGACTTCGTCGTATTTGGCTTTAAGCAGTGCCAGCTCTCGGAGTGCTTTATCAGCAATGATTATGGGGTCCTGTAGCCCATATCATCTACTAACTTTAAATCCTCCTACCTCATCCGCTCCAACTCCTTATTGGCCTCGTCAACCTTTTTCAGGGCCTCTTTTTCAGAATTCCTTAAAGTATCATTCTCTCCAGTAAGCACTGTGACGATCCGATCCTTCTGGGTGATGGTTTCTTGTAATTTTTCGATTTTCTTTGCTCGCTCAAACGCCACAGCTGAAGCTTTCTCGGCGGTTTTCTTCCACTCTCGTTATTGTCCAAAAGCGTGATAGATATGATCATGAACGATTTTTTCTGCTCCATCTGAAAGCACCATCAAATTTGGAAAAAATTGAAGCTGTCGAGGCATATGTTCAAAAACTCTCTTTTCAGTTGGGCTATCTGGGCGGCTCCCTCACCTGTCATCTCTATAACCGAGGAAGTAGCTGCAATAGAGGTGTCCGCCCTGGTTTTACGGTGATGTTCGTCGATTCTTGGAATTACTGGAGGCGTCGTTTAGCGCAGAGTCGCAACAGTTTGTGTCTCCGAACTAAGAGGTGGCAACGAAACCCTAGATGGAGGAGAGCATGATCGGGAGCAGCGTTTATCTCATCTTTTTCTCTTTCTCGTTCTCTCTCCCTTTCCCTAGCTCTCTCTCTCTCTATCGTAATAATCCCTCTCTTGACTAGAGTGGCGGCGTTCATAGTTAGAATCACGCCTACGAGGTTCCCTATAAGAACTGGAAGATTCGCGTGCAGTGTGGAGACTACCGAGCATAGCCGGTTTCTTCGACAACGGGTCTGCAAAATTAAAAGAAAGCCAAAGTTAGTTATCTTCGGAGATTGGACAACTCGTGAATATTGAGTATGTGATGTCATGAAGTGTATGCATGTATGTGTTAACCCCCCCGACCAACTGGTTATATCGGCCGTACTCGAAGGAGTTGGCTCGCCTAAATCTAAAGCGCTTTGAAGCCCTTACAATCCGGTATCTTGTTGGAGCGACACATAGTCCGGGATTGGAATATCTGCAAGTACTTCGAAGGGTTTATCCATGTGTGAGGAAGGAGAGTCCGAAATTATAACACTAGCAGCTGGCAGAGACACAACCACATATTTCCGTCTCATAGATTTGCAAAGTTTACGCGCACCACCTTGCCTTTCCTAATCCTTTCTGAATGTCGAGGACTATCTGAAGGCTCGGCTACGGGTTCGTCTTCGGTGGGCGTATCTTCTTCGCCACCCTGCTTAGCGATTACAATTCTGGGTGCTCTTCGTCTAGCTTGTCTTACTGGAGCTGCCCTGACAGATCCTTCAAGCCCTATGCTCTGATCTTCGTCAATCAGCCCGACGGCCCTCAGATTTTCATCCGTAAGCACCGCTTCGATCTCTCTAAACTCGCTCGGCACCTCCTGAAGGACCTGATGATTTCCCTAAATTGGGCGCCTTCAAGCCGAGGGATTGAAGTTGCAAAGGGGAAATAACATTAAGCTCAGTGTCAGTGGAGATTAACCAATTAGTCACCGGAGGAATTGAAACCCTTACGTCTATCTAGCCATCGTCTAGCGAATCTCGACGAGCATCGAACATAGGACCGCTAGGTTTTGAAGTAGCTAAGTTTGGTCCAAGTGCCAATCATAATTTGATAGTTCCTGACTCCATCTAAGAATGTGAAAGAGGGATTATCTCCCCGACTCTTTACATTGAACAAGAATCTGACGTCCTCTGGAGTAAGAGGCCGGAAAGGGTGCTCCATGAAGACGATGAATAGGCTGTTCAGCAATGCGTACCCGTTTGGATGCAACTATGACAGGGCAATCCCTAAGTAAGATAACACTTCTCGGATGTATTGATTGAATGGAGGAAGTGTCCCAGCTGTGCACGAGAATCTGTTAAAAGCGGTGTACCCTTCTAGAGGAGTATGTAGCCTATCATTTGGCCCTGGTAGCAGGACGTCACTCAATGATAGCCCGTGCCTTAAGCAAATCCTTCCTAACATTTCTTCAGAAATATTAGACGAAACCGAGTCTTGAGGATTCCCAATGAAAACTGCTCCTGGTAGCTCGTCCGGAGCAGGACTTATAACTTCGGCAGCAATAGCCGGCATCTCTATTATCAAAAGGGGTGGACTCTGAGCCTTTTGTTGTTGCAAGCTTCCGGGCTCCATAGCTAATCAACTTAGTAAAAACCATCATTAGGTGAAAATAACCCCATTTTTTCCCCAGAGTGAAATGCATGAGTGTGTGGCGCAATGCAATGCTGTATAATACTTAAGAAAATTCTACGGAGATTAGCGAAGTGTTTGAATGACAAGACTCCAGAATTCAACCGAAGTGACCTTCATCGCTGACCATCACAATCGTGCCATCTAGACTTTGGTGATCAATTCAAATTGAGGTTCGTTAAGTATTGTCATATTACAGTTCCATCGACGAGCTTCGAAGGGCGGTCAAATGTGCAGCACATTTAAGTCAGATTATGCAAGGCAGAAGTTCGTCGGAGTCAAGTATTCAAGAATGCAATTCATATCGATAAAAGTTTAAACTTGAATCAACCTCCAAAGTCCACTTCGTCTCGATCAGGGAAACGCCATTTTGTATCGATCGAGGAGCTATGGTTCGTATCGACCAAAAAACCGTAGTTTGTATCGATGCTAAGTTGTCTACTTCGTATCCATTCAGAGGAAACTCTCTCGTATCGATCGGCAAGCCACTAATTCGTATCAATCAGATTATTTGTTTCCATTTTTAGAATTCGTATCGATCGAGGGACATCGATGCGAATGCCATTTATTAACGATCGATATGAGAAATGTCGTTGGCTAACCGATACGAAAGTCTCATTACCAACCGATACGAAAGTCTCATTACCAACCGATACGAAGCACTCCACTCATTCGATACGAAGCACTGCCAGTCCAAGTCGATACGAATCTCCTCCCTCCTTTACTTATACGAAGACTAGGCTAAACTGCCATCACTCCAACTCCTTCGTATCCCTCCTCAATGCTTCATCCCCAACGAACATGGAGGCTATCGGCACTCGTCATCAAACTCCATCCATCCATGGCCATGACCACGATTAAGACAGCATGAGGAGGTCAAGTCTCATCATCCTTAGTTCAAATTTGGTTAATTGCTTACCTAATCACGGCAGATAATCGAAGGGATTAAGGATTTGGGTTTAAAAGCAAATAGGGTTATGGTTTTTCCTCTTTGGACCAAGCGATATGAAGGTAGGGATGAGAGCGGGAAGCAAGAAAATGAGGAAGTCAAAAAAAATTCTAAGTACGGGGCCTATATATACGTAGGGGATGACCGTTCGTCTCCCAGTCATTGCTACCGGCCAAAAACTGTCGCTAAGGGATCAATACGGGTTGGCAATTTCGTATCCATCAAACAACCGAGGCGAAGCAAATAAAAGTTCGAGTCACTCATATTTGGAAATCATTGATACGAATTGCGAAGCAAAGAATCTTCTGGACTGATCGAACCTATTTGGGACACATCGGTACGAGAAACTTTGTTCGCATCCGTTTAATGTGACAGCCTTTCGTATCCAGTAGTCCCATCGATACGAACGCCACTACTAAGTCATGTTTAAACTGCTCAACTTCATCGATACGAAATACCAGTTTCGTATCCCTCCATTCGAAGACCCTAAGACTTGTATCCATCGATAACACCCACCAAATTCGTGTAGATCCGCATCGATAAGAAAACAATTTTTCAACTTTTCACATCGATCCAGGAGAGCGTCGATACGAAGAGATACTCCGAAACAACCGCCAAACGTTATTACAACTCGAATTTCACGTCGATTCGGGAATGGATCAATACGGGATTCGATACAAGAAAACTGATAATGACTCGTGAACGTACAAACGTTAACGGGAGTCGGGTCAACATGCATTTATGTGTATGATGAATTGACATTCAACTTTCAAAACTCATCGGAATTGGATGCTCACCTGGTGACAATCACGACAATGAACAATATATTTTTGGCGCTCAACACTCCGTTACAACAATGCACAGTACAATCGATGGCAATCAACAATTCAGTATTTATATTGCCAGGGAACAATCAAAGGTTACATCTCTAGACGAAAAGACAACAACTACTCAACGAATCGGATAGAACTTTTTCAGAATGAAGATTGCAGCTTTTCAAAGCCTGTCATGTTCACACAAGACGTACTTTAGGGGGCAAATGTTATCCCGCCTTTTGGCAAGGCCGTGACACTAAGGACTTGACTGAAAACCAAGGACAGTCTGTCCCGAAGGTCAATTACCTACAAAGTTCACTATGGATACAGGTAAATTTTTCCTTAGTCTAGATCAAGATACAATCGATATGGTACAACAAACAACACCATGAAAAGTCAGCATTCCAAATTTCAAGTCAATCGGGGTTCGTATGCTCAAGATATTGGTCGATCGAAACCAAGTAAGACACCTACAACTTTGTATCCATCTAGGCATATAAGTGGTTCGTGTTCATGGGGAGAGGCAACTTCATTGGAAACCATACATTCGTAGCCATTTCGTTCGTGTCCATCCCATTCGTAACCATCACCATGCAATAATCCTATCTGTATCCATCAAGTCTCAAGTGGAATGCAGCCAGTCCGTATCCATGAAAGAATCACTTCGTTCGTATCCACCAGGTACTCCTTTATTTCATGTCCATCGAATTAGCATACTTCGTGTCCATCAAACATTCAGCGCCTCGTATCAATCCCCTGAGTATACTCCTCATATCGATCCCCTTGAATATAATCCTTGTATCGATCTCCATACATTATCGATACGAGGCCGAACACATCATAGTCGATACAAAGTAATCCAACAACCGATACAAAGTGATACACACTAGATGGATACGAATGAAATAACACTAATGGATGCGAATAAAGCCAAAAGAAGGGAAGGCCCGATCGATCGGCATAAAAAGTGGATCGACCCCAGAAGATATCGCCACATCACCGAGAAGGCACATGCCTAGCATCGATACGAAGTAGAGCGACACGAATGAGAGCGATACGAGTTCGACTATACAATGAAAATCCAAACTTGCATCGATCATAACTCGAGATCAACAAGTCCAAATGCCACCAAACTTTCATAGGAGCTTGCCTACAACCTCAAAAATGTACCTGATCAATTTTAGTCCAAAAGGAACAATTATTGATCGATATGAGCTCAATTTGTATCGCTCCAAGAGCAAGCCGAAATCACCTGAACTCGATCATGTGGGCCCACCTACGTAAGAGAAGAAGTCCTCCGAGATCTGGGTGAGATATTTGCTGCCTACGCCTATAAATAGTGATCCTAGACCTAGAGAAAATGGACTTTTGGCCTCTCTACGTCGATACTCTGCCGAAAGTGCTACTGTACTTTGATTGTATTGTTGTAATCCACTTGTAACTAGCGAGTTATAATCAATAAACATCAATCATTCAATAGTGGACGTATGCCATACGCCGAACCACTCTAAATTTGTTTGTTTCTGCACTTTTTATTATCTGTTGATTGGTGTGTTTGTTAGATCTGCCTCATTTTACATTTACTTTTTTCATTTTATCTTTTCAAACACATCCAAAGAGTGTTGTGCCCGATTTTGGTACAAACAAAACCCATGCATAAAAATCAGTCGGTACCGAGTCAAAATGACTAGGCACTTAGTCTATACTTAGTCAACTTTGACTAAGTTACCTTCCATGCTTCTTGTACTCCAATCCAAGATGCTTTGACCCCAAACCATTAAATAAAAAAAATTGGCTTCTGATCCTTGGCATCCAACTCCAAGTTATAGAAACAACTAGTCATTATATCCATCACTTAGCAAATTTCCTACACCTTGCCATGGACAATCTCCTCTAGCCAAGCTCTATCCAATCTGACCCATTGGACCAACCAAAATGACTCGGTACTGACCTATTTGAGTCAGTGCCGACTCATTTACTTAAGGAATTGGAACATTCGACTTATTCTATGAGCTGCTCCCTTCCTCTAGAGCCTATCCTCCATGTTTCATCCAATTTCGACCATTTTTGCCTCCGATTTGCCAAATTCTCCAACTTATATTCCTAAACATCTATAACACTAACAAACCACATCAAAACACAACATACAACCATAGAATAACATGCATACACATCCAATCACTTAAGCAATACCTATAATTTTAGAAATCAAACAATCTCTAATCCAAATCTAAGCAATCAATGAACATACGAATATAAATGATGTGAATTACAAATTTATTCCTACAAATCATATTAGAATTCATCAATTTAGGTCACAAACATATGTTAACATGTTATTGAGGTTAGAAAATGATTTTTTAAGATCAAAATCATGTCAAAACCTATAATTCTACCAAATAAACATGCATAGGATAGTGAGTAGGCATAAACCACTCACCGATTACCAAATCCAACCAATTTGAGTCTCAATCCAATGTGGACAACAATGAAAATCAATTCAAATCAACCAAATCGATGATCTCTAATCTTCTAATTAATGATCTATTCAGTAATCGTCAATTTTGTTTGATTTAGAGAGTAATTTGTGCTAATTTGGATGAATCTAGGGTTAATGGGAGTTTAGACTTGACTTGGGAAAGTGGAATAAGTTTTAATTTAACTCTCCAGCCTTCTACCTATAGTAAATGTCAAATTAGACTAATGGGCTTAATTAATTACACACTAATTTTGGCCAACAACTATTAAAACTTAAAATAAGCATAACTTCCTAGTCATAAATCTGATTCTCTATTATGACCATTCAACGGATTAGGAAATCATAATCCTAAAGCAATGAAACTATTTTAAAACCCTAATTTAACTACTATTAAAAGTTATGGCCCAAACAAGATTTTCAGGGTCAAATGGTCACATAGAAATTTGAAAAAAAATAGGTGTGTAAAATATCTCTAAGAGTCATATCCCAAAATTTTAGAATTACACGACCTCATATGAATAAAATAAAAATATTTTACGATCCTTCGATATGTAAAATATGGGTCTTTACACTCCGAAACGTAAAATACATGTCGTTACCTAAAGCATCGCAATGAATGGCTAGAAACATAGCTTTTGGATGAATGGTCTGAAGGAAGGATAACCACTATTCGAAGCACGGATTGAATTTCAATATGGGCAGTCCCGACTTGTCTCGATTCAAAGCACATCGTGTTTGAAACAAGATGTACTTTGAAGAGAAAGTGTAATCCGGCCTTTTGACCAAACAATATTTGAATGGACCAAACAAGTTTAAGTTGAAAGCTATCAAGGCAGACAGGCCAAAGAGATAGCCATAGAGTCTACAAATCAAGTACAATCAAAGTCGCAAGATGGAAGCAATACCATCTCGTAGAAATTCAAAACCAGATCCATCTATGTGGTGGATCGCTACCGATCCATAGCCGTGGATCTGTGCCGATCCATAAAGCCTCATGCTTTTTGGCCCAACTTCCTCCTATTCACAAGCCTTGATGTCAGAAGCCTATTTCAAGTTCCAGAACATCGGTCGCATGCAACTCTTTGTCGATCTCCGCGAACAATTGAAATCAGCAACTCCATTCCTCCATCGATCCATCGCTTGGACTCAGAAACAAGCCTATAGTAGTACATAAAAGTTGGAATTCATGAAGCTAATGACAAGTCGCTTCACCTCAAAGTAACAAGAATGATCCATATGAAGATCTTGTGGATCGGTACCGATTTATGGCTACGGATCGGCGGCAAACCATCGACCTTGCTGACCAGGCCACGTCTCTTTGAGGCTAACTGATGCATGAAGGCGAGGATCGTGGAAGAAGACGTGCTGAAGCATTTCTCGATGACCTACACCTATGAATAGGGGGTTAGGGGCTCATTTTCGAGGATCTCTTTTCTTCCTTACAACATATTTCTTTGTAATCACCTATGTAGTGGTAATGATTCATAAGAACTGTACTTGCAAAACAACTATATAATCAATAGAAATTTCAAGTGGATGTAGGCAATAGTTGGCCGTACCACTATAAACGTTTGGTGTCTTGTTTTTACTCATTCTCCATTTACGTTTCTTAACTTTCATTCTCTACTTAATTTCTTGGGTGTTTGTGCCGCTTTTTGGTACTAAAATAAGGATTGTTATCCTTTGTCCCGAATAGACCATTTGATTGATGCCACAAGTGGACATAAGTTGTTATCTTTTATGGATGCATACTTAGGTTATATTCAAATTCCCATGTTCAAACCATATGAAGAAAGAACAAGTTTCATAATAGATTGAGGGACTTGTTTCTATAAAGTTATGCCTTTTGGACTAAAGAATGCAGGGGCTACGTATCAAAGGTTTGTAAACAGAATGTTTAGACAGCAAATTGGGTGGAAAATGGAGGTGTACATGGATGATATGCTGGTCAAGTCTCAAGAGGAAATTAATCATCTAAAAGTCCTTAAGGAGATGTTTGGAGTACTAAGAAAGTACTGAATGAAGCTTAATCCACATAAATGTTCTTTTTGAACACAATTTGGGAAATTTTTAGGGTATATTGTTAGTGCTTGGGGAATAAAGGCCAACCCTGATCAAATCATAGCAATTAAGGATATGGAAGAGCCAAAAACAGGTAAAGATGTGATGATCTTAAATGGTAGGGTGATAGCTCTAAACAGATTTATCTCTAAGGCTGCTTATAAGTGCATTCCTTTCTTTGAATTGATTATGGAAAAGAAGAACTTTGAATGGGAGAAGATTGCAGAAAGCCTTCAAATAATTAAAGGACCATCTTGAGAAACCTCTGATCTTATCTAGTCCCGTAGAAGGAGAGAATTTATACCTTTACATGATAGCCTTGGAACATGCAGTAAGTTCGGTTCTAGTAAGGAAAGAAAATAAAACCCAGCTTCCTGTATATTATACTGGTAAAAGGCTTAAAGAGACGGAAGCTAGATATCCAGTTATAGAGAAGTTGGCATGCTATCTAATTCTCACCGCTCGAAAGTTAAGAGCCTATTTTCAAGCATACGCAATCAAGGTCTTAACTAATTTTTTGCTTAAGAAAGTTTTTAGCAAGTTAGAAGCATCGGGAAGGTTAGTAAAATAGGGAATAGAGCTGAGCCAATATGATATTGAATTCCAACCTCAAGTGCCAATCAAGGAGCAAGCTTTAGTCGATTTCGTTAATGAACGCACAAGATTTATTAGAGAACAATCAGAAAGGGAAAAGGATTTGAAGCCTAAATGGAAATTGTTTATTAATGAAGCCTCAAATGAGCAAGGGGCTAGTGCAGGATACGTAATCATTACTCCTGATGGACATCGATTACAATATGCAATGAAGCTAGACTTTCCCACTACTAATAATGTGGTTGAGTATGAATTAATGGTAGCAAGACTCACCTTAGCCCTTCAGCTGAAGATCCCAAGAATAGAAATTTTTAGCGATTCTCAATTAATGATCAACCAGCTGAATCAGACATATCAACCAAAAGATGCTAAACTGATCCTTTATGTCAAAGAGGTGATGAAAATGTTAACCTAGTTAGAACATTTTTCAATACACCAAGTACCTAGAGGAAAAATTCTCAAGTTGATTCTTGGCCAAGTTGGCCAGCTCATGAGGAGCACTGGAACTCGAATTGTGCTAGTAGGCTTCCAACAGAATCCCAGCATTGATGAAAAAGCCCTCGAACCGAAAAATGAGGTCATGATACTGACTAGATCCCAAGCTCCTACATATATGGAAAATGAAATAGGTGCTGAGAAGTCGAAACGATGGAATCCAGGAAGGAATCGTCCATAGGAAATGAATAGTCAATATGAGAACAATTGGATGATGCCCATTGTTAAGTACATGGTAGAAGGGCAACTACCAGAAGATAAAAAGGAAGCTAGAAAGATAAGACTCCAAGCTCCAATTTTTAATATGATGGATGGAACACTTTATAAAAATGGATATTCGCTCCTTTATATAAGATGTGTTAGTCCGGAAAGTGGTGCAAAATTGTTGAGAGAAGCCCATGAAGGGTTCTGTGGAGATCATTCTAATGGCATAAAATTGGCCAAAAATGTAATGAGGCAAGGTTTCTACTGGCCCCATATGAATAACAATGCAGTGAATTACGTAAAGAGATGTGAGTAATGTCAAATATTTCAATAATTCCATATATGCCCTTAAGTGAGTTAACCTTAATCTCAAGTCTGTGGCCTTTTGATGTTGTAGAATCGACTTAATTGGACCATTGCCTATATCTAAAGGCGGAGCAAATTTGCAATCGTAGCCATCGACTACTTTACCAAATGGGTAAAGGAAGAACCATTACTAAACATAACATCAAGAAAAGTACTATAGTTTATGATTAACAATATAATCACTCGGCTATCACTCGGCTTGGAATACCGCATAAAATAATATCGATAATAGAACTCAATATGAAAGTGGGGAAATCACCATATTTGCAACAAGAATGGAATGATAAAAAAAATCATCCATAGCTCATCCTAAGGCAAATGGAGTCGTTGAAGATGCTAACAAAACCATTAAGACTATCGTCAAGAAATGAATGGACAAAGCAAAAGAAAATTGGGTTGAAGAACTACCACTCATAATTTGGGCATATCGAACTTCTACTAAGACTATTACAGGAAATAATCTATTTTCTTTGACATATGGATGTGAAGCAATGCTACCAATCGAAGTTGAAATACCATCCCATTGGAGGATTGCATATGCTTTCAATCCCAATCAAGAACTGAAAATGAATCCTAAGATTTAATCAATGATTTAAGGGATGGAGTGGCCGTACGGATGGTCGAATATCAACGAAGGATATCAAAATACTATAACTCCAAAATTAAGAAAAGATCATTCCAAAAAGGAGACTTGGTACTCCGAAAGGTCATGGCAAATACCAAGAATCTGAAAGATGGAACGCACGGACCAAGTTGGGAAGGACCTTTTGTTATCCACAAAGTAATCCCACCGGGGACTTATTGACTGTGCCGACTTTATGGCTACTTAATAGCAAGAACTTGGAATGTTGAATATTTGAGACTGCATTTTCCTATAATGGATTTATAAAGAAATTGATGCAAGTAAATCTATGGGATCGGTGATCAAAAGAAAGAAAGGAACTTATTAAGGAAAAGCCTTTAACCCTGCCACAAGGGCTTGGTCAAAGCACCTCCTAGAGGGAGGTCAGAGTAAGCCTTTGGTCATGCATATAAGGCCTGGCCAGAGCATTGTAAACCTTCAGTCCAGCCTACATGGCCTGGTCGGAGCACCTTATAGAGGAAGGTCAGAGTTAGCCTCTAGTCCCGCCTACATGGCCTGATCGAAGCACCTCCTAGAAGGAGATATTAGTAAGCCTTTGATCCTGCCTATAAGGCTTGACCAGAACACCGCAAGCTTTCAGTCCCACCTAGGTGGCCTCGTGGAGTGCCTCCTAGAGGGAGGATGGAGTAAGTCTTTGGTCCCGCCTAAGATGGCCTGGCCAAAGCACCAACCAGCCTTTGGTCCTCCCTATAAGGCCTGACCAGAGTGCCTCCTAGAGGAAGGATGAGTAAGACTTTAGATCAACCAAAGATGGCCGATTAGAGCACCGACCAATCAAAGCCTAAATCACTACCTAAGATGGTAGTAATGGGCGAAAAAGATCAAATCCTAAATCTCTACCTAAGATGGTAGTAAGGGGTGAAAAAGATCAAAACCTAAATCACTACCAAGATGGTAGTAAGGGACAAAAAAGATCAAAGACTAAATCATTACTTAAAAGGTAATAAGGAACAAAGAATATCAATTAGATAAGAGTAGCTTCATCCTAAGAATGGATCAAGGTAATCTTCTAAGAGGAAGTGTAATTAAATACGACCAATCTGGCAGTAATCTAGGATTAAAGTAACTAAAACAATCTTTAAAGGGAAGGTCAAGGGCTATCTATCACCTAGAACTAAGACTTCAACATTAATATGGATATTTGATAATTTCAAATCTTATTGCCAAGGAAATAAATCATTAATTGAGCCTAAAGCTTCATTCTCTAAAGGTCGGAATTGAATTAGCTCTCAATCTCTTATCCTTAGGTTGGATTCCAATTTTCTACCAAATAATAGGAATCTTCGTTATTAGCCCAAATTCTGGTTTGATATTAAATAAATAATGGATTATTCCATTAAAATGAAAGTTTCTAGTTTATTATAAGCACCAGATGAATTTCTGTTCTTCTTATAAACAGATTCCTTATTACCAAATCAATTTTGGGTCTTCTTAGTACTTTTTATTGATATATGGATTTCTGGTCTTCTTATAAATAGATTTCTTATTATCCGATGAATTTCTGGTCTTCTTGGAACTTCTTATTGCTAGATGGATTTTAGCTCTTCTTATAAATGGATTTTTTATTGCCAGATGGATTTCTGGTCTTCTTATAGATGGATTTCTTACTCTCTAGTCTTATAGATGGATTTCTTATTCTTAGGAAAAATGGATTTCTAGTCTTCTTATCAAATGGATTTCTCGCTTTCTTAGTTAAACTTGGTTTTACACTAAAGTGTAAAAGGCTTCTTTTACACAAGGAGGGGGCAAATGTTATCCACATATTTTCTAATTGTCAAATGTACTTGAGAAATCAAGGGAAATGAAGCGTGGAAAATATTAAAGCAAGGGGTATCGAGCATCTGATTGAAGATAGTTATTAAGCTACAATTTAGGAGTTAAAAAGCTTAAAGGGATTAGCAAAGAACTAGGGTTATCGAGCCTCAAAGGTTTTCGATCTTATAAAGTAAAGAAGGATAGTAAATCTCAGGCAAATATAAGGAGATTCCGAACATCTGACAAGAAAGAAGGTGTTGAATTTCAAGTGGTTATTGAGCTAATAGGAGGTATCGAGTCCATAAAGGGGTAACAAGCTTCTATAATGGGAAAGGTTGCCAAATGTTTGAGAATCAGATGAAAGATCCAAATCAGTAAGTGCTCATAAATATCGAGCTACAACAAACCCAAAAAAAACACTAGATATCGAGCCTCGACAACTACAAAGGTTGTCGAGGATCTAAAGTCAAAAGTGAATGTGAAATCTTTATGATAATTGAGATGTCGAACATCTAAACAAGAAAGTGAGAGATACCAATCCTCTAAGGGATGTCAAATTTATACAATATTAGGTATCATAAAATACGTAACAAAGGAAGGATGCCATGCGAATGAAGTATATCAAGCATTTACTCATGAAGATGAGTCTTTATTAAAATCTCAAATTTGATAACCGATGTCGAGCCATTACAACTATGGCTATTGTAGAGCATATAAAAGCAAGAATTGGTTTCAAACTTCTACAAGCAGCAAGGGATGTTGAAGACCTAAATATGTAAAGGATGTAGATCTACTGTAAGGAGATGACATTGTCGAACAGTAAAGGATAAAGGACATAAAGGGTGCCGAGAATCACAACTATACAAACTACTGAGTATCAATCTTCATGCAAGTTATTAAATAATTACCATAATATAGGGTGTCGAATATCAACAGTCATAAGGGTTGTCGAGTTCCTACACATGATGCATAGTCTAAGTAAAAAGCACCACCATAAGTACAATCAAGAAGGAGTCAGCGGAGCCCTCCGATTCAAGGCCAGGACACGTGTCAACCATCCCGCATGGTTGACGCTTCTATAAATAGACCCCCATCATTGCCAAAATAGGGCCAGATCGTTCTTTTCTCTTTATTGAAATTCTAAAGTTGTAAATCCTAAATTGAAATGGGGATTTCGAAGGCCGATTGTAATCTTTGAATTTAACATATATAAGGACTGGAGAATATAATTTCGCATAGCATATCTTCCTTTTACATGCATATTGTACTGTTATTGAATAATTGATGTGCAAATTACTTAAACTTGGACTTGGACCTTCATAATAATGATATACACAAGGCCACTTTAGCCCTTGACTATATGAAAGTTTGCTTTTTGTACTAACTACAATGACTATGAACATATGAACAAAGGACTATGATATATGTAACTTGTCGATTTTGCCCACTAGAACATCAGTAAAGGGCTATTTTGAATTTACTTAATTCACTAAATTTATCCTTGAACAAGTGATTTGAGCTTTTGGACAACTTTGTGACTATATTAAAATCAAGGTGTGTTATTGAGATATTCTCAAATAAGATCACCTTTTACATCGTCTCAAGTGTTGAGCAAAATTTTGGTTCAAAAATGTTCATTAAGGAAGTTATGAAGATCATATTGGGGGTAGAACTTAGCAAAAAAGGTACTTCTCTATGAATATTTCTGATTAACTTTCAATTGGGATGCAATTGAATATTCAAATAAATGTGACAAGTTCTATAGATTTACGAAACTACCAATAGTCTTATCGAACGAGCTTATGCTAATTTTTATCCCGTAGTCATTTATGGTTTAAGAAATTGATATTATTAGTGATTATCAATGGATCGAGGAGGATCAAAGTATGCAATCGTAGCAATATACCACTTCACAAAATGGGTTGAGGCGGAGCTACTCAACACAATCTCTTCGACGGAAGTGATCAACTTTTTAGTCAAAAAGATTTTATGTAGATTTAGAGTACAATTGAAGATCATAACAGATAATAGAATTCAATTTGAAAGTGAATAGTTCTACAAATTATGTGCTCATAATGAATTGAGAAGAGTTTCACGATGGTAGAACATACACATGCTAATGGACAAGTGTAAGCGGACAACAAGATCATCAAATCCATTATTAAGAAGCAACTAAAATGGGAATAAGGTAATTGGGTTGATAAGTTACCACTAGCATTGTGGACTTATCCAACAACTCAAAAAATTCACAACTAGATGAGGGGTGTCTTATTCTTTAGGTTGTAAAGGATCTTCAACTAGAATAATGTGCTTCTTATGTTTATAGGTCTAGGACACCACAACAGCAGATGGATCAAATAACTGCAAAGATGAAATCATGGGCATAGAGGTCAAAACTTCGAAGAAGTGGAGAACATTTCAAAATTTTCAAACTTTACATTGACAAGAGTGGTCTTCTAGCCTTGAAGAATGATAGCTATTGATGGGCTGAATTAGAAGTATCAATGACAACGACTTTCTTCCTCCTCTTCTAGGGACATGGTGAGATCACACCTTTTGATAGAGCGGCTATCGTCTTTGCATCAAGGCTAAGGCCAGACCCGATGGAAGTCATAACAATCATAGCCTCAGTGCTAGGCCTAAAGCAATGGTGATCACATGCAATGAAAAAAAAGTAGGTTGACCTGAAACATTTATAACATGATAAAATGAGTCGATGATGGCTTCAAGAGTCATATGGATATTTTCAAAGAGCTGGGAGTAATGGAAATACTTCTCCTGATTGTCCAAATGATAGAGTCTCAAAGGGAATCTTACCCTCTTTGGATATGAGATTGTGAGTAGCTAGAAGAGGTGGAGACATCAAATGGAACGTATTCTTCAATGGATGAGGGTGCGATGGATGTAGAAGTTGTAGACATAAAATATCGATGGCCTCAGAGCTGATTGCCTTAAGAAGTAGAGAAACCACTGAAAGTACCTAAGTTGATGTGAGAAGCAATACTTTAGATGTCTCCCTAGTTGGTAGAACGACAGGAACTTAAATAAGGGTCTATGAAGCTTCCTTGACAATGCAAAGCTACTTGGCCTCCTTTAGGGCACTTAGATCATCTTCATTCAAATATTCAGCTAGGGTTTTGATTTCATTAAAGACTACATTATATGATTATGCCTTTTCTTTTTCCTCCTTCATAATTTTGTCATGGATGTCCATGAAGAGTTGAGGATAGGTGTCATCCAACCACTTTAAGCCTTTGATTTTGAACATATTTATATGTAATTTAAAGATGCTTGGGTCGACCCTTAAAATGATAGACTCTTTTATGCTTTTGTTTCTCCTCATCCAAGACCTTGTACTTATCCTTTAATGCCTCCTTCATGGAATTTACTCCATTCTTTAGAGCATTATTATTTTTATCATCCATCACGTGTTTCCCTCTTGTGGTTATGAAGAGGTGATTTTTCTACTAGGCTTGGAATCTGTCTATTAGTGCATCAAATGTAGAACTAACATTTAGTAAATTAAACATTGGAAAAGTTATAATAAAAATAAATTCCAAAATGATCGATACCTAGATACTTGAGCTACAAAGAAGTTGGAGCAAAAGTGGAAGATTAAGAAGCAGTGGCAGCCATAGTCTCCTTGATTTTCCACTGTTGGTCATTAATAGAAGAGGTGGCTAAAGGAGCTAGTGAGGTCCTCGACTGGTAGAAGGTGACTGGAGAAGGGGAAGTTGCTTCCAGCCATTTTTGCTTGGGATAAAAGCGATGAAAGTGACATGAATAGATTCGTTGTACGAGCATGAGAGTAATCTATTAGAGATAGGGGCTAAGCTTAGAAGGAGAGCGGCCCTTATGGGAGTGAGAGCTCTTATAATGAGGAGGGGAAGATGGTCGTGTAGGATGGTAGGAGCTGGTGTCTGATCATACTCTCAATGCTCTGAAGCATGTTGGTGGTCCATGTCCTCTCTCCTGGAATGGGAGTCGCTGCAATCCCCCTAGACTGGTGCTACTCATGATACTTGTATGACTTGGAGAAGGTGTATCCCCAACTGTCATTTGGTCAAGATCACCAAAAAGTTGTATTTCCCATGGCATCCAAAATAGTGAATAAACAGAAGTTACAAGTAGAAACAAGAAATAGAAAGCAAGTGAAACGTAGATAAAAGTGGTCTTAAGCGGTGTAGGTGTAATGCAATACTACCTAGCCTACATCACAAGCCCAGTCAGAAAAGACAATGGGGTAGTTACACACTCGAAAGGAAGGAGTGTGGCGCCGCCTATCCCTTGCATCATATCATTGACCTTAGGGTCATCAAAATTGTGATTTGGAGACCTTTGGGCCCCAAGATGGGAAGGTAGGCAAACAACTTCATTGATTGTTGAGTTGGGTTTGCTTCCTTGGTCCAATAGAGAGTTAGACCTAGAGATGCCTTGGGAAACCTTGTTCTTAGACATTTGAACGAAGAAGCGGGAATAGAAATGCCCTCCCTTTCGGCATTCTCCCCGTTGGATTCAATATCGAATTATTCTTCTTCTTCTCCACCCTCCTCTTCTTTACTTTCATCTTTATAATTTCCTTCTTCTTATCCATCTCAAACTCTATTTGATGACCATATCTTCTTCTTTATCATAATAAATTGCTTGACGGTGAATTGGAGCTTGATTAGGACCTACCGCAAGATTGTATGTGCATGTGCCCTAGATTGTTGAGCCCCAAGAGCAGCAGATTCGTAGAAGACTCAGTGGCCGTTGTATAGAAGATGAAAGTGATAGAAGCATAAGTCAGTGGGCAAATGAGTTATGCTATGTCCACTTCTAAACGGCTTGAATTGTAGCGACCAAGTGCGTCGGGTCATTGCGATCTATTCTTGAAGGGATAACTACAATGAAACAATGTTAGGTTATGCTATTTGAATGAAGTGAATCAAAATAAGGCAAAAACTAGAATCAAGAAAGTGAGTTGCATCCAAACAACAATTTCTTAAAAAAGCGGATAGGGCATTTGATGAAAAAGTATTCTTTTTTGAAGTGACTGTGCTTATTATGTAGATCGATCAACACATTGTAGTCACAGTTAGCTTTAAAAAGGTTAATGAAGGATTCGAAGAATGGTGCATAAAGTTATAAAGGTATTTGATATCGACCAACACTTGTCTCCTACATAGATGGCGAACAAAGATCATATAGAGGCTTAAGAGGACTGCATAAGAGTTAGGATGTAGCTGTGATAGAGGGATCCTTAGCGATTTTATAATATGGCGAAGGAATGGATTAAATTGTGGTACCGTGCACAAAAGACACATGTACCGATTACGGGTGGTGTACCGATTGGAGAATTATAGGATCTCATGTGTGGCAATGGGAGCCTAACTTCATCAAAAGGAATGTCATGTCTATCGTACATGCGTTGGAGCTAGGTAGAGAAAATACGAGAAGTAGGGGAATTAGGAGGATTGTCCAAAATTGTACCCCCTTCTATGTGAGCATCAAGAGGATTCTCGTTCCATGGCTCCTCAATGGTCATTACTAGAGCTACATAAGCTGGAGTTTGATGAGTACGGAAAAGAAGGAAAGAACTGGCAGTTGGGCCAAAAGTCGTCGCAGGCGATGTAGTAGCAAATGCAACCACTTCAACTGTGCAAGAATAGAGTGTATCTAAATTCCATAACTTAACTGGAAATCCTAAATGACGAGCATGGTCGGGTGTCCTTTATTTAAATTTCTATATTAGTGTATACTTGTGATTAGCCTAATGTGGATGACGTATGGTACCCAAATAGCGTTGGCATTTGTCAACCCATCTAATTTTATACATCGACTGAGGCCGGTTTTTGACTTCTACACAGTTTATATATCCCATATCTTATGCATGGTCTATCGAAGTACTCCATGTAGAAAACCCACTCAAGCTGGCAAACAAGTTTTGGCATACGATGTAAGTGTGCATTGAATATTACCTAGTAATGTAGGAATTATGTTAATAGCACCAGATGGATCTCAATGCGAACTGGAACTCGAACTCTTGATTGGGGAATCCTAGAGAAACAATGCAATCTTCATGGAATAAATGATTATTAACCCAAAAAATTAAGCATTGATGGGACTCATGTCCCAAGATGTGTTTATGCTCAAATTTGTTAAAGGATGAAGAGAAACCCATGAAAATTTGCTTAGAATCAACCAACTCGTGTCAAATCACATCCCACACCAAACCACAATCTTCTCATCGTCCAAAGCCACTTTTGGAAATTCTGAATTGCCTTGACTCTGCCCTGTACCAAGTACAATTGATTTATGGTGACTGATTGAATGGATCGATGGTAATCCAAAAATAGGTGTGATCGATGGTGAAACTGAAGGCATAGCAACAACGACTTTGTAGGTTGCAGTACAACAGTGACGTGGGAAAGATAAGGCATCGAGGTGAAATCCCTCCTTGGAACGTGTAAGATAGAGGATCTAAAGTCTCAAAGCTTGGAATTGGAAATCAGTTAAATCCCCTCAGTCGATTGAAGCTAGTGGAAGGCTCAGGTGCAAAGTATATAGTATAGAAGAAACAAGCTCTAATTGTTTACTTTTTTATCAAGACAAGAGCATGGATTAGTACAGATTTATTCATGGATTGGTGCCAATCTATCAATTAATTTTTAAGAGAAAATGGAAAATGATGGTAGAAAAGGATACTAACTAACTATGTATCATCGCAACTCCTATAAAATTCCCAGTGATGAGAAGAATGAACGAAGTTTCTAGATGGAAAACTACATCATTTATATCTGCCAAAAAGAGGAGAATCGATAAATGTTTGCAAACAAAGTGTTTGAATTCCCAATGTAGTGTTGATAACGGCGGAATTTTCTATTGGTCATTAAAAATATAATCGTTAAAATACCACAAGCGCACAGCATACAATTGTAGTACGGATGCGAGTATGGGTCGATCCATAGGGAAATAAATTAATTTCAAAATTACTCAATCAAATTAGCCCAAAGAGTTTTAAATTGTTTTAAGATAAAAAAAATGTAAAACTTAACTAAAACAAATGGAATAAAAATATGAGTTTAAGAGACAATTTAGAGGCAAATCCACTCTCATACTCTCACGTAAATCAATACAAAATCAGTCTATGATCTCTCAATGGCGCCAAAACTTGTTGATAACGGCGAAATGTCTATCGGTTAGAAAATCATCATTAAAAATACAATCGTTAAAATACCGCAAGCGCACGGCATACGACTGTAGTACGTATGCGAGTACCGGTTGATCCATAGGGAAATGAATTAATTTCAAAATTACTCAATCAAATTAGCCCAAAGAGTTTGAAATTGTTTTAAGCTAAAAAACTATAAAAACTAACTAAAACAAAAGTGAATAAAAATATGAGCTTAGGAGATAATTTAGAGGCAAATTCACTCTCATACTCTCACTTAAATCAACACAAAATCAATCTATGATCTCTCATTTTAATCTAAGTAGAATTAGTGATGTGTTTATCATAAGTATGGTATATTTCTGTTATTAATTAACACAACTTAAACCATCAAACTTTAATACAACACTAAAACCACTTTGTTAAATGTCATGAAAATGAATATGAAACTAAAACAAAATCTATTTTAAGCATGATCCATTTACTATTTTTGATTAGTAACATAGATCATCAAATTTTGATTCTATTTTAATTCCATGATCAAAATTACTTAGTTAGATGTTAATGTAAATTGTGTTTATATTTGAGTAAGAATAGCATATTTGTGATAAACAACATAGGCTATCAAATTCACTAATAAACTTACATCAACATCTAACTATCCATGAAGCATAAAAAGAGATCATAAGTTAGCAAATATGTTGAATCTATATGATTTAAGAGAGCCTCATTACCCCTAAATTGAAGGGGTTTGGCCTCTCATTTTTGTTATCATTTCAACCATGTAGATTGCAACGTAGAACAAAAAAGAAAAGTGCAAGCTAATTAAAATAAAACGAACTAACTACTTGCATAAAAATGTGCATGTGCTTTTAATCTCCATTAACATGTGCATTAGCTCTTAATTGTGGTAGTGTAGCCTCGAAGTTATCATTGGCATGAAATTAATCTTCCATTAAATGTGCATGTGCTTTTAATCTCCACTAACATGTGCATTAGCTCTTAATTGTGGTTCATTAGTTAGGGGTAGGTGGGGTCCTCCACGATTACATGAATTCTATTATTTCTTCATTTCTTTGGCTTCCAACTCTTGTATATGCATATTTCCATGAAGCCACTTCCAAGTTGAATCCAAATTCCTACGAAATAAATTAAAATGTGCAAGTAATTTTTTTTCAAATTAATTCACACACGAAAATTACTGTTTTGCCCCCATGTAGATGCATGAATGATGACTTGAAAGCATTTTTGAAATTTGGTTTTAAACATGTAAAAACACCCAATTATGACATTTATTTTACTAAAATAAGATTAAGTATGTGAGTAAAAATATACATTTTTACGTGCACATCATGTAGATAGGATATTCCTCGAAGATGATCGAGTAACAGAAGAGTATGTGCAGATCTGGATTCGGTAGCTTTTCTCAATTCAAAGCTTGCTTTATGTTCATAGAAGCATACTTATTAGGCTAAGTGTTATTCGGTATTTTTCCCAAGAGGCATTTCGATTGAAATCGACCACGAAGTGATGAAGGAGTAAACTCTAAACTCGAAGATGATCTATAGAGAAGAGAAAAGGAAGTAGGGTACAAAATTGGTTAAGTTCATAGATCAGTGCAATCCATTGATGGACTAGCACTGATCCATCCAAATAACCAAATTGCCCCTAGAACTCAAGTACAATTGGTCTCTAGGGAAAATAAAGAGAAACATAAATATTCGGGCAAGAGTGATGGATCAACATTGATCCTTCCTAAAGATGATTTTTGTAACAGCCCGTCTTTCATTACCCTCCAATTATAACAATACGCAGAGCTATCTACTTTAACTACACTTTTTAAACTCATGGCATAATGATTAAAATATAATAGAACATATAGAATAAATATCTGAAGTAAACTAGAAATAACCATAGGTGTTATTACATAAATCCAAATAGTACTTCAGAATTCATGGTTCTACATAATATAAGTGGCAAATAGTAAATAGAAAATAAATAAATAGTTAAGGAACTTTTGCTTCTCCATTTGCTCCATCTCGCGTCCGCTGTTCCTTTACCCATGTCAACCTAACATATATATGAAAAATGGAAATATAGAGGGGGTTAGACATAAGCCTGGTGAGTGAGAAAATACCTCTATGTAGATGACATTATCATACTAGTAAGACATTAGTGAAGGCTAATACCACCCTTATCATTTAAGCATTTCATATTTAAATGTTTTATCCTATCTTTAAAACATGTCAATTATAACCATTCGATAATATCATCATATATCCATGGTAGATATACTAAATATGTAAAACTACATTTACAATTAATATTCCTTGTCAGTTCCATTATCAAAGGCAACTTGTCGTATACTCCAGCATTGGATCATTTAGACAAGGACCTTATGTCGTATACATCTTTATATCCCTAAGGCAACGACCTTACGTCGTATATGCCACAAGATGTTAAGACAACTACCATCTATCGTATATGTCACAAAATCCATGTAATATGGCAGCAACCATATGTCGTTTACAACACGATCTATTGTTAAGGCAATGACTGTTCCGTTGCATACACTCAAAAATCAATCTTTTTATAAGGCGATTACCATCTATCGTATGTGGAATCTGGTTCATCTATAAATAAATGTTAGCCTACACATATCAATACAAGTGTTCCTAACATTATCTACTTTGGGATATCATTCCACATTTATCATATAGGCATCATACAACACTATAATGTTGTTAACTAGTCAAGACAAAGTAGCCACAATTGTTCGTATTGGCCCTAACAGGTCGAAGTCCAACCTACGTTCTATTCAACGACTTGGACACTTGGACCATAAATTTAGATGTTTGAATATTTTCAGACATCTCAATCTATAGTTCAGATGCTTATTGTCTAAAGGAAATATCCCTTATAGGCATTCGGACGTCTAACATTGAATTTTGACACATGAACCTTTGTTCAAACGTCTTAGTACAAATTTAAGATGCTTGAACTATTGGCACTGGCCCATTTAATAGTGCTAAAATAGGTAAATCTCATATCCATCAATATTGATCGATACGAAAGGTCTGTATGGAAGCGGGTCTGATGGATACAAAGGCAAGTGTTTCTAGGGCGCTCAATGATGGATACGAACAAGGCGACATGAAGCATTTCGTACTGATCTATAAGTGATCGATACGAAGGGATGAAGCTTGGATCAATACGAAGAGTATGGATATGAACATGACTTAGATCGATACAAATAGCATGGATATTGGTCGATACGAAGGCAATGGATATGAATGGATGGAGCCAAAATGATGTATACGCACTATTTCATGGATACGAAGCTGCCAGCATACATTAAAAAACACAAACTTGGATCAATCATAACTCTCAAACCATGGATCCAAATGTTATGAAATTTTCACAAAAGCTTCCTTATGCACTCAAGAATCTTCATGATCGATCTCAGCTTGGTTGGACCATTTTTGGATCGATACGAATTGTACTTGGATCGATCGGGATCGATCCCAAACAACCCCGGATCGATCTGGTGGGCCCACCTGTGCATGAGAAGAGGTATTCCAGGTTTTGGGGCGGATATTTTCAGATCTACACCTATAAATAGCAGATCTATGGAAACTTAAAAGGGACCTTCTTCTGCTCTTTACGTCGAAACTCTACTATTTTGTTCATTGATGTTTAAAGGCTTGTAATTATAATCTCAATACAAAAGGAACAAAAGGATTGATTCAAAGTGGACGTAGGCTGGAGATAGCCGAACCACTATAAATCTTGTGTTCTTTCCTGCTTTCTTACATTTTAATTTTTGCTATTTCTTCATTTTTGTTTTCTACTTAATCGAGATCTGAGATCTGTGTTTGGATATTGAGGATCTGTGTATATACACTGGTGCTTTCATTACTTCTAGGGTTTGTGACCAATTTTGGTACAAACACTTTGGTGCTTCCACTGAGAGGGACTAGCACCCGCTATACCAGATTTGGTGTTCAGATTTGAAAAGCTAAAGGATCAGATCTAAAAGGAACCATGACAAAGCAATCAACAAGGAATCAAAGAGCGGAAAGGAGTCAGCACGAAGGGAGTCAGGAGGCTTCCTCAAGAGCAAATCAGGCCTCAGTTTTCATCACCAGAGATGAGATGGAGATGATGATGGGAGCTATGCATGAAGAATTGTTGAAAAGGTGGGAGGAGATGATGCAGAACCTTCTCAGACAGTTTGGACAGGTAGGAATAGCAGGAGCTGCTGGAGTTCAAATCCATGGAGCTGGACCAGAAGGACCCAACAGGCAATTGGATGGAGCAGCTCAATAGGGCGCAACCCCCAATCAGCACACAACTATTAATCTGGATAGATCCAGGCTTGGGGGCACACCACCTGGCAACGATGGACCAATTCATGGAGGGATTCCAAGTGACACTGCAACATGGAGCTGATAGGAATGCAGGAGTGTGTGATGAAGAGTACATACCAGAATTCCCTTGAGGACTCGGGGGGTAACCCTTGGTGGACAACACAGGACTAGCTAAGATCATCAGGCAAACTATGTGCGGAGGTTTAGTAAACAGAGATCTGGAAGGAGTAAACAGGAGTCCGTTTACCCGTGATATCAGAATGGATAGGAACCCACCGGAGTTCAAGCTACCTACTCTGGAGGTATACAATGGCAAGACCGATCCGACCGATCATCTGATGAGATACACAAGACACATGGAAGTGCTGGGGGCATCGGAGGAAGTTATGGCCTAGTGTTTCCCTTTGTACTTGATGGATATAGCTGCTATGTGGTTCAGGCAGTTGGAAGATGGATCTATCAGGACATGGACGGAATTGGAGGATAGGTGTTTAAAGCTGTTTCGGGTTTATATCAAAAGGCTGAAGAATGTGATGACACTAACTTCGGTGAAGCAGAGGACAAGAGAATCGCTCAGGGCTTTCTTAACTCGGTTCAATGCAGCGGTTGCTTCGATGGATCAGCCGGATCCATCGATGGTTTTAATGGCGGTAGTGTCAGGAGTCAGGGATAACTCGGATTTCAAGGTATCGTTGATACAAGATCCACCAATGGATCTCGGGGAGTTCTTTCATGAGGTCGAAAGATTTCTTCGATGGGAGGATGCATGTTCAAATATGAAGTTAAAGGAAGTAAATGCGGTTGAGGATGGAGAACCATCCGATGGAAGCTTGGGTAAGGATAAGGATAAAGGAAAAAGGAAATTGGATAACAACTCTGGTAGGGCAAGGAAACGCTGGGGAGAACCAAAATTCTCCACTTACATAAAGGAATGAATGAAACATTGGAATGGATATACCTGGAAACTCAGGATCGCCTTCCTTATCGAAGGCCGACAAAGAGGGAAACCTTGGAACACGAGAGTGCATCGGGAAGGCATAGTCTCTTTCATGACATGGACGAGCATGATACCAATAGCTGCAGGCATCTAAAGGATATAATCGAGGAGAATATAAGGAATGGTCAGCTGCGGCAATATGTCGGGGCTCGGAATGCGGTGGTGAAACAGAAGCAGCCACCGTCTACCTCAAATGACGATGGCGCGAGGCCCAGGAATGATAGTCGATTGGTTATCAACTGACAAGGATGATATGGAATAAGTAGCAAACTTTGGGCAAATGGCTAAGTCACTTACTCATGCAGGGATGGAGATAGCCCCTAGGCATGCTATGAGATGATGATAAATAGCGATGCTCTAGTTTGTGAAATCTGCTTTTTCTTTTTTTGGTTTGGACATTTGCTTTTTTCTGGTTTGGTTTGAACTCTTGGTTTTGTTTGTTTTCTGGCTTGGACTTTGGTCTGGATGCTTGTTTTCTGGTTTGGATACTGGTTTGGATTTCTGGTATGGTTTTTTGGTTTCCTAATTTAATCTAGATTTTGGATTTTGACTGGATTTTTATTTGGTTTTTGGTAAACAGTCGTCGGGTATAGATTATGCCTAGCAAGGGGTAAGTCGCTTCATCCGAACGTGGCGAGATGGCTTATTCAGGCCATCGAGTATGGACTATGTTCGGTAAGGGTCTGGAGCAACCAGGATTCGACTTAGAACTTAAGCCATAGCATTACTTAGCGTTCAGGGACACTGAACCAGGAACACCAGGGCATTACTTAACACAGGTCGTCGAGTGCGAGTTGCGCTTGGCAAGAACCCGGAGAGGTTATGGATTCGGATATTGGCTATAAACAGCTAAGGATTTGGCTAAGGACCCGAAGCTCTCCTGGATTTGGATATCAGCCAGGAGAGGTCATGGATTTGGTTATTGGTCACTAGATATGGATGGATTAGAACTCGGTTGTTGGGTTCAGATGGGTATGGAATTGGCTAAGGATTTGGTTGCCGGATTCGGAATCGGATATCGACTCGGAGCATTCGCAGATTTGGATAAGGATATGGAACTCGGATAGAATGGCTATGGATGGACTATGGACTTCGGATGTTGGATTTAAAGCTATTCAAAACATGCCTTCCTACCGCAAGGCATGTTTTGGGGGGAAAATGCTACCCCGCCTTTTGGTCAAGGCCGGGATACCAACAAATTGGTTGGAAAGGATGGATATCATGATTGAAGATCGATTGGAAACAAGACTATGATCGATACCGTCAAAATTGGACCGAGCTCCAATCAAGGTGGGATCGATTGGGAATGATGAACAAGGCTGGAAGAGGCTACGTTTCAAATTTCAGGTCAATCAGAGTTCGTATGCTCGAGATATGGATGGATCAATATTGGTAAGAAATAGTTCTAGGATCGATACCTTCGTATCGATCATAGTGGTAATTAGTTTGGATCGATCGGACCGATGGATCTCATATCCATCAATATTGATTGATACGAAAGGTCTGCATGGAAGCGGGTCTGATGGATACGAAACAAGTGTTTCTAGGGTGCTCAATGATGGATACGAACAAGGCGACATGAATCATTTCGTACCGATCTATAAGTGACCGATACGAAGGGATGAAGCTTGGATCGATACGAAGAGTATGGATATGAACATGACTTAGATCGATACGAATAGCATGGATATTGGTCGATACGAAGGCAATGGATACGAATGGATGGAGCCAAAATGATGGATACGCACTGTTTCATGGATACAAAGCTGCCAGCATACATTGAAAAACACAAACTTGGATCGATCATAACTCTCAAACCATGGATCCAAATGTTATGAAATTTTCACAGAAGCTTCCTTATGCACTCAAGAATGTTCATAATCGATCTCAGCTTGATTGGACCATTTTTGGATCGATATGAATTGTACTTGGATCGATCGGGATCGATCCCAAACAACCTCGGATCGATCTGGTGGACCCACCTGCGCATGATAAGAGGTATTCCATGTTTTGGGGCGGATATTTTCAAGTCTATACCTATAAATTGAATATTTATGGCAACTAAAAAGGGATCTTCTTCTGCTCTTTATGTCGAAACTCTGCTATTTTGTTCATTGATGTTTAAAGGCTTGTAATTGTAATCTCAATACAAAAGGAATAAAAGGATTGATTCAAAGTGGATGTAGGCCGGAGATAGCCGAACCACTATAAATCTTGTGTTCTTTCTTGCTTTCTTACATTTTAACTTTTGCTATTTCTTCATTTTTGTTCTCTACTTAATCGAGATCTGAGATCTATGTTTGGATATTGAGTATCTGTGTATATACACTGGTGCATTCCCTACTTCTAGGGTTTGTGACCAAATTTGGCACAAACAAGTACCATGTATATATAGTTATACATACATACATATATGTAAGTGTGTGTGTTAATATATATGTATGTATGTATGCACGTATATATGCATGCATGTATATGTATATATGTATAACATATATATATATATTGCCGTATAAATTAAAGTTGAAAATGATTATTCGAGAATAATAATAAAATAAGTTCCAAATTTATTGCCATGACTGTCAAAACAAGAAAAAATAATTTAGACAAAATGGAAAGTCCTGTAATCTTCCTCTCTTAAAAAATCCTAATTAAATCGAGCTTTAAGACATAAAAGGTAATTTGTATATCACATATTTGGGCATATTTATTTTATACATATGTGTTTCATTTGGTTTTACTTACAAAACAACACACACACACACACACACACACATATATATATATGTATAGCATATTGTTAAAGGGTCTTCATTTTTGGATAAGGGAGAAACTTTTAGGGGGAATTCACGTAGGAAAAAAACCGCTATGGGGACTCCACTCGAATAAAATGGTTTACAATTTTGGCCCATGTGCAAAGCAAAATTTGTTAATAACCCATCGAAACTACAAGAAAAAATCGATAGTGGTTCATTGAAAAAAAAATTCAGTAGGGTCTTTTGAAAAAATATGAAAAATGGTAATTATTGTCAAAAAATTAAGGGTAGTTACAAACTTTTTTACTAGAGTGGGGAAACAAATTTTGTACACTCGCTAGCAATTTTTTTATAAATGAAAAAATGATATCCCCTTCCTTTATCTAAATTTAGTGTCCCTTTAACTATGCCCATTACACACACACACATATCCTTGTGTGTGTGTGGAAAATATGCATATGGCCATACAATTGTGAATTAATTTTTTATAATTAATGATCCGAAATAATTAATAAAATAAATTTTGGATTTAGCTATTTGACGAAGTAAGCACCAAAATATCATGATTTAAAATCAAAACGTCAATTATATATATATATATAAGTATACATGTTTGATTATAGCCAAAATAAATGATTATATATATATATATATTTATATATACATAATACTATACAAAAATACATTATATATATATATATGGCCAAAATAAGTAGATCGGATCTGGAAAAAAAAATTCTTTTTTTCTCTTTTTTTTTCTTCTCATGGCCAAACCAAAGAAACCCCTTACTCAATCCATGATGGAGGTCAATTGTTGACCAAAGCAGGCTCTACTTGTAACGCTGCTACAATTTCTAAGATAGGTCAACCTTTTTCGTCTCCTAATGCTTTCCTTCCTTTTGAAATTGCTTCCTCGGTGTAATGCTGCTCTGCTTCCATGCTTCCTGAATGGCAATCCTTCTGATATGTCGTCCGATCTGTTGACAAATCCCCTCATGGCTTTGGTTTCAGAAATTGAAACTTCTATGTATGTTATTGCTCCGCTGTTAGGTAGTGGATCCATTGAAGGTGAGCACCTGTTAACCCTATTTTTAGCTAATGCTATTGCAAACCATGAATCTTGTTAGGTTGAGAGCTGGGTTTGAAATGAGTGTTTCTGATGAAAGCGCTAATAAGCTAGGTGTTGTTGTTCCTCCGTATTTGGTGGAACGCAAACTGCATGTGAGAATGCCCAAAGCAATCCCGAGAAAACTGCAAATTCGGAAGTTATGATATCATCTGCTCCTTCCACTCCTTTAAGAAATCTTTCCCAATCAGGCCAACAAGCCAATGATGCTATTAAAATCTCTTCTAATTCTCCTCCAATTACATTTAGTAAGTGGTCGTCCTTGTTTAAATCATTGTCATGAAATGCGGGCAATTACGTTCCCTATTCTTTTGATATTGTTGAGGTTCATAGAGTTATGATTCCTCCTGCTAAGGTCATTCAGGTAGGTGTGGAATATTGGTCGAACTATTTGGTTGGTTCTTTATTCCAACCCTACTTACCATGTTGTTCGTGATCATTGTAAGAATCGTTGGAAGCTAAAGGGTGATTTACAAGTTCATTATGATAACCCTATGTTCTATTTCAAGTTCTCTAAGCTTGAGGGAAGACAATCTGTGCTTGAGGCAGAGCCTTCTTTTATAGAAGGAAAGCCCTTTATTACTACTACTTGGAGTATGATGGGTCGTAGTGCAAGGGAACAAGTTTTATATATTCCAATCTAAGCCCACTTTTCTCATACCCCCCTTTTGTTCTGCAACTGATGATTGGACTAGACTGGCAAGCTAGCCTAGTAGGCAAACTAAAGTGTTTTGATGCGAATACGGTAGCCAGGAGTAGGCTTGTTTATGCTAAGGCTTCGATTCTAATTACACCGGATAAGCCTCTTCCTTCCATGCTTATAGTTTTCCCTGCTGAAGGGCATGTTGAAATTGTTGATGTTCATTATAGTTGGAAGTTGGATATTTGTGTGACTTGTCACTCTTTTGGTCATTTGGCTGTCACTTGTAAGCATTGTGCTCCTCCTAGCTCTTCTTTAGTGGTTGATGCACCTTTACCTTTTACAACTAAGATCCCACTTCCATGCCCTTTGACTAGTAAGTGGGTTTCGAAGACTTGCCTTGTTGTAGTGGATGTCCCAAATAATTCCTCGGTTATTTCTCCTTTGATTTCTTCTTTGGATAATCCTGATGTAGCCCTATCTGTTCATGCCATGTCGCACGTTTCCACTATTGGTCCCACCTTAACGGATTCTTTTATGGTTCCTTCTTCCGATGACATTTACTGGAGTGCAAGTGAGTAATCTTGGGTGCATGACCCATCAAAAATGAGATATGAGCCAGCTTTGGGTATGTTTATTAAGTGTGTGGGAACTATCGTTGAAGAGCGGTGTCTTTCCTAATAGGTGGTAGATGATGTTTTATCGTTTTGTGTTTAAGGTGTTCTAAGTGATAATAGTAATCAATTTTAGCTGATGACTCCTGGGCAGTGCATTTAAAGCGCTCAGTGGTTGTATAGCGGTGGAGATGCAAAATGTTACAGTAGGGATAAAGTGAGGATATAGTGGAAAATAACGAAGGTGCAAAAAGCTTCATTAGATATAAAACCAAATATTTAAAGTTAAATTATTCTAATTCTCACATCAATTTATGAAGGAATAAGAAAATATTGTCTAATTTTATATAACAAAACTAAAGAATATCATGTTTATGCTGACTACATTTGGTGAGTACAATAGATTTCTAACTTATATTGAGCGCTTATGCCTTAATATTGGGTCTTTAACCTAACTTTGTTGATTTGGTTTCAAAGAGAACTACTCAAATCAATCTTTATATATTAATATTGCTGAAGCGGATATTAAAAAGCCTTGATTTAATAATGAACAAAGAAAAAAAAGCCTTCAAACAATAACAAATCTTCTTACCTGCAATCCCCAATCTCTCTATCTCCAGTTGAATCAGATAATGATTCAAATTCCCTCATATATTAAATTCCATAAAATACACCATCTTTCAATGCTAGAAGAATGAGAAGCCTAAACCAAAAAACCCAACAAAGTTAATCAATGATGAACAACATAATAGCTTGGAATATTAGAGGAGCTCATCAACATTCAAAACTTGACCAGATCAAATCATTAATTCGAAACCACAATCTCTCTCTTATTTCAATTTTTGAAACAAAGCTTGATACATCTTTATCACAAAGAGCTGCCATCTACATAAATAAAAACTAGACCTATATATCTAATCTAGCTCAAGCACCATATGGCAGACTCCTTTTCTTATATGATCCATCTATTTATAGGCTGTCCCCAATCTTAATGGACCCTCAATTCATACATACACATGCTCTTCACCTCCCTTCTAATACTTCAATTCATCTATGCCTCAAATTCTCCTCAAATCAGAAATAGAATGCATGAGTGCATTCCTCACTTTAGACCATCAACACATCATTGGATAATTGTTGGTGATTTTAACTGTTGTTTCCTTTCTTCACATTGATCTGGTGGAAGACCTCTTACCCTGTCCGAGCTTACTCCTTTAAATAATACCATGCAAGATGCTTCTCTAATTGAAATCCCTTTCTCTGGATCTGAATTTACATGGACAAATAAAAGCAACCATAATTAACCTACTCTATCCAAAATTGACCATGGCTTTATGAACATCTCTTCCCTCCTTCTATGGCCTTCTATCAATATTCAAATCCCAATGCCTCTACTTTCTAACCACTGCCTATTAATCCTCAACTTTGGTTCTGTTGCCATTCTCAAACAGGTAAATTTCAAATTTTATGATGGATGGACTAATAATGATAATTTGAAGCAGGTAGTTATTGAAGCTTGGAGAATACATACATATGGGAACCCTATGCATCCTTTGCAAAAAAAACTAAAGAACACAAAAGAAGCAATCAAAATATGGGCCAGGAAAATATATGGACAAGGAAATAAATTATCAACAAATACAGCTGCGCAACTTGAACAGGTACAACACATGATTCTAAACTCAAATTCTAACTGAGTCTTAATTTAGAAAGAAAGAGACTGTTCTGTGCTGCTAGAGAAGGCTTACACTTCGAAGCTAATGTGGCAAAGCAAAAGAACAAGCAACAATGGTCTACATATGGTAATAGGAACTCTAAACATTTCCATGCTTCATTGAAGATCAGACAAGTTAAGTCAGTGATTCATCGGATTGATGATATGCAAGGTATATTACATACTACCCCTTATCAAATTGATTTAGCTTTCCTAGACTACTACACAAACTTACTATGAGGTCCTCAATCTGCCTCTGACAACTCAATCTTGAACAATCTCCCTATCCCTCAGCTAACTTCTGATATGCAAAGCTCTCTGATAAGCCCAAAAATTGATGAGGAAATAAAACAAACAATTTTCACAATGAGAAAAGCAGCTTCCCCTGGCCTTGATGGATTCACTGTTTCATTCTTCATACACTATTGGGGCATCATTTCTGCTGATGTATACAAAGCTATTCACAACTTTTTCAATAAAAGTGTGTTACATTCCACTATCAACTCTACAAATCTCATTCTTGTCCCCAAAAATCCATCTCCTACCGATGTCTCCCAATATAGACCAATTGCTTGTTGCAATGTAATATACAAGTGCATTTCTCGTATTCTAGCTTCTCGCCTCAAAAATGTGCTTCAACATTTAATATCTCTTAATCAAGCAGCTTTCCTCCCCAACAGAAGTATCCTTAATAATGTCCTTCTATCTCATGAATTATTGAATGGCTACTCGTCTACATATAAATCCCCTAGAGCCATGTTGAAAATTGATATAAGGAAAGCCTTTGACTCTGTACACTGGTCTGCAATATTGGCTATTCTTGATAAGATGACAATTCCACCAGCTTTCAGTAAATGGCTGTACACATGCATCTCGACAGTTAGATATTCGCTAGTATTCAATGCACACACTATTGGGTATTTCATGGGAACCAATGGCTTGAGACAAGGAGACCCACATACCTTTTCATAATGATCATAGGGATCTTCACTTTAGCAATAAATAGGCAGGTTGCACTGAAGAATTTTGCATTGCATCCAAAGTGTAGAAACCCGGTGGTAACAACTCTAGAATTTGCTGATGATCTGATAATATTCATCAAACCTACAAAAAAGTCATTACAAACTATTATGGGTACTCGTTCCTCTTTCTACAACTTCTCTAAGTTACAAACAAACTCACTTAAATCCCATATACTTCTAGCTGGATTGACTGATCATCAAAAAACAATATGCTACAACATTGTTTCCCAGTGTGTACCACTATATGAGAAAATCATTGTGATTCCTCTTGACTCTAATATAGCTTACCTTGGGATTCCTCTGGCAACCAAAAGAATTTTTGTTTCCCAGTGTGTACCACTATATGAGAAAATCATTGTAGTCATGAATATATGGGATAATAGGTATATAGCTCAACCAAGGAGACTTGTTATCATCAATGTTGTTATTCTCTTCATGATTGTTTACCGGAGTAGAACATTCATGCTGCCTTCCAAACTATTAGCTATGATTAGATTAGCTATTATAAAATTTCTATGGTCAGGTTCAATTCACACAAGAAAATTATCTCTGATAGCATTCAAGAAGCTGGAAAAACCAAAGAGAGAAGGGGGATTGGGGATAATGAATATAAAAACTTGGAATGTAGCGGCCTTGTCTAAACAATTCCATAATCTCATAACCAAAACTGATTCACTTTGGGTTCGGTGGTCAATTGCAAACAACTTGAAAGGCATGAGATTTGGATAGCAGAAAGTAAACAATCTCACAGCTGGGTATGGAACCATGATAAAAGTACGTGATATATTGTTGCCACATGCTAAACTTCATCTTGCCCCTAACAGTACTTCCAAATTCTGGACCACTCCCTGGATCAATCATGGCTTGATACTACAGAAAAGCCTCTCTCATGATAGCATGATACAGACTGGGATCTCCTTCAATGTAAAAGCCATTAGCCATATAGTCAATGGTAGAATCATTTTGAATCACACTAGTAATTCTACTGTAAATGCAATCTGGGATAAATACAATTGTCTGCCCTACTGCTACTTTCAAACAAATGAATATAAATGGTTTGAAAATCACAAAGATCACTCAACAAAAACAGTATATAATGCTCTAGCTGGAGAGATGAACAACAGCTCCTTTCCATGGCATACTCATATATGGAACAAGTACGCAGATGAGTGTTATAATTTTATGCTGTGGAAAGTATTTAGAAATGCCTTGCATACTTTAAGAAATCTTTCTCATAGAGGTCTCAATGTCAATACCACCTGCAAATTTTGTTTCTCTGCAGAAGAAGATGTTCACCACTTATTTTTCAGATGCTCTTTTACTAACTATATATGGAACAAAATCAAACGCAGAGGTGGATATGACACGGATAGCAGGGATAGTAGACTTGAATGGATCAGAATTTACAAAGCGACAAGGTGGAAACAATAGTCGTCTTATGAACTGCTCATTATGATCAAAATCATGGTTACTATGGTATGGGAGGAGAGGAACATAATAATATTCAACCAGAAAAGAAAGAATAGGATGCAGCTCTATTATGAATTATGCAGGAAAATTCATAATATGATTAATTTATCTGCTTATCCATTTGATCATGCTATGATGGTCAAGTGATCTTAAGTGTTTTCTGCCTCTTTTTAATTTGTTTTATTTCTGCCTATCTATATGTTTAATGTTTTCTTCTACCTTCCTCCCTTGTATGCTCTCTCTATTTATATTGTAAGGTACTCTTTTCGATATAAATATATGGTAGGGGCCATTTAACCTCGCTGGCTTTGCCAAAAAAAGCCTTGATTTAGCGGCTATAGTAGAATGTAAGAGGGCTTAAAGCGGATCTACAGTTCAATAGCACTAAATTGAATTAGTATAGCAGTCGAAGAGTGATATATGCTATAGTGGGGATTTTGTGGGGCATTAGCGGGGCTTTAATTGCACAGCCTGGGACATAAATACTTTTGTGGTAGTGATTCATTGGACTTTGTTCCTTCATTGATCTTCCTTTTTTTGTGTTTTTCATGTCATTGGCCCTGATTCTTTCGGAGGGTAGAAGTGATGCCTCCTCGAAGGATGACTATATTTTATTTTCTTAGTAGCTTAGGTATTTTTGCCTAACACATGTGCTTGTTTATTACTTAACTATTCTGGTGTATTTTCCGAACACATGCTTTAAAGATTCATTTATATAAGTGGACAACATATTATAAAGCTGGCTAGCCTTGCTAAAAAATAGATCGATTTTTTTAAATTCTATTCACAAACAACATTTGTAACAAACTAATTTTTGACAATATGTTGCAGAAATTTATGTGTGTTGCATACATCAATTAGGGCCAGGTGTGATAATATAAGAATTTGTCTTTGCAGATCTAACGCTTCGTGAAACCTTGATTCGTGAACTGACTCCTAGTTTGCTTAAATCACTACTCAATCTTGCTAGAATCGAGTGAACCACCTTAATTAAATTTCTTTTGGTGGTGTTTGGGGCAAAAATAAGTTGGGCAATGATGGGAATGAGGAGGATAGAGACGACCATGAAGAGAGAACGAAGGGGTAATTTTTAAAAATTGAATTAACGAGGAAGGTTTTGTATTTATAGAGAGGAGGAAACCTTTTGCCATTCCTCTCTTTAAAAAACTTCCTCTTTAATTGCTAGTTAAATCTGGATCAAATATCTAGACTATTTTCTACCCCATTATGGCCGACCATACATGGCATCCAATATGGAAAAAAATATCCCGAAGCCCGTCAAGTAATTGAATATATTTATAGTATGTTTAAATATATAATGATCTCACGTTCTTGTTTGTTAGTTAGCTATTCTGGTGCATGTGTGGAACACCTGCTTTATACATTCGTTTATATAAGTAGACGACCCACTATAAATCTGGCTAGCCTTGCTAAAAAGTAGATCGATATTTTTTTGAATTCTGTTCACAAACAACTTTTATAACAAACTATTTTTAACCATATATGGTGGAAATTTAAAAGTATATTACATATATCAATTAGGATCAGGTATGATAACATATGAATTTACCTTTGCAGATCTAGCGCTTCGTGAATCCTTGATTCATGAATTGACTCCTAGTCTCCTTAAATCACTACTCAATCTTGCTAGAATCGAATGAACCGCTTTAATTTAAAAAAATCGGTGTTGTTTGGGGCAAAAATAAGTTCGGCCATGATGGGAATGAGGAGGATAGAGGCGGCCATGAATAGAGAAAGAAGGAGAAATTTTAAAATTTGAATTAACGAGGAAGGTTTTGTGTTTATAAAGAGAAGGAAACCTTTTTCCATTCCTCTCTTTTAAAAACTTCCTCTTTAATTCCTAGTTAAATCTAGATCAAATATCTAGACTAATTTCTACCCCTTTATGGCCGACCATACATAACATCCTATATGGACAAAAACATCATGAAGCCTGTCAAGTAATTAAATATATTTATAGCCTGTTTAAATATATAACAATGTTAGATGTGTGTGCGTATAATTTTTATACATACATCCAAATAATTACTAATAGCATCTAGAATATTTCTAGGAGCTACCTCACTAACCAATAACACCCCAAACATCAGATATAATAATAAATAATATTTCTCAAATGTTAATCAATTCATAACACTTTATAAACCAACTAAATTGTGTAAAATTTTGGAGAATTCACAAATATGGTTGTGAGACTCAGATGTGTGATTTCGGTAAATAATTAATATTGAAAATTTTAAATATTAATGTGCTTATCTCACCTTAGCTAGCATTACGACAGTTTAGACTAATTCATCGTCTACAGATCTTTCAAGTAAAATCGTATTTTGCATTTCCCTAAACCGAACCAATAGTGATAATAATTTACACATATTCTCTTCCTCAACACTATATCTCTTTAGGATATATATATATTTATAGTATGGTATTGGTCAAAACTCCAATATTATCCATATTTAACTTAATCTGTCCATAAACAAAGTCGTTGGTTAAAAAATAACATATTATTAACTGTTCTACTTAGGTCAGAGATTTTGCCATTGAGTTGAATATAGATAACCTTGATACTAACCTGATATAACTGAGGAGATGAATTCTCTATTGGATAAGCTTCACTCCTAATACTTCATCCTAGACCCAATTATAGTCATTCAATTGACGTCATGCCACGATTTAACTATAATCAAACTTTAGTATCCACATTGAAGTTCCACGGTATTCTCAAGTCGAGGAACTGTGTAACATCGCCAAACCTAGGTTTCTTATTTGGCCTAGTTGTTATCAACCAATAGAAAACTCTTGAATGATTCATTCCATAGTTATCCCATAACAACATGTAAGCAACCCCTTACTACTCCCAGCAGCCATGAATAATACACTACATAACATTTGAGAAGCGTTATGCACTCTTGTCTTGATTGATGAATAGATATTCTTTCTCAAAACATCTTGAGTAAAAAAATGTCATTTTATATTATGATTAGTTACTCACGATTGCAACTATTTGCAACCACAATCACATAAAACACACTTTTAATTAATTACTTAATTAAGTATATCACAATATAACAAAGTATAAGTTAGAAAATAAACACCTTTATATGAATAAGTTTGATTACATAGTAAGATATATGTAATAAATTACATAATGCTCCAAGGGTATACTACTCTCTCCCACTTGCACTAAGGATCAATTATGCAATCTCCATCCAATTCATTCAATATGTTTTCTCAAAATTGATCAAGGTAGTCCCTTAGTGAACGGATTTGCTACATTGTTTTATTATCTACTATGTCAGTCAATATCTCTCCATCGTTGATAAACTACCTTTCTCATATGGAAATTTCAGGGTATGTGTCTATACATCTTGTGAGCCTTAGGTTCTTTCGTGACCTATATCATGAAATTATTTTCACAAAATTTTTTTGCAATATTTTCAATATTTAGAATCGCCCTAGATTAGTTATCATTTTTTATATATGTATACTACTTTTATTATGGTAATATTCAAGGCGATGTACTTAGACAGTTGGTTCAATCAGCTATAACCTCTCGTTTAGAATATTTCCAACTCAAAGCTCCTTAACAAAGGTTGAACATGAATTTTGGATTAACATATTATATTTAATATCAGTTACAAAGTTCAAGTCCTAATACTCTTTCATAAAGAGTTTGTTGTTTACATAAACAATCCTCTAATATTTCTTAAATTACGATTAGTGATCTTAATCCGAATTTGATACTTGCTTAGTATGATATTGTAGATAACATAACATATATGATAATACCTATTGCCGATTCATAAGGCATCCATCACATTTGCTCTATGCTAAACATTTTAATATGGTGTCTATTTATATTGTTTGGACAAACCCAACATCTTATTATACAGACTATAAAAGATGTCATTTTCAAATCCTTTATCGAGAATTAAACAACCAAAATATAACAAATTTTAACATGGGTACATCATTAATAGTTGGTACTGTGTTGTTTACTTATATTTTTTCTTATTGACACGCGCTTCCTCTGCATTTTGATTGAAAATTATAATTTAATTTACCTGACGGAATATTTTCTTAATTCCAGTGCTTGTCGAATGATATTAACGTATCAGTTCTTAGATCTTATCCATTACTTACAAACTCATTTATTGCTCCCACTAACTTCATGACATTCTGGTTATTATGTGCAAACTTTCTATTCTAAATCGTAATTTAGAATTTTTATTTTAAAATATACATACAAAATCTCATGGTTATATCAGGACATAATTTTATGAGTAGAATCCGAATTTAACTTAAGCGTGTTGACTCACAAATCTATTATGCTAATTTAAACAATTGAAATTTCCGAGGTTATTCTCATCAATGTTGCTTACTATATTTCAACTATATTAGTCTTCCATTTGAAAAACCTGCCGATGGTTGATGGATCATATCCCTTCGGTTACAAATATTAAAATAGTATTTTGATAATGTACTTGGAATCCATTTTGGATTTAAAGAATTATGCCATATGACAGAGTCTATACTCTCATGGCTCATTGACGACTGATGAAATTATTTTTAATAACAATTCTTCTTCTCGACATTGATTTGAAACTCATAGCTTCTCTTTTAATATATGTAATTTTTTTAGTCATTCTAATGAGTTGTGTCCATTTTAGGCTTAGTTAATTTTATTTCATCTTATGCAATCAGTTCCCTTGTTAGAGTCTTTGATTGTATCTAAGTCCCTTATACTGCCACCAATTTCTATTGTTGGTCCATCCCAAACTCCTTTGTGGTAGTCCAAATAAGATCCCTCACGAGCGAATTACATGTAGCCTTTCAATTCACACAATATTTTATTTCTTGAGACAATAATTGTTTCTTGGTGCACCAGAATAAGCATTCAAAGAACATTTCATGAAATACCTTTATACTTACGTAAAACTGAATTAGTTTTCAGTTTATGAAACTTATTTTCGTAACATAAATTACTCAACCACATGTCTTAAACTACTTAATATCAGATTCTTATCAATTCATATCTTATACAATATCATAAACGTGATTTGAATGAAATAATTGTACTTTCTTTCTAAGTACATATCCTTATAGAAAGAATTAAACTCGGTGTCACTCATTATTAACCATACCTTGTCCAATAAATTGCGATTACTTCTTATTAATACATCATTATGTATCATAGAGAGGAGTGACTTTGAGACTGAATCTTATTAGTTTTCGAACCTTTTTCCAATATACTCACATATTCGATCAAATCAGATTATTTTACTTCCCTTGCATGTTATGTCATTTAATTTAATTTTTTTATTTTAAACTCATCATAGATATACTACTTGTGTATCAAATTTACATATTCATGTTTGATAATTCATTAGTGAATTTAATGAAATAAATGGATATGTTTTTATATCATTGGACCTTGGACTGAATAAATCTATATGTATCAACCTAAAAAGTTCATCAACTCTTTTGTCACTCCCACTGAACAGGTGATTTGCCTTTAATTTTTTGAGATACAATTCACGAGTATCTCTTGATTCATAATCTTAGGATTAAGAAATTATTTCTCAAAAGTATGGCTTAGTCCAAAACAACTGTAGAGATTGTTATATACTCTTGTATTTTATATAGCTAATGCAATAATTTCTTTATGAAATACAAATACCGTTATTATACTGGATTTATTTTATAACGAATATTCATAATATAACTACGTCTATTTTTAGTCAAAACTGAAAAATAATTATCATTTCATAAATAATATTTTGTATATTTACGAAAGTAATTTTTTATAACTTGATGCATCTGCTAATAAGCATTATATGGTACGCTCAAATTATTTTCACCATTACAATAACAACACAAGGAGTAATACGAAGTTCCATTCAACCACTTATTATGAGTTATTTATTTCAGTTACTATAATTAGTTTATAGTCGAGTGTTTTAGATCAAATATTTTGAACCTAAAGAAATAAATCTCATACAAAACAATTTTCTATATAATTATACTTGGAATAAAAATAAGATTTCTCATTCCATGTTAAGATTCTACTAATGTTTTACAGAATTCCTGTTTTCGATGTCTCTTCATGAAATAGAGGTGATCATTCACTCTCTTTATCCCAACTTTGTCTATGTTACATCACTCCCAGACATTCGCTTTACTACACTAAATTCACTACAATTGGACATCCTTAACATTTTAAGAATATCAAATCTGTTGCAGTTAAGTAAACCGATCTAAACTAACATTTTAATGATCAAACTCCTAGGTCAGTCTTTAGTCCTTGGTCTAGTGTTTTTTACAACACAAAAAGATTCTTATTGTATTCAACTATATTAAACACATGATCTTGCACTACGGTTAGCTTGCTTATTTTGAATGAACCAATTTCATTGGGATTTCATATGTTATAAACATGACTGTTCACCATACAACTTTTGTATGTGATCTAATATAGACTGATTATCCCTATTGTTGTATTGCTTTAGAATTCAAAATTCACAAGACAATTTACAGTGTTAGGAAAATAAAAACTTAAGTGACCAACATACAAATGTATTTAGTAGTTGTATAATTCGGCCTTTGCATGGGTCTTGAAGCGATAATATGCCAAAAGATTTGTTGGTAGTATATTTTATATTTCTTTGTCAATCTTAATTCAGTTTATTATTATATTTCAAATGATAAACAATTTTATCAATTATATTCGCATGAATATATTAAAGTGAATAATTTTAATTTTGTATATCATGTGTTGTTACAATATGAGAATGGTCAAATGCAGTCATTTCATTTTTCTAATAAGGCTCCCTTTGGATTTTTATAATCCTCAAAACCCTAAGAGAATTAAAGAAACCTTTTGATCTCTCTAGTAAGTGTTAGGACTCGATTTCCATGGGGTTCTGTCCTTGAATTTGCTCAACAAATCATAGGCCTACAAGCGATGGATAACTACATATCGGTTATGTCATATTAATCCTTACCATGGTCTTTTCCCTAATCTCGACAATGACTTTGAATTTGCTCAACAAATCAAGGAAGATTATTCGCTCTGTCTAAATACATTTAAAGCTTGTTATCTCATTAAAAACATTTAAAGCCTGTTTAAATACATATCGATATCATATATGGATACATGCATATACAACTTATATATACATACAAATAATTACTAATAGCACATAGAAAATTTCTAGGTGCTACCTCACTTACTAATAACATCCCAAACATCAAATACAATAATAATTAATATTTCTAATTATTAATTTGTTTAATTAATTTATAACTCTTTATAACTGAATAAAACGTATAGTATTTTTGAGAATTCACAAATATGGTTGTGTGACTCAGAGGTATGAATTCAGTCAATGAGTAATACTGAATAATTCAAATCATAACATTCTAACAAGACCTTGGCTAGTGTTGCGGTAGTTTGGCTGAATTCAACACTTTTTAGTAAAATCATTTTTTCCACCTCCTTAAGAAGTACCAATAGTGACAATAATTTACATATGTTCTCTTTGTCAACACTTTGTAACTTTAGGTCATATGGAGTCTAGTATTGGTCAATACTCCAATATTATCCACATTCAACATGATTAATTCACAAACAAAGTCCATGTTCAATAGTAACATTTATTATTAATTATTCTACTTTGGTCGAAGATTTGACTTTGAGTTAACAATAGTAGACAATGATACTTACCTCACAAAATCAACGAAAAAATTCTTTGTTGAAAAGTGCTTCACTTCTAATGCTTCAACTCGAGCCCAACTACAGTCGCTCGATGGTCTCCATGCCATGATTTAATAATAATCAAAGTGCAGTATCCACATTGAAGTTCATGGTATTCTCAAGTTGAAAAAACTGTATAACACCGTCACACTTAGATTTCCTATTTAACCAAGTTATTGTCAACTAATAAGGAATTCTTGAACAAATCCTATAGTTATCCAATAACTACGAGTACGTAACCCCTTGGTTGATGGTTCCACCAGCAGCCAAGAGTAATACACTACCGAATATTTATAGAGTGTTACGTACTCTGGTCTCAATGAATGATTCAATATACATTCTTGAAACATCTTGACCTGGAATATTTATAACAAAATGTTATTTTATACTACAATAAATTACTCATGGTTATAATTATTTGCAACTACAATCACGAAACATTTTATTTGAAAATTTTCTTAGTTATATACTTTATGTTAATTAATTAATTATATCAAAATATAACAAAGTATATAAAAGAAAACAAACACATTTATTACGAATAAGATTGAATACATAGTTCGATATGTGTAACAAATTACATAATTGCCCCAAAACTATACCACTATCTCTCATGGTCAGCACATATGGTATTAGACATAGGGTGGGCAAACACCTATGTACTATGCCAAATCCATTAGAGATAGGGTAAGAGGAAATCCTTAGAATTGATCAAGTGATATATGAGAGAGTGTACTTGTTAAAGATTTTTCTTTCCAAAACAATATGGTTTATGTATACTAAGTCACATTGCATACATGAGTACCACATATGGTGGTTTCCTTTATAAGAGACCAATCATTCTTTGTATAGATTATAATGAATGAGCACGCATACAAGGAACATGATAAGGTACTCTTTACCTCTATTCGATACTGGAGCAAGCATCAGGGCATAAGCTAACCCCGCTATGCAAATGATGTTCACTACCATAGTGGTGAACATTAGGCAAAGCGCCCAAGAAGGAGCACTTAGTTTCTTACGCGATTTTGCTCAAGTGCAAGCATAAAGGGCTGATTTTGCCAGCTTAACAAGGACTTTGCTAGTTTAGGAGGAAAGCCATTTATGGGGATGGAATCTTCCATGGAAGTCTAAGACTGGTTAGACACTTGTGAGTGATGGGCCAGTGAATGCTATTAAAGAAGTTACACTTGAGGACCAATTTACGTAGGAGCTACATAAATCTTCCTTTGAAGAAAGGTTTATTCTAGCGACTTAAAAATCGATTCTATATAGGAAGTTGCTTGAAATAGGAGAGTATCTCTGCTTCAGAATATGTTGCTGAGTTCGACACACTTTCAAAATATGGGATATCATTTATTGACACTCCTTTGAAGAAGAATAAGAAGTTCATCATTGGCTTGATTTATCACCTAGAGAGAGGTTGGTGATCCATACTGATGATAGCTTTGAGAAGATAATAGAGAAGGCCTTAAGGCATGAGATTTTGTATCCCAAGCCGAAGACTATTGTTCTTCCAAAAGAGGAAGCTAAACCGTAAGTGGTCGCAGGTGGAAATTGGAAGCAGTCATGGAACAACAATGGAAAGAAGCAGTTTTAGGGCAAGGATGGTCAAGAGAAAGGTAAATGGGAATCAAATTTCTTCTATGATGGAGAGAAAGACCATCTTATTAAGAGTTGCAAAAGCGCAAAGAAATGCTATAATTGCAACAAGCTTGGGCATATCAAGAAGGATTGTCTTAAGCCACCAAAGGATAAGCATGCGGTGAACACTTATGCATTAAATGTTGTTTCTACTCCGTCAAGTGCTCCATCGCTAAAGGGAAAGGGAAAGGGCATCATGATTTAAGGTATGCTTTCCATTAACAACGTACCGGTTCATATTTTGTTTAATACTAAGGCATCTTATACAATTATATCCAGTGACCTGGTAGATAGACTAGGATTAAGACCTAACCTAGTAGATAGACCTTTGGTAGTGTCGAATCTCATAGGAGGTTCGACTAATTTGTGTATGGTTTGTTATGGTGTTGTTTTATCGAGTTATGGATGAATGTTTTCTAGTGATTTGTTTATGCTTGGTTTTGTCAGGTTTAGTATTATTTTGGGGATGGACTGGCTTTAGAGATACAGAGTAATGGTTGATCGTTAGAGGTTGTTGGTGAAGATAAAGACAAATGATGGACATAATCTAGAGCCAAGCTGCATGCTTGAGGATGTAGTGATGGTTAGCCTTTTGTATTTGCTCGAGATCCCACACTACAAATTATCATCAATACCTATAGTGAGAGAGTAGCCTGATATATTTGAGGAGGTTAAAAGATTACCACCATATAGAGACCGAGTTTTGTATCAATTTAGTGAAGGACTCCAAACCTATGGTATTTCCTTTGATATGGATGGCACATAAAGAGCAATGATAATTAGAGGTGCAAATGAATGATCTATTGAGGAAGGGGTTTATTCAAAGGACTTTTTTCGAGCGGAGAGTACCAGTGTATTCGCCACTAAGGCAAATGGTTTTTTATACTTTGTGTTGATTTTTGTGATGAGGATAAAGTGACGATAAAGAATAACTCTTTTCCATGTATAAATGACTTATTCGTTCAGCTTCATGGTGTAATGGTGTTATCCTAGTTGGATTTAGCGATGGATTTTCACCAACTAAGAGTAGCAAAGGATAGTGTGTCGATTACTGCATTTCGTACACCATCGGGATTTTATGAGTGATTGATTATGTCGTCTGGTCTAACCAATACACCGACGTACTTTGTTGATCTTATGAACCATGTTTTTAAAGTTTAAAGGCATGAATTTGTACTTATGTCTGCTAGCAATATTGTAACGATCCGTATTTACGTATCAGAGGATGGTAAAATATTATTTTTAAATTCATATAAGGTCATATCACTCAATAAGTTTGGGAAATGCCTATTGGTGATATTACGTATCTTTAGAATTTTTCCAAATGATTTTACCCTTAAAAATGTGTATCAACTATAACTTTTGATAGAAGCCGAATTTATGTCCATGACCACTTCCATTGGAAAGATTTGATGGTTTCCTTTTCGTAGAGTGGTCGTTATAGGAATTTGGAATTTCAGACTAGAAGATATGGCTGTTTGAAAATTATCGGTTTTTGAACCAGTTTAGTGGGTAAACAGTGAGTTTGGGTGCAAGTCCACTAACCCATTTAGGGTTTGAAGACTATTTTAGGTTGAACCATCATCTCCGAAACACTTTTACCACTTTTTAAATAGATCTAAGCCTCCATCAACCCTTTCTCTACCCAAAACATTCTCTTTTCTCCTCCAAATCAAGTCTAAATCATAGATTACGTTATCCACATAATTTTAATATCAAAAGTAATGTTATAAGTGACAACGTCACAAAGAAATCAGTGTCGCTAGATTCTAGGTCGAAGGTCAATAGTGCCGTGTGAGGTGACTAATGTGTACATACGATGCTGCTTCTTTTTGGTGTCGCCTATTATCCACAACGCACTTCAATACGCCGCAATTAAGCAGGGTCGCATTCAATCAACAAAGAAAAATTGGGAACGTCGCACTTGATCGAAGCCGCATAGGTCTCACACCGCCCATTGTCGAAGTCATACGGTGATGGATGCAATACTATTTCAATGGCACACCTATTCAGTGTTATTACTCTTTAACACCACCATTCAAAGTCAGGGTGTAAATCAATATCACCATTAAGGGTCAACGTTGCCACTAAGCAGGTGTCTCTCCTAACCAATGTCACATTTCTTCAATATATTGCACATCATGAAGCCCTTTTTCGACACCGCCTATTATCAACACTGTACTCTATTAACATCCCACGTCATCAATGCCATATCGTCTTTAATATCACCTTATGTCAATACAACATCCGAGAGATATTTGTCGCTAATCATCCATGCAACGTTGATGATGAATATCATCAATGTTCACATAAAATCTAACTAATGCTGCTGAGTAACGATGCCACCATGTTGGTGTTGTTACGTGATTGATGTCGCCTTCGATTGATGAAGCACGTTGAAGATCATCCAAAATAAAGCAAAGGAACCTAATGTCGAGGGTTTAGCATAGTGAAGATTGAGCTTGTTAGAGGTGGCACCGAACGGCTGAGCCAAACCCCACTACCCCTATAAATACGAACCTAGGGGCTTGCAAACGAGAACGATCATTTCTTTTCTCTACTCTTAAAATCAAACTCTTGTAAACCATAAATCAAATTGGGAATAAAATCTATTTGACTGTAATCATCATAATCCATATGAACAAGGACTTAGTCATATCTATTGTTTTTGGACTATGCCTTTTTAAACGTTATTGACATGGACGTGCATATACTTGAACTCTTCAAGTCTAAAGCTTGACATAATTATTTAAATGGAGCTTTGGACTATGACGAGCATATATATGCACAATTATATAGCCATTAGACTTTGAATATAAGAACAGATTACATAGTCCATTGACGAGCTTAATGGATTATTGCATAAATTTGTTACTTGTCTTCTATGCTTCTTATGAACATATGACATGACATGGGTCCTTCTTGGAACATCTTTCTTAATAGCCCATATGAACCCTTGGATATGTTAACTCCAAGCGACCTTAAAAGATCTCGAGCACAATGATCCAAGAAAACATAAGGACTTTCACATATTTTACCTCAAAGGCCTATTAACATATAAATCCATTCTTCAATGATTTCATCATGCACTAAGTCTCAAGTGATGAATTGGTCCTCGATAACACTATTAAGTTGACATTGATTGAGTCATGCTTAATCGCTTCATCGTAAATGTTCAAATTGAGGATTGAGGTGCTATACCAGTTTTTGGTCTAACATTTTTAGCACTAGAAGGAGGGCTCAAACCTCCGACTTGTGTAACTTTCTCTCCAAACTAATTGAGTAAGTTTTATTTTAGGAAAATGAGAGCAAGACGACTTAATGCTCCAAATGAAGAGGTCATATAAACAGCAACATTAGAAGAGAATGTAGTTCCCACTTTCAACTTGGGAAATACAGTGCTTGGATAGCCGTTAGAACCGGCACAACCTACCAACAGCGAATTCAAGATTAAAAGCCTAAAACAACAAGTGTTAATGATGAAGGAACTTTTGGAAGGAATACATGCGCAAAAATCCTCTAAAACCACCAAGCTTATAGGAGAAAATGAAGCAGAGTCTCCAAGAAGATATTTGGATGCCTCTTTACTTAAAAACAAAAGCAAAGGCAAACTTGTCCTAACTCCACAAAAGAGAAGAAATGACCAGCAGGCTAAAGCAAACTAGTAGAGAAGGTTGGAAGAAAAATACAAGGAACAATCTGAAAGCTCAACCTCCAAAGGATACAAACTTGAAAGGAACAACTATCATAGAAAAATTGCTTAATCTCAAAGGAAAGAGAACTCTAGATGACAAGGTCAATGATAATCATCGAGAAGCTCCCATCACAGATGAAAGCATGTCCGCAAAAATTCCTTCATGTCAAGATCTCATCCATCAATTATAATGGAACGACTGATCCAGATGATCGCTTATTGGCTTTCGAAAGTCAGATGGATTTATACAATGCATCTGGAGCTATGCGTTGTAGGCTTTTTCCAACCACTTTTCAGAGAGCAACAACTAAATGATATCGATAATATCGAGAAATGACTATCTATTCCTGGAAACAATTTTCTTATGAATTCTCGACGCAGTTCTTATGAATTCAAGCGGAGACTGGGGGAGGCGTTAGGTGATTATCTTAGGAGGTTCAACGCGGAGGCACTAAAGCCAAAAAGTATGACCGATATGGATAAGCCAGTGGCAGTACATTCAGAACTGGTTGAGCGAACCCCGTTTTGACGAGAACTCTATATACACGGCTGTAAGGGTTTGCAAGATTTTCATTTTCAAGCTGATAAGCTCATCTGCAAGGACGAAACGTATCACATCAGAAAGAAGGCCCAAACCAAAAAGAAAGCTAAGAAAAATAGCTACAACCGTGATCATAAGAAGCCTAGATGGGAAGAACCCCCAAATACTAATCATGTTGCTTTAAACAAGTCAATATCGTATATGCTACCACTACAACAAAATGCACTATCTATAGCACTAAAAAAATAGTGTTTCTGTCCTGTATGCTATTAATGCATAGGACTTAAATCAACGTGCAATTTTCAAAGCTATGTTATGAATTGGCGGGAACATAAAATTTTTAGGCTTTGATATCACATGTTCACTCTTCAATGCTGCTCTGTCTCCCTCTTTTCACTTCGTCTCCCGGAAGGAAAAAAAGAAGAAAATGCTCACTTCCCTTTTTCTCCCTCTTTTCTCTGCAAAAAAACCCCGATTCAAATCACATCATCGTTCAAAAAACCCTAGATCAAATTAAATCAACAAACGTTGAACTTCCCTCACTTCATCTCACTACTTTGAGAAACTGCTGTAAGAGGAACCGCACAAATCAAATCACCCAACACCCTTCCAATCTAAAGAACCACTCTCACTTTGTCTCCAATCTGAAGGACCATTGTCAGTAGAACCGTGTCAGAGGTACTTACTTAGTTACTATTGATTATCTAATTGTTTTTATGCCGTTAGAACCCAGGTTGTTATTATAATCTTTCTCGAGTTAATGTAAATGCAAAATGTCCGAATTTTTTTAAAAGGACCAAGAGCTTTAATAGAGATATTATGCTGAGATTTAGAGTTCCCGGAGAGATATTTGTATCATTTTTATAGGATTCAAATTGAATTGTCTGTGATTCTACTATTGGAAATGTTAAGTTTTCTGTGTCTTTATGTATACTGATGTGTCCAAGAGATTCTAATAGACCGAGCTCTCTTCTAGTTTTAAGTTATCATTTTCTTGGTTTTCTAAGCAGCAGAAGAAAGATATTCTAGTTAGAATGTAGCCATTCAATGTTATGCTAGCTTCATTTATAATCCATTATGACCTTTGCATCTTATTTATGGCAGTATAAATAAATTTCCTAATGTATGGGCTAATATTCCGATGAATGGAATAACATCATCAGCTAGATGAATACTAAATTGTTCATTAGTATTAAAATTAGATGTGAACAATAGTACTAATCTCATTCTAGAATTCCCATTAGATTTCTCCTATGTATGGAAAAAATCTCTGAGACGAAATATTTTAAAAACTGTAAAATAAATAGCTAAAAATGGGGATTTCAATAAATGAAAGTATCAAAAAATTTTCAGTAATCAGTACTCTTTATCATGCTGTTGATTTGATATTTCTAGTGTATCTTACTATTCTGCAATTGCTTAACTCCAAAAAATATTTGTTGCCGAGATGTTCTATAATGTCTTGCAGCTTGAATATTGTCATCTAAAGGCACAAGCAAAATTGATTCTATAATTGTTTAATTGTAAGTCTATGTTTACACAAAGTTATAAAATGATAAAAATAAAGCTCATTTAGCATAGGAAATCATTGATATGAAATGGTGTTTATCTAAGTTGGATGTGAAACAATAGTATTAAAATCAGATGTGAACAATAATACTAATCTCATTCCGATGAATGGAATAACATCATCAGCTAGATGAATACTAAATTGTTCATTAGTATTAAAATCAGATGTGAACAATAGTACTAATCTCATTCTAGAATCCCCATTAGATTTCTCCTATGTATGGAAAAAATCTCTGAGACGAAATATTTTAAAAACTGTAAAATAAATAGCTAAAAATGGGGATTTCAATAAATGAAAGTATCAAAAAATTTTCAGTAATCAGTACTCTTTATCATGCTGTTGATTTGATATTTCTAGTGTATCTTACTATTCTGCAATTGCTTAACTCCAAAAAATATTTGTTGCCGAGATGTTCTATAATGTCTTGTAGCTTGAATATTGTCATCTAAAGGCACAAGCAAAATTGATTCTATAATTGTTTAATTGTAAGTCTATGTTTACACAAAGTTATAAAATGATAAAAATAAAGCTCATTTAGCATAGGAAATCATTGATATGAAATGGTGTTTAACTAAGTTGGATGTGAAAGGTTAGGTATGAACTTCAGTGCATTAAAATCATTTTAATTTTAGCATTCTGATGTGTCTATGGAGTTTACTTTAGAAACTTGTGGTAGGATAAATGAAAATGCTAGTGCAGACTGACATGTTTAATGGAATAAGCGGTTGGACTTATAGAATATGTAATGTGCATGGGTGTATGATACAATTGGTTCATACTTCATAGTTACAATTTGTCCATCTCACAAAAAGTGCATCGGCTCCTACGGCTTGATACGGTCATATTAAATTTAATACATGAACCTTCTTTGCTAATTTAGGATATTTTTTTCTCTCTGTATATCCTTCGCTTACACAGTAATAACATAATTTGTTGACCTTAGTATGTAGATTTTTCTTAGCATGTATACTGTTGATTTTCGTTGGTGCTCATTTGTTGCATGTGTACCTCTAGATTCTTGATTGAAAACAAGGAATCAATGAGATGAAATTATAATACTATAAAAAAGTGGCAAATTGATTTTGAAAGTCCTAAAAAAACCAGCCTTTTGTGGAGTTTTCTGAAAATTGGCGTAAGTATGATTGGATGGCTTTTGTGGAGTCTGATTTTTATTGGTATTGTCTGATGAATCATACATGAAAAGTAATTTTCTTGTAGGCTATGTAGAAAAATAAATGGTACCGCCTTATTTATTACATATCAGAATAGGAATTGATCGAGAACAGTAGAAATATAAATGTAAAACATCAATAATAACATCAATTACTTGTTATATTCATATTTTATTTGGTACATTAAGAACTTTTGGACTTTGCTGCTTTTAAAATTTGACATTGTTTACTACTCTTATATGCGGTATGTTTTACATGGGCATGTCTAAGAACAGCTAAATATGGAAAATGACATCATGAGTTATGCAGTATAAGTAAATACAATTCGTTCATAGATCATAAAACTAACTTGGCTTTCAAAAGACTTGCCATTTGATCAGTAATTTTTGATCTGCTTGTTTTTGTATTAGTAATAAAGTAGAAGGCAGGAGAAATCTACTGCGTATGATGTTTTTGTGTGTTACTACCAATCAACTTGATTGAACTGTAGTTTTTAACCGAGAATAGTCTATTTGCTTCTTTTCTATCAAAGTTATATTGATGGTTTCTACATTTATCAATAAGTTGGTTCATTCATGTCCTATTTAGCTTTTAATACAACGATGTATTTGTTTGTTCTGTTGAAGTGGTGATACTATATCAATCCTTTTTGGTTGATTCTTACAACCGTTTCTCATGTTTAGACTAAGTTCACATGATTTCAATACCGTTTCTCTAGTTCGTATGGCTAACAATAGAGCAACCCTTTGAATGCCGTTATCATTTACAGATATTTATAATTATAAATCATAATTCATGGACACATAACAGTGAGTATTATTTTAATGCTATTATAATCCTTTATGAAAGACAGGACTACCACATGGTGGCTTATGACTATCATAAAACTGATAATAATTTTCATTTCATTTCATTTTTATGAGCATAATTAGTCACAATGAAGTGGCAGTGTGTTACTCTTCTTCCAGCTATATATTTGCTGCAACTACCTCTTGGTGCTTATAGTGTGCAGATTCTTTTACTGCAATTTTTAAGCTAACTTAACCGGAAGAACTTTTGGGTAAAATCGGTGTAGATTTTTGTGTAATGGAACATTGTTTACAAGTGGCAACTTGTGTCATGAAAATAAAGTTTTGGACCCACATGTGTATATTTACAGTTTTGGATTTTTATGTCCCTATAGTTGTACAAGTTAATATTTCAAAATATGGCTTTCATTTTTGACAAGTTGGGATAGGTTTTAGGTGCCATTGCAATGAGTGGCTTCTCGCATTATATCATATAACAAATAAACCCAAACCGTTCAAATAATCCAACCATGAGCTGCACATTTTATGACATAGATTCAAATACAAATGGTGGGGCAAAGAAACAATCTATTGTAAAAAACAAGTTGTGAGAGTTATTGATGATACATACAGGTACTGTTCAATGTTTTGCAACTAACGATTTCTTTGTTCAAAAATACTTGAGTAATTTTTGCATCTATTATCAAGATGGAATAAGGGTTCATTTCTGTGTGTTGACATTTTCCGGTTGTGCAAAAAGTTGCAACTGTAGATGGTTGCATTACAAAAACAGCAAGTAACAACAAAAACGGTGTAATAACTGTATGAAAAATGTGCACACGGATGTATAAAAATAAGATACTAGTATAAACAGTAAGGAATTCTGGGGTTTACTTAAGCAATCTCCTTAACTTTATTTGCAAAGTTTCCCAAAATACAACAGAAAATCTGCACGAGATTGTGACCGGTATGTCTACTCTGTGATTTGGTAATGCTTTGATTTGAGAATAGAATGAAGATGAAGAAGAAGACGAAGAAAAAGGAATGAGAAATGTGATCGGTATTCCTTTCTTTTTATAGCCTTCAATGGTTGCGTCTGCTCAGAAGGTTGCGTCTGTTCTTTTGAATCAAAGAGTCATCTGTAACGCTCAAAAGTCGTTTCTGTTCATCTGTCATTTACAGCGCCCAACAGTCGTTTCTATTCGCCTGTCATTTACAACGTCCAACAGTCGTTTTTGTTCGTCTGTCATTTGCAATGTCCGACAGTTGTTTTTGTTCAACTATCATTTGCAACGCCTAACCGTTGTTTTGAGCCAACAGCAGCATCCGTCCATCACCAACAGTTGCATTATTTGAAACAGTCATGTTTGTTCATCATTGTTTGCGTCTGTTTGAAAAAATCACTGTTCAAAACAGGCTTTGTTTTTTCTAGCAAAAAGGTAATAACATATTAGACCCAAACCCAAACTCGGTCGGTGGTTGGACGATTCGCGCGTGTTTAAACCATAACCATATGGGTCCGCCTTCTCGTACAAAATTACCTGACCCTAAGGGCCTATATAGGTAGGCGGGAAGAAGTATATAAACATGAAAAACTTCTTTGCTTTTGACGATGTGGAACTATATCTTCATTTACCTATGCAAGGATTTCTAACAATCCCCCATATGAATGACAATATATGTCTCATAACACAAAAGGAAATATCATAGAGTACATGGAAATATATTATATCGAGGATAAGTAGATATTTCACTTTGAACTTTACCTAGTTAATACTTATCGGATATACTTGGCTACTCAGTGAATTATTTGATCTTGAATTGTCAGCTGTTGGTATATGACCAGACAATAAGCTTTACAAAGCATTGTTTCCCTCCACATTCAATCTTTTGGTTGTGTTCATTTTGGTCCTGAATAAATTTGGTTCTAGGAGTGTATTTAGAGAATTAATATTTTTCTTATAGAGCCAACCCAGCTCACACTAACATAGGTGATCGTATCCATAAAGAGTATTGTACGTATACTCCACTTGACGTTTTCAAGATATGGATATAATTAAAAGCATAGGTTAACCTTTTTAATATTTCTGTAGGCATGCAGTATATTGTGCACCATATGAATGGACTAAGTCCAAACAAATGCATTACTTCTTGAGTTACTCAAAACTGGTTTGCCTATTGATCCTAGTCTATGGGATCTCCAATTGCTGGGATAATTTTTCGTATAAGATAATTTATTTTGGTTTAGGCTTTTAAACCCATTCCCCTCGATGCGTGGTCAATTTTCTCTCTTGATAAAACTTTAGTAAATGGATCCGCTATGTTATCATTGGTTCTTACATAATCAATGGAAATAGTTCCATTTGAGAGTAACTGCCTAACAATGTTATGACGTTGGCGAATGTGTCGTGATTTTCCATTATACACAAAGTTTTACACTCTACTTAACGCTGCTGATTATTGCAGTGAATTCATATGGTTGTTACAAGTTTGGACCAAAATGGAATATCTTCAAAAATTGACGAAGCCATTTCGATTCTTTGCTTGCTTTTTTTAATGTGATGAAATCAGATTCCATAGTGGATCGAGCTATGTATGTTTGTTTAGTAGATTTCCATGACATTGTTACTCCTGCAAGGGTAAAGACAACCACTTGTTCATTTAGATTCCTCTGAATCTGAAATCCAGTTTGCATCATTATATCATTCTAAGACGGTAGGATATTTTCTATAATGTAGCGAAAAGTTTGTGGTATTCTTTAAATATCCCAACACTCTAAGTAGTGCTTTCCAGTGTTTCTTCACTGGATTACTTGTATACCTGCTTAGTAGACTTACTGTATAAGCAATATCTGGTCTTGTGCAATTCATGAGATACATTAAACATCCTCTTACACGAGAGTATTCCAATTGCATTACACTCTCATTAGTATTTTTGTGCAGTACTTTCGATGGATTAAAAGGCGTTCTTACCCCTTTGATTCAATAATTTTGGAATTTTTCAATCACTTTTTGTACGTAGTGTGATTGAGATAATTTAATTCCATTAGGTTTTTATTATTTTGATTTCCAAAATAACATTTGCAACTCCTAAGTTTTTCGTATCAAAATTGTTGATTAACATTTTCTTCATGGTCTCTATAACTTTAATGTTGGGACCAAAGATTAGCATATCGTCCACTTATAGACAAATCATCATATATGATTGTCCAACTTGTTTGTAATAAACACATTTATGACATTCCATTTTTCATCATGACACTATCAAATTTTTCGTGCTATTGTTTCGGAGCTTGTTTGAGTCTATATAATGATTTGACTAATCTACAAACTTTGTTCTCATTTCCCTTGAAAATAAAACCTTCAGGTTGCTCCGTGTAAATATCCTCATCGAGATCTCCATTTAAGAATGTCGTTTTTACATCAATTTGATGAATTTCTAGATTATGGATGGATGCAATCGTTATTAGCATTCTTATAGAGGTTATTTGTGTAACTGGTGAATAAGTATCAAAGAAGTCTACACTTTCTTTTTGACGATATCCTTTGGCTACAAATCTAGCTTTATATTTGTCAATAGAGCCATCTGGTTTCATCTTCTTGAAGATCCATTTGCAACCAATTGGTTTTATTCCAGGTGGAATGTCAACTAATTCCCAAGTTTTATTACATAAAATTGAATCAATCTCACTTTTGATTGCTTCTTTCCAACATGAAGATTCTGAAGACAACATCGCCTCTTTGTAAGTTTGAGGTTCATGTTCTAACATGTAGGTTAAGAATTTTGAGTCCAAAGACTTGGAAGTTCTTACCCTTATGTTTCTTCTTGTTTCAATTTCATCCTTTTCACGATGAGTTTGATCGTCATGTGGTTCATTCCTTTCTTCTCTTGTCCTTTTAGGGACAAATGTTCTATTATTCTTTTTTTGTGGAAACACCTTCAAAGAATGAGGCATCTCTTGACTCCACGATTGTATTTATACTAATGTCATTTATATCAAACTTGAAGACTAAAAATCTGTATGCGTTACTATTTTTGGCAGGTCCTAAATAGTAACAGTTTATAGTTTTTGGTTCAAGTTTGACTTTCTTGGAAGACAGACTAGAACATTTGCCAAACACCCCACACTTTGAGGTATTTGAAACTTGGTAGGTATCCTTTCCATAACACATATGGAATTGTTCATATTTTGCTATGTGGAACCCTATTTAGTATGTGATTAGACATACTTAGGGCTTTCCCCCACAAGTTCGTTGGTAGACCAAAAGTTAATAGCATAGTGTTAACCATCTCTTTTGGCGTTCTATTCTTTTTCTCAACAATACCATTTTGTTGGAGTGAATATGAGTCCGTTCTTTGATGAATTATTCCATTTTCTACACAGAATTGTTCAAATGTTGATTCATATTCTCCACCTCGATCTAATCTCGATATCTTGATCTTTTTGTTAAGTTGATTTTTTACTTCAGCTTTGTATTCTATCAACGACGTGATTGCTTCATCTTTACTATTTATAAGATATGCATAGCAATATCATGTATAATCATCAATGATTGTGATAAAGTACTTTCTCCCACCTCTTGTAGGTAATGATTTGAAATCACATAAATCAGTATGAACCATTCCTAATGGTTTGTGATAAAGTACTTTTTTCCAAAGTGTTGAGTGTAGCGATGGAATCAACGTGATGTTGAAGTTCTGAAGGAGATATAGGTATTTGTTCAACAAAGCTAGGTCCAGAATGAGATGGTCTGGTAGGTGGCTTCAGAAAGAGAAGTGACTTGGCTTGGCTAGGAAGACCAGACAGGAAACCCTATTCGGTAGATAATGGTTCGGTATGTGGGGCTGCCTATCAAAAGTTCCTGTTCGATGTTGCTACCACGGTTCAGTAGGTGGGGGTGTCGAACAAAATTTCCCATTCATTGTGGTTTCTGTTTGATGGAAGCGCAATCTGGTAGGTGGGGGTGCCAAAAGGAGTATCTGTTCGGTGTTGCTTCTATTTGGGGGAAGTATGGATCTAGGCTGAACAAAGGGAGGTTGAACCGATTATAAAGTAAGGCTTTTGGGGCGTAGGCTTCGGGCAAGACTTGGGGTTACTTGGTGGTCTTGGGAGTTGGTTTGGGGTAAGGATGGATGATCCCAGGATGGTTCTAGATGACTTGGGATGGCAACCAACAAAGTATGGCGACTTCGACGACTCGATGTGGCGAGTGGCAAAGGCATCCGGTGGTGGATCAAAGGAGGAGTTCTACGTGATAGCTCATAGAGTAGAACATGAGATTGTGATGCTCGTGAGTAGGACAGGGTAGTCTACGTGTACCTATGTGTTTAGACGTCTACATGTGTCCAGTTCTTAGCCATCTACATGGGCATGAGTTGAGCATCTATGAAGTAGTTCTACTATTGGTATGTGTGCTAAGGGATCGATGGATGACTTTGTGGTTGTGATGCTCATTGTTAGGATAAGGTAGTGTAACGTCTCGGATTTTTCGCGTTCGAAAATCAACATCCATACTTCATATCGTATTCGAATGTCATAGATTCGACAGTTCAAATCCGATTCGCCAGAGCTTATAACACCATTAAGTATAACAACACAGTGGAATAAAAAGAATAGATGATATCATATACAATCCAATGAATACAATATCTAGTATGATATACAACAATGATATTAATATGATACAACAATATCATAGATACAAGAAATAGCAGCGGAAAGAAAATAGATAACACCAGCAGTGGATAGAATATCTCCAATAGAATGCTCCAATCCATGGCTAGTGGAAAGCAAGGTCAGTCGTCCAAGGACTGACTAGCTCCAGATAATCTACTCAACCTGAATATCTGAAAACCCCAACTCTAGACTGCTCGTGTAGAAAATTATGAGCACCCAGAGTTTAGGAAAGGAACAATAAACTCCGAGTCAGTCGTGGGACTGGTGTAAGCAACAAAAACAGTTTATCTTTAAAATAAACACAACAGAACTTTAAACATTGAAAACCGCAATGCTTTTGGAAAATGAAACTACCATAAGGCCTCCCGCACACACACACAATGCAAACGCAGAATCGGAGGAGATTTCTCCTTATGATAGTTAAAGATGCTTACTACGCAAATCATTGGATATTATTACTAGTGCATAGTGCAGAAAACATTTCGAAAGTAGAATATAAATCTTAGCCAACATAGACATTTCGAACTATGCCTACTATAGCTACCATCCAAACAGTGGGGCGCCACCATAAGTATATGGCAGGTTCTACAACTAAAACCGTACAAGTTCCGTATTGGAAGATGGATTTCCAACAAATGGTCAGGCTAAGGAACTTCCTTTCCTCCTGCCGAATGGGATCGCCTCTGGCTGGACGTCCCGAGAGACAAACTGCTCTCTACCGACACAAGGCCGGGTTACCCCTGTAACAGGTAACTCACGAATATGCCACCCCCCGGTCCTTTGGGACCTTTATCCGAGGCGCCTCGATCAAACACACAATCACAATAAATGAGATCGGAGTATCCACATAGGTTAAATAACAGGGCTCCATACCTGATACCACCCTTTTCCAGAAGGAAATGACATACCCTAAAGGGCGCGACCCTCATAACCTTGCCGCATATTCCTGTTTCGACCATTTCCGGGTTGTGAGGTCCGAAGAGGTCTCGTCCACAAAGCTACGCTTTGTCACAAAGCCATGCTTTGGGTCAACGATGATCAACCTATGATCACAAAGATAGATGATCGAACAAATGATCATATCACAAATGATCAAACACTGATCATCACACAACAACACTCAGCATGTCACATTACCAAATTGGGAATATATCGCTGATAACCTTCAATTACATAACCTCTGAGCTCGTACGTCTCAGAGAAGGGTGTTAAGCTAAGAGAATAAATTCTCCGCCACCAAACAGAAATGTATTTGAAAGAAATCTGCTTTATATCTCAAAGTGTAATGACAGACATGTAACCATACAAGTCTGTTCCGGGTTCGAACAGAACCGAAGGCACTTCCGAAGAAGCCCTTGCAAATCCGGGTATTTACAATCCCGATCGGATTTCCCATCACTTAGGAGATCTCTATACCGGCGCGATTCAGTGCAGAGACAATCGATAGGTCATCCTATCGTTCTCGCAAATACCCGGTCTTCACCATCGGTCTTCAAATGCGATCCATATACGACGTATCACTTATACGGAATGGGTTATGTGACACAAAGGTCCTCTCCCGGCTAAGCCGAATAGTGAGCGTAATATTTAAAAATATATGGATATTGGGATTTCAGTTAAGTCACAACTTAAACCCAAAACTTTTCTTCAAATGGTTTAACAAATTACCATTTTCAAATCTTTAAACAAAAGATTTATTTTAACAACCTTCAATGGTTTAAACAATTTACACATTTTTATCTTTTAACCAAAAGATTCATTCACAGATTGTCCAAATCAATTTCCATTCCAATTCAACTCGTTAAATCTTTAAATCAAAGATTTAACTGATAGTTTTCAAAACACGTTTCAAAGATTTATTCATAATTTAGAAAACCATCTTCAATTCAAACTTGAGATTCTTTTAATTCAAATTGGAAATCCATTTCTTATATAAGAGCTTTTGTTAGTTGAAAACAATTAGTTTTCCCAAATCATTGAATTCATTTCAAGTATTGAATTCAAATTTAAATCAAATTATTAAATATCAAGTTTTATTAAGTTATTTAAAACAACTTTTACATTTGAAATTTATTTGCAAAGCTCTTAAATTCAATTTCCAAAACCATTTAGATTCAAGAATTCAATCTTTAAAATCATCAAAAATCTACGACTTAACTGATTTCCACGTGAAATCCATATTTGTGTGTGTAAAAGTGTGGTCCAGGGGTTTCACACAGTAGTGCAACATCATTCAGCCATCACCGATCCAAATACAGGATATAGTTGATAAGCGGTATATCATAACGCTTATCGTTCATTTACAGATCACAGATATATAAATCACAGATAATAATTTACATTCATCCCAATAGATAACTACAGTACAGACTACACACAAATCAGAATATATCACAAAGCATCACAGATCAGAATATCAAACAATTCAATCATTCAGTCAAATCCAACATTTACAAGTGAATTTATTAATCAACTGATTAATTATAAATCCGGGTTAATTATCATGATTTAATTACAAATTATTATTAATTAATGAGTCAATTAATCTTTAACTATTAAATTAATCTTAATTAATCACCATTATTAATTAATCCTTTAAGTCATTAACAAATAATTATACTCAGATTTTAAATCATCATTCAATAAATTATATTCAGTAATTATTCATCAATTTCTTCTCTAAGTAATTATACCTCCAAATCAACAAGTGATTAATCCAAATTAATTAAAATAAATAATTAACCCAAATTAATCAAATTACTCAATTAATCAAAACGAGTAATTAATTTCTTAATTACTTCCCATTAAGTAATTACACTTTAACAATTACTATGTTGATTATTAAATTAATTAATCCAATTAACGATTTAAAATCAATTATATTGATTAATTATAATATAATCTAGTTAACGGCCTTCATTAACTTTTGTTTAATTACTATTCTAAAATAATTAACTTACATTAATTATTATTACTTATAAGTCCAATTAACCATTCATTAATTTATTTAAAATCTAATCTATGATTCCTAATTACCTATTAATCACTTATTCCATTTATTTAAACTTTAACTAATACATTTAAACTTATAATTTACAATTTAGTCAATACCATTTTATCAATTATCATTCTAATTTTCCTAATGGTTAATGAATTTAAATCTTGAATCTTCATTTACTTAGAGTAAATTCATTTCCCATTATTATTTAAATTTCACTTCATTATGTTGAAAACATTTATTTCACTCTCCCTTTTGAACTTTCATTTTAAATTCCGAGTTTTAAAACGGGTACTAAGTTAACTTTAAGTCACTTTATAAAAACTAACCCTTCTTTTTAAAAAAAAACTTAAATTACAAATTAAAACATATCTTAGTTATGAAGGGATTTTAAATCAAATCCACTTAAAGTTTCAAAATATTTATTTATTTAAAGTATTTAAATTTTTTAAACTTCTTCCATTTCAAAACTGGAATTTTAAACACTTGAATTAGCCTCAGTTTGACATTGGTTTTAATTTAAAACCAAACAATTTAAAAACTGTTAAAAACTGGTACTGTTTAAACTTGAAAACAAAAATTACCCGAGTCTCCCATATTTTCCTTCGAGTAAAACATCACGAAACCTCGAGCAAAACAGAAATCTACTCGAGTAAATCTCGAGTACCACCTCTGCCATCACAAAGAAAAAAAACAGCCACCAGAAAACATCCCACCGTGCACGTGCACGCCTCCATTCGCCACTTCCGATCGACCACGACCATCCCCTCATATCGGTGACCACTTCTACGTCCTATCCCAACCCTCAGATCGACAACCTAAACTCGAGATCAAGATCGAGTTTCTCAAATCAAAGCCTTGAACCAAAACAACATCCCAACTTCAAAGCCTGGAAGTTCGCCTCCCTCCAACTTCCGACCACCGGAGGACCACCACCACTGGCCACAGCCTCGTCTATCTCCCCTCTACCAAACCTCAAACGCACGTGACACTCGATCCAACCATGAGTTCGAACGAGACAAAAAAAACAAAGCCACACAAAACTAGGTTTACGAGAAAGAATTCGACGCCATCGCCTCCACGTTGGTCTGACCACCAGTCCACCATTTTTTCGAGCTCCATCCATCACTCCTCCACCTCCAGACAAACGCTCGACCCTTCCAGTCGACGAGAACCCCTACGGCAACCCAAAATGCTTAAAACAGTCAAACCAAAACTGCTCTTAACCCCTTTCTTTAAAAATCATAAATCTTGTTTTAAAAATCCTGTTTTTGTATGTAGTTTCACTTTATACACCTGAATCCCTTAAACAAGAAATTTATTTTTAAACTTATTTGAAGTTGAATGTTGTTTTCTTGATTCCCAGATGCAAATGCAAGTTGATTTAACTTAAATAAATTTTTAACACCTAGATTATAGTCAAACAAACAATTATTGTTTACATCTTACATTCAAACAATTATTAGAACAAGAGAGGAAGGTTTGCTTACATATCTACTCAAAGAAATAACAACAGATAACAGAGTATAAAGGGAACAGATATACCCGGATTTTGCACAAACATACATATACCAAATATATATCATCACAGAGAAAGCATGCTCCATATTAACTTAGATTAAATTTTTAAATAAAATGTTACTCACTTATTTTCCAGAGGAAGACAGAGCTGATGATGAAACAGGTTGCAAAACTGAAGTCTTCAATTTGATCTTTGCTAAGTTGTTGTTTGATTGAATTTTCTCTTTTTTTTCTTCTTTTAGTTTTGAGCTGAAGCTCATTTCAACTTTTTCTCAGTTTTAAAATGATCGAACTGATGGAAGGGAAGATGATGTACAAATGGAAATGAGTTTACTGGTGATAATCACTTTGTACAAATACCAGAGATATTTACTTTGTTTTGTAGGCTGAAATGATATTGTATTGTACCAGGGCTTTCACGCATTAATTGCCCAAGTCCTTTATGTTTCCATACTTGTGATATTTACATTTCCTTTTGCTTTGCATTTCGAATCTTCACGTATAAAATTCTACTTGCCTGGTTTGCTTTCGACTGAGAAGATATTATATTTTGGCTAAGGACATCTTACATTAATTGTTTGTACATACATATATTTATTTGTTTCTTCCTTTTTATTTGCTTACAACTTATGCACGCTGGTACACTTGCTTTTATGCTTGCATTAATTAACTTGGCTTGTTTGATAAGCCAGTGCATGTATATATATTGTGTTTCTTTTACAAGTATATATACACAACTATGTAGACCTGTTACACTAAAATATACTTGGATGTATTCTTTATTTGTTTAAACTTATTTTTAAACACTTTTGTTGTTGTCTGGTTTCATACTTGTATATTAGTTTTCTTTTGTAAGCTAATTCATATGTACATTTACTGTATTGTTTTCCATGTGTATATATTTTTGTTTCATTCTTTTACAAGTGTTTGTATTTTCTTCTTTGTTTATTTTATTACTTAAGAATATGAGTGAACTCCTATTTTTATTTTATTTTCTTTTATTATTTTTATATATAATTTATTTGTTTCTATTTCCATCTTAAGTATTTGTTTTATCTTCCTATATTTAATATATTGTTATAGTTTTAACTAATTTGTTTACTATATATACATTTTCTAAAATTTTAACTTATGTATTTTATATTTATACCTTTGTTTCTTATATAATTTGTATCATTATTTTCAACCCATTTATTTACGATTTAAATTCACACATATGTATATATATACATACAATATTTAAAGTTTAAATGATTTACACCAAATATATTTGGATCCGGGGAAACTCGCATCACTTTTATCAATCTATTTTACAATTTCAATTCAAAAATACAATTAATGATTAATTTAAATATATAGAAAATTTGGGGTCGTTACAGACTTCCCCCCTTAAAAGAATTTCGTCCTCGAAATTGCCTAGGAGACAAAAAGACAGATGAGGAATATTCCATCGAATCAAACCGAATATTTATTCTGCATTTGGCTTACCAAATCAGAATATTAATAACAAATACAAGAACGAATCTGTTTAACACTTCACAAAATACTCGGGTTATCCATTTCTACGAAATATGCAGTGGCATCGGTTAGTTCGAAGGGATAACTAACCATTCGTAGAATATATCCGGACCCAAGGAAAAGTAGACAGATACATGGATACATTTCCAAAACTTTTAGTTTAGAGACCAAATTATACCTATCAACCATAGCAACCAATGCAAACAAAACAACCAATACATCCAAGCAAACAATTTTGGTTTATTTGGAGTTTATGTCCCATGCAAATATATCAGATCTTCTTCTTCCTGGATCTACCAGAAATTATCGAAGAATTGAGAAAAGAAGTCGAACAAAAGAGATTGATAGAGAAAAGGTTGCTTCCTTGTTGTTACAGAGTATTGATCATTTATAGTCGTATTCTCCTGTCCCCTATCTCATCCTCTTCTCGCACTCATACTTACTATCAGTGGATAGTAAGAGAATTTATTGAGGCATACAGACGGATATCTGAGGATTACTCATTCTAGGGTATTCTTCACCCTATCTCTAACGAGCTACTTAATGTGTTATACTCCTGAGCTAAAGTTCAACCTTAGCTCTGATAATAAATGTAACGTCTCGGATTTTTCGCGTTCGAAAATCAACATCCATACTTCATATCGTATTCGAATGTCATAGATTCGACCGTTCAAATCCGATTCGCCGGAGCTTATAACACCATTAAGTATAACAACACAGCGGAATAAAAAGAATAGATGATATCATATACAATCCAATGAATACAATATCCAGTATGATATACAACAATGATATCAATATGATACAACAATATCAGAGATACAAGAAATAGCAGCGGAAAGAAAATAGATAACACCAGCAGTGGATAGAATATCTCCAATAGAATACTCCAATCCATAGCTAGCGGAAAGCAAGGTCAGTTGTCCAAGGACTGACTAGCTCCAAATAATCTACTCAACCTGAATATCTGAAAACTCCAACTCTAGACTGCTCGTGTAGAAAATTATGAGCACCTAGAGTTTAGGAAAGGAACAATAAACTCCGAGTCAGTCGTGGGACTGGTGTGAGCAACAAAAACAGTTTATCTTTAAAATAAACACAACAAAACTTTAAACATTGAAAACCGCAATGCTTTTGGAAAATGAAACTACCATAAGGCCTCCCGCACACACACACAATGCAAACGCAGAATCGGAGGAGATTTCTCCTTATGATAGTCAAAGATGCTTACTACGCAAATCATTGGATATTATTACTAGTGCATAGTGCAGAAAACATTTCGAAAGTGAATATAAATCTTAGCCAACATAGACATTTCGAACTATGCCTACTATAGCTACCATCCAAACAGTGGGGCGCCACCATAAGTAGATGGCAGGTTCAACAACTAAAACCGTACAAGTTCCGTATTGGAAGATGGATTTCCAACAAATGGTCAGACTAAGGAACTTCCTTTCCTCCTGCCGAATGGGATCGCCTCTGGCTGGACGTCCCGAGAGACAAACTACTCTCTGTCGACACAAGGCCGGGTTACCCCTGTAACAGGTAACTCACGAATATGCCACCCCCCGGTCGTTTGGGACCTTTATCTGAGGCGCCTCGATCAAACACACAATCACAATAAATGAGATCAGAGTATCCACATAGGTTAAATACCAGGGCTCCATACCTAGTACCACCCTTTTCCAGAAGGAAATGACATACCCTAAAGGGCGCGACCCTCATAACCTTGCCGCATATTCCTGTTTCGACCATTTCCGTGTTGTGAGGTCCGAAGAGGTCTCGTCCACAAAGCTACGCTTTGTCACAAAGCCATGCTTTGGGTCAACGATGATCAACCTATGATCACAAAGATAGATGATCAAACAAATGATCATATCACAAATGATCAAACACTGATCATCACACAGCAACACTCAGCATGTCACATTACCAAATTGGGAATATATCGCTGATACCCTTCAATTACATAACCTCTGAGCTCGTACGTCTCAGAGAAGGGTGTTAAGCTAAGAGAATAAATTCTCCGCCACCAAACAGAAATGTATTTGAAAGAAATCTGCTTTATATCTCAAAGTGTAATGTCAGACATGTAACCATACAAGTCTGTTCCGGGTTCGAACAGAACCGAAGGCACTTCCGAAGAAGCCCTTGCAAATCCGGGTATTTACAATCCCGATCGGATTTCCCATCACTTAGGAGATCTCTATACCAGCGCGACTCAGTGCAGAGACAATCGATAGGTCCAGTGTTTTAAATCTCGGATTTTGGCCAATATCTCGGGAAAATATCTCGGCTATCTCGGGCGATATTTAAAACACTTATAACTAAATAGGCTGCCAAATCTCGGATTTTGGCTGATATCTCGGATTTTTCATCTCGGCCATCTCAGGGAGATTTAAAAGCCTGAATAGGTCATCCTATCGTTCTCGCAAATACCCGGTCTTCACCATCGGTCTTCAAATGCGATCCATATACAACGTATCACTTATTCAGAATGGGTTATGTGACACAAAGGTCCTCTCCTGGCTAAGCCGAATAGTGAGCGTAATATTTAAAAATATATGGATATTGTGATTTCAATTAAGTCACAACTTAAACCCAAAACTTTTCTTCAAATGGTTTAACAAATTACCATTTTCAAATCTTTAAACAAAAGATTTATTTTAACAACCTTCAATGGTTTAAACAATTTCCACATTTTTATCTTTTAACCAAAAGATTCATTCACAGATTGTCCAAATCAATTTCCATTCCAATTCAACTCGTTAAATCTTTAAATCAAAGATTTAACTGATAGTTTTCAAAACACGTTTCAAAGATTTATTCATAATTTAGAAAACCATCTTCAATTCAAACTTGAGATTCTTTTAATTCAAATTGGAAATCCATTTCTTATATAAGAGCTTTTTTTAGTTGAAAACAATTAGTTTTCCCAAAATCATTGAATTCAATTCAACTATTGAATTCAAATTTAAATCAAATTATTAAATATTAAGTTTTATTAAGTTATTTAAAACAACTTTTACATTTGAAATTTATTTGCAAAGCTCTTAAATTCAATTTCCAAAACCATTTAGATTCAAGAATTCAATCTTTAAAATCATCAAAAATCTGCGACTTAACTGATTTCCACGTGAAATCCATATTTGTGTGTGTAAAAGTGTGGTCCAGGGGTTTCACACAGTAGTGCAACATCATTCAGCCATCACCGATCCAAATACAGGATATAGTTGATAAGCGGTATATCATAACGCTTATCGTTCATTTACAGATCACAGATATATAAATCACAGATAATAATTTACATTCATCCCAATAGATAACTACAGTACAGACTACACACAAATCAGAATATATCACAAAGCATCACAGATCAGAATATCAAACAATTCAATCATTCAGTCAAATCCAACATTTACAAGTGAATTTATTAATCAACTGATTAATTATAAATCCGGGTTAATTATCATGATTTAATTACAAATTATTCTTAATTAATGAGTCAATTAATCTTTAACTATTAAATTAATCTTAATTAATCGCCATTATTAATTAATCCTTTAAGTCATTAACAAATAATTATACTCAGATTTTAAATCATCATTCAACAAATTATATTCAGTAATTATTCATCAATTTCTTCTCTAAGTAATTATACCTCCAAATCAACAAGTGATTAATCCAAATTAATTAAAATAAATAATTAACCCAAATTAATCAAATTACTCAATTAATCAAAATGAGTAATTAATTTCTTAATTACTTCCCATTAAGTAATTACACTTTAACAATTACTATGTTGATTATTAAATTAATTAATCTAATTAACGATTTAAAATCAATTATATTGATTAATTATAAAATAATCTAGTTAACGGCCTTCATTAACTTTTGTTTAATTACTATTCTAAAATAATTAACTTACATTAATTATTATTACTTATAAGTTCAATTAACCATTCATTAATTTATTTAAAATCTAATCTATGATTCCTAATTACCTATTAATCACTTATTCCATTTATTTAAACTTTAACTAATACATTTAAACTTATAATTTACAATTTAGTCAATACCATTTTATCAATTATCATTCTAATTTTCCTAATGGTTAATGAATTTAAATCTTGAATCTTCATTTACTTAGAGTAAATTCATTTCCCATTATTATTTAAATTTCACTTCATTATGTTGAAAACATTTATTTCACTCTCCCTTTTGAACTTTCATTTTAAATTCCGAGTTTTAAAATAGGTACTAAGTTAACTTTAAGTCACTTTATAAAAACTAACCCTTCTTTTAAAAAAAAACTTAAATTACAAATTAAAACATATCTTAGTTATGAAGGGATTTTAAATCAAATCCACTTAAAGTTTCAAAATATTTATTTATTTAAAGTATTTAAATTTTTTAAACTTCTTCCATTTCAAAACTGGAATTTTAAACACTTGAATTAGCCTCAGTTTGACATTGGTTTTAATTTAAAACCAAACAATTTAAAAACTGTTAAAAACTGGTACTGTTTAAACTTGAAAACAAAAATTACCCGAGTCTCCCATATTTTCCTTCGAGTAAAACATCACGAAACCTCGAGCAAAACAGAAATCTACTCGAGTAAATCTCGAGTACCACCTCTGCCATCACAAAGAAAAAAAACAGCCACCAGAAAACATCCCACCGTGCACGTGCACGCCTCCATTCGCCACTTCCGATCGACCACGACCATCCCCTCATATCGGTGACCACTTCTACGTCCTATCCCAACCCTCAGATCGACAACCTAAACTCGAGATCAAGATCGAGTTTCTCAAATCAAAGCCTTGAACCAAAACAACATCCCAACTTCAAAGCCTGGAAGTTCGCCTCCCTCCAACTTCCGACCACCGGAGGACCACCACCACTGGCCACAGCCTCGTCTATCTCCCCTCTACCAAACCTCAAACGCACGTGACACTCGATCCAACCATGAGTTCGAACGAGACAAAAAAAACAAAGCCACACAAAACTAGGTTTACGAGAAAGAATTCGACGCCATCGCCTCCACGTTGGTCTGACCACCAGTCCACCATTTTTTCGAGCTCCATCCATCACTCCTCCACCTCCAGACAAACGCTCGACCCTTCCAGTCGACGAGAACCCCTACGGCAACCCAAAATGCTTAAAACAGTCAAACCAAAACTGCTCTTAACCCCTTTCTTTAAAAATCATAAATCTTGTTTTAAAAATCCTGTTTTTGTATGTAGTTTCACTTTATACACCTGAATCCCTTAAACAAGAAATTTATTTTTAAACTTATTTGAAGTTGAATGTTGTTTTCTTGATTCCCAGATGCAAATGCAAGTTGATTTAACTTAAATAAATTTTTAACACCTAGATTATAGTCAAACAAACAATTATTGTTTACATCTTACATTCAAACAATTATTAGAACAAGAGAGGAAGGTTTGCTTACATATCTACTCAAAGAAATAACAACAGATAACAGAGTATAAAGGGAACAGATATACCCGGATTTTGCACAAACATACATATACCAAATATATATCATCACAGAGAAAGCATGCTCCATATTAACTTAGATTAAATTTTTAAATAAAATGTTACTCACTTATTTTCCAGAGGAAGACAGAGCTGATGATGAAACAGGTTCCGCTGTGAGATTTCTGATGTGTTGTTGTTCTCTCTTCTTTTCTTTTCTTCTTCTATCCCTTTTCTTTCTTCATAATGATGCGACTTTCTGGGCATAGGAAGTCGGGTCGTTACAGTTGGTATCAGAGCAGTAGGTTGAGTGAATACCTAGGCTCTGAAGTGGTGTCTATCTTGAGAGCGCGTAATTGTTAATTATATAAAAATGGTTTATATTGTGTTAATTGATCGGTTGAGTGGTATATGGATTCTGGTCAATACGAGTAGCTAACGTTATTGATAGGGATCTCTAAACACTTGAACCAGGTCAACGGACACAATATTGTTTTAAAGAGGTAAATGAAATAATTTTACCCAGAAATAATTTCTATATAAAAAGTATCATTTTAAATAAATATATATATATATATATGTATTTCTACCTATTTGTTGGGTTACCTGTTCGGGTTTTCCAATATGAGTTATAAAGGTAGATAGGGTGGTAGTGTGTGTAACACAATTACCAATGGTTAGAGTTTGAGTGTTGAGGTTGGAAGTGTAATTGTCGAGACTGTAGACCTAATACTGTCTCGAGTAAACTTTGTTGTGATGTAAAGATTTCATCAATCTCCGAAGGAAACTGTTTAAGTTCGGAGTTTATCTTTGAAGTTGGATGAATAGAGTAGATCTATTGGATGAGCTGAAGCGAGTTATAGTATCTTGGTAACTTCAAGAAGTAGTAGTTGTGTGATGAGACGCGGTGACTATGGACGTTTCTGAAGATGTTTCTTCTGAAGCAAGTTTAAGGAAGTAGATCTGTTTCGGTGTTGTGGCTGGGTCCAGCGGGGTGTTTCTTTTTGCTTTGAAGTCCGAGTTTCTCAAAGAGTTTCGGATAAGAAGTCTTTGGTATCTGTGACAGCAGTGCAGCTCGGAGTGTTCTGTGTGTTAGCAGGAAGTTTCTGGCTGAGTAGTTTTTCTGAAGTTGGAGTCCAGAAGCAGCTGAGTGAATCCATTTCTTCGATGAATTGGATAGTTAAGTATGAGCTGTTCTAATTTGTGAAGAGAGAACAGTATCTGTGGAAGTTAGGTCGAGTTGATCGCAAAAGAGACTTGCGATTGTTTGAGTGTTCTTTTGGGTTATTGGAGATTGAGATTCCATATCGACTTGATTCGTGGAGTTATCGGAAGTTCAGCTTAGTAGAAGGATGTCACCGAGAGAAAAATTTGGTGAAGCAGCTCAGAATTCTTTGGAGAGGGATTGATCAGTTCTAATTTTCTAGAGGGGATTCTGCTAGGATGTTTTGACCAAATTGAATAGAGTCGCTAAGATTTTATAGTATGGTAAACTGTGGATGATCAAGTTTGTGCTCGAGTTTCTCCGATGGCATTCTCATCTATTCCAGATCAGAGTTGTGCAGCGGAAGAAAGATAGCAGCTATTCTAGAGTGGAAGCAACCGAGAGTTGTAATTTTCTTCGAGTAGAGGATTTCTATAGGAAATTCAAGTGTATCTCTAAGTGTGAAGAAATTTTCAGGATTTGGAGATAAGGTTGTCAAGTGCAACTGTTTTGGCTATTCCAGATAGGAGAAGTAGTTCATAGTTCTCTAATGTTTGTGGAGTAGAATTGTGTTCTGGATTTCGGTGATTTTTGGGAAACCATTTTGTTGAGAAGGATCCGGAAATTGGTTTGATGTTGGTCTAGATTATTTCAAGAGGCATCAGCAAGAGTTAAGCTGATCAAGAAGAATGTAGTGACTCAGGATTATCAGGAGAGTTATGCAATTAAGAATTGATGGAATTTGGAAATTGAAGTTGAAATTGGATATTGTTTAAGTTTTCTCCAATCAAAGGAGATATAAGATTTAGTAAGACTGAAGAGTTAGCTCCGGAAGTACTATGAGATTTTTCTGTGTTCTCAAAAGGATTAGTTCTTTGATCTATAGGATTGAGTTGCCGGTTCGGATAACTGGAATTCATTTTATTTCACATATCTCTGAGGAATATGTGTATGATTCATCGAGTGATGGAATCAGCAGTTCAGAAGGATAGTTGGGATGGTTTTGAGTTAGTCTGATATCTTGTTCAGATTTGTGATCTAGAAAGGAAGGACTTCTAGATTATTGTAGATAGTTAGTTTAGATCCTGTAAAACGAGTCTCCCGGTATATATATATACTTGGGGAAACTCGAGGAAATTCTATCCAAAATTTGTCTGGATAGTTAAATTTGTTTGATTAAATTGTTTGCTATGATTGTTAGAGTATGATTGATATGTATGGTTGTTGTTTGAAATTAAAATTTGCTGAGTTATTAAATTATCTTTGCTTTTAAATTTCGGGGACGAAATTATTTTAAGGGGGGAGGAATGTGATATCCCGGAATTTTGGCAATATCAATTTAATAATCTTTATTAATAATTAAATTGATTTGTTGATTTCATTTTATAAATTGACAAGTTTAATTCTTTTAAAAGTTAATAATATTTTAAATTGGCAATACTTATTAATATCTTTTCTAAACAATTTAAAATTGGTAAGATTTATCTTCCAAAACTTATATAAATGTTTTAATGTATATATATATATATTGGTATATATATCATAAATGGGGAGTCTTTTAATTTAATAAATCTATGTTTTCAAATTTTAATATATATGTATATATATATATTGTTATTTGAAAGAATAATTTGATTTAATACTTTTGAAAATGATATTTAAGATTTAAATCAAGGATTCATTGTTTAATAGTCTTTTATCATAAGATAAATTGTTTTGTAAAAATATATATAAAGTTAAAATAAGTTTCTCAAGCATATAAAAATATATTATAAATATTTGATCAAAGCATAAGCTACTATAAATAGTTGTTTTCATAAATTCATATTTGTATATTTATATAGAAATGTAAAAGCTTATTTATAAAAAGATAAATACATTATATACATGTAAATATTTTATAAGTACATAAGTATAGCTTAAATAAATTAATAAAAGACAAGATTTACACTTGTAAACATATGGAGGCTTGGATTTCATATGTGTAAGATAAGTAACAACATAAGAAGACAAGTGGCTATTCTTCTCTTTAAATTAAGGTAATAAATTGTTGGTTAAGATAATTAATTAAAAAGTAATTAATTAATGAAAGTAATTAAGGGAAGTTAATTACTAATTAAGATTAATCAAAGGTGATTAATAATTGTGGTTTAATTAAGATTAATTACTTAAATGTAATTAATTTAAATAAATAAATAATTAAAGATGTAATTAGAAATCATTAGTTTATAATTAATTAATGATGTAATTAAGAGTTGATATTAAGATTTATTAATCAAATGATAAGTGATTAATTGTAATTAATTAAGGATTAAAGTAATTGATTATAATTAATTAATTAATGAAGTAATTAAAGGTTAATTACTGTATTTGATTAAGAATAATTAATTTGTGAAATTAATTAAAGATAATTACTTAAATGTAATTAAAGAATGATTAATCAAGGTGATTAATTAAAGTGGATAATTAGAGAAAGATTAATTAATTTATTGGTAATTAATTAATGATTATATAAGTAAGATTTATGATGAAGTAATTAATTTAATTTATTTTAAATTAATTTGAATAAAGTAATTAATTTAATTCACTTTAAATTAATTAAAGATAGAGATAGTTAATTTAATTCATTTTAAATTAATTATGTTGTGATTAAGTAAATCATTGCTTATATAAGAATGGATGACATTGATTGTCTTGAATGGATGTAATCTCAGAAATGAGATAAGATGTTGTGTGATATGAATGCTTGGTTGCATTATGATGATAATATAGATTAACTATTGTGATATTGATATGGATTACCTATTTGGTTATGAATCATCTGTTTAATTGATAATGTGATTATCAGTTGTGAATTGTGAATTATCTATCTGTATGAATATAGATAAGTTAAATTGTTTAAACCTTTAAACAACTTGGCCTTAAAAGATACGTTTTGGATTTCGATGAGACCGGGATCGGGTTTCCGTATACCGGTATTCCAGGTCTGGAGACCCGAATACCACATCGATCCAAATTTACGATAGGTCGTGAATCTCAAGTGAAGATGAAGATTCAGAGTGCAAGGGTTATTGTCGTTAACTTTGAGGGTGATTCCAAAACGAGTGTAACGAGATAATGCCTTCGGTTTCGTTCGAACCCGGAACGAACTTGTATGGATTGAATGCTTTCAGCACATCGTCAGGCGGACGATGAGCATTCTAAGTGATATGTTCTGATTAAAGGTAATCGTAACCTCAAGCCTCATCAACCGGGAATGGCTAAAACAGGGGAGGTGCAGCAAGGCTTCGTGGGTAGCACCCACTGAGAGCAAGATAGATCCCTGTCTAGAGGTCCCTTTTCTTTTATTCGGCTTAGTGTGTGGTTGGTCGCGCCAACCACGGGATTGTCTTGTTCGGGATTATCCAGTAAGGGATGGTTCCGGCTTTGTGTTGCAGGGGAGCGGGCGTACTCCTCGGTACGGTGATCTAGGCCACGTACTGTGACGGGCGGTACCCCAGTAGCCCTGCCATTGTATGGAATCCAAACTCCAATAAGTGCCGTACGTATTAGTTGTGCCCAACTATGTTGGAATGTGAGATGTAAGCATTTCAGCTATTTCTGTATTTTACTTGAAAACCCTAGACCCTATTATAATACAATCAGATTTCCTATCAAATGTTTTGGTTAGCGTAAGGTAAAAACTTTTCCATGTTTATGTGTGGGAAGTCTTACGTGATACTTTGTTTTCAAAGGGTTTTGAAGTTAAACAATTTTAACCCGTTTACTCACACCAGACCCATGTCTGACCCAAGTGTTTATTTTCTGTTTTATTAAACCTTGGGTACTCAATTTTTACGAGTAGCCAAGGGATTCAGGTTAGTCTTGACGAATTCTGGAGGAGCTGTGGAGCAGGAGGCTTCAGCGTGTAGATATATAGAGTTTCCGCTGTGTATGATGTATCGTATTTATGTAGTTGTGTTGTATAATAGACAGAAGTTTATAACTGTCTATATTGTGATGTATAAATCGTGTACTCTGATGTATATGATACTATGTAATATCTTATGTGATAATATATTTCTCGTTCCGCTGTGAGATTTCTGATGTGTTGTTGTTCTCTCTTCTTTTCTTTTCTTCTTCTATCCCTTTTCTTTCTTCATAATGATGCGACTTTCTGGGCATAGGAAGTCGGGTCGTTACAGTTGGTATCAGAGCAGTAGGTTGAGTGAATACCTAGGCTCTGAAGTGGTGTCTATCTTGAGAGCGCGTAATTGTTAATTATATAAAAATGGTTTATATTGTGTTAATTGATCGGTTGAGTGGTATATGGATTCTGGTCAATACGAGTAGCTAACGTTATTGATAGGGATCTCTAAACACTTGAACCAGGTCAACGGACACAATATTGTTTTAAAGAGGTAAATGAAATAATTTTACCCAGAAATAATTTCTATATAAAAAGTATCATTTTAAATAAATATATATATATATATATGTATTTCTACCTATTTGTTGGGTTACCTGTTCGGGTTTTCCAATATGAGTTATAAAGGTAGATAGGGTGGTAGTGTGTGTAACACAATTACCAATGGTTAGAGTTTGAGTGTTGAGGTTGGAAGTGTAATTGTCGAGACTGTAGACCTAATACTGTCTCGAGTAAACTTTGTTGTGATGTAAAGATTTCATCAATCTCCGAAGGAAACTGTTTAAGTTCGGAGTTTATCTTTGAAGTTGGATGAATAGAGTAGATCTATTGGATGAGCTGAAGCGAGTTATAGTATCTTGGTAACTTCAAGAAGTAGTAGTTGTGTGATGAGACGCGGTGACTATGGACGTTTCTGAAGATGTTTCTTCTGAAGCAAGTTTAAGGAAGTAGATCTGTTTCGGTGTTGTGGCTGGGTCCAGCGGGGTGTTTCTTTTTGCTTTGAAGTCCGAGTTTCTCAAAGAGTTTCGGATAAGAAGTCTTTGGTATCTGTGACAGCAGTGCAGCTCGGAGTGTTCTGTGTGTTAGCAGGAAGTTTCTGGCTGAGTAGTTTTTCTGAAGTTGGAGTCCAGAAGCAGCTGAGTGAATCCATTTCTTCGATGAATTGGATAGTTAAGTATGAGCTGTTCTAATTTGTGAAGAGAGAACAGTATCTGTGGAAGTTAGGTCGAGTTGATCGCAAAAGAGACTTGCGATTGTTTGAGTGTTCTTTTGGGTTATTGGAGATTGAGATTCCATATCGACTTGATTCGTGGAGTTATCGGAAGTTCAGCTTAGTAGAAGGATGTCACCGAGAGAAAAATTTGGTGAAGCAGCTCAGAATTCTTTGGAGAGGGATTGATCAGTTCTAATTTTCTAGAGGGGATTCTGCTAGGATGTTTTGACCAAATTGAATAGAGTCGCTAAGATTTTATAGTATGGTAAACTGTGGATGATCAAGTTTGTGCTCGAGTTTCTCCGATGGCATTCTCATCTATTCCAGATCAGAGTTGTGCAGCGGAAGAAAGATAGCAGCTATTCTAGAGTGGAAGCAACCGAGAGTTGTAATTTTCTTCGAGTAGAGGATTTCTATAGGAAATTCAAGTGTATCTCTAAGTGTGAAGAAATTTTCAGGATTTGGAGATAAGGTTGTCAAGTGCAACTGTTTTGGCTATTCCAGATAGGAGAAGTAGTTCATAGTTCTCTAATGTTTGTGGAGTAGAATTGTGTTCTGGATTTCGGTGATTTTTGGGAAACCATTTTGTTGAGAAGGATCCGGAAATTGGTTTGATGTTGGTCTAGATTATTTCAAGAGGCATCAGCAAGAGTTAAGCTGATCAAGAAGAATGTAGTGACTCAGGATTATCAGGAGAGTTATGCAATTAAGAATTGATGGAATTTGGAAATTGAAGTTGAAATTGGATATTGTTTAAGTTTTCTCCAATCAAAGGAGATATAAGATTTAGTAAGACTGAAGAGTTAGCTCCGGAAGTACTATGAGATTTTTCTGTGTTCTCAAAAGGATTAGTTCTTTGATCTATAGGATTGAGTTGCCGGTTCGGATAACTGGAATTCATTTTATTTCACATATCTCTGAGGAATATGTGTATGATTCATCGAGTGATGGAATCAGCAGTTCAGAAGGATAGTTGGGATGGTTTTGAGTTAGTCTGATATCTTGTTCAGATTTGTGATCTAGAAAGGAAGGACTTCTAGATTATTGTAGATAGTTAGTTTAGATCCTGTAAAACGAGTCTCCCGGTATATATATATACTTGGGGAAACTCGAGGAAATTCTATCCAAAATTTGTCTGGATAGTTAAATTTGTTTGATTAAATTGTTTGCTATGATTGTTAGAGTATGATTGATATGTATGGTTGTTGTTTGAAATTAAAATTTGCTGAGTTATTAAATTATCTTTGCTTTTAAATTTCGGGGACGAAATTATTTTAAGGGGGGAGGAATGTGATATCCCGGAATTTTGGCAATATCAATTTAATAATCTTTATTAATAATTAAATTGATTTGTTGATTTCATTTTATAAATTGACAAGTTTAATTCTTTTAAAAGTTAATAATATTTTAAATTGGCAATACTTATTAATATCTTTTCTAAACAATTTAAAATTGGTAAGATTTATCTTCCAAAACTTATATAAATGTTTTAATGTATATATATATATATTGGTATATATATCATAAATGGGGAGTCTTTTAATTTAATAAATCTATGTTTTCAAATTTTAATATATATGTATATATATATATTGTTATTTGAAAGAATAATTTGATTTAATACTTTTGAAAATGATATTTAAGATTTAAATCAAGGATTCATTGTTTAATAGTCTTTTATCATAAGATAAATTGTTTTGTAAAAATATATATAAAGTTAAAATAAGTTTCTCAAGCATATAAAAATATATTATAAATATTTGATCAAAGCATAAGCTACTATAAATAGTTGTTTTCATAAATTCATATTTGTATATTTATATAGAAATGTAAAAGCTTATTTATAAAAAGATAAATACATTATATACATGTAAATATTTTATAAGTACATAAGTATAGCTTAAATAAATTAATAAAAGACAAGATTTACACTTGTAAACATATGGAGGCTTGGATTTCATATGTGTAAGATAAGTAACAACATAAGAAGACAAGTGGCTATTCTTCTCTTTAAATTAAGGTAATAAATTGTTGGTTAAGATAATTAATTAAAAAGTAATTAATTAATGAAAGTAATTAAGGGAAGTTAATTACTAATTAAGATTAATCAAAGGTGATTAATAATTGTGGTTTAATTAAGATTAATTACTTAAATGTAATTAATTTAAATAAATAAATAATTAAAGATGTAATTAGAAATCATTAGTTTATAATTAATTAATGATGTAATTAAGAGTTGATATTAAGATTTATTAATCAAATGATAAGTGATTAATTGTAATTAATTAAGGATTAAAGTAATTGATTATAATTAATTAATTAATGAAGTAATTAAAGGTTAATTACTGTATTTGATTAAGAATAATTAATTTGTGAAATTAATTAAAGATAATTACTTAAATGTAATTAAAGAATGATTAATCAAGGTGATTAATTAAAGTGGATAATTAGAGAAAGATTAATTAATTTATTGGTAATTAATTAATGATTATATAAGTAAGATTTATGATGAAGTAATTAATTTAATTTATTTTAAATTAATTTGAATAAAGTAATTAATTTAATTCACTTTAAATTAATTAAAGATAGAGATAGTTAATTTAATTCATTTTAAATTAATTATGTTGTGATTAAGTAAATCATTGCTTATATAAGAATGGATGACATTGATTGTCTTGAATGGATGTAATCTCAGAAATGAGATAAGATGTTGTGTGATATGAATGCTTGGTTGCATTATGATGATAATATAGATTAACTATTGTGATATTGATATGGATTACCTATTTGGTTATGAATCATCTGTTTAATTGATAATGTGATTATCAGTTGTGAATTGTGAATTATCTATCTGTATGAATATAGATAAGTTAAATTGTTTAAACCTTTAAACAACTTGGCCTTAAAAGATACGTTTTGGATTTCGATGAGACCGGGATCGGGTTTCCGTATACCGGTATTCCAGGTCTGGAGACCCGAATACCACATCGATCCAAATTTACGATAGGTCGTGAATCTCAAGTGAAGATGAAGATTCAGAGTGCAAGGGTTATTGTCGTTAACTTTGAGGGTGATTCCAAAACGAGTGTAACGAGATAATGCCTTCGGTTTCGTTCGAACCCGGAACGAACTTGTATGGATTGAATGCTTTCAGCACATCGTCAGGCGGACGATGAGCATTCTAAGTGATATGTTCTGATTAAAGGTAATCGTAACCTCAAGCCTCATCAACCGGGAATGGCTAAAACAGGGGAGGTGCAGCAAGGCTTCGTGGGTAGCACCCACTGAGAGCAAGATAGATCCCTGTCTAGAGGTCCCTTTTCTTTTATTCGGCTTAGTGTGTGGTTGGTCGCGCCAACCACGGGATTGTCTTGTTCGGGATTATCCAGTAAGGGATGGTTCCGGCTTTGTGTTGCAGGGGAGCGGGCGTACTCCTCGGTACGGTGATCTAGGCCACGTACTGTGACGGGCGGTACCCCAGTAGCCCTGCCATTGTATGGAATCCAAACTCCAATAAGTGCCGTACGTATTAGTTGTGCCCAACTATGTTGGAATGTGAGATGTAAGCATTTCAGCTATTTCTGTATTTTACTTGAAAACCCTAGACCCTATTATAATACAATCAGATTTCCTATCAAATGTTTTGGTTAGCGTAAGGTAAAAACTTTTCCATGTTTATGTGTGGGAAGTCTTACGTGATACTTTGTTTTCAAAGGGTTTTGAAGTTAAACAATTTTAACCCGTTTACTCACACCAGACCCATGTCTGACCCAAGTGTTTATTTTCTGTTTTATTAAACCTTGGGTACTCAATTTTTACGAGTAGCCAAGGGATTCAGGTTAGTCTTGACGAATTCTGGAGGAGCTGTGGAGCAGGAGGCTTCAGCGTGTAGATATATAGAGTTTCCGCTGTGTATGATGTATCGTATTTATGTAGTTGTGTTGTATAATAGACAGAAGTTTATAACTGTCTATATTGTGATGTATAAATCGTGTACTCTGATGTATATGATACTATGTAATATCTTATGTGATAATATATTTCTCGTTCCGCTGTGAGATTTCTGATGTGTTGTTGTTCTCTCTTCTTTTCTTTTCTTCTTCTATCCCTTTTCTTTCTTCATAATGATGCGACTTTCTGGGCATAGGAAGTCGGGTCGTTACAGTTGGTATCAGAGCAGTAGGTTGAGTGAATACCTAGGCTCTGAAGTGGTGTCTATCTTGAGAGCGCGTAATTGTTAATTATATAAAAATGGTTTATATTGTGTTAATTGATCGGTTGAGTGGTATATGGATTCTGGTCAATACGAGTAGCTAACGTTATTGATAGGGATCTCTAAACACTTGAACCAGGTCAACGGACACAATATTGTTTTAAAGAGGTAAATGAAATAATTTTACCCAGAAATAATTTCTATATAAAAAGTATCATTTTAAATAAATATATATATATATATATGTATTTCTACCTATTTGTTGGGTTACCTGTTCGGGTTTTCCAATATGAGTTATAAAGGTAGATAGGGTGGTAGTGTGTGTAACACAATTACCAATGGTTAGAGTTTGAGTGTTGAGGTTGGAAGTGTAATTGTCGAGACTGTAGACCTAATACTGTCTCGAGTAAACTTTGTTGTGATGTAAAGATTTCATCAATCTCCGAAGGAAACTGTTTAAGTTCGGAGTTTATCTTTGAAGTTGGATGAATAGAGTAGATCTATTGGATGAGCTGAAGCGAGTTATAGTATCTTGGTAACTTCAAGAAGTAGTAGTTGTGTGATGAGACGCGGTGACTATGGACGTTTCTGAAGATGTTTCTTCTGAAGCAAGTTTAAGGAAGTAGATCTGTTTCGGTGTTGTGGCTGGGTCCAGCGGGGTGTTTCTTTTTGCTTTGAAGTCCGAGTTTCTCAAAGAGTTTCGGATAAGAAGTCTTTGGTATCTGTGACAGCAGTGCAGCTCGGAGTGTTCTGTGTGTTAGCAGGAAGTTTCTGGCTGAGTAGTTTTTCTGAAGTTGGAGTCCAGAAGCAGCTGAGTGAATCCATTTCTTCGATGAATTGGATAGTTAAGTATGAGCTGTTCTAATTTGTGAAGAGAGAACAGTATCTGTGGAAGTTAGGTCGAGTTGATCGCAAAAGAGACTTGCGATTGTTTGAGTGTTCTTTTGGGTTATTGGAGATTGAGATTCCATATCGACTTGATTCGTGGAGTTATCGGAAGTTCAGCTTAGTAGAAGGATGTCACCGAGAGAAAAATTTGGTGAAGCAGCTCAGAATTCTTTGGAGAGGGATTGATCAGTTCTAATTTTCTAGAGGGGATTCTGCTAGGATGTTTTGACCAAATTGAATAGAGTCGCTAAGATTTTATAGTATGGTAAACTGTGGATGATCAAGTTTGTGCTCGAGTTTCTCCGATGGCATTCTCATCTATTCCAGATCAGAGTTGTGCAGCGGAAGAAAGATAGCAGCTATTCTAGAGTGGAAGCAACCGAGAGTTGTAATTTTCTTCGAGTAGAGGATTTCTATAGGAAATTCAAGTGTATCTCTAAGTGTGAAGAAATTTTCAGGATTTGGAGATAAGGTTGTCAAGTGCAACTGTTTTGGCTATTCCAGATAGGAGAAGTAGTTCATAGTTCTCTAATGTTTGTGGAGTAGAATTGTGTTCTGGATTTCGGTGATTTTTGGGAAACCATTTTGTTGAGAAGGATCCGGAAATTGGTTTGATGTTGGTCTAGATTATTTCAAGAGGCATCAGCAAGAGTTAAGCTGATCAAGAAGAATGTAGTGACTCAGGATTATCAGGAGAGTTATGCAATTAAGAATTGATGGAATTTGGAAATTGAAGTTGAAATTGGATATTGTTTAAGTTTTCTCCAATCAAAGGAGATATAAGATTTAGTAAGACTGAAGAGTTAGCTCCGGAAGTACTATGAGATTTTTCTGTGTTCTCAAAAGGATTAGTTCTTTGATCTATAGGATTGAGTTGCCGGTTCGGATAACTGGAATTCATTTTATTTCACATATCTCTGAGGAATATGTGTATGATTCATCGAGTGATGGAATCAGCAGTTCAGAAGGATAGTTGGGATGGTTTTGAGTTAGTCTGATATCTTGTTCAGATTTGTGATCTAGAAAGGAAGGACTTCTAGATTATTGTAGATAGTTAGTTTAGATCCTGTAAAACGAGTCTCCCGGTATATATATATACTTGGGGAAACTCGAGGAAATTCTATCCAAAATTTGTCTGGATAGTTAAATTTGTTTGATTAAATTGTTTGCTATGATTGTTAGAGTATGATTGATATGTATGGTTGTTGTTTGAAATTAAAATTTGCTGAGTTATTAAATTATCTTTGCTTTTAAATTTCGGGGACGAAATTATTTTAAGGGGGGAGGAATGTGATATCCCGGAATTTTGGCAATATCAATTTAATAATCTTTATTAATAATTAAATTGATTTGTTGATTTCATTTTATAAATTGACAAGTTTAATTCTTTTAAAAGTTAATAATATTTTAAATTGGCAATACTTATTAATATCTTTTCTAAACAATTTAAAATTGGTAAGATTTATCTTCCAAAACTTATATAAATGTTTTAATGTATATATATATATATTGGTATATATATCATAAATGGGGAGTCTTTTAATTTAATAAATCTATGTTTTCAAATTTTAATATATATGTATATATATATATTGTTATTTGAAAGAATAATTTGATTTAATACTTTTGAAAATGATATTTAAGATTTAAATCAAGGATTCATTGTTTAATAGTCTTTTATCATAAGATAAATTGTTTTGTAAAAATATATATAAAGTTAAAATAAGTTTCTCAAGCATATAAAAATATATTATAAATATTTGATCAAAGCATAAGCTACTATAAATAGTTGTTTTCATAAATTCATATTTGTATATTTATATAGAAATGTAAAAGCTTATTTATAAAAAGATAAATACATTATATACATGTAAATATTTTATAAGTACATAAGTATAGCTTAAATAAATTAATAAAAGACAAGATTTACACTTGTAAACATATGGAGGCTTGGATTTCATATGTGTAAGATAAGTAACAACATAAGAAGACAAGTGGCTATTCTTCTCTTTAAATTAAGGTAATAAATTGTTGGTTAAGATAATTAATTAAAAAGTAATTAATTAATGAAAGTAATTAAGGGAAGTTAATTACTAATTAAGATTAATCAAAGGTGATTAATAATTGTGGTTTAATTAAGATTAATTACTTAAATGTAATTAATTTAAATAAATAAATAATTAAAGATGTAATTAGAAATCATTAGTTTATAATTAATTAATGATGTAATTAAGAGTTGATATTAAGATTTATTAATCAAATGATAAGTGATTAATTGTAATTAATTAAGGATTAAAGTAATTGATTATAATTAATTAATTAATGAAGTAATTAAAGGTTAATTACTGTATTTGATTAAGAATAATTAATTTGTGAAATTAATTAAAGATAATTACTTAAATGTAATTAAAGAATGATTAATCAAGGTGATTAATTAAAGTGGATAATTAGAGAAAGATTAATTAATTTATTGGTAATTAATTAATGATTATATAAGTAAGATTTATGATGAAGTAATTAATTTAATTTATTTTAAATTAATTTGAATAAAGTAATTAATTTAATTCACTTTAAATTAATTAAAGATAGAGATAGTTAATTTAATTCATTTTAAATTAATTATGTTGTGATTAAGTAAATCATTGCTTATATAAGAATGGATGACATTGATTGTCTTGAATGGATGTAATCTCAGAAATGAGATAAGATGTTGTGTGATATGAATGCTTGGTTGCATTATGATGATAATATAGATTAACTATTGTGATATTGATATGGATTACCTATTTGGTTATGAATCATCTGTTTAATTGATAATGTGATTATCAGTTGTGAATTGTGAATTATCTATCTGTATGAATATAGATAAGTTAAATTGTTTAAACCTTTAAACAACTTGGCCTTAAAAGATACGTTTTGGATTTCGATGAGACCGGGATCGGGTTTCCGTATACCGGTATTCCAGGTCTGGAGACCCGAATACCACATCGATCCAAATTTACGATAGGTCGTGAATCTCAAGTGAAGATGAAGATTCAGAGTGCAAGGGTTATTGTCGTTAACTTTGAGGGTGATTCCAAAACGAGTGTAACGAGATAATGCCTTCGGTTTCGTTCGAACCCGGAACGAACTTGTATGGATTGAATGCTTTCAGCACATCGTCAGGCGGACGATGAGCATTCTAAGTGATATGTTCTGATTAAAGGTAATCGTAACCTCAAGCCTCATCAACCGGGAATGGCTAAAACAGGGGAGGTGCAGCAAGGCTTCGTGGGTAGCACCCACTGAGAGCAAGATAGATCCCTGTCTAGAGGTCCCTTTTCTTTTATTCGGCTTAGTGTGTGGTTGGTCGCGCCAACCACGGGATTGTCTTGTTCGGGATTATCCAGTAAGGGATGGTTCCGGCTTTGTGTTGCAGGGGAGCGGGCGTACTCCTCGGTACGGTGATCTAGGCCACGTACTGTGACGGGCGGTACCCCAGTAGCCCTGCCATTGTATGGAATCCAAACTCCAATAAGTGCCGTACGTATTAGTTGTGCCCAACTATGTTGGAATGTGAGATGTAAGCATTTCAGCTATTTCTGTATTTTACTTGAAAACCCTAGACCCTATTATAATACAATCAGATTTCCTATCAAATGTTTTGGTTAGCGTAAGGTAAAAACTTTTCCATGTTTATGTGTGGGAAGTCTTACGTGATACTTTGTTTTCAAAGGGTTTTGAAGTTAAACAATTTTAACCCGTTTACTCACACCAGACCCATGTCTGACCCAAGTGTTTATTTTCTGTTTTATTAAACCTTGGGTACTCAATTTTTACGAGTAGCCAAGGGATTCAGGTTAGTCTTGACGAATTCTGGAGGAGCTGTGGAGCAGGAGGCTTCAGCGTGTAGATATATAGAGTTTCCGCTGTGTATGATGTATCGTATTTATGTAGTTGTGTTGTATAATAGACAGAAGTTTATAACTGTCTATATTGTGATGTATAAATCGTGTACTCTGATGTATATGATACTATGTAATATCTTATGTGATAATATATTTCTCGTTCCGCTGTGAGATTTCTGATGTGTTGTTGTTCTCTCTTCTTTTCTTTTCTTCTTCTATCCCTTTTCTTTCTTCATAATGATGCGACTTTCTGGGCATAGGAAGTCGGGTCGTTACAGACCACGACCATCCCCTCATATCGGCGACCACTTCTACGTCCTATCCCAACCCTCAGATCGACAACCCAAACTCGAGATCAAGATCGAGTTTCTCAAATCAAAGCCTGGAACCAAAACAACATCCTAATTTCAAAGCCTGGAAGTTCACCTCCCTCCAACTTCCGACCACCGGAGGATCACCACCACTGGCCACAGCCTCGTCTATCTCCCCTCTACCAAACCTCAAACGCACGTGACACTCGATCCAACCATGAGTTCGAACGAGACAAAAAAAACAAAGCCACACAAAACTAGGTTTACGAGAAAGAATTCGACGCCATCGCCTCCACGTTGGTCTGACCACTAGTCCACCATTTTTCCGAGCTCCATCCATCACTCCTCCACCTCCAGACAAACGTACGACCCTTCCAGTCGACGAGATCCCCTACGGCAACCCAAAATGCTTAAAACAGTCGAACCAAAACTGCTCTTACCCCTTTCTTTAAAAATCATAAATCTTGTTTTAAAAACCCTATTTTTGTATGTAGTTTCACTTTATACACCTGAATCCCTTAAACAAGAAATTTATTTTTAAACTTATTTGAAGTTGAATGTTGTTTTCTTGATTCCCAGATGCAAATGCAAGTTGATTTAACTTAAATAAATTTTTAACACCTAGATTATAGTCAAACAAACAATTATTGTTTACATCTTACATTCAAACAATTATTAGAACAAGAGAGGAAGGTTTGCTTACATATCTACTCAAAGAAATAACAACAGATAACAAAGTATAAAGGGAACAGATATACCCGGATTTTGCACAAACATACATATACAAAATATATATCATCACAGAGAAAGCATGCTCCATATTAACTTAGATTAAATTTTTAAATAAAATGTTACTCACTTATTTTCCAGAGGAAGACAGAGCTGATGATGAAACAGGTTGCAAAACTGAAGTCTTCAATTTGATCTTTGCTAAGTTGTTGTTTGATTGAATTTTCTCTTTTTTTCTTCTTTTAGTTTTGAGCTGAAGCTCATTTCAACTTTTTCTCAGTTTTAAAATGATCGAACTGATGGAAGGGAAGATGATGTACAAATGGAAATGAGTTTACTGGTGATAATCACTTTGTACAAATACCAGAGATATTTACTTTGTTTTGTAGGCTGAAATGATATTGTATTGTACCAGGGCTTTCACGCATTAATTGCCCAAGTCCTTTATGTTTCCATACTTGTGATATTTACATTTCCTTTTGCTTTGCATTTCGAATCTTCACGTATAAAATTCTACTTGCCTGGTTTGCTTTCGACTGAGAAGATATTATATTTTGGCTAAGGACATCTTGCATTAATTGTTTGTACATACATATATTTATTTGTTTCTTCCTTTTTATTTGCTTACAACTTATGCACGCTGGTACACTTGCTTTTATGCTTGCATTAATTAACTTGGCTTGTTTGATAAGCCAGTGCATGTATATATATTGTGTTTCTTTTACAAGTGTATATACACAACTATGTAGACTTGTTACACTAAAATATACTTGGATGTATTCTTTATTTGTTTAAACTTATTTTTAAACACTTTTGTTGTTGTCTGGTTTCATACTTGTATATTAGTTTTCTTTTGTAAGCTAATTCATATGTACATTTACTTTGTATTGTTTTCCATGTGTATATATTTTTGTTTCATTCTTTTACAAGTGTTTGTATTTTCTTCTTTGTTTATTTTATTACTTAAGAATATGAGTGAACTCCTATTTTTATTTTATTTTCTTTTATTATTTTTATATATAATTTATTTGTTTCTATTTCCATCTTAAGTATTTGTTTTATCTTCCTATATTTAATATATTGTTATAGTTTTAACTAATTTGTTTACTATATATACATTTTCTAAAATTTTATCTTATGTATTTTATATTTATACCTTTGTTTCTTATATAATTTGTATCATTATTTTCAACCCATTTATTTACGATTTAAATTCACACATATGTATATATATACATACAATATTTAAAGTTTAAATGATTTACACCAAATATATTTGGATCCGGGGAAACTCGCGTCACTTTTATCAATCTATTTTACAATTTTAATTCAAAAATACAATTAATTATTAATTTAAATATATAGAAAATTTGGGGTCGTTACAGGTAGCCTATGTGTACCCAGGATAGTCTGCATGTACCCATATTTTTGACATCTACCCATGTCCGGTACTTTGCCATCTGCGCAGGCAACACGTTGAGCATCTTAAGAGTTATCATACATCTAAAGTACTTAAGTGAGTGATGTGTGGATGTGTGATGGATGCTATGTTTGTTGTGAGCTTGATATGTTGTATGATACCCCTATACCCCTTATATTTCATATGCGATAGTAGTTTAGCATATATTGTGTTTATGTGCTAACTTTTTAGATGTCGGGACAAGTCAGGTGTGGTTGTTCATACCCTGTACCTTATTTACTACAAATGGTTTTTATAGTATTTTGAGATGATGTATCGCTCACGCCAAACTATTGTCTAACCCAAAGTTTTATACATTGCTTCTTATTATCTCGGGTACTCTTAAATGAGTAGATTAGGGATAGCAGGTCTGGATAACACATGGAGTTGAATGGAGTACGAGCAGTAGGCTACTCTTTCATATACACACACGCGCCTCACACACACATTGAAGCTTACTACCGCTTATATTCCGTTGTGCAACCGTGGAGCTATGTTAATACTTGTATTTTGAGAGACAGTTATAGAGTTTATTTTGATGACTTGGGGTGTTTAAACTCTTTAATTCATTTTTTGTATAGTCTATGAACCTGATTCACTCTGATGTTATTATTTATGGTTCACTTGATTGTATCAGTGTCTCGCCTGTTTTACATATATGTTACTATGTTTTATTTTTTCTATGTTGTGAGATGTTCTACAGGTTTTGTGTTTAGATTTTTCTTTGCTTTTTACCTTTGGCTACCATCCTGCATCGGTTGGGTATTTTTCATAGCGTTCTTTATAGATATATTAGGTATCGGTGGTGTAGGGCGATCGTCATAAATATTCTTGTTTATTCAAGGATGGAAGAAGAACACAACACTTGCGAGTGGTATTTGAGACATTGAGAAAGCACCAGCTCAAAGCTAAGATTTTGAAGTCACTTCTAAAGGAGATAAGCGTGGTTCTTGGTCATGTTGTCTTGGAGCAAGGCATCACTATTACTCTTGCTAAAATAGCAGCTGTTTAGGATTGGGAAAGACCTAAGAATGCGATGGATCCTAGAAACTTTCTTTGATTAGTGGGTTGCTTTAGAAGGACTTCCTTAAGATAGCAGCACTATTGATTCATTTAACGAAGAAGAATCAAACTTTTGATCGGGATGTAAGTTGTGAGCATGCATTCATTTGTATGAAAGAGAGGTTTACAAGTGGACCAATGTTAGTCATTTCGGATTGGAATGAAGAGTTGACAATATACATAGATGCATGTGGTACTGGATTTGAGAGGTATTAATGCAGAGAGGAAAGTTGTCACATACGTGAGTAGGCAACTGAAATAGCATGAGAGGAAATACCCTACCTATGATTTAGAGCTAGCAGCTATAGTTTTTCTTTGAAGGCGTAGAGGCATTACTAGCTAGGACAAATGTTTGAGTTGTTCATTGACAATAAGTCATTGAAATACATTTTCTCACAAAAGGACCTTAACTTACGTCAGCGGAATTGGTTAGAATTCTTAGCCTCCAATGACTTTGACATTTCATATGCCTAATAAGGGAAATATAGCCGTAGATGCATTAATTAGGAGACATATCAACTTAGGAGAATATTCTTAGAATAGATGAAATTTGAGTATATAGCTTGTGTTTTCGACCAAAGTGTGAGCTATAGCCACAAAGGTTGGCAAACTTGACTGTTAGACCTACTCTGATAGAGAAGATTGGTATTGGTTAGAGCAATGATACAAGACTAGTAGAGATCATGATTAATCTTAAGGTGGGAGTACAATCTGAAGATATGAAGACGTACGAATTTGATCAAGATGGTTGACTCCATAAAGATAGGAGATTACATATACCCAATGTAGATGGACATAGAAATGAGGTGCCACAAGAGTGCCATCACTCGAAGTTGACTATCCATCCTAGAGGAAACAAAATGCACAAAGATACAAAGAATACTTTTTGGGAAGATGAATAAAGACGTTAGGATATTTATCTAAAGTATATGAATTTTCAAGTCAAAGCTGAGAAGAAGAAACCAATGAGTCATTTAGTCATATTCCCTAGGGGCAATTATGTAATTTGTTGCATATATCTAACTCAGTATTCAATCTTATTGATAATATGATGTTGTTTTCTTTTATATACATTGTTATATTGTGATATAAATAAATTAAGTACTTAATTTAAAGTATATTAATTAGAAAATTTTCAAATAAAATTATTGTAGTTGCAAATTGGCAATTGTGATAATTAATCCCAGTACAAAATTACATTTTGTTTTAAATATTCCTGGTAAAAATGTTTCAAGAAAGGATATCGATATATTTATTGAGACCAGAGTACGTAATGCTCTCCAAATGTTGGACATCCTATTACTCATGGCTGCTAGGGGAGGCAAGGGGTTACGTACTTATAGTTGTGTGATAACTATAGAATGACTCGACCAAGAGTTTATTATTGGTTCATATCAACTTTGTTAAATGGGAATACCAGTGTGACAATGTTACACAGTTGTCTCGACTTAAGAATATTGTGAAACTTTAATATGGATATCCACTTTATAGTAAATCATCATTACATAGGGAAAATAGAGTGACTAGGGTTGGGTCTAACTTGCCACGTATGAAGTGAAGCACTATTCAATGGAGAATTTGTCTCATCGGTTGTATGAGGTTAGTATTCACAGTTAGTTGTGGTCAACTCAAAATCAAAATCTTTAGCCAAAGTAGAATGGTTAGTAATAAATGTTATTATTTAACAAAGGACTTTGTAATTGGAGTGATCAGTTAAATGTGGATATTTTTGGAGTTTTGACCAATACCCGACTATATGTATTCTAAAGTGATATAGTGTTGACGAAGAGAATGTGTGTAAATTAATTTGTCACTTATGGTACCGCTTAAGGTGATCTGAAAAATATTATTTTATTAAAAAGATCTGTAAGCGTTGAATTCTACCAAATTGCCTACCACTAGTTAAGGTAATGTGTGAACGTTAATATTTGAATTATTCAATATTAATCGCTGATTGAAATCACACCTCTGAGTCACAAAATCATATTTCCGATTCTCTGAAATACCACACAATTTAATTAGTTTATAAAGTGTTATAAATTAATTAATATTTTAAAAATATTAATGGGACAGTTTGGCACAGGTCCCTAATAAGTCTCAAAATACACAAAAACCCCAGTAAAAAAAAGTTTATAAATTAGGTCCCTAGAATTAAGTTACCGAATAATGACATACACTTATGCAATTATTCAGTGAATAATTGCATAACTATATGCAATTACTTAGTAACTTAATTCTAGGGACCTAATTTACATACTTATTTTTACTGGGGTTTTTGTGTATTTTGAAACTTATTAGGGACCTGAGCCTAATATTCACAATAATATTAGTTATAAATGTATTTGATGTTTTGGATGTTATAATTAAGTGGGGAAGATCCTAGAAATTTTTTACGTACTCATAGTAATTATTTGTATTTATATATAAACATTATATATGCACATATCGATATATGATATTGATATATATCTAAGTACCAAGTACGACTGCCTATATGAAGGGAAAAATGAGTCTGAATCTAGATATTAGTTTGAATTGGTAAGAGAGAATGAATAAATTGTGGTTGATTTTTTCTCCTTTTCTCTAAATAAACACTAAGCCAACTTATATAGTTTTATACTTATGCTCCCCCTCTTTATGGTTGCCTTCTCCTTACAGTGCTTACCTAGGTCAAACACCCCAATATCTATACAACATCAAATACAAATTATTTCAAGTTGTTCAGTCAATTTAGCAACATCTAGTGGCGATACAAGGAATTTAGGAGGCAATTCAAAAATTGAAGTGTCATAAAAGGCTGGATCTATTGAGATATGCTTCAGTTTTATTTTATCCAATCATATATGCTCACCCTAGACCCATATTCTGTATGCAATAAATTTACTTACTAGTGAATTATATTTAACTAAAATTGCCTATACATTGTTGTTTCAGAAAATAAAAAACAAATTTAGATCCTTTTGTTTCAACCATATGTATATATTGTTAGTACCTAAGGATTTGGTTTTGTTGACAATAACTTTAAGAAATCTTAAAATATAAATATTAATATTTTATCAAGATATATATAGTATATAGTGCAAGATATTAAACATGTGTTGATATAAGAAGATTGTACAGTATCAAGTAAAGATTAAAGAGTTAAAGATGTTGATATAAAGACTCAGGAATAAAGATTCATGAGTATTCAAGAGTTCAAGATTTTAAGATATTCCAGATAAGTTATAGAGTCTAGAATATTTGTTAAAATTCTAATAGCACTTGATCTCTCTCATCTCTCTCTGTCTCTCCACTTTTAAATCAATTTTTAAATATTCTTTTCAAAACAACTTTCAAATAGTTTTCAAATTCTTATACTTACCATTTTAATTTTTAATATTTTACCAAGTTATTGTTTTTATTACATTTTGATTTATATTAGTTTATTTTTCAAAATTCTTATCATATAATTTTACTTTAGTTTTATTATGATTATAATGTGCGTGTATATATATATATATATTATATTTAAACATATTTACAAAGTATATAATTATTTCACAAAGCAATACATTATCAAATAATATTTTAAAATATTTTTCAAAATTACAAAGAGTATGTTGACATACTCTAACCCTATATGTCGACGTACTAGCCGTGAGTTTCAAAAATCAAATTTCAAAAGAAGTGTCTATTTGTCATATCTCTTCATGAATGGACATGACCGTTATTCCTCTATAAATACGTATGTTTTCGATGAATCTTTTAATCACTTTTCATTGTTCTTCTCTCCTCCTTCTTCTCTTTCATTTTCTAAACAAAATTATGACCAAACTCTGCTGAATTTCAAGCAGAATCAAACTCAATCACCATTAGTTTGATTCTCTATCATTTGCTCTCTGATTTCTATCATGTCTCTCACTCTAACCAAGATCTAAGACCTATTCAAGGATTATAGGATATTTGTAATCAAGATTGAAGTTTTGAGTTTGTAAATCTCTATCACATTAAACTAATATACTTGTGGGCGTGATTGTAGCCTATAAAATCAATTGGGTGCGCTTAGTAGCTCGTAAATATAGTGGGTGTGCTTTTAGCCCGGAAATCAAACGGCTCTATTCAGTGGTCGGGATTCTGGAGGTGTGTCTCGTAGCCTTGAAATCGAGATTGTATTTTCATTCACTAGTTGAAAAGAACTCCGTACAAGGAATTGTACGGGACTGGATGTAAGGTAACTCAAAACCAGTATAAAATCATGTTGTGTTCATTCCCTTTACTCTTACTGCATTTACTGTTTATCCGTGTTTTGATTCTATGATTGTTTCTGTGGTTGTTAATCTCATTATTCTAAGTATAATTTCAAAAGATTTCAAAAAGGTTCATATAAATTAGAAAATACTAGTCATCCCCTCTCGAGTGTTAATTTAGCCTTAAGATCCCTATTCCGCAATCTAAAATTTGGTATCAGAGCATTGGTTTTCAAAGTATTCATAAATTGATTTTTGAAAAGTTTTAATGGCATTCTTTAATGATATTTTGAACACTATTTTCGAAAGGATAATTTGTAAAATCATCATTACAATGTTTCATAGATTTGCATCTATTCATTATGAAAAGTCACATGATCTATTGAAAAGGAATAAATTGTAGGAATAGATGTATTACATGGCTTTTGGCGAACAAACATGTGATAATCAGATATTACAGATAAAAAAGGATAAATGGATATTGGATAGTGGTTGTTCAGGACACATGACTGGAAATCTGGAGATTTTGAAAGATATAATATACAATGATGCAGGATCATTCAATTTTGGTTATAATTCTGAAGGACATGCGATTGGCATCGGTGATGTCGGTAATTCTAAAACTCCTACTATTTCCAATGTTTTGTTAATTAGGAACTTAAAACATAATCTATTAAGTATTAGTTAGTTGTGTGATAAAGGTTTTAAAATTAAATTCGTAAAAGATAAATGTCAGATTGAAGATAATGAGTCAAACATTACCTTTGAAGGTATTAGGAAATAAAATATTTATTTATTAAGTATGAAAATCTCAAACGATAACTTATGTCTTTAGTTGAAACAAGCGACCCTTGGATTTGGCATAAAAGATTTGGGCATTTGAATTTCTAACTTATTTCTAAAATTGCTAAAAATAATTTAGTTAGAGGTATTCCCAAAATGAACTTCAAAGTTAGTAATCTGTGTAATGCGTGTCAATTAGGTAAACTTAGAAAAAGTTCATTTAAATCAAAAAAATTTGATTTCTACTTCTTATCCCCTTGAACTTCTTCACTTAGATCTTTATGGTCCCTCTCAAATACAATCTATAAGCCATAGCAGATATGTATTTATAATCGTAAATGATTATTCTAGATTTACGTGGACGATTTTCTTAAAACTTAAAAGTGATTCTTTTGGAATGTTTTAGATCTTTGTTAAACGACTCAAAATCGAATATCAAGAAAATTTAAAACTATTCGAAGTGATCTTCGTAGAAAATTTGAAAGTTAAAATTTTGGGAACCTCTGTAATAAAAAAGGTATAACCCATAATTTTTCATTTTCAAGAAAACCATAACAAAATGGAGTAATAGAACGTAAAAATAGAACTATTCAAGAGTGCGCTAGAACTATGCTAAATGATAGTAATTTACCTAAGAATATTTAGGCTAAGGCAGTTGGTAGTGCATGTTATATACTGAATAGAATTTTAATAAGACCATTTACTAAGAAAACTCCTTATGAACTATATTATAATAAGAAACCTAAAGTACCATATTGTAGAGTTTTGGTATTAAATGTTTTATTTTAAATACTAAAGAAAATTTAGATAAGTTTGATGCTTAATCAGATAAAGGAATTTTTATTCAATATTCAAAAGAAGTAAGCCTTATAGAGTTTTTAATACTAGAACTAATAATGTTGAAGAGACACTACATGTCTCATTTGATGAAAATTTCAAAATTCATAATCAAAATATTGATGAAGAAGAAAACATTGATAATTGAATAGAAAGTAATGAGAACACTGAAACTTATAATAATAATGAAAATTTATACCCAAATAAAAGAACTAGATACTTAAGAGATCATCTTATAAAAAATATACTTGGTAATATTGAATCCGCTGTTAAAAGTAGAAATCAATTAACAAAATGAGTAATGTAGCTTTTATTTCAACCATTGAACCTAAAAATTCAAAGGAAGCATCAACTAATGATTCATGGATTCTTGCTATGCAAGAATAATTGAATCAATTCACTAGGAATGATGTATGAGAATTAGTCCCAAGACCCGAGGATAAGTCTATTATAAGCACTAAATGGGTATATAGGAATAAAATGAATGAACAATGAGAGGTCATAAGACATAAAGCTCGATTAGTTGCACAATGTTATTGTCAAGAGAAGGGTATAAACTTTAATGAAGCCTTTGCACCTGTAGCAAGATTAAAGGCTATAAGAATCTTACTTCCTTTCGCTAACCATAAAAATTTCAATTAAATCAAATGGATGTTGAAAGTGAATTTTTAAATGGATTCATTAAAGAAGATGTATATGTAGAACAAACCCCACTTTTCGAAGATGAAAATTTACCAAATCATGTGTACAGATTAAAGAAAGCCTTATATGGTCTAAAACCGACTCCTAGAGCTTGGTATGATAAGCTTAAATCCTATTTATTACAATCAAATTTTAAGATAGGAAAAGTAGAAAGTACTCTCTTTATTAAAAGAAATAAAAATCAAATTAATAGAAATATATGTAGATGATATTATTTTCGGATCTACTAACGAAAATCTAAATAAAGAATTTTCAGAATTAATGACTAAGGAACTTAAAATGAGTCATATGAGAAAATTAAATTATTTTCTAGGATTACAAATTAAACAACCAAGTAATGAAATTTTTACCGGTCAAGAAAAATATGCAAAAGATTTAGTTAAATTTTTTTTATGGCAAATAGTAGCGGTAAACCAACTCCTATAGTAACTAATGAAAAATTAAACAAAGAAGAAAATTCAAAAGACAGAGATCAAAAACTATACAGAGGAATGATTGGATCACCACTTTATATAACTACTAGTAGACCTGATATAATGCATAGCGTTTGTCTCTGTGCTAGATATCAATCTCAACCCAAAGAAACTCATTTAAAATCTGTAAAACGAATTTTAAGATATGTTAATAACACATTAGACTATAGAATCTTTTATCCAAAAGATGATTCATTTGAATTAATTTCATACACTGATGTTGATTATGCCAGCTGTAAATCAGACTGAAATAGTACAAATGGAACTTGTCACTTTTTGGGACACTCTCTGGTTTTCTGGTTTAGAAAAAAGAAATATATTGTCCCTCTATTTATGACAGAAGCAGAATATATTTCAGCAGCAATAGCTTGTTTGCAGGTTATCTATATGCAACAAACTCTAAGAGTTTTTGGTTTAAATTTTACTAAATCACCAATATACTGCGATAATACGAGTGCGATTAGTCTATCTAAAAATCCAACTCATTATGCTAAAACTAAACATATTGTTATAAGAAATCATTTTCTAAGAGATAATGTAAATAAAGAAGTTATATCATTTGAATTTATAAATATTGAAAATCAAGTAGCTGGAATTTTGACAAAACCATTGAATAAATCATCCTTTGCTAAGTTAAGAAGAGAATTAGGTATTTGTTCTCTATCGGAAATTTAAAAAATTATTGCTTAAATTTACATAATCAATAAAAAAAAGAAAAAAAAATTTCCAATGTATGTCGACATACACGACCACTATATGTTGAATATAACGACAAGATTCATTTTTTAAATTTTCCCTCTAAAATCTAATTTAGTGCTATATAAACACCTAATTCGACTTTCTTCATTTTCTGCCTTTTAACTGTTCTTAACTTCTAAAATAAATAAATCATGGCATCATCTTCAAATCCAAACCATAATTCAACATTTTTCTACCATTCTACTACCCTCGGACCCTTCCAAAATACCACCGTGGCAAAAGTTCAAGGAATATTCTGGAGATGTCGACTGAAATTCAAGTCGTAGAACTTCTTATGTCGAAGGAACAAGAGAAACAAAGTAGGATTCTGCGTAACCTTTAGAAATATCTATTAGATAACCCTACGAATCCAATAATTATTGAAAATGATTCCACGAATTTAGCCATTCATAATCCTCTTCAAATCAGTAAAGAAGAGGAAGAAGAAGAGGAAGCGGAAGAAGAAGAGGAAGCAGAAGAAGAGGAATAATATATGGAGGAGGATGAAGAGGTTCAATTCGTTGGGTAAGTTTGTTACGACCGAGATGGAAATCTCGTCGAACAGAAAGAAAACTTTTGCATACTTTATCCTTAGTGTCCTATTCATAGGTCTCCTATCATTAAGAATTCTCGTTAGAATAGGACTTCTTCATTTAATTTAAGAATATTGTGCATATTACTTTAATTTGACTTTATTGTGTATATGGATTGATTGGTTTGTAAATATGATAATTGAATGAATATATTTTATGGTTTGATTAATATTAATGATTTGTGCTTCACTTATCATTTCTCATATATCATTCTTTCCATTTTTCATTTCATGATCATATCACTTATCATTTCATATCTTTATAACCACTCCATCACTTATCATTTCATGATCATGTATCACTTATCATTTCTATATATATTTATATCATTATAAGTATATAATGTTTATTTACATGGGAGTTAGAATTAGTATTAAGAGTTAGGATTAGAATTATAGTTATAGTTAGTTATTTTTGGTTGATTCCAAAGGGGGATAAATATATAAAATATCAAGCATAGATTAATGGTGAGTTTTTGTATATTAGGCATAAATTAAGGGGGAATTATATTAGATTTTATATACAAAGTTGTCATCATCAAAAATGGGGAGATTGTTAGTACCTAAGGATTTGGTTTTGATGACAACAACTTTAAGAAATCATATAAAATATAAATACTAATGTTTTATCAAGATATATATAGTATATAGTGCATGATATTAAACAGGTGTTGATATAAGAAGACTATACAGTATCAAGTAAAGATTGAAGAGTTAAAGATGTTGATATAGAGACTCAAGAATGAAGACTCAAGAGTATTCAAGAGTTGAAGATTCCAAGATATTCCAGATAAGTTATAGAGTCTAGAATATTTGTTAAATTTCTGATAGCACTTGATCTCTCTCTCTCTCTCTCTCTCCATTTTTAAATAAGTTTTCAAATATTCATTTCGAAACAACCTTCAAATAGTTTTCAAATTCTTATTCTTACCATTTTAGTTTTTAACATTTTACTAAGTTATTGTTTTTATTAAATTTTGTTTTATATTAGTTTTTCAAAATTCTTATCATATAGTTTTACTTAAGCTTTATTATGATTATAATGTATATATATTATATGTAAACATATTTAGAAAGTATAAAATTATTTCACAAAGCAATATATTTTCAAAATAATATTTTAAAATTTTTTTCAAAATTACAAAGAGTATTTCGACATACTATAACCCTATATGTCGACATACTAGCCGTGAGTTCCAAAAATCAAATTTCAAAAGAAGTGTGTATTCGTCGTATCTCTTCACGAATGGACATGACCATTGTTCCTCTATAAATACCTGTGTTTCCAACAAATTATTCAATCACTTTTCATTATTCTTCTCTCCTCCTCTTTTTTTTTTAAATAAAAATATAACCATACTCTGCCAAATTTCAACTAGAATCAAACTCAATCGCTATTAATTTGATTCTCTATCATTTGCTCTCTGATTTCTATCATCTCTCTCAATCCAGTCAAGATCTAAGTGTTATTCAAGGATTATAGGATCATTTGAAATCAAGATTGAAGTTCTATGTTTGTAAATCTCTCCAACGACCCGCTTTTTCGCACCATTCAAGCTGACAATAAACCACACATGTCCAACCCAAATCAAACAGAAAGACGGATAGTTATGGAAAAGAAAGAAGAAAGAAGAAGAGAAGAAGAAGAGAAAATAAACAAAAATTAACATAGAATCTCGCAATCGCTGCGGAACAACATATAATATAATATCAATGATTGTTTTTCAAAAGAGAATTGTTATATACATACATCCATCATAGTACAACAACAATCATAATTATCAGCCTGGACAATTATAACAACATGTCCTCACAATTGCTGATAGTTTGAATAACAAAGCAGCGAAAAGTTAACATATACGAGAATATGATTTGAAGACCTCCAACTCGTCTCCTGAGCTCCAATGCATCCAAAGCAATCTGTAAATATACTCGGTCTGACCCGAACATTATAATAAAATAACACTCGAGTTAGTCTGGAAAACCACCGTGAGAAAACACATCCAACTGGATTTTGAAGTTCTAGAAAACCATTTGAAAATCAAAAGTATCACGTAAAACCATGCTGCACCTAAACACAAACGTGATTTTACCTTACGATAACCCAAAAAAATTTCTATAGAAAATCCATTTATATTATAATAATGTCTAGGGGTCAAAGTAAAATATGAATATAGCTGAAATGCTTGCATCTCACGTTTTAACATAGTTGGGCACAACTAAGTCAATATGGCACTTATTGAAGAATGGATTCCATACAATGACTGGGCTACTAGGGTACCTCCCATCACGTTGCATCTCTAGATAAAATAACACCGAGGACCTCACCGGGATGCCCTACCAACACAGGACCGGCCTGCCCCTTACTGGATTGTACCGAATATGACCACCACTCCGTTACTAGGCCCCAAAGCATACAATTAAGAGATAATAGCGACTCTAGATAGGGATGATCATACCCTACTTTGGAGCGACCCACTTAGCCCTGCTGCATCTCCCTTGTTTTAGTCATTTCCGGTTGATGAGGCCTAAGGCTACGATTACCTTTCAAGAACATTTACACCTAGAATACTCATTGCCCTCCAATGACAATGTGCTGAAAGCATTCATCCATACAAGTCTGTTATGAGTCTGAACGAAACCGAAGGCACTATTCCTACTACATCCATTTTGGAACCACCCTCAAGGTTAGTAGCGATTAGCCCTTGCACTTCACATCTCTATCTTCGATTCCATGCTCTTCAAGATACCTTTACTTCGAAATGCATTCATTGAATCGAGGTGGTTTTCGGATAACATAACCGATCCGTCTCTTCGAAACAACATTCGATAATTTCCGGTAAACTCAACCCCAGTTCTTTAGGAAATAAACAGTCAAAGATAAGATCGGAGATCACCTCTTAACCGTTAGTGAATGGATTTCCTTAGAATTGGCCTAGAAGAATGAAATGATATTTATATGCACAGTACAACATCATTAGAGATGACCGTGCCATATAACTCACGTGTTTCTCTTAGATATTTCTGAAGTTACTTTTGGTCCAAATTCGATAGTCGGTTATTTAACCATCGAATAAACAAGCATTCAAATCATAGATTTCATTTCCCATGAAACCCACTGAGACTCACATTTATAAATTTAAAATCACTTTTCAAATACTTGGAAATCACTTCCATATTCTTATCTCAACAAAATAAGTATATTCACAAAACGAAATATTTTCGATACTTAGAAAATATAATCGCGTACTTATCCTAATGGTATAAGTATATTTTTTTTCAAATCATGCTTTTCGAAACTTGAAGAACCTTTTCCATATACTTACAAAATGGTATAAGTATCTTAACCGATCACTTAGAATGATTTACTTATTTCAAAATCATTTTTAGAATGACAAAACATAAGTATCCTTAAAACAAAGGTATAAATCTACCAAAATACCCTCCCTTTCTTTAACTCTCTTTTGTTTTTATTTAAAAGTATCTTCTTAATAAATTCCCACAATCTATTTATAGAATTCCTTATAAATTCACAAGTTTTGTTTATAAAAGCACTCTTATATAATCTCCTAACCCATTTAAAAATTTTCATTTTTAATTACTAATTATTCAAAAATCCTTTTTTTCATAATCTTTCAGAATCCAACTTCTTGTCCAATTCCAGTCCTCTTCCCAAGTTATAAACTCCTTTACATAAATCCTTTTATAAAGAAATCCTTTTATAGCATTTTATTTATTTTATAATAAATACTAAAACATCATAAACTTAGCTTTAATCATTTTCAAATAATATAAAGAAATAAAACTAAAAACATTTTTAATAATATAATAAATAAACTCTTAAACTTTTAAACATCTCCATTAGATAAATAAAATAAAATAATTTTAAACCACCTTTTAAATAAAATTAATTATCTTCAACAATATTTTAATGAAATAATCATCTAGTTCTAAATAACTATAACAAAATAATTATTATCTTCAAAAATATTAATAAAAATGATTTAATTTAAAACACTATACATAATATAGTAATTAACTTACAAAAATTATTTTTATAAACATTTTTAATTAATTATTAATAAGGCTCCTTGTGTGTATATATATATATAAATAATTAAAACAATTTTGTTCTGATTTATAAAATTGGAAGTTAATCAAATCAAAATTTCTGAATCTAGAAAAGGCTCGACGATACCAATGGTACTTAGCTACCATTACCTTCCGAAACTTCTCAAGTCAAATTGCCGGTGTTTACATAATCAAATATATATGTAACCTAATCCATAATTAATGATCAATTGACACTTAAATAAATGTCCAAATTAATAGTAGTAGAACGAGGATTTAGTCTGCTAATCAATGTCAATCAAAGATAAACTCTTGCATTTATTAAACAATGTCTATTTGGCCAAATAGATAACACCAAGAAGTATACTTACATTAATTACGTTACAATTTTAAACAACGTAGTTATATTAATCAAATTAATATCAATTTATCACCTCATATATGACCCATTACTTAAAACAAGTTTGAATACAAATTTAAAACTCAAACAATCTAATAGCATTTCAAGATGCTATATCACGATCCTAGATCAAATTCAACCAATCTAATAGCATTTCAAGATGCTATATCATGATCCTAGACCAAATTCAATCAACCAACAAATTCAATCAATTCAAGCAGATATAAATAAATCTAATCTACATAATATCATACTGGTAAATCAGAAAGGTGAGTTTAACTCATCATTATTCCAACAGTCGCTTTTGCGTTCACTTTGTTCTATAATCAAACAACGTTCTACGATAGTTGCAGATTCAGTTAGTTCCAAATGCAACTATTTCAATTCCATCGGATAGAGGACAACGACATGATTCTAATGCGACCGACAACGTATCAATCGGACCTTGTATGAAGAAGTTATAAATTTATAAGATTTAAAATTTTAAATAATAAAAATTTTCCACTAATTATAACTTGTTGGCGGCAAAATTGGCCACCAGCACCCAACTACAAGTGAAAGCACCGATATCCAGTTACAAATCACAGATAGAATATATGCAGAGATATAATATAAAGAAGAAGCAGAATTAAAATGAAAGCAATTAAAAGAGACAAGATTTATAGTGGTTCGGCTAACTCCGGCCTACGTCCACTCCAGAAAAATCCTTTTGATTATAATGAAATTTGATTTCAGTTACAATCTAGAATTTCTGAATAAAAATGACAGAGTAGCCTCTAGGGGGAAGATGAAGAGAAATAAAATAAAGATCCCCTTTTCTGAAGCCACACCTGCTGTATTTATAAGAGAGATTTCGGCTACAGGGCCTCCTCACCTACATGTGCCCACCATAGCGACCGTCGAGCCCAACTCGTCCAAATACACCGACCTGAAGTAGGCAACATATCGACCCGGAGAAAACTCAGTGCAAACCCGAAGCAAAGCTGTGGCCAACCCGAAGCATATCTGTGTTAATTTAATATTTGAATTATATGCGTATATTTGTATTCCTATATATGTTATTTGAATTAGTAAAATGTATTAAATAAATTTTTGACAAAGTCAAATTTGATTTAAATTATGGTATTTTATTATTTACCAAGTCAACAAAATAAATTTTAAAATTTGGATTTATTAATTATTTTGTATCATAATATAAGTAGACACACACACATATCTGTGTGTGTACATATATATAAAAACCCATTTTATATGCTTAATGGCAATGTACATTACATATGTGTGTTTATATATATGTATACCTAATATTTATGTGTTTGTATAGTACTATTGACATGAGTACAAAAATCATATACATATATTATAGTATATTTGAATATATGTACATACTTGAACATTTATATTCCCTTGATGTGTATATATATATATATGTATAATATGAATGTTTTTGCAATCAGTATAAATCCAAATATCTATCTGTGTGTATGCATGCATGCTTATATCAATTATGTCATCATATTAAACTAGGAATACATACATACATACATACATATTCAGAATATACCTATCGTAAGTACAATTAATATGATTAATTAATTTACTACAAAATATTTTAAAATAAAATAAGATTTTATTTTATTCTATAGATTGGATCTAATGCCGGCTAATAAGTTACATATGCCCATTAAGATTCAAATAAGTTTTTTTTTTAATTTTACCCATTTTACATCCTGCTAAACTGGCCAGTTCCAACAACCGAATCCTTTATTGCCACGGCTCGAAGTTCCATACTGGAACTAGAAAACGAGATTGATAGACTTCATCGATCAGTTGCTAAGTACTAGAGGAGGATATCATAACATCTAGGTTATAGTCGATAGACTGGCAAAAAGTGCTCGGTCATACCTATAAAGTCCAATAGAACAACATCGATACTGGCTGAGTTGTATATGCGTTGGATCGTTTGATACCACAGTGTATAGAAGAGTATTGTGAGCAATATATATAAATCCATTATTCACGGCTGGATTTTGAAAATGCTTACAAGAGGCGTTGGGAGCAGAGCTTCATTTGAGTATAGCTTATCAGCCACAAACTAATAGTCAAAGTGAAAGGGTGGGTAGTATACTTGAGTATCTTTTACGAGCTTGTGTACTTAACTTTACATGCTCATGGGATAATCATTTGCATTCAGTAGAGTTAGCATATAGCAATATTTATTTGTCATGCATTAATACGTCACATGCTGATGCATTATAAGCCAACCATTCAATACCACTTAAAGTTAGTGGGAAGCAGGTAGGAAACTGATATTTGGGCCAAATATGGTTGAAGGACTTTAGAGAAGGTGGAGATAATTCAATAACGAATGAAAGCCACAGAAGACACATAAATTATTGAGTACATTTGATTATTTTGATTAGATATAGCATATGCATTGATATATTATTGTTTTAATTGTCAAATAAACAAGGAATGGATATCACACCTAACTAATATATATCTATACGTTGATAAATGGTACAATACTACACTAAATCAGTTAAGGTATTTTACGGGAACAAACCACCTTGCTGTATAAATCAAATAGAACTACATTTAAGGTTTTCTAAAACCATGTTTACATAGAGTTTCTATCTATAGTATTAAACTGTCAGTTTCTTCAATATTTACTCTTTTAGTACCATCCATTCATTATTTTGGTATTTTCCCTCTTAGTGTTATAAACCTACTCCTAGAGCACCAGTTCATAGTCGAGCATTTTTATAACTTCCATTTATATTAGGCTTTATGTATTATATTTTGGTATATCCATGACACGATGACAAAATCCAAATTAATGATCATAACATATTTGGCATTACGCATTATGAAGTATAAATTATTAATTATCAATTTTTAATTATTAACTATCAATTTTTAAATATCTTTTATCAAATTTAAACGATTAATTACTAGGTTTAAATAGATTTAGACAATAACTATTAACTACTAATTATTTTGTTATTTTTTTGTTATTAAATTTAAGTTAAACAAACTAATTACTAATTGTCAATCTAGTAATTATGTTACGAAGAAAAAAATACTTGATCAAATAAATAACATAAGCTTACATCTCAGTTTAACCTTAGAATCCAAGGTGCCCGAATGTAAGTCACTATTCATAATAAAATTCTCCATGGAAATTATTGAATACATTTGATATGAAACAAGCGATACAATAGTATAATCAAATGACTCGAAACAAAACATCATATCAAAGTGCAGCAGGTTCATTAGATTGTACAAAGCAAAAATAATAGATTATATACATCTCTAAAACACCATAGTAAATTCTGATAACCATCTCTAAATATATTAAGTGCTAGATAGCTCCACCTAGCGCTGCACGGTGGAATATAATCGATAGTGGCTCTAATAATAGATGTATAAGATAGTATTGGCCTCTTGCTCGTCCGCCGTAGAGCTCCATGCGCTATGTCATACTTCTCTCTCACTCTACTCATTTAAGAGTATCCAAGATGATAAGAAATAATGCAAATAACCTCTGGCCAGACAAAATTCATGCATGACATATCTATAATCTTAAAACATATATAAGTCATGAATATTATGAATATGAACATATGTTATGGAGAATCATACCCGACTTGGCCCTCCGTCAAATAAGTTAGCACATCACCACAGTACATGCTAATCTAGTAACATCATCATATAGGCGTAATACAACTCTTATTGCATATAGAGTGCCTAGATATATAACTTGATAATACTACATCATGTGACAACCATAGCAAACATAACAACTGTTGACGCCGAAAAAGGGCATCAACACCCGTAGAATCTTATGGAGATCAAGCAATGAATGAAATCAAAAACATAGCATAAAAGTAAATGAGCACATATATTTTTTATAGTGGTTCAGCAGTCTTGGCCTACATCCACTTCACACTTTTATTAATCATTTACTGGATTACAAATACAAGAATATTTGGATCAGCTAGGATTCACTGATACAAGATTCAAGAATAAAAATTGCAGAGCCTCTAGAGTAGGAAGAAGGTTCCTTTTCTGACGCCATGCCTGCTGTATATATAGGGGAAGGCGTGCATGGATTGGATTGAAATTCTGGCAGAAGGTTCGGGAGACCAAGATGAGGCTACCCAAAAATTTCCAGGCCCATCGGGGCCCACAATAGGGATCGTTACCGATCCCTATTCATGCATCCAAATGGGATGCGATACCTATGAGGGATTCCCCATCATGTTAGCTACTTGCTTCCTAAATTTCGTGTAATTCCAACATTTGGTTTCTGAGATATCGCATTTTTCGTGAAGTAGTGTTGCTTGAATTCTAATTTCTGCTGATCCCACTATAGGGATGAGTACCGATCCCTCCAACTTACTCCAAATGCCATGCAATCCCTATGAGGTATTTCATATATCCTAATTAGCTTATACTTCAAGTTTCATGTTGATAGCATCTATAGATTTTGAGTTATTGACCGATCGTTGTTGCAATATGTAGTGAAAGATGAATATGGACGATCCTTTTTATACCGATCCCTTTTGATAGGTGAAGTAACTTGCCCATAACTTGAGCATACGAACTCCAAATGACTTGAAACTTGGAATGTAGCCTCATGGACCTTCCTTGTCACTCTGTATCGATCTTACCAAGTTTAGGACATTAATTGAGGATATGTACCGATCTCCTAGGAAATGGATACGCATCGAACCCTCGCCTAAGGGAGGCATTATTCCATACTTAGAATATTCTGAAGAGTCTATCCATTGGCCTCGGTTGATCGTCGCTTCATATCATTACCTACGCTCGATCTCTGAGCCTAATAATCATCTCTCTAGTTTGTCTTCCTTGATGACATCCCAGTTTAACTTGGCCAGTCAGTCTGAAAAAGCCGGACCAAAAGGCCGGATAACACTTGCCCCCAAAGTACGTCTTGTTGCATACATGATGTGCTATGAATCGAAGCAAGTTGGAGTCGCCAGAAAGAAATCCATCCAGTTTCCTTAATAGTCGTTATCCTTCCATTTTATCCTCCCAAAGTGGTGTCTCCATCTTTGATTGTCATGACGCTTGGTTTATTTCCAATAGTATAAATTCAGGATTGTATTCCATCAGGTTGCTATCTGTGTCCGGTTCTACAGGACTAGTAAGCTTTGGCTATCTGATCCAGTCTTTTCTTTAATAACTCCAAGTGAAAATTCAATTTATGTCGATTTCAAGAAGTCGAATTTTTTGAATATACACGTGCACGCTCAGGTACATGTTCTTTTCATCGGCTCCCGGATGCGTTCGTACGCTCATGAGTCGTCACTAATTCCTTCTAGTTTAATTGCAAGTGGATTGAAATTTCTTATTTATGTATTGTTTTATAATGAAATAGGGGTTGTAAAAAGTCACTCGATGAGAGGGGACTTCAAGTTCTACAGGGATGACGGCCTCAGAGCCGTAGGCAAGGATGAATGGAGTATGGCCAGTCGTGGACTCGTGGGTGGTTCTGTATGCCTATAATGCTGATGAGAGTTCATCGATCCACATGCCTCTAGCCTTATCCAAATGTTTCTTTAGAATGGATTTTATGATTTTGTTCACAGCTTCAACCCATCCATTTGCTTGAGGGCGAGCAACTACCGCAAATCTCTTTTCAATATGATGCCGACGGTAGAATTTTTTAAATTTAGCACCGTCAAATTGGGCTTTATTACCAGTTATAGTGGTTCTTGGAAGGTCAAAATGACAGATGATGTTCCGAACAATGAAATTGATTATCTTCTTCGTCGTGATCGTGGTTAAAAGTTATGCTTCAGCCTCTTTGGTGAAATAATCAGCCGCTATGATGGCATATTTTGCACCACCTTTAGAATTGGCAAGAAGATGATGATGTCAAGCCCCAAGTGGCAAACGACTATTGGCTGGCCATTTGAGTAATTTCAATCAGCGGGGCTCTCAGAATTTTTGCAAACATCTAGCACTCGTCGCATTATCTAGCGTGATCAGCTGCATCTCGATTGACAGTTGGCCAATAATACCCGTAGCAGAGTATTTTCTTTGTCAGGATTTGCACCCTGGTGTAATCGCCGCATTCTTCTTCATGGACTTCTCTCAAGACTCATTTGATATCATCATGGGTGATACACCGAAGCAGGGGAATGGAGAAAGCCCTTTCTATATAGGAATCCTTCTTGGATGGTGCAGCATGAAGCTTTGAGGAGGATCTGTCTTTTTTCATTCCTCCGTTCAGGAAGAATTCCCCATTGTAGATAGTCTTTGATAGGAGTCATCCATGACAGATTTTCTGGCTCCCTCTCTAAGGTCTAGTCGATTTCCATGTATCAATGCTTGGAATATTAAGTACTTCAGCCGGACAAAGTCTGTTTGTCGTGCATCCCTAGAACTGGCCAGCTTAGCTAGTGACTCGGATTTTTCATTTTGTTCTCTAAGGATGCGTGTAATGGTGTAATACTCGAAGTCGGCTAGTAGCTCTTGGACTCGGCTGAGATAAGGAGCAAGACGCTTCCCCCTAGCAAGATAATCTTCCCTAACTTGGCATACTACTAACCAGAAATCACAAAAGATATGTAAAGTTTCCACTCCCATTTCTCTAGCAAGTTTTAGCATGGCGATTAATGCTTCATACTTAGCTTCACTATTTGTTGCAGGGAAGTCGAGTTTCAGGGCATAGTAGATTGATCGTTCCTCAGGAGTCATTAACACAGCTCTAGTGCCAGAACATCGATCATAGAATGCTCCATCCATGTACATTTTCCATGTATTGGTCGGTTCTCCAATGCTCTTCGAATAGTCGTCTGATGTGGTGAATTAAGATATGAGGTCTGCTAATTTCTGTCCTTGGATAGCTCTCTGAGGGAAATAAGTGATATTGAATTGGCTTAGTTCGATATTCCATTTGAGTAGTCTTCCAAATGTCTTAGGTCATTGTATGACCTGTCACAATGGCTGGTTGGCATATACGTTAATAGGGTGAGCCTAAAAGTAAGAGCAGAGCTTTTGCGATGAAATCAATAGGCATTGCACGAGCTCTTGTAGATTCGGTTAGTTCTCTTTTAGTATCTGTCAATCGCTTGGTTACATAATATACCGGTCTTCGGATCCGGTTCTCTTCACATAGCATTGCGGCGCTTATGGCATGTACCAACATGGTTAAATATATGTATAAATCTTTGTGACCCACTGGCTTTGACAAGATGGAACGTCTCTCTAAGTGGTTCACCAAAGCTTGGAATGCGCCTTTATAATCTTGTATCCATTCAAAATTCCTTTTCCATCTCCTGCTTGATTGTCTTTGGTACCTAGATGTCTTTGATTGCCTAAATGTTCTCAGGATTGGCTTCGATTCCACGAGAGTTGAGCATCAAACCCAAGAACTTCCCTGATGCACCGCAGAAATAGCATTTCAAGGGATCGAGTTTCATTCCATATTTTTAGATAGATTGAATATCTCTACCAAGTCATCGATGTGGTTGTTTAATTTCCAGGACTTCACGATCATGTTATCCACATATACCTCCCTTGATCGGCAGACCTAATATTTAAACATTCGGTTAACCAACCTTTGCTAAGTAGCACCAGCACCCTTTAGTCCGAATCTGAATGGAAATACAACATAACAATATAACCCAAGGCCAGTAATGAACTTGGTGTGTTCCAGGTTGGGATCGTGCATCGGGATCTGTTTGCATCTGGAGTACTCATCCATGAATGAAAGTTGTTCATGTCCAACGATTGGTACCACTAGCTAGTCGATGTTTGAAAGTGGAGATTTGTCCTTCGGGTTCACCTTGTTCAGGTATGAGTACCGCCACTTTCCATTAGCTTTTAATGCAAGAACTGGGTTGGATACCCATTTCGGGTAGGAGGCGTCACAGGTAAACCTATTGTTTTGGAGTTTATCCATCTCCTCTTTAAGTGTAGCAAATCCCTCTAGATCCATGCTACATTACTTTAGTTTCACTGGGACATGCCTCGTATCGATATCTAGTGCATGGCTCGTGATAAACGGTGAGATTCCACACATGTCAGAATGGGTCTAAGTGAACACATCAAGACTCTACATCAAAGAAAGCCAGCTAATTCCTACATCATCGTTGCATTGAGCTGTGATCCAATCTTCAGTAGCCATGAGGGGTCGCCTTGGCTGAATGTAATGTTGATTGTGAGCTCATCGGGTGCAGTTTTGGGTTCCTTGAATTCAAACGTAACTATTTCGTGTAATAATCAACGTGAAATCTAGTTGGGATGGTTAATGATGACGGTTACTTCGGTCAAATCCTAGAGTCTTGTCATGAGTTATGGAATTTGATAGTGATGGGTTTTAGATGCTTTTAGCGATTATTTACGATGGTTGAAGATCAGGCTTAAAAGAGCGCATCGAATCAAATGTCGAGTAGGGTTCGGCCTCGTGTTGTGCTTAGTTGCATAGCTGGCTCTTGCTTTGAGTTTGCGTCTGCTTTTGTATTAGAGTAATGTGCTTTCCATTCAATGTACTCGCGATTTGTTGCTCGTCGTTCAGGTTAGAACGATAGTCAGTTGCTCAGAAGCTTGGGCATCGATTCAATGATTCTATATTTAGGCATCCTTTCAGTTGTAGCCTCGATTCATTGTAAACACTGGATATGAGTAGCGGTATTGAGCTATCACAATCATTCTTTGGATAATCACACATCTACTCGTGGTCCCGGGTTGATAAATGTACTGCATGGACGGTCGAGTCACGTCCCGGTCATGTTTATACTCCCACCTAAGCTCCAAAGACTTAAAGCTGATCAATGAATGGTCGGTTCACATTCATCTTGTTTCTCTCTCATGCCCCCAAGTATAGGGCATACGTTGATAAGTAGGAAGGTAAGCCATGTCCACCTTAGCCTTATGCTCTTTCCCGTTGAATCGTGGGGTCAGGTTAGTTTATTGAAGTTGAGTCTCGCCTATCCTGGATTGTATTCTGGTTTTTCCTTCCAGGGGGAATACTTCGATGTTTCTTTAGATTTTGGGCATGAGTTAGGCATTGGAAGGTCAACCACGTCCATTTTGATTCATATTCTCTAATCAAAGCTAAGGGTAGAGTTGGCTCAGGTACCGTCTGGTCATGCTCATCTGGTTTCATACTCCTGATGGATCGAAGGAGGGTGCTGGAGAATTAATGATCAAGTCTTCATGGTTTATTCTCCTATCTATGCTCTGGTGACCGAAGTTATTCCATGGAAGTTTGGGTCACATCCATTTGTGGTTGGTGTGGATCGATATTGACCCTCGATCTGATGGTATGATATAGTCAGTCACCCGTAACTTAGGATATTGTTCTGATTGGTTTTGTATTTAGGCCTCCTTGTAGTCGTTGCCTTAAGTTGTAAAGAACACCAAGCCAGAGCTATAACGAGCTGTCATATTAAACTTTTAGTAGTTTGTACTCCTGCCCCCAGTCATGGGTTAGCAGATTTAGTTCGTGGATGGTTGAATTCAATCCATAGTGAGTTTATACTCCTCTTGTCGAGTTCATGTTGTAGTTTATGGATTAGTGATTGGTCGAACCACACTCGTCTATTTGTTTATGCACATTTTCTCACTCTAGGGATAATAGTTTGTTGGCGGTTTGTCGAATCACAACAAATTTGTGTTTATACTCCAGTCCACACTCCGAGGACTTAGAGTTTTCTGGTGGGCATTCGTTTTTCCACCGAATGGTTTTTACTAGTCCGCATTCGAGGACTTAGAGTTTTTGTCACGGGCAATCGTGTCTCCGCCGAATGTTTATACTCTAGTCCACAGTCGGGGACTTAAAGTACTCTAGTATGTAGTCGGGACTTAGAGTTTTTATCATAGGCAGTCATGTTTCCACCCAGATGATTTGTACTTTATTTACCACGTCGAGGTAAGAAATGTCGAATGAATAGTCGAACCACATTCATCTACGGGATGGGATTCTACCCCTAGCATTCAGGATGAAACTTGGTAAGCAGACGGTCGATTCTCGTCCATTTGGTGATTGTAGCTCTTCCAGTCAAGTCGAGGAAGGAGGTAAGTGATGGATGGTTGGATCACATCTATGCTAGGGTTGGATAATCAAGTCTTGCACAGTTTGCATCGTATTTTTTCTAGCAAATGGATGTAATGAGTTATTGAGCAGACAGTTAAATCGCATCCATTTCAGGCTGCATTCGTGTCCAATTGTTGAAATTTGTGGTTAACAAGTAGGCAATCAATCATGGCTACTTCAAGTCTAATACGAAGATTGTTGAATGAACAGTCAGTCGTGTCCACGTTCTATTGGATTCTAACCTTGTCGAGTTTTTCCATTCCTGGTTTCGATGTCCGAAGTCGGGGGGCATATGACAGTTGATGAACAGTCGAATTATGCTCGTCTAGATAAAGGCTCCACAGCAACTGTCACGATCTATGGAGATTGGTTGGTGCCCAACATTAGGCACTTGGTTACCTGCATCGTATGCATGTAGTTTAACTCAAGTTGGTCATAGTTCGTACCATAATTGAATTTGAAACTAAAATAAATTAATTAAAAGAAGATCAGAATAAATCTCATTGATAAGCGAAGCAGCATCTTGTGCTCGCTCTTCCACTTTGCCCCATCTCCTTTCAATGGGATGTCGACCGTCAGTGGTCCAATTGATAATCAGGGTTCTTTATTGATAGGCATCGGATGTTCCCTGCCCGCTATTCTACAGGGCTTGCACATACTGTTGAAGCTTTCCTTTCCGAATTAGCTTTCCAATCACATCTCAAAGGGTTTGTAATCGCCAGTGTTAGGACCGCGTGCCTCTTGGAATATACAACATTCCCCGGATTTTCTCTGGGCTTCGGTGGACTCTCTCGAGGCTGGTTTTTAGTATTGCTCTGAGTCATGAGTCTTCAAGTAGAGGCTATCGATTGAATCGTTCAAAGGAGCATATGAGTCGAATTTTGAGATCTTGGTTCATCTAATGGAATCTGAGTCCTTAGCCATCGGGCTGTATTGTTCTTTCTCCTAGTCTGTTCTATCCCCTCCTTGCTTTGGTTCTGATTCAGTGTGTAAAAGAAACGATCCAAGGTCATAGGAGGCTCTCCAGCTAACTAGCTGCTAAAATCTATCTGGGGGTCGATTCCCCTCAAATGCGATCAGTATGATATCCTCGCTAGCATTTGGAATAAATTGGATAATGACATCACATCCTTAGTGTGAGCTGCATGCATTCTAAACTGCTCGACAAACTTCTGATCCGGTTGATTGAATGAGGAGATGGATTTGTGCGATAATCACATAAACCGCATGATCAATATACCTTCAAGGAATATAGGAAGCATTTGCATTTGATGGCACAAACCACCCTGGCGGAATTCACATGCCACTTTAATTTAATGAGAGGTAGTCTAGGGTCGATTTTTCCTGAGTAAACTAATATGATTGGTACATTGAATCTCCTTGGATATTCTGCACACTGAACGACTTTAATGAATAATCTTCGATGGGGAGATGCTTCCGTCATCGGCAATCTGGTTTGCCTTTAAGTTACAGCTACTTGTTATGCTTGTGAATGATGTATGCATGCCTGAGATATGAGCAAAGCAAGTTGGACAGATATTGACGGATTAGTGGTAGGTTATTTGGAGTCGGACCTGAGAAAATTTTCTATTTGCTTGGTGCCAGCAATTGGTTCGTTTGGAGTCATGGAATTCGCAGTGCTGGGTCAATGAAGAATGGTGCTTTGAGTCATCTTGGCATTTTCTTGGAGAAAATCTTGGTTTTACCCGAGTTTGGCTTTGAGCCAAAGTTTCTTGGGTTTTCTTAGTCACATCACATATGTTCTCCAACCTTTGGGAGTATCGTTTGAGTAGCTGTTGCTTGTTCATTCCTCGGTTGTAATTCAGAAGCTGCAGCTTGATCCTCTATACCCCGATCAGTCACAATGCGTATGGGAAGTGGATAGAACGCACCATCTTCAAGTTGAGTTTCATTTTTAGAGCCTTTTTCTTAAAATTTGGATCGTACCCGATTTTTTTTATACAAAAAATGGGTCGTACCAGATCCATAATTTCTTTTTGGAATATGGATTGGTTAAACAAGGGTTCAGTCCTGGATGAATGCGACATAGGGATCAGTAGTATAGGGATCGACTGAACTACCTTGGTGAGGGGTCGGTAGTTTTCCATATGAGAGGGGTCGACATATGAAGATTGGAATGATCAGTATTTATGTCTTTTAGAGGGATTGACCATAAGCTTTGAGTGAGATGTCGGTATACATATATGTCGAAGGGATCAGTATATACACCTTATAGAGGGATCAGTATAGATACTTTTTTGGAGCGATCGGTATATAGGCTTTTTGGACGGATCAGTATATATGTTTTTTTAGAGGGATTAGTATACATATATTTGCCTTGATGAGGGTTCAGTCATTTAGGCTAAGGGAATGGCAAGTTTAGCTTGGGGAGAGGGATCAACCATTTTGGCCTTGAGAGGGGGATCAGACTTTTGAGGGGTCGGCCATTTTGGCATTGAGAGAGGGATCGACTATTTGAGGGGTCGGCCATTTTGGCCTTAAAAAAGGGATCGCCAATCCCCTAACTTGAGTGCAAACTTCAACATCTGATCCCAAGACCTTGCATACATAAGTGAATCCGATTCCTTCAAAATGGGCATGAAAACATGAACAATTCCAAACAAGAACTCTAGCATAATCAAATCCTCTAAAAACACAGGAAGTAGACTTAGTTCCTCTAACCAAGGCTATCAGCTTCCTTTAGATTTCCTTCAAATCTGAGTAGAATAGGAAGTTTGAAGGTTAATAACTGGATCTATCTCGTGAATATGGGAATCCTCTAGTAGATGATGAGACTAATCAAGTTGAGAATTCATTTCTTAATGAAAGCACCAAAATGTTGACACTGAAAATGGGCATCAACAACCATAGAATCTTATAGAGATCAAGCAATGAATGAAATCAATAACATAGCACAAAAGTAAATAAACATATATATTTTTATAGCGATTCGGCAATCTTGGCCTGCATCCACTTCACACTTTTATTAATCTTTCACTGAATTACAAATAAAAGAATATTTGGATCAGCTAGGATTCATTGGTACAAGGTTCAAGAATAAAAATGGCAAAGCCTCCAGAGTGGGAAGAAGGTCCCTTTTCTGACGCCATGCATGCTGTATTTATAGGGGAAGACGTGCATGAATTGGAATGAAATTATGGCAAAAGGTTTGGAAGATCAAGACGAGGCTACCCAAAAATTCGCAAGCCCATCAGGGCCCACAATAGATCAGTATCAGTCCCTATTAATGCATCCAAATGGGCTACGACCCCTTCGAGGGATTCCCCATGATGTTAACCACTTGCTCTCCAAATTTCGTGCAATTCTGATGTACGTTTTGTGAGATATCACATTTTCCATGAAGTCGTGTTGCTTGAATTCCGATTTCTTCCAATCCCTATAGAGGGATAGGTATCGATCCCTCCAACTTGCTCCAAATGCCATGCAATCCCTATGGGGTGTTTCGCATGTCCAAGTTAGCTTATACTCTAAGTTTCATGTTGATATCATCTGTAGATTTTGAGTTATTTATCGGTCATTGTTGCAATATGACGCAGCGGATATTACAAAAACAATGTAGATCGATGAATGTAGTAATCGGTGGATTGATGAATACTGAATTGCCCAAATTCGTTGATCCGAAGATACCGAATTCTAGCTATCTCTGACACGTTGATCGCGCACGATACCGTGAGGAGAGATCTTCAATTCTTCGAGCGTTGATCAAGCGCACTTGATTCCGCGAATCGGCTTCTGCAATCGTTGAATCGAGCGCACTCGATTATCCGAGAGAGGAGATAGGAGATTACACTCAACTACCAATTTGAATGAAAGCACAAAGCTAACAAAAGAGAATTTTATTCAAAAATCAACAACCTTTACAAATGAGACTCTCGGCCTATTTATAGGCTACACATTTTAGCAATACAATTCTGTACAACTCATAAGTCGGAACCGACTTATCACGAACGATTCAACAACAGAGACCGGCGACTTAACAGACATCGCGACCTACGACTCAACTTATTTATACAACACAACCGACTTACGACTTATAAACGACACGACTTAACAATATGTACAAAGAAACAATACAACACGATTATACAACACTTAAGTCGTGTACGACTTATAACCTGGCGATATACGACTTAAAGACATACAATATAATACCATACAACGATTCAACACTTAAGTCGTAGACGACTTAACGACTCATCATAGCTTGGTGACGACTTATCCTCAGCAGCGACTTAAGAAACAACGGTTTAGATTAACTCGGCAGGAGAATCCATGGCTTCAGGTTTCGGCAACATAAGATGGTACGGCTTAGCTAAGTCGTAAATCGACATCTACTCATGACTTCCCTTAAGTCGTAGACGACTTATCTCTCGTGTATTCTCAACTTGTGTTGCTCCTCCTGGATTCGTCTTTTTAAATCGTGGACGACTTATGCCTTCCGTTTCAATACATCGTGGTTGCCTTTCCTCCTCGCCCCAGTTAAGTCGGTCACGACTTATGTCCTCCATCATGCTAAGTCGGTCACGACTTATGCCTTTACTCCTGTTAAGTCGGTCATGATTTAAATCTCCCATCATGTTAAGTCGGTCACGACTTATAGTTTCGCTAGGTCGGTCACGACTTATATCATCAGTTCTGTTAACTCGTGGTGCTTCTTTGAGTCGTGGACGACTCAAGTCTACCCCCTTATCTCGTGTACGACTTATGCTATCTCCCCAGTTAAGTCGGTCACGACTTATGCCTTGGAGACTTATAGCTTGGCCTGCATCATCCTCCCTTGGTTGAATGGAATTCGTCCTCGAATTTGCACTTTCCTCCTCCACGACACACTCATCCCCATGATAAGGTACGAGATGCTTAACATTGAATACATCTGACGTGTATACATCCTCCGGCAGCTTCAACTTATAAGAATTTTCATTAATTCGTTTCATGACTTCTACAGGACCAATTTTTCTGTCTTTCAACTTGTTATAAGCGCCCACTGGAAAACGATCCTTTGTTAATACAGCATAAACCAAATCACCTTCGTTAAATTCAACGTTTCTTCGTTTCAAATATGCAGATTGTTTGTACTTCTCATTTGCTTTCTTCAATCGTTTCTGAACAATTTGATGACATTCCGTCAGACCTTCAACAAAATCAGCAGCTTTCTTAACTGTCCCCTTCGAGTGTGGTATTACCGTTAAATCCAACGGTCCTTTTGGTATACTAGAATAAACAATCTGAAATGGACTGAACCCTGTACTACGATTTACCGCATGGTTATGAGCAAACTCTGCCTGGCATAACTTCATATCCCAACTCTTCAGATTGTCTTGCACAAGACATCTCAACAAATTTCCCAATGATCTGTTAACAACCTCGGTCTGTCCATCCATCTGCGGGTGATAAGCACTACTAAATTTCAATTTCGTTCCCACCATCTTCCACAAACTTAGCCAAAAATGACTTAGAAATCTAGTATCCCTATCAGAAACAATGGATTCCGGCAAACCATGTAAACGATATATCTCTTTGAAGAATAACTCAGCAACCCAGACGGCATCAGCTGTCTTTTTACAAGCGATGAAATGTGCCATCTTGGAAAATCTGTCCACTACAACGAATATAGAATCATTTCTCCTCTGAGTTCTAGGCAAACCCAAAACAAAATCCATACTGATATCCACCCATGGTTTAGTTGGTACAGGTAACGGCATATATAATCCCGCATTAGTTGCAGTTCCTTTCGAAACCCGACAGATACGACATCTCTCCACAAACCTTTCCACCTCTTTCCTCATTGATGGCCAAAAGTAAGACTGTGAAATCAACTATAATGTACGGTCTCTCCCAACATGTCCTTCTTCATGTAGCTCTTTTACAATCTTCATTCTCAAACTACAATCAGGTATGCACAATCGATTTCCCTTGAACAGAAAGCCATCTACCATCAAAAACTCATCCGTCTTTCCCTCCTTGGCTTTATCAACAAACTTTGCAAAGTAAGGATCATTGACAAATAATTCTGGCAACACATCAAACCCTGTCGCCTCAACTTTCAGTGTAGTCAACAAATGACTCCTCCTACTCAAAGCATCAGCCACACGATTCATCACCCCTGACTTGTGTTTAACAACAAAAGTAAACTGTTGCAGATATGCAATCCACGATGCATGTCTCGCTGAAATCTTATCTTGTCCTTGTAAATGCTTCAACGCCTCATGATCAGTGTAAAGAACAAACTCCTTCTGAAATAGATAGTGTCTCCAGTGTTTAATAGATTGCACAACAGCATAAAATTCCACATCATATGTACTGTATCTCATCTTTGCTCCTGATAACTTCTCGCTAAAGTATGCAATCGGACGTCCCCTCTGACTCAATACTCCTCCAATCCCAACCTTGGATGCATCAGTATGTAGTTCAAACACTAACTGAAAATCTGGTAATATTAGAATTGGTGCAGACGTCAAGAGTTCTTTGATTCGCTCAAAAGCAACCCCTGCTTCCTCCGTCCATGCAAACTGTTTACCCTTCATACAATCTGTAACAGGTGCCATCACACTACTAAAGTGTGGAATAAACCTTCGATAAAATGAAGCCAACCCGTGAAAACTACGAACCTCCGTTATCGTCTTGGGTTGCGATCAATCTCTGATAGCTTCGATTTTACTTTGGTCAACCTGTATCCCTTCTTCCGACACAACATACCCCAGAAATAGAACACTCCTCGCCATAAAAACACACTTCTTTGTAGCAGCATAGAATTGTTCTTCACAAAGTATAATTAACACTTTCTTCAAATGCTGAACATGCTCTTCTGTACTAGCACTGTAGATCAGAATATCATCAAAGTAAACCACCACAAATTTTCCAATGTACGGTCTGAAAATTTGATTCATCACTTTCATGAATGTACTCGGTGCATTCGATAGACCAAACGGCATTACCAGCCATTCATACAATCCTTCCCTCGTCTTGAATGCTGTCTTCCATTCATCCCCTGGTCTAATGCGAATCTGATGATAACCGCTCTTCAAGTCAATCTTAGAAAAGATTACGGACCCACTAATTTGATCCAATAGATCATCAAGCCTCGGCATCGGAAATCTGTATCTGACTGTGATCTTATTCAATGCTCGACTGTCTGTGCACATCCTCCACGTTCCATCCTTTTTGGGTACCAATAAAGCTGGTACAACACAAGGACTTAAACTCTCCTGCACACGCCCCTGTTCAAGTAATTCTTCTACTTGCCTTTTCAATTCTTCATGTTCCTTTGGACTCATTCGATAATGTGGTCTGTGTGGCAACACAGCACCTGGAACAAGATCTATCTGATGTTGTATATCCCTCAACGGTGGCAACTCCGCTGGTAACTCCTCTGGAAATACATCGTCAAACTCTTCCAGTACTGGTTTTACTTCTTCTGGTATTTCAACCTCTTCACTGCTCTCACGCCCAATTAACAAGAATACTTCCAGCTCTTCCTCAACCTCCTTAACAAACTCCTTCAGAGATAATAAAGTTTTCAGCTCTTCAATCTCTTTGACTTACTTTCTCCCTGTTGTCTCTTCTTTGGAACTAAGATAATCTTCGTGCCTTCAAACATAAAACTGTAGCTGTTGGTCCGACCGTCATGTTGTACTGCTCGATCATACTGCCATGGTCTTCCCAAAAGCAAGTGGCAAACATCCATCTCTACTAGATCACACCAGATCTCATCTTTGTATTTCTTCCCAATAGAGAATGGAACACGAACTCGTCTATCCACTTTCACCTCTCCTCCTTTTCTCAACCATGCTAACCTGTATGGATTCGGATGCTTCTCTGTCTTCAACTTCAACTTTGTTACAGCCTCGGTTGAAATGATATTGTCACAGCTTCCCGCGTCAATCACAAATTTACACACCTTCCCCAGTATAGTACATGTCGACTGAAAGATATTACTCCTCAACCAACTAGCTTCTTCCTGTTTCGGTGTCAAACACGATCTCCTCAGCATTAGATTACAACCTTCATCTCCTGACGCATTATCCTGTTCATCCTCAACTGGACTAGAATATTCTCCATCACCATCCTCATCTTCAAGTTCAGCAATCATAGTTCGTTTCTTCGGCTTTGGACACTCATTGCTTTTATGACCCAATTCCTGACAATTGTAACATTTGAAACCATTGTTAACTTTCGCCTTCTCAGCCTCCTTCACCACCGGTTTACTGATAGGTTTAGACACATTAGAACTTCCACTAACACCCTTCATTTGATTGTTGGAACTAGTAAACACACCACCTCCTCGTCTACACTGCTTCTCCCAAGCCAACGCTTTCTGATGTGCTTCTGCTACAGATCTTGGATCGAACATATTAACCATATCCTGGATCTGCATTCTCAATCCCCCAATGAATCTAGATGTCAGCTGCTCTTCCGTTTGCATAATATCATTCCTTGCAATAGGTTGATAAAATTCGTCAGCATAGTCATTCATAGATTTCGTCCCTTGTCTCAAGTTCTGCAAACGTTGATACATCAAAGATTGATAATTGTAAGGTAAGAACGTTGCTTTCATCAATTTCTTCATCTTCTCCCAAGATTCAACTTTTGACTTTCCCATCCGTTCACGTGTAAGTTTGGTCTGCTGCCACCACGCCAAAGCTCTACCCCTCAACCTTGTAGCAACCAATTTCACTCTACGATGTTCCGGAAATTCTTTGAAGTCAAAAATCTCTTCAACATTAGCTACCCAATCTAGAAACTCCTCCGCTTGCATACCACCTTTGAATTCAGGAATTTAAGTCTTCATCCCCGACTCCCACTTGTGATCATACTCAGAGTGATTTCTTCCTTGTCCTCGTCCTTGTCCTCGAACAATACCACCATCATACTCCTCTTCAAAATCAGATGTATATCGTTGTCTATCTCGTCCACCCACATCTCTACTACCATCACGTCTACCACCTTCATCCCTTCTATCTACATTTCTTCGTTCATGATCATCCACGTTCCTCCTACGCCTTTGATCATCGTCAACACTTCTGTCTCGATTGGAATGTGGCGAGACTCTACTTCCCCCATGGTTAGATTCAGGTGAAACCCTTCTTCGATTTTGATTCAGCTCTAACATCATCTTCTCTAAATGACCAATTCCTTCGTTAAGCTTTTCACTAAAGTTTTCATTGATTCTTTGCTCCATCTCATCAGCTTCTTCTCTTCGATACAAAGCTTCTACGTTTTGATGTCGATTAGCTCTCCTTGGTGGCATACTTCAAAATTCACAAAACTCTTCAACACTTCAAAATTCAAACACCTTTCGGACTTTGATCCAAAGTGAAATGGATCAAAAACTCCCACTTTGTTGCAATTTCACGATGAACACGATGAACACAACTTCTCCAAATGAGGCAAGTTTGATCTCCAACCTTCAAAAGTATGCACGACCCACTTCTTCAAATTCTCGGCCGTGTTCAAATCTATACTTCGTCTTCAAATTTCTTCAAAGTGATTGGCTCCAAGACTCGATTTAGCTATGATTGGCTAAACAAGCTCTGATACCAAAATGACGCAGCGGATATTACAAAAACAATGTAGATCGATGAATGTAGTAATCGGTGGATTGATGAATACTGAATTGCCCAAATTCGTTGATCCGAAGATAACGAATTCTAGCTATCTCTGACACGTTGATCGCGCACGATACCGTGAGGAGAGATCTTCAATTCTTCGAGCGTTGATCAAGCGCACTTGATTCCGCGAATCGGCTTCTGCAATCGTTGAATCGAGTGCACTCGATTATCCAAGAGAGGAGATAGGAGATTACACTCAACTACCAATTTGAATGAAAGCACAAAGCTAAAAAAAGAGAATTTTATTCAAAAATCAACAACCTTTACAAATGAGACTCTCGGCCTATTTATAGGCTACACATTTTAGCAATACAATTCTGTACAACTCATAAGTCGGAACCGACTTATCACGAACGATTCAACAACAGAGACCGGCGACTTAACAGACATCGCGACCTACGACTCAACTTATTTATACAACACAACCGACTTACGACTTATAAACGACACGACTTAACAATATGTACAAAGAAACAATACAACACGATTATACAACACTTAAGTCGTGTACGACTTATAACCTGGCGACATACGACTTAAAGACATACAACATAATACCATACAACGATTCAACACTTAAGTCGTAGAGGACTTAACGACTCATCATAGCTTGGTGATGACTTATCCCCAGCAGCGACTTAAGAAACAGCGGTTCAGATTAACTCGGCAGGAGAATCCATGCCTTCAGGTTTCGGCGACATAAGATGGTATGACTTAGCTAAGTCGTAACTCGGCATCGACTCATGACTTCCCTTAAGTTGTAGACGACTTATCTCTCGTGTATTCTCAACTTGTGTTGCTCCTCCTGGATTCGTCTTTTCAAATCGTGGACGACTTATGCCTTCCGCTTCAATACATCATGGTTGCCTTTCCTCCTCGCCCCAGTTAAGTCGGTCACGACATATGTCCTCCATCATGCTAAGTCGGTCACGACGTATGCCTTTACTCCTGTTAAGTCGGTCATGATTTAAATCTCCCATCATGTTAAGTCGGTCACGACTTATAGTTCCGCTAGGTCGGTCACGACTTATATCTTCAGTTCTGTTAACTCGTGGTGCTTCTTTGAGTCGTGGACGACTCAAGTCTACCCCTTATCTCGTGTACGACTTATGCTATCTCCCCAGTTAAGTCGGTCACGACTTATGCCTTGGAGACTTATAGCTTGGCCTGCATCACAATATGTAGTGAAAGCTGAATATGGAAGATCCCTTTTTATTTTGATCCCTTTTATACCGATCCCTTTTGATAGGTGAAGTAATTTGTCAATAACTTGAGCATACGAACTCCAAATGACTTGAAACTTGGAATGTAGCCTCATGGCGCCTTCCTTGTCACTCTATATCGATCTTACCAAGGTTGGGACAATTGAGGATATTTATCGATCGCCTAAGGAAAGGGATAGGCACTGAACCCCCGCCTAGGGGGAGGCATTATTCCATACTTAGAATATTTTGGAGAGTCTATCTGTTGGCATCGGTTGATCGTCGCTTCATATTATTACCCGCGCTTGATCTTTGAGCCTAATAATCATCTTTCTAGGTTGTTTTCCCTTATGACAACCCAGTCTAACTTGTCCAGTCAGTCTGAATAAGCCGGACCAAAAGGCCGGATAACAACAACAATCAACCAAATCTTTCATATCTCAACTCAAATGTCGTTGAATATGTGATAACTCGTATAATCATTCTGTACAATTAGCAACTACTCAATATCACGATCTCATCCATGCTCGAATTCATGCCACTCCTGTTGCCAGGCTACTAGACAATCCCCTTAAGATTTAGAGTAAACGGATCACTTCGTACAATTGAAGTGAGCAACCTCACCTCCATCTTGAAAAGTCGGGATATTGAGGATCGAATATGGTTGAATGTATATAATTAGATAATAAAATAATAAATATAGAAAAAATATTAGAGTAGGTGATACAATCGACTTTATATCAGTTCGGACTCCCTGTTCTACATCCCGTGCAACGACCTACATTTTCTATACATTTTACCATATCGGTGGATCGTAAAAATAATATTTTAATAATCGAACATGCTTAGATTGAGCTATAACTTTGGGAAGTACTATTTTTTTTTTTACATTTTTGACCCTTAGAATAAATTATGGACAGTTTTGACTTAATATTGTAATGGCGGTAACTTTTGATAGAACTTGAATTGGGTTTTGGAACCTATTTTGAAGGAATGATATAATGGTTACACTTTCCTTAGATTGCTCATTTTTGGCCAAGAGGTTTAGGAGATGTCGTAGTTTTAAGTTAGGTAGCGGAAATTGGTTACGCCTATAATTAGGCTCATTAACCTATTTTGGGATTCGCTAAGTACAGTAGTTGGGATAACCCCTAATCACATTTCTTCTTCGTAAAAACATATCCAATCCTCCATTAAACCATCTTCGATCAAAACCATATTATACTAAGCCAAATCTTGTAAGTAAGAGTATATTAACAAGGGATTTATTAAAGATTTGCAAAATATCAATTTGGGGTTGTGAACTCGAAACTACATTAGTTCATCTTAGGTTGCACTAAAGTTCATAATTTACAACTACTAGTGAGTGATTTATCTTCTCACCGCCTTTATATATGTTTATGTATGACTAAGACACATTTTGGATCGACTTTTATACTTGAAAATATGATTTGGGACTGTTTTGAATTTGAAAACGATTTGCCAACGAAATAAATGATTTTAACATGCATATCCATCCTTTGATTGATCATATGAATGCTTGAATAGGAAATGGATGTTTTGTTGATTCTTTGATATGGCATGATGCTTGTTTTTCTTGTTTGTACATGAGATGCATGTTTGAATTGGATGAAACACTTATCAAAAGAGAATTGGAGATTGGATCATTCTATAGGCATGGATCTTCGTGTTGATGGAGTGGCCATGAGTTTGCACTCCAATTCGATTACACAATGGATGGAAGATCCGTAGCAGTAGACCAACCATGATTGATTTGATTACATGATTGATAATATGATCGACCATAGTTGATATATTGCTAAGATCTTCCATCCTTTGTGTAACCGAATTGAAGTGCAAGCTCATAGCCACTCCATCTACAAGAAGATACATGCCTATATAACGATCCAATCTCCAATTTGCTTTTGAGAAGCGTTTCATCCACTTCAAACATATAGTCACATGTAGAAACATGAAAAACAAGCATCATCTCATAGCAAAGAATCAACAAAACATCCATTTCCTTCGCCAACATTCATATGATCAATCATAGAATGGGTATGCATATTAACATCATTTAATTAATTTGAAAATTGTTTTCAAATCTAAAACAACACAAACTCACATTTTCAAGTTTAAATGTGGATCCACAATGTGTCTTAGCCATACATAAACATATATAAAGGCTGTGAGATGATACATCACTTACTAGTCATTGTAAATCATGAAATCTACTGCAACCCAAGATGGACTAATGTAGATTAGATTTCCCAATCCATAAAATTATATATTGCAAATCTCTACTTAATCTGTTATTAGTCTACTCTTACTTACTAGATTTGGCTTAATAGAATATGGTTTCGATAAGAGATGGTTTAATTAAGGATTAAATATGTTTTTGGGAAGAAGAAATGTGATTAGGGATTATCCCTACTACTGTACTTAGCGAATCCCAAAATAACTAATGGGCTTATAGGCTTAGGCTAGTTACCACAAGCTAACTTAAAACTACGATATCTCCTAAACTGCTAGGACGAAAATGACCAATCTACAAAAACAGAAACCATCACATCTTTCCTTTGGAACAGTTTTCAAAACCTAGTTCAACTTATCTCAAAATTTACAGCCATTACAGTATTTCATAATCAAAACTTTCCATAATTTATTCTATGGGTCAAAAGTGTAAAAACACTGTACTTCTCAAAGTTGTAGCTCAATCGAAGGCCATTGGTTTATGAAAATATTATTTTTATGATCCATTGATATGGTAAAATGTGACAACCCACACCTCCTAACACACCAATATAAAGCTTAGAGTGACTTTCGGACTCGCATCAGTGCCTAGAAGTACGAGTTATCGAGTTTTTTAAACATCACAATGACTAAGAATATACATATATGATCTAAGACATTATACACTTTCAGATCTCACAATGGAATGCAACAAAATATAATATAGAAAATAACCATCTCAGAAAATATCCCAAAATACAGCATCAAAAACAATACATAGTTAAATCAAAAGTACACAGAAATATAATATATAATCTGATAAGTACTAAATACGATAATAGTTACATGGAAAATAACATAAAATTATAAGTAACTCCAAAGTTGAGCTCACCACTCCACATAGTAATCTCGGGCCTATCACCTGCTTTCCTATCCTCCTGTGGTGAGGGAAAAAGAAAGGAAAGGAGTGGGTTAGACAAAAGTCTGGTGAATGTGTATAATATTAATACATGGTGATCACATGTAGTTGACTTTAGTAATACTCTATATGATCTAGAATGTCAAACGAGTGTCCGTGAATTACTTATTTCATAAGCTTAAGGGTGTTTAGCTCAATACACGCCTACACTACATCTTGTATAGGCTCATACCTAGGGTCAAACAGTTAATCTAACCTAAACACAACTAATGATTGGCTAATAGCTATTGAAACTATTCCACATAGAGGCAACCTATAATTCTCAACCATGGACTAAATTTCCCACATTATGACTACACATATCGTATTAACCATGGGACTATATCTCCCATAAATATAACTACCTATATCCAAGTTACGCATCGAGGGGGAGCCTGTAATGCCGACTCATTGGGGTATCTTATCGTCTGCATCCAAGTCTACTTCTCAATGGTAACTTAACACCTCTTATTGCATCATGTCGGGACCTATCAACAACATAGCATCACGTCGCGTTATATTAAATACTAAGGAATTCCCATTAGTGCCAGATTGCATACTCTATCAGGGATCTATATCAGTATTGCATGTCCAACCGTAGAACCTTCTGTGAGTGTAGTTTACGATAGAATCGCCTCCAGTCGCATATCGACCCTATTGGATAAATAACATTTACCCAGTCCCACAACATCCTAGCACCGTCAACATAGGGAACTAGCTTATGTACTTTTAGTAACATCCATATATATATATAATGTATACACTACTGACTATTTTATGTATAACCTAGGAATTAGGCCGAGATTCATTCTATGCTAAAAATGCTAATCGGTCGACCGCTTACTCTTAGTGTAACGACCCCGGCTTTTAATTAAATTTAAATTGATAATTAATGTAAAATTTTAGTTAAATTATGAATTAAATATATAAACAAAGTATATTTATGAAATATAAAACTATATATATATGAAGATATGAAAGACAATAAAAAATTAAAAGTTAGAAATAAAAATTTAAGTTAGAAGTACATGTTTATGGAAATAGAAATAAATATAAGAAGTAAAATATAATACAAACAAAAGTACTAACAACATAAATAAGAAATGTATACAAGATAAATTAGTAAGCAAGACAAGATTATATATATATATATATATATATATGAGTATACTCACCCAAATCAAGTTGTACATGAAATAAAACAAATTACAGATATCTAGAACAAATAAATTAGATAAGTATGTAGGCTTGAACAAGTACAAACAAAATATGGTCAGGTATGTATATTTGTCAAAAAAATGAAGAAAACAAATTATATATATAAAAGCTTGTATGAGGAGATAGCAAACATATGAAGACATAAAGGAATTAAGCATTTAATGCTAGCATAAACAAGGTCAACTCGAAATGTTATCAGCCTCCAAAATGAAAAAAATCTCTGATTGTACAACAAAGAAAATATCAACTTTGTATAACAAAGTATATCACCCTGTACAACATAATTCATCACCTGTAAACTTCTTTCCTATATATCAAATTCGTCCATCAAGAGAACTGAGTAGAAAACTAAAGTAATATCATCTCATATTTAAGCAAACATCAACTTAAAAACATCTCAGTAAAGAATCAAACAATTCATCAAAAATCTGAGATCAAGTAAAGATCTTCAGCTATAAAGTTCAAAACCAGATTTCAACTTCAACTTAAAGACTACAACTTCAACTTTCAACCTGAAGACTTCTAGAATCAAAATGTTTAAGGTGAGTAACAGTTAGTAATTTAAACTTAAGTATATGTTGCAATTGCTCTGTGTATATATATATATATATGTGTATCAGTGCATCTTCTTCTCTGTTTAGTTCCAAAGTACCAAACAACAAAGAAAATTCAATTTCTTCTTTTCTAATCAATAGTAGGCTTTAGTTTTTAAACAAATTAGTTGTGTTTAAGAATGAGTTATAATCTAAAAATGGTTTCATGAAGTATCAATGCATAGAGAATGAAAAATCGAATTTTTACAGTGAAACCTTCAAAGTTTGGAAATTTCGAACCTCACGAAATATTGATTCAGTTATATAACTCGAATCCTCATTAAAAAGTAGGATTTTTAAGCCTTGTTTGATGATTTTTAATTGAGTGGTTTGAGAGCAGTTCCTTTTTGTTTGAAAATTGGATTTTTACCAATTTCTGGTGATCGACTGATTCGTGATGGTAGGGGTTGCACGTGGAGGTGGACGAGCCTACGGTGGTGGTAGGAAAAATAGTCGAAGGTTGAGAAGATGACGATGGCGACAGCGGCGTAGGATTTTATTTTGTAAACCTAGTTTTAGGGGAGGTGGTTTTTTCGATTCGTTCATTTTCGTTCGAGCATCGAGTTGCTCGAGATTTTGGGTAATGGTGGTTGGTGGGTTGACGAAGTCAAGGCCGGAGTCTCGAGTCGTCTAGTGGTTGGAACTGTGGAGACGTGGCGTTGACAGGTTTTGGTGGGGTGATGGTCTGGTTGTTTCCAGGTTCTCGAAATTGTTCGAATTCGATTGATCGAGTCGATCATCGATCTGGGTGGTCGGAGTGTTAGTGTGGGTCGTTGGCGACTTGTAGGGGGTGTCGAAGTTGGTCAGATCGTCGTCGATCAGATGTGCACGTGCACGAGCCTTGGGGTGTCAGCCTGTGTATTTATTTTCCTATAGAGAACAGAGGAGATTCACGCGTGTTGACTCGAGTAACTCGAGTAGTTTACTCAAAGCATGGGACAAGGGAACTCAAAGCAAGAAACAAAGGGTCTCGGGTCAAGTTGTTCTATGCTTTTCAACTTGAACCTGATCTTATTTTCTGAAATTTAAAACCGAATTTAAACTTATAAATCAAGGTTTTGAATTGAGTTGTAAATCAAAATATAATTCTAGTTTGAATGGAAATTTAGTTTGAAGATAAATAAAGTTTTAAATCCAATTTGTTTTATTAATATAAAAGCAATTAAATGTATGGGAGCATTTGAATTTAAAATGGATGTGAAATTGTAAATGAAAATTTAAACAAGTTGAAATTTAAAAGTTAAACTTGGGATTAATTCTAAAATATGATTTCAAGATTTTGAAATTAATTAAGTTTTATAACTTTAGTGTCTAAAATAAGTTAAATAAATTGAAAAGAAAAAGAAATTAATTTTAAACTCTTTAAGATATCCTTTATGACCAATTGTTATTTTAACATGTAAATTTAAAGTGTTAAGAAAATTTGTTTTAAACTTTATTAAATGTAAATAAGGATTTATTTTAAATTTTAAATCTAAACTGGAATTTAAAAGGAAATTTGAAACAATGTTTTTAACCTATGATAAATAACAATTAAATCATGAATAAAAACGAGTTGACTTTAATTAATGAAGATTAATGAGTTTTTAATGGTAAATTGATTTATAATCAACAATGATTAATATAAGTAAATTTCTTTAGAAAAGTAAATAAAGAAATTTAATAGTTGATAAAGGTCATTAACAAAGATTTTTGAATAATTAATGTGGTAAATTTTAACAATAAATTAGATTGATTAATTTAATAATAATCAATTGCGGAACTATTTAAGTATAATTACTTAATGACAATAATTATGGAATTAATTATTCAGTGTAATTAATTGAGTTAATTGAATTTGTTCAAGTTAATTACATAAGTTTAAATTAAATCAGAATAATCACTTGATAATTTGGAAAATATAATTACTTAGAAAAGTAATTAATAGATAATTACTGGATGTAATAAATTGAATGATAATTTGAAGTTTAAGTATAATTATTTGTTAATAATCGAAGAATTAATTAAAGATTGTGATTAATTAAATAATTAAAGATTAATTGATTCATTAATTAAGAATGATTAGTTAATAATTAAAGGTTAACTAATAAATGATGAAAATGAAATTATTTTAAATAATTTGTAATTAACTTATGATAATTAACCCGAATTAATAATTAATACTTCTGATTTAAATTAATCAATTGATTAATAAGTTTATCTGTGAATGTTTGGACCTGACTGAATGATTGAATTGTTGATATCCCCTGATCTGTGATGCTGTGTGATATATTCTGATTTGTGTGTGATCTGTACTATAGTTTATTTATCTGGGATGAATGTAATATATTATCTGTAATTTATATATCTATGATCTGTGAATAAAAGATAAGCATTATAGTTTATACCGCTTATCAACTATATTTCTGTATTCTAGTCTGTGATGATTGAATGATGTTGCACTACTGTGTGAAATCCTTGGACTACACCATACACACACAAATATGGATTTCACGAGGGAATCGGTTAAGTCACAGATGATTTAAATTTAATGTTTTTGAAATTGAAATTTTAATTTCAATTGATTTTGGAAATGAAATTGGGTTAAATGTTAAAGCTTTTGGAAAGGAGTTTTAAGATAAAAATTATTTTGAATAACTTGGTAAAGTTTTCAATTTAAATAATTTAATTTGAATTTGAATTCAAAATTTGGAATTAAATTCTATGCTTGGAAATTTTGGTTAAAGATGTTATAAATGTGTTTATATGAAATCAAACCATTTTAAAAGTATTGGTTTGAGAATTTGAATTTAACCCAAGGATTGTAATTCGTATAAATGAATCAGATTTTCCGAAATGACTTGTATGAATTCATTTCGGAAAATAGTTTTCTTTGGAAAATGGTTTGGAAGTGAATACCCGCATTGCAAGGGCTTCTTTGGAAGTGCCCTCGGTTCTGTTCGAACCCGGAACAGACTTGTATGGTTGTATGTCTGACACTACACTTTGAGATATAAAGCTGATTTCTTTCAAACACATTTCTGTTTGGTGGCGGAAAATTTATTCTCTTAGCTTAACACCTTTCTCTGAGACGTACGAGCTCAGACGTTATGTAGTTGAAGGTTATCAGTGATATACTCCCAATTTGGTAGTGTGGCATGCTAAGTGTTGCTGTGTGTTGCCGATCATTTGTTGATCAAAGCATGGCTTTCGTGTAAAGCTTAGCTTTGTGGACGAGACCTCATCGAACCTCACAAACCGGAAATGGTCGAAACATTAAAGATGCAACAAGGTTATGAGGGTCGCTCCCTTTAGGGTATGTCATTTCCTTCTGGAAAAAGGTGATATTATGGTATGGAGCCCTTGTAACGACCCTGAATTTTGAACAATTTAAATTGAAAATATTTAATTAATTTTAAATATTTGAACGATGATTTGACTTGAATTTCAAATTATCAGAATGAATTGGCAATTTAATTTTTGAATTTAATCTATTGAAAGTTGAATAAAATTTGAATCTTCAATTTTAAGCCGGTTAAAAATAATAATAAGGCAATTTGCTTTGAGGTTTTATGGTATAAAATCTTTGGATTTTAAAAATCAAATTCATCTTGTTCGATTTAAATTAAAACTCTACATTTTTGAAATTGCTATGATATATGCAAATAAATGTAAAATAAATAATGATGTTTAAAAGGAAATAAATTATATCTACAAAATTTAAATAGCATAAGTTTATTAATAAAAACAAAAATAAAAGAAAAATAAAATAAAAAATAAATAAATAAAACCATACCCTAAGCCCATCCTTGTCTCGGTTAAAACCCAAACCCGATCCCTCTCCCCTTCTCATTCGTAACCCTAAGAAAAAAAAATCGAAGAGAAATAAAAATGGCGGCCACGAGTTTCTTTCTTCCTCCAATCTGAATGTTAGGGCTTCGGCTTCGATATTGTTTTCGCTCGTCTCCAAAAACTAGGGTTTCGTTCCAATCAAAGGCGGCCGACCTCCATAGCTCCGATCGTTCGCGAATTAGGGCTTCATCTTTCCTCTTCGCTTGCGACAGCCCCGGTAAAAGGTGAGTGATTCATTCGCTCACATCTAGTTCAAACTTTCTATTTTGTTCGATTCGAATTCGCGATTTCGTGATTCCTTTGACTTGTTATGATTTGTCTAATGTTGATCTCGTTCGTATTGAAATGTTTGAAATTTTCTTTGGCCATTTCGACATATTACGATTCTTTTTTCTTGGGTTGGTTCGACTTTATTTGTCGTGGATGATTTCTGTCTTGTTTAAAATTGTGATTTTGGGCTGTTGGATTAAGTGATACTCGCGGCTTTGAATTCGTTGACCTCTTGTTGACTTCGGTCCCTCTGTCATCTCGGCCACTTTGATTTTGCGAAATTGTTTTGTTGTGGAAACGATTCCTAGGTTCACTTGTTTAAATTCCTGGAAATTGAATTGTCTCGACTGCCCCTTTCCTGTATCACCATATAGTTGTAGTTACACCCGTTTACATGGGCACTACCTATGTTTATTTTCATTGTTATATTTGGGTTGTAGCTGCTGTCTTTTAATGTTTATTTCGTTCATCTTGTATCCGGGTCCACTTGCATTTTTTTTATTGACACTGCTTTATACTTGGTTCTAAAATTGTCATTGGTATTGTTGTGTTATATCACTTGATGTACAGTGCATTGTTGCTTATGTACACTTGTGTGGTGTTGCTCTTGAATGCAACTGAGTCTGATACATTTACATATGACTATGCCATTCGGGTTATTTGATTTGTATATATGTGCATATATACATATATATGTATGTATGCATATATATTGGTGGATTTGCTTTCTGGTTCATATAGTGGTTACTGATGACTTGTATATATTGCCATCATGTTCACGAACATTAGTTCTTGCTTCATTTTCTGGAAATTGCAGTTCCTCTGCACATTGAATTTTCTTGCTTCACTTTGGAAATTCCAGTTTCACTCATTTGTTACTGTTGCCTGGAACTGTCGCCAACACATTCATGTTCATTTTCTATTTAGGCGAAATTTCCAGTTCCATGTAGTTGTTGCTGGTGCCTGGTATTGTTGCCTTCATATTCATGTACGTTAGTACTGCTTCATGTCATATACATTTTCTACTGAGATTGCACCATTCAGTTTCATGTAATCTAATGTAGATGAATGTTTTGATATTGGCTTTGCATTTCCCTCGTGTACTACCTGGGTCTGCATCCTTAATCTTGCCACTATTATGGTCTGTAGCCCATTTGCATACATTGATCTTGTTTGGTAGTGTACTCAGTTTGGCTTTCATTCAAGTTTGATCTGTCCTGAACTTCATCTTCTGGTCTGCATTCTTGCTGGTCTAAGGCTGTGCTTGCATTGCCCACTTTGGTTTACAGTTCAATTGTTTTGATGCCATACGTTTGCTTGGCATTGATTGGTCGTCACTGCCTTGTATATCTGTTATTCGTTGGGCCTTGCTCTATTGCCTTATCCTTGGTGCACTGTCCAGTTCATGTTGTTCGCATTGATTTGTGTCAAATGATTCACTTCCACCCGAGTCTGCGCCTTTATGCTCGAGTCTGATATTTGCATTTGGTGTTGCGATGGCATTATATAAATGTGGCGAGGCAGTGCACGCGTGCGTGCACTGCAGCCACCCAGAATTGACAATTTTGAATTGATATTTCCTTTGCGTCGTGATGCATTGATCTTTTATGCCGTATTGGCGAGGCCGTGCACGCGTGCATGTACAGCAGCCAATCGAACTTCGATGGTTTTTAAAGTGACAATTTCAATTATTTTGAATTTATTTAGTCGATTTGATAATTTGTTTATCAATCTCTGTTGATGTCTTAAATCTGCTGATTTATTGTTTAACACTATTTAGTGTTAAAAATTTTCGTTATCCGATTTCTTTGTTAAAAGGATTGGATAGACGGGAATTACTGTGACTGTCGTCTATTTAAATTATTATTGTCTCTATGCACTCATAAACTGGTTTGAATTAGACTGACCTGTGCATTATTTTCTTTTGAATGTAATACTTGGGTCAGACCGAGTATTTTACAGCTTGAAGATTTTCGAGCAGCGAAGTTAGAGAGAGAGAAAAGAATCACTTAAGTTTTCAAGAAAATTGTATTTTAAGATATTCCGCTGTATCAGTATTAAAATTGTATAAACTCTGATGTATATAAAAAGATTTATAGTAATGAAATAAATTCTCATTTGTTTAAATTCATTGTTATTATTCTGTGTTTCTGTGGCCGATTCTGTTTAAACCTTATAAACTAAATAACAATTCGTCTTTTTGAACGTTTCAAGTTGGTTTAATTACCGACTGGAGGCGGTCAGAAGGGGGAATGTTACAGAGTGGTATCAGAGCTTTGGTTTACACAAAGCTTAGTTTATGGTGTTTAATATGAATAGTTACTAGAAACACTTTAAAAGTAAATGTTTTTCAAATCTAAAGAAGTATAAAATTGTTTTTGAAAATAAAGATTTTTAACTTAAGAAAAGTTAAATTGAATTGAGTTGGCATTAATAAATATATGATTTGAAATTTAACTAAAGGAAAGTTAAAATTTAACTAAAAAGGGAGTTAAATAAATTGAACTTGATTTGATAAATTATTGAGATGGAAATTTAAACATGAAAGATAAGTTATTATATAATATGAATTGGTAAGTTTAAATTAATAAGTTGTATAACTTATAAAATGAGAAAGTTTAAGTAAAACCAGTTGTTAAAATGGTTAAACAGTTTTGTTAAGTAAAACAACATCTGAATTCTGAATAGTGATATGAATTTGACTTTAGCAAAAGTTAAATAAAATGATTTTGGAAATGAAACATGGCTTAAGTAATATTGAATCAAATTGAATTTGATATCAAAATGAATTAATAAAGCGAAGTAATGAATATGAATTTGAGTTATAGAAAGGAAATTCAACTTTAATAGTAAAAGTGAATTGGTTAATAAACATGGATAGAAATGTTGTTAAGAATTGATTGTATGGAAAATTCATTAAGTATTAATGAAATTGAATTAATAAAATTTGAAAGTTAAGTAATTAAATTCAAATTGAAAGATAAGTAAATCTAAATAGAACCAAATCTGATTTGAATTGAAAGCAAACTAACTTGAATGTAAATTAGTGAAAGTGAACTAATTGAATATGAATAAATGTTAGTCAAATCCAATGTGAATGAACCAAATATGATTAAATTGGAAATCAATTCAATAAATGATTTACTAAAGAACTAGTCGATTATCTTGGAAATGGAAAATTGATAAATTTATATAATAGTTTAAAATTGAATTTTTGAATTATTATAAACGGTTGTATAGAAGATTTGAAAAGAATTGATGTTATATTGGAATTATAAAATGAGTTTGTATAAGTGTTAAAAATGAAATATAAATGTATTTCATAAGTGAAGTTATAAAAATGAATTGATGTTGAAAAATAAAAGAATTTATAAGTAATTTACTTATAAATTAAATTTCTGATATAAAACTGAGTTATAGAAGAAATGGTTAATGAAGTAAATTTCTATAAATTGAAGTCTTTATAAATAGGAATAGAATTTATAAACGATGTTTATAAATCCGAAACCGACTTATTTTGATAAGTAAATTCTTTTAGCTTGTTAAAAGATGTATATTCACAATTTTGGGACCGTGAATATATTATTGAATAAAATGGACATGTTTTGGGAAAGTGATATTTTAAAACGAAGTTAATTGTTTTAAAGATGTTTTCAAAGGCATTGAATATCGAAACCATAGATTTCAACATTCATTGTTGAAATAGACGTTTTCGAGATAAAAGGAAATGATGGACTATAACACTATTGTTATAGTAAATGATTTCCGAAAGGAAATGTTTTGTATAGTATTGGGATTTATACATCTATCTAAATTTCGAATCCCTATACTAGTAATTTTGAGTTGTCGTAACGATGTTTTACGTAACATTCGTTTTAACTCAAATAAATGTGTAAAAGAGAATGATTTCCTTAAAGATGAAATATATACTTAATTTTGATTAAAGTATATCGAATATTTTCAAATGTTGAAAATAAATTAGATTTGTGAATTACTTATTTTTAAATAAGTATGGAAATGTTTTTCCAAAAATGAAATGTTGTGAATATATTCCGTAAGGGATAAATGATTTGAAATTCATTTTCGAAGTCGAAGTTGAAAAGTTAAATGAGAAATTTGAACAATTAGTTCAAATTGAAATTTTTCAAAAAGATTTAATCGTTAAGTTAAAATTGAGTTTAACTTCGACATCAAAGACAATATAAGTTGAGCTTTGAATTTCAGATGATGGTTTGGATTGTATGTCTAACATTGTGAATTGATGACATAGCAATTGATCTCTATTAAATATATATCTGTTGGTGGCGGAGAATTTATTCTCTTAGCTTAACACCCTTCTCTGAGACGTACGAGCTCAGAGGTTATATATCGATAGGCATCAATTCTGCGTTGAGAATTGACGATGTAACATGTAATTCAAATCGAATGTGAAAGTCGATAATAAATGGAATTATGAATATGAATTAGGTTTGAGATAACCTTAAAATTTCCAAATCGACTTAGAGGAAAATTTTGAAATCCTCTATTTTGTTATGAATATGGATATGTAAGTTTTTAGAACTTATATATATGAATGCGGTAAAATTTGAAACCGTTAGTTTGGAAAGTAATTGTTATGGAAAATCTTATGTAGGTTTACATGGATATGATATGTATGAAATGTGAAATGTAGTACTACATATATATGATATTATGTTTTCCAAACTGAGGATATGGAAAAGTACCTTCCATTTATTATTGGAGAAGGTATTGGAACTCGTGAAGAGTGTCCATTTGAAATTCGTAGCTACGTAGAATTTTCCATAAGTTGGAATGTCCATTTGGACTAGAATCCCTCGTGATGGGATCATGTTGATTATGATGTATGTTAGCGTAATTTGAGGGGCGAGATGCCTACAGTTACAAGCGATTCCATTGGGATAATGGCGCAACCGCCGAGTAAACTGCAATCTAAGCGCCAAAGCGAAATTCGAGGGGCGAGATGCCTACGGTTACAAGCGATTCTACTGGGATAGTAGCGTAACCGCCGTGTGGACCGCGATCTATGGCAACAACCATGGCGTAATTCAAGAGAGATGTGAAATCTACGGTTACAAGCGATTCTACTGGGATAGTAGCGTAACCGCCGGGTAAACTGTGATCCATGGGGGAACGTGCTTTCCATATCCATTTTTTAAAAGAATTTTTAAAAGTATTTTCATTGGGAATTGAAGCAAGTATGTTTAGTACTTGGAGATTTTTAGAACTGCGCCTGGCCAGCGTATGCCTAATGTCTGTGAGAACGACGATAGACTTGTTAAATTTCGAGTTAGGAAGTATTTTCAAACTGTAAATAGCAAATCAATGATCTGAAATTAAAATTTCAAAATTCCTACCTAATAAACTAAGGAAGAGGATCTTTGAAATGTTTTGAAAGTCCACAGCTTTGGAAGATATATATTATGCAAATCTCTAACGTGAAGAATTTTAGAGTTTAAATCTGAGTTTTTAGGTCGAAAAATGTTAGTAAAAGACTTTTTGCGTTTTGACTTCAGAAATCAATAAACAAAAGGAGATAATAACAAAACTAGTGAGATTAAACAAATGGAATGAATCCTATATTCATTTATTTGTATTGAGTTTCAAGCTTAGGAAAATTGAGTAGGGTATAAATATCGGTGAAATTTTAACGACCTTTCCTTTTCGTGGACGAAAAGTTTTAAGGAGGGGAGTTTGTAACGACCCTGAATTTTGAACAATTTAAATTGAAAATATTTAATTAATTTTAAATATTTGAACGATGATTTGACTTGAATTTCAAATTATCAGAATGAATTGGCAATTTAATTTTTGAATTTAATCTATTGAAAGTTGAATAAAATTTGAATCTTCAATTTTAAGCCGGTTAAAAATAATAATAAGGCAATTTGCTTTGAGGTTTTATGGTATAAAATCTTTGGATTTTAAAAATCAAATTCATCTTGTTCGATTTAAATTAAAACTCTACATTTTTGAAATTGCTATGATATATGCAAATAAATGTAAAATAAATAATGATGTTTAAAAGGAAATAAATTTTATCTACAAAATTTAAATAGCATAAGTTTATTAATAAAAACAAAAATAAAAGAAAAAAATAAAAAAAAATAAAACCATACCCTAAGCCCATCCTTGTCTCGGTTAAAACCCAAACCCGATCCCTCTCCCCTTCTCATTCGTAACCCAAAGAAAAAAAAATCGAAGAGAAATAAAAATGGCGGCCACGAGTTTCTTTCTTCCTCCAATCTGAATGTTAGGGCTTCGGCTTCGATATTGTTTTCGCTCGTCTCCAAAAGCTAGGGTTTCCTTCCAATCAAAGGCGGCCGACCTCCATAGCTCCGATCGTTCGCGAATTAGGGCTTCATCTTTCCTCTTCGCTTGCGACAGCCCCGGTAAAAGGTGAGTGATTCATTCGCTCACATCTAGTTCAAACTTTCTGTTTTGTTCGATTCGAATTCGCGATTTCGTGATTCCTTTGACTTGTTATGATTTGTCTAATGTTGATCTCGTTCGTATTGAAATGTTTGAAATTTTCTTTGGCCATTTCGACATATTACGATTCTTTTTTCTTGGGTTGGTTCGACTTTATTTGTCGTGGATGATTTCTGTCTTGTTTAAAATTGTGATTTTGGGCTGTTGGATTAAGTGATACTCGCGGCTTTGAATTCGTTGACCTCTTGTTGACTTCGGTCCCTCTGTCATCTCGGCCACTTTGATTTTGCGAAATTGTTTTGTTGTGGAAACGATTCCTAGGTTCACTTGTTTAAATTCCTGGAAATTGAATTGTCTCGACTGCCCCTTTCCTGTATCACCATATAGTTGTAGTTACACCCGTTTACATGGGCACTACCTATGTTTATTTTCATTGTTATATTTGGGTTGTAGCTGCTGTCTTTTAATGTTTATTTCGTTCATCTTGTATCCGGGTCCACTTGCATTTTTTTATTGACACTGCTTTATACTTGGTTCTAAAATTGTCATTGGTATTGTTGTGTTATATCACTTGATGTACAGTGCATTGTTGCTTATGTACACTTGTGTGGTGTTGCTCTTGAATGCAACTGAATTTGATACATTTACATATGACTGTGCCATTCGGGTTATTTGATTTGTATATATGTGCATATATACATATATATGTATGTATGCATATATATTGGTGGATTTGCTTTCTGGTTCATATAATGGTTACTGATGACTTGTATATATTGCCATCATGTTCACGAACATTAGTTCTTGCTTCATTTTCTGGAAATTGCAGTTCCTCTGCACATTGAATTTTCTTGCTTCACTTTGGAAATTCCAGTTTCACTCATTTGTTACTGTTGCCTGGAACTGTCGCCAACACATTCATGTTCATTTTCTATTTAGGCGAAATTTCCAGTTCCATGTAGTTGTTGCTGGTGCCTGGTATTGTTGCCTTCATATTCATGTACGTTAGTACTGCTTCATGTCATATACATTTTCTACTGAGATTACACCATTCAGTTTCATGTAATCTAATGTAGATGAATGTTTTGATATTGGCTTTGCATTTCCCTCGTGTACTACCTGGGTCTGCATCCTTAATCTTGCCACTATTATGGTCTGTAGCCCATTTGCATACATTGATCTTGTTTGGTAGTGTACTCAGTTTGGCTTTCATTCAAGTTTGATCTGTCCTGAACTTCAACTTCTGGTCTGCATTCTTGCTGGTCTAAGGCTGTGCTTGCATTGCCCACTTTGGTTTACAGTTCAATTGTTTTGATGCCATACGTTTGCTTGGCATTGATTGGTCGTCACTGCCTTGTATATCTGTTATTCGTTGGGCCTTGCTCTGTTGCCTTATCCTTGGTGCACTGTCCAGTTCATGTTGTTCGCATTGATTTGTGTCAAATGATTCACTTCCACCCGAGTCTGCGCCTTTATGCTCGAGTCTGATATTTGCATTTGGTGTTGCGATGGCATTATATAAATGTGGTGAGGCAGTGCACGCGTGCGTGCACTACAGCCACCCAGAATTGACAATTTTGAATTGATATTTCCTTTGCGTCGTGATGCATTGATCTTTTATGCCGTATTGGCGAGGCCGTGCACGCGTGCATGTACGGCAGCCAATCGAACTTCGATGGTTTTTAAAGTGACAATTTCAATTATTTTGAATTGATTTAGTCGATTTGATAATTTGTTTATCTATCTCTGTTGATGTCTTAAATCTGCTGATTTATTGTTTAACACTGTTTAGTGTTAAAAATTTTCGTTATCCGATTTCTTTGTTAAAAGGATTGGATAGACGGGAATTACTGTGACTGTCGTCTATTTAAATTATTATTGTCTCTATGCACTCATAAACTGGTTTGAATTAGACTGACCTGTGTATTATTTTCTTTTGAATGTAATACTCGGGTCAGACCGAGTATTTTACAGCTTGAAGATTTTCGAGCAGCGAAGTTAGAGAGAGAGAAAAGAATCACTTAAGTTTTCAAGAAAATTGTATTTTAAGATATTCCGCTGTATCAGTACTAAAATTGTATAAACTCTGATGTATATAAAAAGATTTATAGTAATGAAATAAATTCTCATTTGTTTAAATTCATTGTTATTATTCTGTGTTTCTGTGGCTGATTCTGTTTAAACCTTATAAACTAAATAACAATTCGTCTTTTTGAACGTTTCAAGTTGGTTTAATTACCGACTGGAGGCGGTCAGAAGGGGGAATGTTACAGAGTGGTATCAGAGCTTTGGTTTACACAAAGCTTAGTTTATGGTGTTTAATATGAATAGTTACTAGAAACACTTTAAAAGTAAATGTTTTTCAAATCTAAAGAAGTATAAAATTGTTTTTGAAAATAAAGATTTTTAACTTAAGAAAAGTTAAATTGAATTCAGTTGGCATTAATAAATATATGATTTGAAATTTAACTAAAGGAAAGTTAAATAAATTTAACTAAAAAGGGAGTTAAATAAATTGAACTTGATTTGATAAATTATTGAGATGGAAATTTAAACATGAAAGATAAGTTATTATATATTATGAATTGGTAAGTTTAAATTAATAAGTTGTATAACTTATAAAATGAGAAAGTTTAAGTAAAACCAGTTGTTAAAATGGTTAAACAGTTTTGTTAAGTAAAACAACATCTGAATTCTGAATAGTGATATGAATTTGACTTTAGCAAAAGTTAAATAAAATGATTTTGGAAATGAAACATGGCTTAAGTAATATTGAATCAAATTGAATTTGATATCAAAATGAATTAATAAAGCGAAGTAATGAATATGAATTTGAGTTATAGAAAGGAAATTCAACTTTAATAGTAAAAGTGAATTGGTTAATAAACATGGATAGAAATGTTGTTAAGAATTGATTGTATGGAAAATTCATTAAGTATTAATGAAATTGAATTAATAAAATTTGAAAGTTAAGTAATTAAATTCAAATTGAAAGATAAGTAAATCTAAATAGAACCAAATCTGATTTGAATTGAAAGCAAACTAACTTGAATGTAAATTAGTGAAAGTGAACTAATTGAATATGAATAAATGTTAGTCAAATCCAATGTGAATGAACCAAATATGATTAAATTGGAAATCAATTCAATAAATGATTTACTAAAGAACTAGTCGATTATCTTGGAAATGGAAAATTGATAAATTTATATAATAGTTTAAAATTGAATTTTTGAATTATTATAAACGATTGTATAGAAGATTTGAAAAGAATTGATGTTATATTGGAATTATAAAATGAGTTTGTATAAGTGTTAAAAATGAAATATAAATGTATTTCATAAGTGAAGTTATAAAAATGAATTGATGTTGAAAAATAAAAGAATTTATAAGTAATTTACTTATAAATTAAATTTCTGATATAAAACTGAGTTATAGAAGAAATGGTTAATGAAGTAAATTTCTATAAATTGAAGTCTTTATAAATAGGAATAGAATTTATAAACGATGTTTATAAATCCGAAACCGACTTATTTTGATAAGTAAATTCTTTTAGCTTGTTAAAAGATGTATATTCACAATTTTGGGACCGTGAATATATTATTGAATAAAATGGACATGTTTTGGGAAAGTGATATTTTAAAACGAAGTTAATTGTTTTAAAGATGTTTTCAAAGGCATTGAATATCGAAACCATAGATTTCAACATTCATTGTTGAAATAGACGTTTTCGAGATAAAAGGAAATGATGGACTATAACACTATTGTTATAGTAAATGATTTCCGAAAGGAAATGTTTTGTATAGTATTGGGATTTATACATCTATCTAAATTTCGAATCCCTATACTAGTAATTTTGAGTTGTCGTAACGATGTTTTACGTAACATTCGTTTTAACTCAAATAAATGTGTAAAAGAGAATGATTTCCTTAAAGATGAAATATATACTTAATTTTGATTAAAGTATATCGAATATTTTCAAATGTTGAAAATAAATTAGATTTGTGAATTACTTATTTTTAAATAAGTATGGAAATGTTTTTCCAAAAATGAAATGTTGTGAATATATTCCGTAAGGGATAAATGATTTGAAATTCATTTTCGAAGTCGAAGTTGAAAAGTTAAATGAGAAATTTGAACAATTAGTTCAAATTGAAATTTTTCAAAAAGATTTAATCGTTAAGTTAAAATTGAGTTTAACTTCGACATCAAAGACAATATAAGTTGAGCTTTGAATTTCAGATGATGGTTTGGATTGTATGTCTAACATTGTGAATTGATGACATAGCAATTGATCTCTATTAAATATATATCAGTTGGTGGCGGAGAATTTATTCTCTTAGCTTAACACCCTTCTCTGAGACGTACGAGCTCAGAGGTTATATATCGATAGGCATCAATTCTGCGTTGAGAATTGACGATGTAACATGTAATTCAAATCGAATGTGAAAGTCGATAATAAATGGAATTATGAATATGAATTAGGTTTGAGATAACCTTAAAATTTCCAAATCGACTTAGAGGAAAATTTTGAAATCCTCTATTTTGTTATGAATATGGATATGTAAGTTTTTAGAACTTATATATATGAATGCGGTAAAATTTGAAACCGTTAGTTTGGAAAGTAATTGTTATGGAAAATCTTATGTAGGTTTACATGGATATGATATGTACGAAATGTGAAATGTAGTACTACATATATATGATATTATGTTTTCCAAACTGAGGATATGGAAAAGTACCTTCCATTTATTATTGGAGAAGGTATTGGAACTCGTGAAGAGTGTCCATTTGAAATTCGTAGCTACGTAGAATTTTCCATAAGTTGGAATGTCCATTTGGACTAGAATCCCTCGTGATGGGATCATGTTGATTATGATGTATGTTAGCGTAATTTGAGGGGCGAGATGCCTACAGTTACAAGCGATTCCATTGGGATAATGGCGCAACCGCCGAGTAAACTGCAATCTAAGCGCCAAAGCGAAATTCGAGGGGCGAGATGCCTACGGTTACAAGCGATTCTACTGGGATAGTAGCGTAACCGCCGTGTGGACCGCGATCTATGGCAACAACCATGGCGTAATTCAAGAGAGATGTGAAATCTACGGTTACAAGCGATTCTACTGGGATAGTAGCGTAACCGCCGGGTAAACTGTGATCCATGGGGGAACGTGCTTTCCATATCCATTTTTTAAAAGAATTTTTAAAAGTATTTTCATTGGGAATTGAAGCAAGTATGTTTAGTACTTGGAGATTTTTAGAACTGCGCCTGGCCAGCGTATGCCTAATGTCTGTGAGAACGACGATAGACTTGTTAAATTTCGAGTTAGGAAGTATTTTCAAACTGTAAATAGCAAATCAATGATCTGAAATTAAAATTTCAAAATTCCTACCTAATAAACTAAGGAAGAGGATCTTTGAAATGTTTTGAAAGTCCACAGCTTTGGAAGATATATATTATGCAAATCTCTAACGTGAAGAATTTTAGAGTTTAAATCTGAGTTTTTAGGTCGAAAAATGTTAGTAAAAGACTTTTTGCGTTTTGACTTCAGAAATCAATAAACAAAAGGAGATAATAACAAAACTAGTGAGATTAAACAAATGGAATGAATCCTATATTCATTTATTTGTATTGAGTTTCAAGCTTAGGAAAATTGAGTAGGGTATAAATATCGGTGAAATTTTAACGACCTTTCCTTTTCGTGGACGAAAAGTTTTAAGGAGGGGAGTTTGTAACGACCCTGAATTTTGAACAATTTAAATTGAAAATATTTAATTAATTTTAAATATTTGAACGATGATTTGACTTGAATTTCAAATTATCAGAATGAATTGGCAATTTAATTTTTGAATTTAATCTATTGAAAGTTGAATAAAATTTGAATCTTCAATTTTAAGCCGGTTAAAAATAATAATAAGGCAATTTGCTTTGAGGTTTTATGGTATAAAATCTTTGGATTTTAAAAATCAAATTCATCTTGTTCGATTTAAATTAAAACTCTACATTTTTGAAATTGCTATGATATATGCAAATAAATGTAAAATAAATAATGATGTTTAAAAGGAAATAAATTTTATCTACAAAATTTAAATAGCATAAGTTTATTAATAAAAACAAAAATAAAAGAAAAAAATAAAACCATACCCTAAGCCCATCCTTGTCTCGGTTAAAACCCAAACCCGATCCCTCTCCCCTTCTCATTCGTAACCCAAAGAAAAAAAAATCGAAGAGAAATAAAAATGGCGGCCACGAGTTTCTTTCTTCCTCCAATCTGAATGTTAGGGCTTCGGCTTCGATATTGTTTTCGCTCGTCTCCAAAAGCTAGGGTTTCCTTCCAATCAAAGGCGACCGACCTCCATAGCTCCGATCGTTCGCGAATTAGGGCTTCATCTTTCCTCTTCGCTTGCGACAGCCCCGGTAAAAGGTGAGTGATTCATTCGCTCACATCTAGTTCAAACTTTCTGTTTTGTTCGATTCGAATTCGCAATTTCGTGATTCCTTTGACTTGTTATGATTTGTCTAATGTTGATCTCGTTCGTATTGAAATGTTTGAAATTTCCTTTGGCCATTTCGACATATTACGATTCTTTTTTCTTGGGTTGGTTCGACTTTATTTGTCGTGGATGATTTCTGTCTTGTTTAAAATTGTGATTTTGGGCTGTTGGATTAAGTGATACTCGCGGCTTTGAATTCGTTGACCTCTTGTTGACTTCGGTCCCTCTGTCATCTCGGCCACTTTGATTTTGCGAAATTGTTTTGTTGTGGAAACGATTCCCAGGTTCACTTGTATAAATTCCTAGAAATTGAATTGTCTCGACTGCCCCTTTCCTGTATCACCATATAGTTGTAGTTACACCCGTTTACATGGGCACTGCCTATGTTTATTTTCATTGTTATATTTGGGTTGTAGCTGCTGTCTTTTAATGTTTATTTCGTTCATCTTGTATCCGGGTCCACTTGCATTTTTTTTATTGACACTGCTTTATACTTGGTTCTAAAATTGTCATTGGTATTGTTGTGTTATATCACTTGATGTACAGTGCATTGTTGCTTATGTACACTTGTGTGGTGTTGCTCTTGAATGCAACTGAGTCTGATACATTTACATATGACTGTGCCATTCGGGTTATTTGATTTGTATATATGTGCATATATACTTATATATGTATGTATGCATATATATTGGTGGATTTGCTTTCTGGTTCATATAGTGGTTACTGATGACTTGTATATATTGCCATCATGTTCACGAACATTAGTTCTTGCTTCATTTTCTGGAAATTGCAGTTCCTCTGCACATTGAATTTTCTTGCTTCACTTTGGAAATTCCAGTTTCACTCATTTGTTACTATTGCCTGGAACTGTCGCCAACACATTCATGTTCATTTTCTATTTAGGCGAAATTTCCAGTTCCATGTAGTTGTTGCTGGTGCCTGGTATTGTTGCCTTCATATTCATGTACGTTAGTACTGCTTCATGTCATATACATTTTCTACTGAGATTGCACCATTCAGTTTCATGTAATCTAATGTAGATGAATGTTTTGATATTGGCTTTGCATTTCCCTCGTGTACTACCTGGGTCTGCATCCTTAATCTTGCAACTATTATGGTCTATAGCCCATTTGCATACATTGATCTTGTTTGGTAGTGTACTCAGTTTGGCTTTCATTCAAGTTTGATCTGTCCTGAACTTCATCTTCTGGTCTGCATTCTTGCTGGTCTAAGGCTGTGCTTGCATTGCCCACTTTGGTTTACAGTTCAATTGTTTTGATGCCATACGTTTGCTTGGCATTGATTGGTCGTCACTGCCTTGTATATCTGTTTTTCGTTGGGCCTTGCTCTGTTGCCTTATCCTTGGTGCACTGTCCAGTTCATGTTGTTCGCATTGATTTGTGTCAAATGATTCACTTCCACCCGAGTCTGCGCCTTTATGCTCGAGTCTGATATTTGCATTTGGTGTTGCGATGGCATTATATAAATGTGGCGAGGCAGTGCACGCGTGCGTGCACTACAGCCACCCAGAATTGACAATTTTGAATTGATATTTCCTTTGCGTCGTGATGCATTGATCTTTTATGCCGTATTGGCGAGGCCGTGCACGCGTGCATGTACGGCAGCCAATCGAACTTCGATGGTTTTTAAAGTGACAATTTCAATTATTTTGAATTGATTTAGTCGATTTGATAATTTGTTTATCTATCTCTGTTGATGTCTTAAATCTGCTGATTTATTGTTTAACACTGTTTAGTGTTAAAAATTTTCGTTATCCGATTTCTTTGTTAAAAGGATTGGATAGACGGGAATTACTGTGACTGTCGTCTATTTAAATTATTATTGTCTCTATGCACTCATAAACTGGTTTGAATTAGACTGACCTGTGTATTATTTTCTTTTGAATGTAATACTCGGGTCAGACCGAGTATTTTACAGCTTGAAGATTTTCGAGCAGCGAAGTTAGAGAGAGAGAAAAGAATCACTTAAGATTTCAAGAAAATTGTATTTTAAGATATTCCGCTGTATCAGTATTAAAATTGTATAAACTCTGATGTATATAAAAAGATTTATAGTAATGAAATAAATTCTCATTTGTTTAAATTCATTGTTATTATTCTGTGTTTCTGTGGTTGATTCTGTTTAAACCTTATAAACTAAATAACAATTCGTCTTTTTGAACGTTTCAAGTTGGTTTAATTACCGACTGGAGGCGGTCAGAAGGGGGAATGTTACAGCCCTGATATTTACCTGTGTGGTTGCTCCAATCTCATTTACTGTGTGATTGTTGCTGTGTGATCGAGGCCTCGGATAAAGGTCCCAAAGGACCGGGGGTGGCATATTCGTGTAGTAGTTACCTAGTAAGAGGTAACCCGGCCTTGTGTTGGCAGGGAGCTAGTTAGTTCTCGGGGCATCCCGCCAGAGTCGTTTCCATGTGGCTGTAGGAAGTTCCTTAGCCTGACCATTTGTTTAAAAATCCAATCAAACAATACGAACCCTGTACGGTTTTAGTTGTAGAACCTGTCATTTAACATGGTAGCTATAGTAGACATAATATAATGGTACCTATGCTGGCTAAGATTAATATTATACTTTCGAGATGTTTTCTGCACTATGCACTAATAATAATATCAAATGACTTTGCGTAGTAAGCATGTTTGACTATCATAAGGAGAAATCTCCCCTATGTGTGCGATTGCATTGTATGTGTGCCGGGAGGCCTTATGGTAGTTTCATTTTCCAAAAAGCATTGCGGATTTCAATGTTTAAAATTCTTTAGTTGTTGTTTTAAAGATAAACTGTTTTTGTTACTCACACCAGTCCCATGACTGACTCGGAGTTTATTGTTCCTTCCCTAAACTCTGGGTGCCCACAATTTTCCACACGGGCAGTCTAGAGTTGGGTTTTTCAGATAGTCAGGTTTAGTAGAGCATCTGGAACTAGTTCAGTGTTTGGAGTTCACTCGTGACTGCACTTTCTTATCTTTGTGCATCGTGATGGTGGTTCGAGCTTGAAGTTGGAGTGGTTGGACTCAGCCTCTCTGATTGATCATTTGGAGTTATCACTTCTGTTATTTCCACTGTATCATTATTTATCTACGATATTCTTGTATCATATTGATATCATTGTTGTATATCATTCTGGATATTATATTCATTGGAGTTGTATATGATATCATTCATTTCTTTATTCCGCTGTGTTGTTATACTTACTGTGTTATAAGCTCCGGAGAGCCAGATTCGGCGTTTGAATCTGCGGCATTTTGAGTACAAGTGAAGTATGGGTGCCGATTTTCGAAGGCCGAGTTCAGGATCTTTACATTTGGTATCAGAGCTAAGGTTTAACTTTAGCTCAGGAGTATAACACATTAAGTAGCTCATTAGAGATAGGGTGAAGTATACCCTAGAATGAGTAATCCCTAGGATATCTGTCCGTACGCCTCAGTAAATTCTCTTACTATCCACTGGCAGTAAGTATGAGTGCAAGAAGATGATGAGATAGGGGACAGGGAAATATGACTATAAATGGTCAATATCCAGTAACAACAAGGAAACAATCTTTTCTCTATTAATCCCTTCTATTTGTCATCTTTTCTATTCTTTGATAATTCCTGGTAGATCCAGGAAGAAGAAGATTTGATATATTTGTATGGGACATAAACTCCAAATAGGTCAGAATTGTTTGTTGGAATGAATTGGTTGCTTTGGTTGCTATGATTGATAAATATACTTTGTGTTTAAACTGAAAATTTTGAAATCTAGGATAATAGGAATTTAAAAAGAAAAGATAAATTTTGAAATATAAACTTTGACTTTTTTCTCGTCCTATAAAATTCTAAAACCTTAGGATCTTATTTTTGGATTTTGGTTTGGATTGTAGAGAACCCGTAGTATCAATAGGGGTGGAACACTTTCCAAAGCCAGAAGAGACGGTGATTATGGTTCATCTAGTAGGATTCAGGATGATTTGGTGGAACCATCAGTGCATGAGGAGGTGCCAGAGGAGCCTGTGGTGCAGTCGCAACCTCAGGAAGACGAAGACGAAGAAGAGTTCGAAGACGAAGAAGAGTTCGAAGATGAAGAAGAGTTTGAGGATGAAGAAGAGGTGGAGTCGGAAAATGATGATGCAATCATTTGGGATTTGGATAATGCGGTGGAAGAACCAGATGGTACAGGGTATATTCCGGTAGAATCTGATCCAGAGGATGTTTCTGAGACAAATAATGAGGCAGAGGATGTTCATCGCGACAACCACTCTTCTACCTCTGCTCGTCCCTCCAGTCTTGATTCGCCGACTCCCAAAACCCCCTTTTTGAAAACTCGACATCATCGCCTATGACCTGCTGTGCCCATGGCCTCCATCACCAATTCACCAAGCCCTAGCTCGCCCCAGATCGCGATTGTGACCCTTGATTTCACGACCCACAGTCGAACGCGACCATCAGTGTCGCACCTTCCCATAGCCTCGCGCCTCCACCCATCGATTCCCCTCCATGGCTGCTATGCCCACGGCGTCCTTCCAGTTCACGCACGCCTTCATCCCCTCACATCGCCGATCAACGCGTAGCAGCCCTTTCCCCCTCGCTCTCCCCTCAGGTCGCGGCCACGCGATTTATCGCGTATGTTTATTTTTTCTCAATGAATGATTCATGCATCTCCCTTTCTTTTTCCTTTTTTTCCAAATTGGCCATTTTTAATTTAAAAGAAGAAGATGCGATTTTTTTTTCAATGATCGTGAATTGATTCTGTTTTCTTTTTGAATTGAAGCAGACAGAGTTGGATCGGTTTTTATAAAACCAAAAAGGGGGGGAAATGGCATTTGTGATTTAATTGAACAGACATGGGTAGGGTGGCGTGTTTGAATAGGTAATGAGTACTTTGAAAGGATGTAATAACAGCCGAAAGGAATGTTTGATTGGACAATATTTTAATTTAATTTCCAAAATATCTCGATTAATACAACTCAAAATCTCGAACCCCTATCAAGGCATGCTGCTAGGCGTTTATAATGTTATCCCCCTATTCCAAACGCAATGGAAAAGGTTTCATGTCCTAATTCGATCGTATGGAGAAGATAGCTTTTTGGACCCAATTATTATATTAAATTTCGATATTAATTTCAACGCGTTTCTGTCCCGTATGATCAAATGATAACTCCAAACACTACGAAATTTAGAATCCGATAGTAATACAATATTATGGATCCAATGGAACCAGTTTCGTCGAATTCGGAGACTATGCCCCGGATCGCTATTTTAACGCGTCGATTAGATCGACGATTTTGAAAATTCCGTGATCGCTTAAATTTTCAGTTTTAAAATCTTACTAACTAAATTATAATTCAAATAATATTTATACCGACATTAGAAATCTATTTGGTTTCATATTCAACTCCAATTCAATTATTTAATTGATTTCCAATTATTAACTCAATAATTAATTTATAAATTAAATCACTGTATTTGGAACTTGAATTTTTATTACACTATTTTTGATCGATAAACTTCATATTGAAAATCCATTCACATTCCAAAATTCAACATTTAAAATGAATTAAATGTTCAAAATTAACGATCAAAATTTCGGGTCGTTACAGAAAAATAGGGTACCCAAAGTTTAAGGAAAATGAAATAAACTCTAGGTCAGTCATGGGGTTGGTGTGTGAACTTAAAATACGGGTTTCAAAACAATGGTGTATCTCATAAGACTAAGCTGCACATAAACATCGCACATAAACACAGAACGGGTTTTTACCTTATGATAACCAAAATCTTTGCTATGCAAAATTAGATATATTATTTTTAGTGACATTCTTTTTGAAAACATTTGCAAATAACCTTATAAATCTTAGATGAAATGTTTGCATATGACTTCTCAATACTTTGCACAACTAAGTCCATACGACACTTATTGGATATTGGATTTCCAACTAAATAGCGTGGTAAGGGACTACCTCCCGTACAGTGCATTTCTTGAGGAATGCACCCAAGGCCCCTATGTTGGTCCTCATGCGAATTAAGACCGATCTATCCAAAAATTAAATGAATATACATCACTGGCTATTTACGACCTATCCGAGACATCTCATAGCATACACTGCTAAATTGAAACCCGGCGTTATAACGGATAAAAATTTTATAGATCTAGAAGGTGATTTCATAGCCTAATTGGTTGCAAGCCACTTATCCTTAAAGCATCCACTCTTTTACTATTCCCAGGTGTGAGGTTTGAGGTAATGATTACTGTTAACGGTAAAAAGTGAACGCTAACACCCGGTGTGTGTAATAAACTTGTGAAAGCACCACCCGTTGGTACGGGAACAGAATATGAGCTGAAAATAGCAGAAAAAGCAGTAAATGAACAACAGATTTATAGTGATTCGGCTCGTAATTGAGCCTACATCCACTTTATAGTCTTTTATTGCTGATTTGATTACAATTCAATACAATATCCCTCTAAATACAATACAACTTGATCGTGAAATCATTCTTGACTACTAGCTCGATCTTTAATGATGAAACTCAACGAATCCGCGTTGGATGTTAGGAGCTCTTCTCGAAGATCGTTGTAATGTCTCGAATGCTTGAAGATCTTTGATTGCTGAATGAGAGGAGGCTTCGACAGCGTAACGGCGCTTGGAGAAATGAATGGCCAAAAGTCTCCCCTAAGTTGGAAGTGATGGGGTATTTATAGAAGCTGATCTGGACTTAGGAAATTTCTCTAAGTCTTTGAGTCGGCGCCGACTTATAGTAAGTCGCAAGTTTTAAGTCAACCACGAGATAGACATGCGCTGTGTTAACGCTTGAACATCCAAAATGAACAAAGTCATAAGTCGGCAGCGACTTATCATCTGTCGTTGGTCTTAACTCGGAAACTTATGTATCTCGCAAACTTTTAAGTCGGAGCTTTCTTAAGCAGTTAGGTCGGTATGGCTTTAGGTCGGTGCCTTTCCATAACTCGGAGTCTTTCCTAACTCGGCGCCTTTCTTAACTCGGCAACCTGTTAAGTCGGCACACTTTATAAGTCGAATGCTCCTTAACCCGGTAGGTCATAAGTCCACATAGGTCGCAGCCATCCTTAACTCGCAAACCGTTAAGTCGTAGCTCTCTTAGGTCGACAAGCATCTTGACTCGGCACCTCCTTAACTCGGAGTGTTTCTTAAGTCGGCAAACTCCTTAAGTCGGTCTTAACTCCTGAGTCACAGATTTCCTTAAGTCGGCAGGCTCCTAAGTCGGCACACCCCTTAAGTCGGCAGCTCTTCTCAGTAGTTAGATCGGCAACTGTTGGGTCAGAGCTTTCCTTAGGTCGTGGCCTGTTAAGTCGGAGATCTTGTTGACTCGGAGCTTTCCTTAAGTCGGTTACGCCTTTAGCTTGTTAGGTCGTCTTCTGTCTTAGGTCGGCAAGCACCTTAACTCGGCATACCTTCTTAAGTCGTCAAACACCTTAACTCGGCATACTGCTAGGTCGTGAGTCGAAAAGGGGTTAACATTTGCCCCTCGAAGTATACGCCTAAACCATAGGTCGTATGCTTCGATTCTCTTAACTCACTAGTTAGGTCGGAGGTGACTTAACGTAAGTCTTAAGTCGTACATCATGTGTCGATTCGTCTTTCACTGCCCCAGTGAGTAAATAGCTTAAGCCGTCCCTTCTCTTCCTTCACCTGTTCCAACTTCCTGTGCCGCCATTAACAAAGTTCTTCAATTTTGAATACAAATTCAAGTCCACCACCCAGCGATTCACCCTTGCTATCCAATTGCGTAAGCGTTTTCGATCCTTTTTCACTTCACGTTCGCCATTGAACCATGAATTCTAACCTCCGAGCCCCGAATCGAAATCATACGTCGCGCTTCACTTTGAATCGTGCTGTGATCAATTTATAATCGTCACTAGTTGTTGATGTGATTTACGAACGCATGACAGTAGGTCAGGTTTATAACAGATTGGAGATGTGTTGAATTGTTGTTCCAGCGACTTTGTGATATGAAGGGAACGGTGAAATTCGAGTTGATTGGTGGAAGGAGGTGAAATTTATGGTGGAGGAGAAGTAGCTTGAGACGACTCAAAACATTCATGCGACCTAACTATCTTAGCAGCCCAGTTTTCTTTGCGACTTAACTATTCGCCGACATAAGCCTTAGGTCGTGGCCGAGCTAGGACTTAGACATTCATGCCGTTCTGACTTGAGACCTTTTGCACGCAGCCCGACTTAACTTATCACACAGCTTCTTGAATTAGGTCGTGACCGACCTAGAACTTGGAATAATTTCAACGACTTATTTTTCACAACAAGGCTTTAGGTCGCAGCCGAGTTAGGACTTAGAGAATTTCTGGTTGCCTCGAACTAACTTTTTTGTTCCTTTATTCGACCTAAGACTCGGGGACTGCCGACCTAGACCCATAGGGAATCTCTTAAGTCGTCACTGAGTTAATACTTGGGTTTTTCAGCAAACTAAGCAGATGACTTTTAAACTTTGCCTGGACTTTGAACTGTTGAACTATAAACCATGTTGCATGTATTTCTTTTTACGGATTGCTTCAATTTTGCAAACTAACAATCCTGCTTAAAACAACATTCACAGAATACTGGGACGAATATACTGTCACTGACTTCCCATATCGAATGACAGATTAGTTGGTAAAGAGAAATTTAAATTAAGTGAATATGAATGAGATGCTGTACAATAACCAATTCAAGTGAAGTATTAAAACAAAATCATAATAGTCAAATGAAACTGACTTGTCTGTATTAACACTGCACTTGATCATTGACAAGTTCTGAAATTCTGTAATCGATTGATTGTCAACTAATTTAATTCCAGTTATGCTTGTCTTTTATTTTCATTAGTTTTTGCACAACACTTCACACTTTTAGGGAACGTGCACCTTCACATTTGAACATTCAGCTGATTGTGTAGAATGTCTTCTCCCCAAGAAGGAACAGAGCAAGCTGAAGATGTATTTCCAGTTGCTACCCCGCTGAACGATCCTCCAGAGCGGACTCCTACTACCTTGAGCCATAAAGCCTTTCGTCAGCTATGCATCCAGTTTGGCATTGCTGAAGCTGACGCTTTGCTCCCCGAAACAAATGATACTGCTGACAGGCCGCCCCATGGCTTCGTTGCAGTTAACCGCCAAATGTGCTTGAACGGAGCTATCCCCCCATTCAATGACTGCATTCGAGAACTTCTTCTCCAACTATCTATCTCCCCTTTTCAGTTACATCCCAATGGCTACGCCATCTTGCTGGGATTATGCGTGCTTTTTAGGAGAACGTTGGGCCGCTTTCCTACCTTCGGAGAAATTTGCTATCTTTGTACCTTTGCCAAGAATAAAGATCATCCCTCCATCATAGTCGTAAGGAGTGCGAGGAATCGTAAGTTGATCACCGGTCTCCCTGAAAGTGTTCACAGTTTCCTGAGCCCGTTCTTTTATGTCCGCTGTCCTCCTGGGTTTTATGCTATTTGGAGAATAGGGAGTAAGATCATTTGCATTTGTCTCTTATGTTCTTTCAAACTTACCGAAGTTCGGATTATCAAGTGCTAACTTCGCTCTTTTTTCCTTTTCAGCACTTCCTCCTCCTTCTAAAAATCTCAGTCACAAAGTGACTTTTGAGAGGCTTATGGCGGTGCCTGTGGAGGAGAGGAGTATCCAGTTTCTATTAGATGATGAGCTTTTGCACCAGTTTGGGCTTCTACACCCTTCCAGGTCGACTCGAGTTCATGAAATTCCTAGCTCTGATGCAGAAACGTCGGCTGGTTCGGGTTCTCAAGCAGAGGCGTCAAATGCCCCAGTTTCTGCGGAAGAAGCTGCATCAAAAACACCTGTCATGGATGTTGCTTTGATAAAGTGTTCTGGATCCACTGATGTTGTAGGGTTAGCTGGCAAGTCGGCACTTCCCCCAATTATTGAGGAAGAAGAGAATCTTCGAGCTTCTGAAAAATCAACTGATGTGGAAGTTGAGAAGGAGAAATCTGCCGAACACTTGGGCGATGACACCTTCGATGGCTTGAGTGACATTATGATTACTTCTCAAGAGCTTTTCAAGGATAATATTCCAAAGGCAAACTCTCCTGTCATTGAAGCGACTTCCTCTTTGAAACAGATCTCGACGCCTTCGACACCTGTCGTCCCCGTTCCTGCACTGAAGCGTGGTTTGTAGTTTGACGCGCGTAGTTCGCACGCCGCACACACTTAGGATTTTTCTGCACTTATAAGCATTTACTTTTTCTTTCTGGAAATTTCTAAACTTTACTTCTTTCCTGTTTTCAGATTCTCCGATGGGACGCTCCGGCTCATATTATGACTCATTTCAGCGCCATGGAGGCCGTGGATCCTATGACTTTAGGAAATATCTTGGTGACCAGAGGGAGACAGATGAGGAACGGGCCCAAAGGAAGGCTCAAGAAAAAAGGGATTATGAGCAGCGGCAGAGAAGAAGAGATGCTGATCGATACGATTCTTCTTACAAAACTTACGATTCTCATAAGCGAAAAACTTATGATGACAAAGGGAAGACTCAAATTACTGATGAATCGAGCAAACGGTCTAAGCCAAGTGACGCGTCTGCTATTTCTGAAAAGACCAACGCTCCCATTTCTTCTGACATTCCGGCCGGTTCTGCTCCTCTAAAGGAAACTGACATTCAAACCATCATTAACAGGCCACAATATCTAGTTAAAGACGGCCCTCCAACGCTTCAGAGCCGATTTCCGAATTGGTGTCTAAGAGGAGTCCGCTTTGACTTAGATTTGGTTCCCATTGATAAGCAGGCAATGCTGAGAAATGTCGACGCTGTCAAGCTTGATATTGAAAGAATGTCTGGATGGCAGAAGTTGGTTGATGAACTTCAAAGGGTCAACCACCTTAACCTTGAGGCGATGATGACGATGGAGAATGATAAGGCAGAATGGGACAAATGGCGTAAGCAGCATGACGCGGAAATGACTAGTATTGCAGATGACAATGCAAAGCTTGCGTCTGAAGTTAAGCAGCTTAAGGAAAATCTCGCTTCTTCTTCTGCATCATATTCTCAAAAAGAAGAAGTCTTTCAGAAGCAAGTGCGGGATGCACATGCTGCACAAAGAGATGTAGAAATGAAGCTTGCCGCCGAACAGCACGTTAAAGAGAAGTACCGCACAGAGAACGCCGAACTGCGGGAAAAGGTCACCTCCCAGAACATGGAGATTGAGTTACTAAAGTCTCGACTTGCTAAAGCTGAGGCAGCTCGTGATGAGGCTATTACTGGTAGGGTTGCTGCTATTGCCGAAAAAGAAGCGACTGAACAGTCACATGAGGCAACGAAAGCAAGCATCAGTTCTACCTTATTCGACTTTTATTTACACTGCGTTCTAGGTCGTGGGAGCCTTGCTTTTCTGGGTCCAGATTATGAAATCACTCTGGCTGAAGTGTGGGAAGCCGCGCTTGATATGTTTAAAGGTGCCGGCTATGATGAAGCAAAATTTGAGGAAGCAAAATTTGAGGCTCGCTATCTTGATGATGAGGCTCGCGCCGCTCTGGTTAGAGGGAAGGAGCAGCTTGCTAGGGCACGGGCTGAATCATTGGGAGAAGAACTCTCAAAAGAGGAAGCTCTTTTAACTGCCCCTGTTCATGCTTCCACTTCAGCTGATGCAAACATTATGGATTCCAGCTCTCATCCTTCACCTCCAGTTGTGACCACTCCTACAGAAGAGGAGGCAATGAAGGACTTTCAGGCTCGGGAATTTGAGATTGATCTTGCCAAACCGGCTTCTCCAGGTAACTTTGACGATTCACGGTCTTCTTTTTTCTTGAGGAATACTAATTTTGATTTCTTTTATTATGCAGTAGTCGCGCCGGAAACTGCACCAATTCTTCCTTCTTCAACTGTCATTCCTTCTTCTCAAGTTACTCCTCTTCCAGCTTCTCAACCAGGTTCACAGGAAGAACCGATAGCAGCCCTTCAAGGTTTGGACGAACCATCTGCTTCCGAGGAACAGAAAGCAGAAGATCTGGAAGATAGCGAGAAGACCCCGGAGCGGTCTTTCGACTACGACACAAAACTTTCTACACTTCTTACTCCGGGGAGTGAATCTTCTTCCAAGAAGAAGGGGAAACGTGTGGTTTCGAAGAAAGGAAAGAAGAGTTCCACTGCTGCTGGAGATGAGGCAGAGATTGATCCGGCTGAGTCTCTTTCTCCTTCTTCTCCGACGCGGCCTACGAAGCTAATTACCAGGCCGGGTAAAAGTTCCAAGGGTGGGAAGAAGGGGAAATGAGTTTGTTTTGCATTTTCTGCTTTTTGTATTGACCGGGGATTGTGCGGATTCCGGTCTCCGCTTCTTTTTGTAACCTGTACAATGTAAAAATTTCTCACAGTGTTGAAATAAATAGATATTTTTCTTGTACAAATCCTTGTGTATGTAGGAATACATCTGTTTTTCATTCGAAGTGTAGAGTAAATGATTCTTTTTGCTTGTACAAATTTTTGGTCTGTGTTTCAAGAACGCACTTACTCCACATCTTTATTACGTGATATTGCAATGAACTTGTGGTATGTTGCTTGTATATTACTTTTATTAATGTAACTGAATTGTATAATGTTGCCCCCATACCACAAGTATATTGTAATATTTCTTGATTTCACAAGACCGATACTCTTATTTTAGAGAATAACTTTCCACTTTTTCAGGGAAGAATTATTCTGCTTTTAATAGAGTATATCTTGTCTTTGGAGAAATCTTTATTTTCTTTTTCTTCCTGAAGAAAACTTCGACTTTTGGGAATGATCACTTTTATTTGTTTGAAAGTGAATTTTCCTGTACAGTGAAATGAGCTTCTGAGGAAGGTTTTGATTTTCGTGCCCCGATAAAGGGTTTATTTTTGGTACTTCAAGCAAGGTGAAGTACGCCTCTGAAGAGGTCTTTTGGTCTCCGAAGAGAAGCGATTTTAGTCTCCGAAGAGAAGCAGTTTTGGTCTCCGAAGAGAAGCAGTTTTGGTCTCCGAAGAGAAGCAATTTTGGTATTTCATCTCTGGTGAAGTGGGTCTCCGAAGAGAAGCATTTTGCACTTCTACACGGGTGAAATGTGCCTCCGAAAAGGGCTTTTGCCTCCGAAGATGGCTTGTGCCTCCGAAAAGGTCTTGTGCCTCCGAAGAGGGCTTGTGCCTCCGAAAAAGGGCTTGTGCCTCCGAAGAGGTCTTGTGATTGCCTGGAAGTTACTTTCTCATGGTCGGAGGGGTCTACGGGACAAGCGTAAGTTGTTTGATTGGATGTTTGTTTGTACAAACGATTGCAATCAATTAACAAGGTGCCCCTTTGGTAGTCCCACCGATCTTTTTGATTGAGGAAAGTTCTCCATTTATTGGCGTGCCTCGTTAGAGGGCTTTGTTGATCCTTGGGAAGGAGCATCAGTTGGTTGGCATGCCAGGAAGGTTGCGTCTTAGGTGCAAGTAGATCCATGGGATGGACACAAGCTGCCTGATTGGATGCATCACAATCAGCCAGTGAGGGTCTTATTCCTTCTGCTTGGGAAGTTATCCCTTTAGTGGATCTACCTGCTTTCCTGTTGAGAGGCATACCTTCCTTTGGCTGCTTCCATGTCTGCCTGCTCATGTTGTACCATCATCCACCAATCTGCGATCCTTTATCATCATTTCCAAGCGCGTGTCTCTTTCTTTTGCAAGTGAATTTTTTTATCCGAAGAAGTAGACTTCACTGTTGAATGACTCCACAGAGTAAACGCAAGTTATTTGGTTGGATGCCTTTTTATATCAACGATCGCAACCAGTTAACGAGGGCTTGACACAGTGGAGCCGTCAACTTTTTATGTGAAGTTCCTCTTGTATGGGATTTGAGTTTGAAATTTTTTGTTGCTTGGAATTTGCTTTAATAAATGATTTGCAAGGCCCGCTTAGCTTTGCGATGGGTGAGCTTTGCTTTAATGACCTGCAGTATTAAATCGATATTTTAGCAATACATTTAGAGTATTTACTCATCGAAATATAACAGGCATTTTATAATAGAAAACACCATGCATGATTTTTTATTATTGAATCACGCTGATTTCTCAGCGGTTTACAATGCAGAAGTTACACATCCATCATTATCTTTACAAATTTAAGCAATGCTGTTAAGTAAAAATGAATGCTAGTTATTGCTGTTTCAGAATCTCCAAGCTGGATTTCCATTTGTGCTTGATTCATAGCTTTTGGATTTTCATGTCAGAGAAAGCGAGAGATGCCCCAGTCGTAGTTTCGTGAGTGATTAGTAGTCATCCCAACTTCTGCTTGCTGGGTATGGTCCCCCCGTGATAGCATTAATGACAAGCTTTTCTGAATCTTGTACTGCAGTGTTGTTGTGAGAATCGGATTGATGGGTAGGGTGTTGTTGATCCCGAGTGGATGAGGTTGGATTGGTTCCGCTTCTCTTAACGTATTGTTGGAGTTTACCCTGCTCTAGCAATTCTTCAATCACCTTCTTTAATTAGCGACATTCGTCAGTGTCATGGCCAGGTTGATTGTGAAATTGGCAGAATTTTCCATTACGCTTTGCCCCTCTTGTCATCTCAGGTGGCTTAGGATACCTGACAACGTCTTTTGTTGCAAAAAAGATATTTCTTGGTGTATCGGTTAAAGGAGTAAGGTCCGAAGGATTAAAGCGGCGAGGTTTCTTTTCATTTCTCTGGCTTTTTCCTCCTTCATTCTCCCTTTTCTGACTTTCAGATTCTCTTTTCTTAGGTGGGACATTGTCATTATTAGTCTGGGCAGTAACCACCTTCGACGTTGCAGAAAGGCTTTCAAGGCGAATGAACTCATCGGCCTTTTTATAAAATTTATCAAGTGAGTTTGGTTCTTTCATCTTTAACCATATCCCAAATTCACTCGATTTATCAATGGCTCTCATCAAATAAGTCAGGATCATACGTGGTTCTGCATTTTCTACTTCGGCTAAAGCTATATTGAAACGGCTCAAGAAAGATTTGATTGATTCTCCAGGCGCTTGTTCAAGGTTAGACAGTGATATTATATCCTTAGCTTTTGAAGCATACAATCTGAACTGTTCTTTAAACTTTTGCGTTAAGTCGGAGAATTTATCTACAGACCGAACTGGAAGCTTTGTGAACCAAAGTAAAGCCACCCCTTCTAGGTATACCGGAAAGTATCGACACTTGATCTCGTCTGATGCTCTTGCACCAGTCATATGCCAATCGTACTTGTAGAGAAAATGATTAGGGTCACTGGTTCCCCTATAGGCTTGGATAGTAGGAGGTGCAAATTTCCTTGGAAACTCCGCTCTTAGGATCCTTTCAGTAAACGGAGTTCTGCTCGGCGCAAATCCCCAGTCAGCCTCATCCTCTTCCCTTTGCATGCTCTCTTTCATGATGCGGCCAACCATTTCAGACAGGTACTCCTTATTGTTCAAAGACACCTCCGGGCAAGTATTAGTTCTTCCCTCGGAATTTTGCCCGGGCATCTGCTCATGACAAGTTGGTTGCGGCATAGAACCATCAGCTTGGAAAGGTGGCATTTCAGGAAGAGTAGTTCGACGGTTTTCTGGTTGACGATTTGCCCCGAGCAGAGCAGTTAATCTATCCATCATCAAAGCGTTTTGAGTTTCAATTTGTTGATATAATCCAGAAATTGCGTCATCCAATTCAGCCCTGGTGACCCTAACGGTTGGAGTTGCTTGGTCTGTTATTGGGGAAGCGGAAGTTCCTTCGTGAGCGTTTCCGGATCTGATAGGTCTACCTCTTCTTCCAGGAGCCATTATTTCAGATCTGGTCTTTAAAGAGAAGTTCTTTTTATGAATCTTTGCGAAGCAACGGTGGATGATCGCCTGAGTTGGGTTCTCAGTGAAAGCACCAAAATGTTAACGGTAAAAAGTGAACGCTAACACCCGGTGTGTGTAATAAACTTGTGAAAGCACCACCCGTTGGTACGGGAACAGAATATGAGCTGAAAATAGCAGAAAAAGCAGTAAATGAACAACAGATTTATAGTGATTCGGCTCGTAATTGAGCCTACATCCACTTTATAGTCTTTTATTGCTGATTTGATTACAATTCAATACAATATCCCTCTAAATACAATACAACTTGATCGTGAAATCATTCTTGACTACTAGCTCGATCTTTAATGATGAAACTCAACGAATCCGCGTTGGATGTTAGGAGCTCTTCTCGAAGATCGTTGTAGTGTCTCGAATGCTTGAAGATCTTTGATTGCTGAATGAGAGGAGGCTTCGACAGCGTAACGGCGCTTGGAGAAATGAATGGCCAAAAGTCTCCCCTAAGTTGGAAGTGATGGGGTATTTATAGAAGCTGATCTGGACTTAGGAAATTTCTCTAAGTCTTTGAGTCGGCGCCGACTTATAGTAAGTCGCAAGTTTTAAGTCAACCACGAGATAGACATGCGCTGTGTTAACGCTTGAACATCCAAAATGAACAAAGTCATAAGTCGGCAGCGACTTATCATCTGTCGTTGGTCTTAACTCGGAAACTTATGTATCTCGCAAACTTTTAAGTCGGAGCTTTCTTAAGCAGTTAGGTCGGTATGGCTTTAGGTCGGTGCCTTTCCATAACTCGGAGTCTTTCCTAACTCGGCGCCTTTCTTAACTCGGCAACCTGTTAAGTCGGCACACTTTATAAGTCGAATGCTCCTTAACCCGGTAGGTCATAAGTCCACATAGGTCGCAGCCATCCTTAACTCGCAAACCGTTAAGTCGTAGCTCTCTTAGGTCGACAAGCATCTTGACTCGGCACCTCCTTAACTCGGAGTGTTTCTTAAGTCGGCAAACTCCTTAAGTCGGTCTTAACTCCTGAGTCACAGATTTCCTTAAGTCGGCAGGCTCCTAAGTCGGCACACCCCTTAAGTCGGCAGCTCTTCTCAGTAGTTAGATCGGCAACTGTTGGGTCAGAGCTTTCCTTAGGTCGTGGCCTGTTAAGTCGGAGATCTTGTTGACTCGGAGCTTTCCTTAAGTCGGTTACGCCTTTAGCTTGTTAGGTCGTCTTCTGTCTTAGGTCGGCAAGCACCTTAACTCGGCATACCTTCTTAAGTCGTCAAACACCTTAACTCGGCATACTGCTAGGTCGTGAGTCGAAAAGGGGTTAACAATTACCTTTTTTACGTAGCACATCTTCCATTTTAAATGCCACTTTGCCATTTCATAATCACATAGCTGATATGTTCAAAGATATCAATCAATATGATCTAAAAATGCAAAGTCGGACATTCATCTATACAAGTTGTTTAGGAATAGGACAAACCGAAGGAACTCTCCTATCACATCCAATCGGGCATTACCCTAGATTTATTAGCGAGTTAGTCCTTGAATACGAAGGTCCCAGAACGAAGAGACCACTGCTATGTATTTATCTTGGGAGCAAATCGGAATATTGTCAACGAGCGGTCCTTTTGTTATGAAGATCCCTGCCTTCAAAATCAAGGTCTTCAATATATATTTTCTTCACTTTCAGAACGTAAAAATTGGTTCGAAGTGGTTTTCGAATAGGAATCCCCCAAATCCTACCCCTATTCCTTCAAATCAATTATCGATAAAAAGATGTTTTATAAATTGGCGATTATCATTTGATTTATTTATTTCTCTTTATTGGAAAAAATATCTTCGAGTGATATATATCTTAAAGAGCATTCTTGTTGGTATATACGGAATCATTAAACCTCTCTTTATTGAATTGTTTGGTTTAATTAAATAATTCCAAATCATTTTACTTAAAACTTAGCATGTTTTATTATTTTTATAAATGTAACATTTTTAATAAGTTGAAACCATGTTATCTAAGATGATAATTCCAAGTTATTTTAAATTTGGAAAATTAAATCTTGTATACATAACTCGTTTTGGACATTTCAACGTTATCTATCCCTTGCTTAGGAGAGGCCTGGTGAGCTAGGGCACCGGTTGCTCCAGAATATCTTCTTATTCTAAGCACCTCATCCAGATCTCACGAATAGAAAAATCAGGTGTACTCGTCCGCTTATTAGAGCCAAGGTTAACACATTTGTTTATAACAACTTTTATTTAAATCATTTATTTTAAACTGATTTAAATAAATTAAAATCTTCAAATCATCTTTAAAAAACTTAATTATTCTTTTAAAAACATTTATAAATGATTAGGAAAAGAATTGTTACCTTTAAAGTTATATTTCAAAAGTTATTAGAAACCACTACAAAAAGTGCTACGGATAGTGTTTTAAAAGCTATATTGATTTAAAATGACTTTTCTATCATTTGGAAATTCATTATATAACCCAAATCTCTTCTAAAACATTTTAAAATATTTATAAGATTTATTTTATATTTTTAAACATTTAAAATATCCATTTTAAATCTTTATTAAAGTTTGGTCATTAAACTGCAAAACCGCGATATTTTTGAAAACTTGTTTTTGACTTATCTTAAAATCTATAAGACGAAAATTTGATTTTCTTTCTTTGTTTGAAAACTATGGATATAATAGTTTGGAAAATTCTTATTACAAAGGATTCCGAGCTATATTCCACCTTTTATACTTATTTAAAATTTACGGTGCGAAATCGCGAACTACCGTTACGCGACGTGCCTAGTTTGGACTTGATTATCAATTTTCATTTAAATCTTGTCAAGATAAGTTTAAACGATTATAAAACATTTATAATCATTTTCAAGGGGTTTAATGATTCCATATTACTTTTATATCCTGATTCTGAAAGTGAATTCCTTATGTAATTTCGACATGTATTTAACGTGACTTGTTAAAACAACCATATTAAACAATCAATACTTGATGATCAAAGTATAAGCAAGCAATCGAACATGATTAACAATCATCATAACCAAATATAACAAACCATATTATATCATCCAATGTATAATATATAAAAATAAATATATAGTTTCTCACCATAATCCAAAACGATACTTCCTACCAACAGTCAAACAAATCAACGCTTCACTAAACATCTCCTAAATGCCCAAAGCTCACGGCCATGCCTCCTTTCACTTGCTAATCATGTTCACATGATGACCTAGGACTAGAGTTTAGAAGAGATTAAAGAAGATTTTGTTAATTTTTGATAAAGTTAGAAAGTAATCAGTGGATTAGTGCTTATGCACTTCCAGTATTTTTAACCTTCCTACTTTCTCTCAAGTTTTTGAGGTTAAAGAAGAGGCCTCTTTGGAAGCCATTATAGAACATTTAGAAAGCTCAAGAATGAAGAAGAAGAAGAATGAATGTGAAGAAAACGTGAGAAGGAGGGGTGGTATTTATAGGAAAAAAATGAGAAAACATCTTCGAAATGAAATTACCACCATACCCTTACCTAACCAAGCAAACGCCTCACCCTTCCATTATGGCATATGGCAGCCCCCTATGTGGTGATGAGGTGTAGGTGATGGTGGAGGTGGTGATATGATGTGGTGTAAGGCTGATTTGATGTTTTCTTTTTAAAGTTCCAAAGTAATGTCTCGATAATTATACTGATTATAAAATAATGTAATCTCAATTTAAAATCATTTAGTTAATTATTAATTATAATGACATTGCTGATGATATTATTAATACATATTATTTTTCAAAAATAAATAAATTATTTTATTTCATATTTTTTTTAAATATAAAAATAAGTGTATGTATCCAGTCCCGTTCATGAGTTTGGATAATTATAGGGCCGTTTATCGATAAGACAATTTTTGGCTATTTTATCGATTTAAATCCCGAGGAAGATATTTTTGTAAATATCCACTCAAAATAAGATTACCATTAATATTCATTTTTCAATAAAAGATTATTATATTTATTATTACTCAAAACAATATTATTTGTATCGTTAACCTTTTATTTGAATATTTTAAAAATAAATCAAATTTATCAAAGCGATAGATTTGTGGGTCCTTACACTAAAAATATTTCACATTTTATGTTTAGATTATTCATTATACTTTAAAATAAAACATGAGTAGATGATTAAAGTATCCTTATTTAGTAATTTTTTAACTTATAATAGTAATTTGGGGATAAATATATATAATTATATATATATGTAATTTATTTAAACAATAAATTAATCAAAAAAAATCATTAAAACATTAATAATTTTAACAATAGAGTAAAAGTTTTGTTAATTTCGTGTAACGACCCTTATTTTAGATAATTAAAAATATTAAATTAAATAAGATTTTGGAATTTAATATTGTCATAAATTAAAATCTATACTTATTAATGTGAATTTTATTAGATTATAAATTTTGACCTTAAGATAAAATCGTAAAACAACTAATTTTAATGAAATGGAAAGTGGTAACGCGTATGAAAATAAAATTTAGTAATATTGATTGAGTGTAATTGACAATTATGTTAACGTAAATTCAATCGATTGTATATAATAAATGTTAATGTTATAAGAATGAAATGAATGTTATTTCTAATTGAAATATAATTGTAGAGCTTAGTTTGGATATAATTGTAAATTAATAAGAAATAAAATAATTAATGTATCAAATGGTGAAATCATATGTTATTAATTGAAATTGGTTTTAGCATTGAATAAGAAATCAATTAATTTAGTAATCAACTGGAATTTAATGTAATTAAATATTTCAATTAATATGAGTAGAGATGTTAACTATAGAATGGTGAGTGAAATAAAATGGAACCTTATGTTTAATGAATACATAAGGTAATGGTTGATTTAATATAAAGAAATTGTAATAAAAATAAAAGAATTTGTTGAAATTAAAAATAATGAAATGGGATTTTACTACTGTTATAATTTAATGTTGAAATTAATGTAATATTTAAATCCTGAATTTAACATAGAAAATTTAATTTTAAAAGACTATTAATTCCTATTTAATCAAGAATGATGATAAGAAACTTTTAATCTATAATTAAAGAGATTAAATCAATTTAATAACAATTTTTTTAATTAATGTGTAAAAATAAGTATGATTTGATTTTAAACCTAACATTTGTAAACAATAGCCTTAGGGTTTAAATTTGTTTCATTGAGTTTTAAAATATTTAAAACCTATATTTCGTTATATAGGATGACCTATTTTTGTTTCGGGAACGACGGGCTTTTCGAGCCTTTGTTATCGCTTTGGCCCAATCGATCTGTTCCATCCATTCTTGTTCCATCTTTGCCTATATATATATGTTGTTATAAACCCTAACAGCCTTTTATTCTACTTTTTGTACGTACATTTTTGTTCTAATATGCTCCTCCTCAATGGTCATTATCCTAAAACCCTAATTCCAATTCCAAATCAAATCCTAAAATTCAAAGTTCTCAAACCCTGTCAAATTATATATCCTCGCGAAGCTATTGACGAATGGAATTAGTGTTTGGAATTCGTTTTCGATTGGAGGCTCCATTTTTCCATAAATTGTCGAACCATTTTCGGCTGTCCATCCCAGGGTTCTGATTCGACGATGGATCGTCGACCATTCGACGATCGGGAAGTGCTGCGGTGTAGAGGAGGTTTAGCGGATTTGATCCATATCGACTTTGATCGCGTTAGAGATGCTTGAGATCGTCGGAATTTGGCTATAAAGATGAGCGGCGGCAGAGTTTTTCTGGTGAGGCGCAGGGTGGTGTATCTTCGACGAGGGGGCGGTCGGAGGTGGCGAAGGTGTTGGCGAGGTCTGATCTGGAAATGGAGGCCTGGAGTTGCGTGCGACGTTAGGTTTAGGCGGCGGTTGGGTTTGTTCGAGCGTGCGGCTGTGTGTGTTAGGGTTTGAAGGTTACAATGTATTTACGTTTTTGCCATTGATCTATTTTTTATATATAATTTTGAAAATTTAAATCTTCTAACTTGTATAACTTTTACATACGATCTCGGATTCGCATGGCGCTTCTTCCGTTGGATTTGTATCGAAATTCCGGACAAAACGAAACGGTTTTGGTTGAATTTTGTGCTTTAAATCAAAGGTGAGTGATTAAACCCAGTTGCGCAATAATAAATTTTCTTATGTTAGTTAAATTAAAATTATGAAGTGATAAAGTTTTATTGGTTGCTGTTTGGTAATTTAAATCGACATTTAAATTAATTTGAATTTTATATTGAATTAAATTGATAATCAAATTAATATTGAATTTAATAGCTAGTTAAACGCCGACAATTGATGACTAGTAACTGTTGTGATTTATTGGTTGATTTGGATTTTGATTACAATTGGATGCCTATTGATTGATAAGTTGGATGTGTGATTGTCTATTTATTTTACATATTCCTGTTACTAACTTTTTATTTATTTGCAATCATTCATATTTTCATTTGGACTATTTGAAATGAACTAAGAAATATGTTGAAATGGTATATACCTTTGTCATTTAAATATGGATTGAAATGATATATATATATATATCCATCCATGTAATTAAATTGAAATAAATGATCACTTGGTTATAGGGTAGAAAATTATATACGGACACTGAATTTGGTTAAGTTAAATGGTTTCAAACCCTAAAATTTGAATTGGTTTAAGTGAAATTGTTTTGAAGAAAAGAAAATTTTGATTTCTACGAATTAAATTATTTTCAAATTCGAGATTTGAAATTATGAAATTGAACATGTTTAAATGAAATTGTTTAAAGATTTAATTTGAAATCTTAAAGTGGAAATTGGGATATATTTGAATTTATTGAAAGCGAATTATTTTAAAGGTTTATATTTAAATTTAAACTTTGAATTTACTGTAATTAAAGTGGTTTAAATTGTTATTTCAAAGTTTTGGATATGAAATGGATTTAAACTAAAATGTTTAAAATTGAGAATTTGAACTGAAACTTTAAGTTATTTGAATAGAACTGTTTAAATAGAATTTGAAGTAAAGTTCGAAATTGTTTTGAATTGAGGCTAATTTAAATCAAAATTTAGATATGAAGTTGACTTGTAATTTGGGAGTTGAAAAATTGAATTTGTTGTGATTTGCAATTGGAATATGAGTTCAAATTGTTTTGAAAAGAAGAAACGGTTTAAATATAAATTATCTTCATATATAACTATGTTAATAACCAAATTATTTATATACATAAACTATCTTAATTATCAAAACTGTTTTCAATATTAAACTATTTTATATTCAAAACTATTTCCAATGTTTTAAACTATTTTAAGTATTCCAGACTATTTTCAATATTCAATCTATTTTAATTACTCAAACCATTTTCAATATTCAAAATATTTTAGAGGGAAACTATTTAGATTTAAATCATTTATTTAAGTATGAATGCTTTGATATGATAGTATAACCTATTTTGAATTCAAAATGATTTTGAAATTTCAAAGAACCAACTGGTGTGAAAAATGATGTTTGGTTGTTAAAGAGACTAGGCCGAATATTGGCATACTCTCTACCAATACCGAAACCACTTTAACAACCGTGTACACGGTGGATGTTATCTAGAATGTAGAGGTTGAATTGGTTGCATTTGCTGGTTTGAAGAAAGACAACGATGATGGATAGACCCCGAAACTTGTGTCAATTTGAAATGACTAAAACAGGAGCCATACTTGTCCATTAAGGCTAGCTACCTATAGGGACATCTGTTCTTCATATTACTATATTGATTTTGACTCGATTGGTGCACCTTGATTGATTATGGGATGGATGTTCGCGGTGCACCATTAGGGGTTACCACCAATCAGGAAATGCCAAACGGAAGTATCCTCCCGTGGGCATCGCCTCACGTGCCTTGTCATACTCTTTATCCTTATTCGCGCCCATTATGATTTTGTTTTAGTATGGTACCTATAGGGGACTCACTGGCTACCGATGTTACTGGTTGTGTTACAAGACCTGCATAGACTACCTGCTTAAAAATGTGTTGAGGGGGGTTAATGTAAAGCCTTAACGCAAGGAAAAATATTTATTTTATATATAGACATTACTTATATAGCATATCTTACTACATATAGGTATTTTTAAACTCTTAAGGATCTGACGTGGGTGCTGAGCTCGGAGGGTGGTGGCTGTCAGTGGCTTAGTTGGGCGTTGGGCGTAGTGAGGGGGACCGGAGTTCGAACGGGATGAGGCTGCTGCTATGGTGATTGTTCGGTGTTTGAAAAAGTAGGATCAACGGTCTATTAACAAGCAATAATATATATAACTTATAATTATGATAATATATTCAGAGATAAAAGAAAGGAGTAGAACAAAAGGAAGAAGAAAGAGTAGGCTCGAGCATAAATATAATGAACAGAAAAAGAAAAGAAAATATAAGAGTGAAAACAAAATATACTTTTATATTTTCTCAATTTACAGAATAGGACAGAGGAAAAGAAACAGAGGGAAGAGAAGGAATGGATGACAGCCAGAAGAAGACGAGTAGAGTTTAGGCAATAGGTATATATATTTATTTTCATTTTCAATTGAACGGAAGAGTATGAAAGGAAGAGCCAACAAAATCAACGGACCAAAATATATAAAAGATAATTGAATGGCAACGCTCACGAGCAACAATTCAGCTGAAATATTTAAACCAATTAATTTTGTTTGTACAACACGTTTCAATTTTGAAACCGAAAGAAGGGGTAAAGTCACAATTTACGGTACCGTTACAACGAACCGTTTTACCGCTTCCGTTGCGTACCGGACCTCAAAATCCAGAAATTAATATACCGCAAAGATCAGCATGACGAGACGATCAAAACGGTATACAGATATCAGCGATACAACCATCCTATTAAATGTCGATAACTGGTACCGAAAATGCTGCAAATTTGCTGAAAATAAGATAAACGGAGTAATAGCAGTCCAAATTCGGAGGAACGAAATATGACGTCTCACTCAGAAGATGATTTACAAATTTATTATATAAAAATATTCAGTTTCAAAAAATATTTCATTACCATCAATTATTAACTGATTTGAATTTAAATAAAACTACACAATATGTTAACGCTAAAAAGTGAACGCTAACACCCGGTGTGTGCGGTTGAGTTGTGAAAGCACCACCCGCGTGACGGGAACAAAATTTAAGCAGTTGAATAGCAGAAAAGCAGTAAAAGACAGCAGTTTATAGTGGTTCGGCTTGAGATTAAGCCTACGTCCACTTTGAATCTCTTTATTACTGAATCCGGTTACAAATTGATACAAATCTCTTATGTAAACAGTACAATTTGATCACAAGAAACAATCTTGACTACTAGCTCAATCTTCGACGATGAAACTCGATGAATCCGTGTTGGATGTAAGGAATTCCTCTCGAAGCTTGTTGTAGCGTCTCGAATGTTTGAGGATCTTTGATTGCTGAATGAGTGGAGAGTTCGACAGAGTAACAGTGCTTGAAGAAATGAATGGCCAAAAGTCCCCCTCTCGTTGGAGTTGGAGCCCTATTTATAGGATTGGTTCTGGGTGAGATTCTGTTCGTCAAGTCCTAGGTCGGTGCTGACTTATAGCAAGTCATAGGTCTTAGGTCGGCGACGAGATAGGAGCTCTTATCTTTTAGTTACTCCTGAATACGAGCTATTCAACTGAAGTCATAGGTCGGCAGCGACTTACCATAAGTTGTAGGTCGGAGATCCTTAAGTCATCAAGTTGGCAACAGTCTTAAGTCGTAGGTTTCTTAAGTCGGAACCCTCCTTAACTCGGAGCATTCCTTAACCCGGAGTGTTTCTTAGGTCGGCACCCTCCTTAACTCAGAGCATTCCTTAACCCGGAGTGTTTCTTAGGTCGGCACCCTCCTTAACTCGGAGCATTCCTTAACCCGGAGTGTTTTTTAGGTCGGCAACCCACTTAAGTCGGTCTTAGCTCTTAAGTGACAGATTATCTTAACTCGTACGATGTTAGGTCGGACTCTTCCTTAAGTCGTCTCCTGTTAAGTCGCGAATAAGAGGATTAACATTTGCCCCTCGAAGTGTGTGCCTACGTCGTAGGTCATATACTTCGATTTCCTTAACTTGCTTTCTGGTTAGGTCGGAGACGACTTAACATAAGTCTTAGGTCGTACACCGTGTAAGTCGACTCACCTTCCAGCGTATAAATAGTTGAGCCACTCTCCCTCTTCCTCACTTATTCTTCTTCTCGAATCAGCCATTGACGCGATTTAGAGCTTTCAGAGATAAACTCCAACCATCCAATCGCCGATCATCTTCCTGTTATACTTCATAAGTCGATTCGATCTTCGTTCACCCATGTCCATTGTCGAATTGATAACCTCCCAATTTTCGACTCCACTTGTTTTTGGCGCCGCGATTCACCATGAATAACCCTTCGATTGTCCTGCAATTTCCATCGACCATGTTGTAGTTGTGGTAGGATAACAGTACATCGGATTCGCAGCAAATCTGAGGCGATTCGAATTGGCTTTTTGGGTGATCAAACGGTGTGATGGAATGAGGATCGCCATTAGCAGGGAGGCTATTGAGTTAACGGGTTAAGAGTTAGGGAGGAAAATTGGTCGAGGTACTGGCCCGGTCACGACTTAGTGATTCCGTGTGACTCAGTGACTTCCATGTTTTAAGTCGGAACCGACTTAGCAGTTTCATGCGACCTAAGTTTTGAGTCGCTTCCGAGTTAGGACTCTTGTTGCCTTAACTTAGAGCCTTTTCTCCTTTCTCCGACTTAAGATTCGAGGACTGCTGACCTGAAATGCCAACGACTTGTAGTATAGACGACTTACCCTAGCTTGTCTCACAACCTTTAAGTCATGGACGAGTTAGCACGTGTGTTGTCTTGAACCGAAGCTGTATATCTCTATAAGTGTTATGGCTGATGACCTAAAGAACTAGAGGACCAACGACTTAACTTAACCCATAGGAAATCTTTCTTAAGTCATCACCGAGTTAGTACTTGAGTCTTTGGCGAGGTAGCACTTGACTTTTTTAAACTTTGCCTGGACTTCAAACTGTTGAACTATGAACTGTGTTGCATGTATTTCTTTTTACAGATTGCTTCAATTTGCAAGTTAACAATCCTGCTTAACACAACATTCACAGAATACTGGGACGAATATACTGTCACTGACTGCCCACATCGAATGACAGATTAGTTGATAAAGAGAAAGTTAAATTGAATGAATATGAATGAGATGCTGTACAATAACCAATTCAAGTGAAGTATTAAAACAAAATCGTAATAGTCAAATGAAACTGATTTGTCTGCATTAATACTGCACTTGAACATTAACAAGTTCTGAAATTTTGTAATCGATTGATTGTCCACTAATTTAATTCCAGTTATGGTTGCCTTTTATTTTTCATTAGTTTTGCACAGCACTCCACACTTTTTAGGAAACGTGCACCTTCACATTTGAACATTCAGCTGATTGTGTAGAATGTCTTCTTCACAAGAAGGAATAGAGCAAGTTGAGGATACATTTCCAGTTGCTGTTCCGCTGAATGATCCTCCAGAAAGGACTCCTACCACTCTGAGCCATAAAGTCTTTCGTCAATTATGCATCCAGTTTGGCATCGCCGAAGCTGACGCTTTTCTCCCTGGAATGAATGATACTGCTGATAGGCCGCCCCATGGCTTTGTCGCAGTTAACCGCCAAATGTGTTTGAGCGGAGCTATCCCCCCATTTAACGACTGTCTTCGAGAACTTCTCCTCCGACTATCTATTTCCTCTTTTCAACTACACCCCAACAGCTACTCCATCTTGCTGGGACTGTGTGTGCTTTTTAGGAGAACACTGGATCGTTTTCCCAGTTTTGCAGAAATTCGCTATCTGTGCACTTTCGCCAAAAACAAAGATCATCCTTCTATCACAGTCGTGAGGAGTGCTAGAAATCGTAAGTTGATCACCGGTCTCCCTGAGAGTGTTCATAGTTTCCTAAGCCCGTTTTTCTATGTTCGCTGTCCCCCTGGGTTTTACGCTATTTGGAGAGTAGGAAGTAAGATCACTTGCCTCTGTTTCTTATGTTCTTTCAAACTTACCGAAATCCGAGTTATCAAGTGCTAACTTTGCCTTTTTTCTTTTCAGCACTTCCTCTTCCTTCTAGAGATCCCGGTCACAAAGTGACTTTTGAGAGGCTTATGGCGGTGCCGGTTGAGGAGAGGAGTATCCAGTTTCTATTGACAGACGAATTTTTACATCAATTCGGTCTTTTACACTCTTCTCACTTTACTCAGTCTCGTGAAGTTTCTAACCTTCCAGCACACACATCAGATGCCCCAGCTTCAGCGAAGAGATGGCTCCAAAGGCGCCAACTGTAGACACTGCATTAGTAAAGTGTTCTACTTCTATAGACGCTGCAGGGACGTCCAGCAAACTGGCACTAGCTCCAATCATTGAAGAGGAAGAAAATCCTTGAGTTTCTGAAAAATCAGTCGATGTGGAAGTTGAAAAGGAAAGCTCTGCTGGGCACTATGGTGATGACACCTTTGATGACTTGAGTGATATAATGAAAACTTCTCAAGAGCTTTTCAAGGATAACACTTCAAAAGTGACCTCTCCTGTCGTTGAAGCGACTTCTACCTTTAAACAAGCTTCGACACCTTCTACACCTGTCGTCTCCGTTCCTACACTAAAGCGTGGTTTGTAGTTTGACGCACGTAGTTCGCACGCCGCACACACTTAGGGTTTTTCAGCACTTATAAGTAATTATCCTCTTTTTTCTGGAAATTTCTAAACTTTACTTCTTTTTCATTTTCAGATTCTACAATGGGGCGATCTGGCTCGTACTATGACTCATTTCAGCACCATGGAGGCCATGGATCTTATAACTTTAGGAAATATCTCGATGCCCCGAGCGAGACGGATGAAGAAAGGGCTCAAAGGAAGGCTCGAGAACGGTGGGATTATGAGCAGTGGCAGAGAAGAAAAGACGCTGAGCGATATGATTCTTCCCACAGAAGTGACGATTCCCATAAGCGAAAGTCTTATGATGACAAGGGGAAGACTCATATTATTGACAGCTCAAGTAAACGGGTTAAATTTAGCGGAAAGGACGTGTCTTCAATTTCTGAAAAAACTAACGCTCCTATCTCTTCTGATGTTCCGGCCAGCTCTCCTCCTTTAAAGAAATCTGACTTTCAAGCGATCATCAGCATGCCCCAATATCAGGTTAAAGATGGCCCTCCAACGCTTCAAAGCCGGTTTCCGAACTGGTGTTTAAAAGGAGTGCGTTTTGACCTGGATTTGGTTCCGATTGATAAGCAAGCCATGCTTAGAAATCTCGATGCAGTTAAGCTTGACATTGATAGGATGTCGCAATGGCAAAAGCTTGTTGATGAACTCCAGAGAGTCAATCATATGAATCTTGAAAACATGCTGACTTTGGAGAATGATAAGGCTGAATGGGATAATTTGTGTAAGCAGCATGACGCCGAGATGACGAGCATCGCGGATGATAATGCAAGGCTTGAATCTAAAGTCAAGCAGCTTAAGGAAGATCTCACCTCTTCTTCTGCATCACATACTCAAAAAGAAGAAGTCTTTCAAAAGCAAGTGCGGGACGCACATGCTGCACAAAGGGATGCCGAAATGAAGCTTGCAGCTGAGCAGTACATTACTGAGAAATATCGCACAGAAAACGCTGAACTGCGGGAAAAAGTCACCTCCCAGAACGTGGAGATTGAGGTACTAAAGTCTCGACTCGCTAAAGCTGAGACAGAGCGTGATGAGGCTATTGCTGGTCGAGTTGCTGCCGTTGCCGAAAAAGAAGCGGCTGAGCAATCATATGAGGCAACGAAAGCAAACATCAGCTCTACCTTATTCGACTTTTATTTACACAACGTTCTGGGTCGTGGAAGTCTTTCTTTTCTGGGTCCTGACTATGAGGTTACCCTGGCCGAAGTGTGGGAAGTAGCGGTTGACATGCTTGGCGGGGCTGGCTATGATGAAGCGGAACTTGAGGCACGCTACCTTGACGAAGAAGCTCGTGCTGCCCTTGCCATGGGAAAAGAGCAACTTGCCCGAGTGCGAGCTGAAGCCACGGGGGAGAAGCATTCCGAAAAAGAAATACTTCTTGCTGCCCCTGTTCATACTTCGGTCTCAGCTGATGTTGATATCATTGGTTCTAGTTTTCACTCTTCACCTCCTGCCAAAGCTGACAAAGATATTGTTACCACTCCCATAGAAGAAGAGGCGCTGGAAGACATTGCGGCTCAGAAATTCGAAACTGATCTCGCCAAGTCGACTTCTCCAGGTAATTTTGACGAGGCAAATTCAGTGAATCGCTTATTCGATTTAACCGATGATTTCTCTTTTCTCGGAGAATACTGATTTTAATTTCTTTTGTTGTGTAGCAGATGCGTCGAAAACTGCACCAACTTCTCCTTCTTCAGCTACCATTCCTCCTTCTTCTCAAGTTACTCCTCTTCCAGCTTCTCAACCAGGTTCACAGGAAGAACAGATAGCAGCCCTTCAAGGCTTAGATGAACCACCTGCTTCTCAGGAACAGAAAGCAGAAGATCTGGAAGATAGTGAGAAGACCCCGGAGCAGTCTTTTGACTATGACACAAAGCTTTCTACATTTCTTACTCCGGGGAGTGAGTCTTCTTCCAAGAAGAAGGGGAAACATGTGGTTTCGAAGAAAGGAAAGAAAAGTTCTTCTGTCGCTGGAGAAGAAGCAGAAGTTGATCCTCTTGCGCCTCTTTCTCCTTCTTCTCCGACTCAATCACAACGGCCTCCGAAGCTAATTATCAGGCCGGGTAAAAGCTCTAAAGACGGGAAGAAGGAGAAATGAGCGTGATTTTGCCTTTTCTGCTTTTTGCATGTATTGACCGGAGATTGTGCGGATACCGGTCTCCGCTCCTTTTTGTAATCTGCACAATGTAAAAAGCTTCCATAGTATTGAATAAAATAGCTATTTTACTTGTACAAATTCTTGTGTATGTGAGAATGCATCTGTTTCTCTTTTTTAGTGTAGAACAAATGATTCTTTTTTGTTTGAACAAACTTTTTGTCTGTTTTTTGAGAATGCATTTATTCCACATCTATTTTTCATGATATTGTAATGAACTCGCGGTATGTTGCTTGCATATTACTTTATTCATGTAACTGAATTATATAGTGTTGCCCCCATACCGCAAGTGCATTGCAACATTTCTAGCTTCTTCAAGACTGATACTCTTACTTCAGAGAATAACTACTCCACTTTTAAGGGAAGAATCATTCTGCTTTTAATAGAGTATATCTCGTCTTCAGAGAAGTTTTTACTTTCTCTTTCTTCCTGAAGAACACTTCAACTTTTGGGAATGATCACTTTTATTTGTTAAAAAGTGAATTTTCCTACGCAGTGAAATGAGCTTCTAAAGAAGGTTTTGATTTTGTGCCCCAGTAAAGGGCTTATTTTTGGTACTTCAAGCAAGGTGAAGTACGCCTCTGAAGTGGTCTTTTGGTCTCTGAAGAGAAGCGATTTTGGTCTCCGAAGAGAAGCAATTTTGGTCTCCGAAGAGAAGCAATTTTGGCATTTCAGCTCTGGTGAAGTGGGTCTCCGAAGAGAAGCATTTTGCACTTCTACTCTGGTGAAATGTGCCTCCAAAAAGGGCTTTTCAGCATTTCATCACTGGTGAAGTGGGCCTCCGAAGAGGAGCATTTTGCACTTCTACACGGGTGAAATGTGCCTCCGAAAAGGGCTTTTTAGCATTTCATCACTGGTGAAGTGGGCCTCCGAAGAGGAGCATTTTGCACTTCTACACGGGTGAAATGTGCCTCCGAAAAGGGCTTTTTAGCATTTCATCACTGGTGAAGTGGGCCTCCGAAGAGGAGCATTTGGCACTTCTACACGGGTGAAATGTGCCTCCGAAAAGGGCTTTTGCCTCTGAAGAGGTCTTGTGATTGTCTGGAAGTTACTTTCTCATGGTTGAATGGATCCACGGGGCGGACCAAGTTGCTTGATTGGATGTTCGTTTGCACAAACGATCGCAATTAACTAACAAGGGCCCTGTTCCTTCAGCGTGGGAAGGTGCCCCTCCGGTGGTTCCACCAATCTTTTTATTGAGAGAAGCACTTTTGTTTATTGGCGTGCCTCGTTAGAGGGCTTTGTTGACCTTTGGGAAGGAGCATCGGTTGGTTGGTGTGCCAGGAAGGTTGCGTCTCAGGGGCGAGTAGATCCACGGGACGGACGCAAGCTGCCTGATCGGATGCATCACGATCAGTTAGCAAGGGCCCTTTTCCTTCTACTTGGGAAGGTGTCCCTTCGGTGGTTCTACCAGCCCTTTTATTGAGTGGCATACCTCCTTTTGGCTGCTTCTATGTTTGGTGGCCCATGTTCCCTCATCATTTGCTAATCAGCTACCCTTTATTATTGTTTCCAAGCGCGTCTTCCTTTCCTTTGCAAGTAAATTGTCTTATCCGAAGAAGTGGACTTCACTGTTGAACAACTTCACAGGACAAACGCAAGTTACCTAGTTGGATGTCTGTTCGTATTGACAGTCACAACCACTTAACGAAGGTTTGCCTCAGTGGAGTTGCCAACTTTTTATGTGAAGTTCTTCTTATATGGGATTTGAATATGGAATTTTTGGTTGCTTGGTATTTGCTTAATAAGTGATTTGTAGGGCTCGCTTAGCTTTGCGATGGGTGAGCTTTGCTTTAATGACCTGCAATATTAGATCGACATTTTAGCAATACATTTAGAGTATTTACACATCGAAATATAACAGGCATTTTGTAATAGAAAACACAGAATTCATAGTTTTTCATTATTCAGTCACACTGATTTCTCAGCGGTTTACAATGCAGAAGTCACACATCCATTATCATTTTTACAAATTCAAGCAATGCTGTTAAGTAAAAAATGGATGCTAGTTATTGTTGTTTCAGAATCTCCGGACTGATTTTCCATTTGCACTAGATTCGTAGCTTTGGATTTATATGCCAGAGAAAGTGAAAGATGCCCCAGTTGCAGTTTTGTGGACAATTAGCAGTCGTCCCAACTTCTGCCTACTGGGTGTGGACCATTTGTGACAACATTAATGACAAGCTTTTCTGAATCTTGCACTGCAGTGTTGTTGCGAGAATCGGATTGATGGGTAGGACGTTGTTAATCCCGAGTGGATGAGGTTGGATCGACTCCGCTTCTCTTAACGTATTGTTGGAGTTTACCCTGCTCCAGCAATTCTTCAATCACATTCTTTAATTGGCGACATTGGTAAGTGTCATGGCCAGGTTGATTGTGAAATTGGCAGAATTTTCCATTACGCTTTGCACCTCTCGTCATCTCAGGTGGCTTAGGATACCTGACAACGTCCTTTGTTGCAAAAAAGATATTTCTTGGTGTATCAGTTAAAGGAGTAAAATCTGAAAGATTGAAGCGGCGGAGTTTCTTCTCATTCCCCTGGTTCTTTCCTCTGTCGTTTTCCCTTTTCTGATTCTCAGAATTTCTTCTGTTAGAAGCAAGTTCATCATTGTTGTCCTTAGCAACTAATGCTTTTGCTGGGGCAGAAAGGTTTTCCAGGCGCATGAATTCATCGGCCTTTTTATAAAACTTCTCAAGGGAATTTGGTTCCTTCATTTTCAGCCATTTTCCAAATTCACTCGATTTATTGATGGCTCGCACTAAGTAGGTCAGGATCATACATGGTTCTACATTATCCACTTCGGCTACTGCTATATTGAAACGGCTTAAGAAAGATTTGATTGATTCTCCGGGAGCTTGTTCAAGATTGGATAGTGACATTATATCCTTAGCTTTTGAAGCATACAATCTGAACTGTTCTTTAAACTTTTGCGTTAAGTCGGAGAATTGATCTATTGACCGAGTTGGGAGCTTTGTGAACCAAAGTAAGGCCACACCTTCCAAGTACACTAGAAAGTATCGACACTTAATCTCGTCTGACGCCCTTGCACCAATCATATGCCAATCGTATTTGTATAGGAAATGATTAGGGTCACTCGTTCCCCTATAGGCTTGGATAGTAGGAGGTGTAAATTTCCTTGGAAACTCCGCTTTTAGGATCCTTTCGGTAAACGGAGTTCTGCTTGGCGCAAATCCCCAGTCAGCCTCATCCTCTTCCCTTTGCATGCTTTCTTTCATGATGTGGCCAACCATTTCAGACAGGTACTCTTTATTGTTCAAAGACACCTCCGGGCAAGCATCAGTTCTTCCCTCGGAAGTTTGCCCGGGCATATGTTCATGACAAGTTGGTTGCGGCATAGAACCATCAGCTTGGAAAGGTGGCATTTCAGGAAGGGTGGTTTGATGGTTTTCTGGTTGACGATTTGCCCCGAGCAGGGCAGTTATTCTACCCATCATCAAAGCGTTTTGAGTTTCAATTTGTTGGTATAATCCAGAAACTGCGTCATCCAATTCAGCCCTGGTGACTCCAACGGTAGGAGTTGCTTGGTCTGTTGTTGGGGAAGCGGAAGTCCCTTCATGAGCATTTCTGGATCTGATAGGTCTACCTCTTCTTCCAGGAGCCATTATTTCGGATCAACTTCTGGTTTTTAAGAGAGGTTCTTTTTATGAATCTTTGTGAAGCAACGGTGGACGATCGCCTGAGTTGGGTTCTCAGTGAAAGCACCAAAATGTTAACGCTAAAAAGTGAACGCTAACACCCAGTGTGTGTGGTTGAGTTGTGAAAGCACCACCCGCGTGACGGGAACAAAATTTAAGCAGTAGAATAGCAGAAAAGCAGTAAAAGACAACAGTTTATAGTGGTTCGGCTTGAGATTAAGCCTACGTCCACTTTGAATCTCTTTATTACTGAATCCGGTTACAAATTGATACAAATCTCTTATGTAAACAGTACAATTTGATCACAAGAAACAATCTTGACTACTAGCTCAATCTTCGACGATGAAACTCGATGAATCCATGTTGGATGTAAGGAATTCCTCTCGAAGCTTGTTGTAGCGTCTCGAATGTTTGAGGATCTTTGATTGCTGAATGAGTGGAGAGTTCGACAGAGTAACAGTGCTTGAAGAAATGAATGGCCAAAAGTCCCCCTCTCGTTGGAGTTGGAGCCCTATTTATAGGATTGGTTCTGGGTGAGATTCTGTTCGTCAAGTCCTAGGTCGGTGCCGACTTATAGCAAGTCATAGGTCTTAGGTCGGCGACGAGATAGGAGCTCTTATCTTTTAGTTACTCCTGAATACGATCTATTCAACTGAAGTCATAGGTCGGCAGCGACTTACCATAAGTTGTAGGTCGGAGATCCTTAAGTCATCAAGTTGGCAACAGTCTTAAGTCGTAGGTTTCTTAACTCGGAACCCTCCTTAACTCGGAGCATTCCTTAACCCGGAGTGTTTCTTAGGTCGGCACCCTCCTTAACTCGGAGCATTCCTTAACCCGGAGTGTTTCTTAGGTCGGCAACCCACTTAAGTCGGTCTTAGCTCTTAAGTGACAGATTATCTTAACTCGTACGATGTTAGGTCGGACTCTTCCATAAGTCGTCTCCTGTTAAGTCGCGAATAAGAGGATTAATTCAGTTAATTACGCAAATAAAACCATTCAAATTTACAAGTCATTACACGAATTAAATAAAATCCATAAAATCACTCGAGTCTGTCATTTCAACCCATAACGATTTTTCCCTATTCTATAGATCGTTCGAGTATGTATCATTTCAACCCATAGGGAACTTGCAATATTATAACAATATAAATTGTAACATCCAGTCATCCAATATCAACAAATTAGACACACATCACAATCATCATCCAAATCAATCAATGAACATCAATAGATAACTGTTAACCAATGGAGGTATTAAATTGACAATTTAAAATTCAATATTTAATTTAAATGATAATTAAATGCAATAAAAGTCAAATTTAACCAGAATGACAATTTAAATATACCAAACATCGATCAATAAATTTTTAATCAAATCGTAAATTAAATTTAACTAACATAAGAAATTTTAGAAGTTGTGAGTGGGTCAAATCACTCACCTTTGAATTTAAATCGAATTTAAATCCAAATTAGGGCATAAAATTTAACAGTCTCATAATTCGTCAAAACAAGCATTAAAGTGTCAGGAATTTCAATACGATTCTAGCGGAACAAACTGCGCGTAAATCCTTTCAATACAATTCCAGCGGAACAAACCGCGCGTAAAACCGACCTCGTATGCAAAAGTTTAGAAGATTTTAAATTTTAATTTGAAACTTAAATAAAATAATATAATAACGTTACCACGTCAACCATCTAGGTGCAAACCCTAGCTGCTCAATGTCGCGTTTGAACACGAGATGAAGCACGGCCGCCACCTTCCACGTCATCGCTGCGCCACCAACACAACGATCCGAGCCTACCGCCGCGTTCCCCAGCCTTCGCTGCCCCACTAGGCCGAGCGCGGCCGTCCTCCTCTTATCGAATCCATTTCCGCTACCACTTTCTTTGATGGCGATTCCTGGTGAATTTTCCGACTTCCTCGACCAATCAACCGTATGGATCGACTCCATACATCACGCTCTTCACCGCAGCATCATCCGATCGTCTTAAAATAGAAGATCCGTCGTCAAACGACAATCCCAAACGTCGATGGTCGAAAATAAATCAATGATTTCTGGCCACCTAGAAACTCGAATCTAAAAACTAACATCAGAATTGACTTGCGCTCGTCGAGAGCTTCGAATCGATATATAATTCGATATAGTTTGAGGAGTTTTAATTTTTGGATTTGGTTTTTGATTTGAAATTGAATTGGGAATTTATTGTCTGCCATTGGAATAAGGAGTTGAGAAGGAATGTACGTACAGACAAATGGATTAAGAAAATGAGCAACAAATTAGGGTTTATAATGAGCTATTAATAGGTAGATCGAAAAATAGAAAGAACGGTTAAGATTTGCTTTAGATTTTGAACGATAAATAACCTGAAAAGCCCGTTTCGCTTTCGAAATAAAAATGAGTAATCCCATATATCCAAATAGATGTTTTCAATATTTTTAAACTCAATGGAACAGGTTTCAAGTCCTAACTCCATTGTATGAAGAAGTTATGTTAAAATCAGCTTATTTCAAATTGATTTCAATTGATTTTAATTAAATTGATTTCTAGGCGTTTCGAGTCCGTACGATCAAACGACAAGTCCGATCGCTATGAAACTTGAAATCTTACAATAATTCACTGTTACGGATCCGATGAAACTAGTTTCGTCAAAATCCGAGACAGCTGCTAAAATGACTATTTTCACGTTATTTAAATAAATTAATAATTAAATTAATTAAATCACTTTTCAATTCCAATTTATTAATTAACAAATTTCATCAATTTTGATTACCTAGGCATATATAATAATTTAAAGTAAATTTACATATCAATTTCAGTGTTGATTATTTCAATAATTACAGCGTTCAAATTCAACTGCAATTAATCCAATTAATTAAAGTTTAATCCCAATAAATTGATTTTATTTGATTCAAATCTTATACTCAATCAATTATTATTCTATAAACATAGCTAACATTTGGTTTACATTTCATTACATTAATATCCTCTAATTTCCATCTTTTATTTGTATTAATTACTATATTTAAACTATATTGCATTTTGTCAATTTCACACATTAAATAAAATTTAAAATCCCAAATTTATTTATTTATCTTGATTTAACTATTTTATTAAATCAATTATTACATTATGAATATGATTAACATTTCTGTTCACTTTATTACGTTCACAAATTTCAATTATTGTCTTAACTCACATAAATGCAATATTTGGTTGCATTTAATTTCAATTGATTTAATATATTGGTAACAAACATCAATCGCCACCATTACTACATTTTAACACATGTAAGTTTATTATTTACAAATAAATTGTCATAGCTACTACTAACTTAAATTACAATTAATTACACCTTATTCCATTAATTTACCAACATTTGAATTATCAACTTAACCTACATTAACTGCACAAATTAAGTGGATTGATTGCAATTGATTTCCAATTAAATTCAATAGACCAAATAAATAGGTAACATATAATAATCGTTACCATAACTTTAAATTACACTTATGAATTCATTATTCACAAACAAATGTTATAATTTTTATATAATACTGATTTTGTTCAATTACCGTTAACTATCTATTTCATACAATAATTAAATATTTACATTTGTTTCTTATATGCAATTTTATAACCAAGTATAACAATTTACATTATATCATTATTGGAATTTCATTTCAATTGTTAATAATTAGATTTAATTACCATTGTTACAATTCATTTTAGTATTCATTTCATTATTAAATCCCAAATTTTTATTTCTTTCAATATTAAATTACAAAGTCTTATCAAATTAACAAATTTAATTATCGAAAATCTACGGGTCGTTACAGAACTCCACGGATCGTGCTTGGATACATGTACCATCCAACATGCGATATTCTCCTAAGAGTGATACTTACTTTGGTTTTGTTAGTGACGATGAGGGTGACAGTAGACGTCTAAATTCAAAATTTATTCAAGTCAACTATGTCTTGTAAAATTAAACAAGCTTATAAAAAGAACTAAGTATATAACAAAATTATTAATTTTTTAAACAATAAGTTAAAAAACATAAAAAAAATTAATTAAGTTTTATAAAATTTAACTAAATTAATAATGTTTTACAAAAATTTAACCAAATTGCCTATATTTTATAAAATATAACTAAATTTATAAAAATTAATGAAGTAAACCAAGTTCAATGAAAATTTAATATTTTTATAAATTAACTATGTTTATGAAAAATAATTAAGTTTAAAAAAATTTAACCAATTTTATAAAATTGACTAAGTTGACTAAGGTTTTATAAAAATAAATTAATAAAAATTAGATTAATTCATAATAAATAACTATGTTTGTAGAAATTATTAAGCATATAAAAATTATTCAGTTTATAAAAATAATAAATTTTATAAAAATAATAATTAAGTTTATAAAATTAGACCTTGTTTTATAAAAGTTAACTAAGTATATAAAAATTAGATTAAGTGTATAAAGTTATTGTGAAAATTACTAAGTTAATAAAAATTAATCAAATTAAAAAATTTAATTATTTTGATAAAAGGCTAGCACATTTATATAAAAATTAAATAAATTTATAAAAATTAACTAAGTTTTATAAAAATTAAATAAATTAACTTAGTTGACTAAATTATATAAAAATTAACTAAATTCAAAAATTAACTAGGTTCATTAAGTCTTATAAAATTAAACAAGCTTATAAAAATAACCAAGCATATAAAAAGTTATTAATTTTTTTTAAACACTATGTTAAAAAACTTAAACAAAATTAACCAAGTTCTATAAAAATTAACTGAACTGACAACTTTTTACAAAGATTCAACTAAATGGGCTATATTGTATAAAAATGTAACGACCCAGAATTTTGAACAAATTTAATTGAGAATATTTAATTAATTTTAAATATTTGAACGATAATTTAATTTGAATCCCCGATTTAACTTTGAAGCTGACGATTTAAATTATAAAATTTTATCTATTGAAAGTGAATAAAAATTTGAATCTTCAAATTTAGGCCGATTAAAAATATTTCAAAGGATGGTAAAATTTATATTGATTATACTAAAGATAATTAAAACTTCAGAATCGAATCTGAAATCGATTTATTCAGTTTTGAAATTTAATTGTTTGAACCGATATTTAAAAATAGTCATTTTTCAAACAGTCTCGGAATTCGACGAAACCAGTTCCATTGGGTCCGTAATATTGTATTATTACCGGATTTCAAATTCCGTATTTTTCGGAGTTGATATGTGACCGTATGGTTGCAAAACGCGTTGAAATGAAATTGAATTCAGTTTAATTTTAAAATTTAAAATTTATAAATATCCCACGTTTTCTCCCCGTTGTTCACGCCGAGAATCACGAGATAAATCGTGCAGCCCATATCCTTTCGTTTCAAATACTCCTCCCCCTCGTTCAAAATAAAACAGCCGATTGAAAAAAGAAAAAGGGCAATCTCTCGTTCAGGAATAAAATCAATTAATGGCTGAAACCATATACCTTCTCAAAACCTATCTCGTTCCAATAGAAAACGAAAAAGTGATCGATCGAAAGCGCGGTGGAAGCGATGCGTACGAGCGCGCGCGGGCCTAGAGTTTCGCGACTTGGCGAAGGAGGATGGGCGGCGGTTTCAAGTCGAGGGCAAGGCAGTTCGAGCCAGGGTTTCTCGATTTTGTGCGCGTGAGGGTGGAGGGGTGGCACGGCGATGAAGTGTCGAGCTTGAGCTCGAGCGCGAGTTCTTTGGCGGAGTTTGGTACAGCGGTGGCAACACGCGCGCGTAGGCGCGAGGCGGTCGACGATTGCTGTGACGATGGTGGGCAGTTAGGGCATCTCGTGATTGTTTCGTGGGGTCGACTTCGATGTCGATAGAGAGGGAACTCGAGCAGTTGTCTGGGCATTCGTCGAAGGGTGCAAGCATTTGGGTTTCGCGTGGTGTTCTGGGGGGAGCGTGGAGAAGGGTTCTTCGACATGTCGCGTGATGGAGGGTGACTCGAGCAGGCAGCGGCGACTATGCCGATGGTAGGCGACGTTAATGTCTGGTCTGGGGTTGCGTTCGATCTCTAGTGAGGTATAAATCAAGGAAATCGAGTCAAGATGGAAATTGGATTGCTAATGAAAGCTAAGGTGAGATTTTCTCACTCGAAGGAAAATTGTGTTTTACAGTTATTGATTGATGATATGATTGCTACGTTGATGTGATATTAGATATGATAGGATATATCTATATATAGCAATATATACATATTGGCATATGTATATATTGGATTGATTGATTTCCCGCCTCGTATAGCGGATGAGACCCTATTGCGTCGTTAGTAAGCGGATTTATAAAAACCCATATACCGCGATAATTCCGTACTGGAGCGGAATTGGTATTGTGCTAACGTCTTTGGATGCAGGGAAACAGGTTGGAGGGATCCAACTGGATTCCTCACCAGTAGTTATTTATTTACAGGATTGATGTATATTCTGTTATCATATGTTGATATATGATGTTGTTGTTGTGATTGACCAATTGAAGCTGTTGCATCATCGGATTCAAATTTTGAAGTTTAAAAATAACGATTTTAATTTTAAGAAGAGATTTTAAAAGTGATTATTTGAAAGTATACGTTTTATTTGAATCTTTGAATTGGTTTACTTTAAATAAATAAATGTTATAAATTTAAAGTTATGAAAATTTTAAATTGTGAAATATAACTGAAAAGTGATTTTGAAATAAATAGCCAAGTAATTTATAAAATAGTTTAAGTTTGGATTTCTTTTGAATTACTAAAAATGATGTATATAAAAGATGTACAGAATTGATATTTATCAATTTAAAGTGTTGGAATTTTAAAACGAGTGTTTATAAGTGTTAGAGATTTATAGAATTATAAATTGTAAAGACATGAGATTTATAGAATTATAAATTATGAAAATATGAATTTTTATAGATTTATAAAGTATGAAGTTATAAAATGGATGAAACGGTAGCATAAAAGATTTATAAGAGATTAACTTATAAATTGGATTTTTGCCTTTAAATGGAATATTGATCGAATTTGTAAATAAAAGGAGATTTATTAAATCGAAGTTGTTATAAAATAGAAATAGAATTTATAAACGTTGTTTTATAAATTCGAAATCAATGGGATTTGAGAAATTAAATATAGAAGATTTTTAAAGAAGATATATTCGCGATTTTGGATAGCGAATTTTTATTGAGATAAAAATGTGTAGAAATGATTGAAATTGGGTTAAGTGAATTATATTCACGATTTTGGACAGTGAATATATTGTTAAGTAAAATGGATAGTTTTGGAAAAGTGGCATTGAAAATGAAGTTAAACATTTTAGAGATGTTTTTAAAATGTATTGTGAATCGAAAACATAGATTTCAACATTTTTATTGTTGAAATAGGCGTTTTCGAAAATATAAGGAAATGATGGACTATAACACTGTTGTTATAGTAAATGATTTTCGGAAGAAAATGTTTTGATGTAGTATTGGAATTTATATATCTATCTTAATTCCGAATCCCTATACTAGTGATTTTGAGTCGTCGTAACGATGTTTTACGTAACATTCGTTTTGACTCAAATAAATGTTGTTATAGTAAATGTTTTCCTTAAAGAATGAATATATACTTAATATTGATTTAAGTATATTGAATATTTTCCAAGTGTTGAAAATAAATGATTTGTGAAATACTTATTATTAAATAAGTATGGAATGTTTTCCAATATGAAATGAACGTTTTTGAGATTTATCTTCTTAAAGATAAATCGAAATCGAATATTGAAAACAATTTGAAAATCGTATATCAATAGACATTTTTGAAACATAAATTCACTATGGAATTTATAAAAAGAAAAGGGAAACTGTTTAGAAAAATAAACGTTGTTTTATTTTTGAAGTGTGGAAATTTTATATCTAGTAAAAGATATTTTTGGAAGATGAAATAATTTGGGAAAATTATTTGGAATCTGATGATGTTGCGCATCTTTATTGATAGTTAAATAACCGACTATCAATAATTACCTTGAATGATATTTGTTGTGAATTGGATGAATTTGAATGCCACACTTTGTTTTTAAATAAGCGCTCACTATTCGGGTTAGCCGGGAAAGGACCATGGGGTCGTATAACCCATTCCGAATATGTGATACGTCGTTATGAATCGCATTTGAAGACCGGTGTTGAAGACCGGATATTTTTGAAAACGGAAGGATTACCGTCGAGTTACTCTACATCGCCTGATCTTCGATTTAGAGGTTTTATCACCCTTAGTGACGGGAAGTCCCGACGTGATTGGAAATTATCCGGATGTGCAAGGGCTTCGTGAGAAGTGCCTTCGGTTCTGTTCGATCCCGGAACAGACTTGTATGGATTGTGTGTCTGACGTTACAATTTGAGATATAAAGCTGATTTCTTTCAAATACATATCTGTTGGTGGTGGAGAATTTATTCTCTTAGCTTAACACCCTTCTCTGAGACGTACGAGCTCAGAGGTTATGTAGTTGAAATTCATCAGCGATATATCCCAATTTGGTAACGTGGCATACTGAGTGTTGCTGTGAAATAATCAGTGTTTGATCATTTGTGATATGATCATTTGTTTGATCTTATATCTTTGTGATCATAGGTTGATCATTTTGTTTGACCCGAAGCAGGGCTTTTTGTAGAAAGCGTAGCTTTGTGGACGAGACTTCGTCGAGCCTCACACCCCGGAAATGGTCGAAACAGGAAGGATGCAGCAAGGTTCTAGGGAGTAGCGCCCCTTAGTGTATGTCATTCCTTCTGGATAAAGGTGGTATCATGGTATGGAGCCCAGATACTTAACCTCTGTGGTTACTGCATTATTTTTACTATGTGGTTTGTTGGAAATCGGGGATCCTCGGGAAGATCGGTGACGATCGGGGGATGGCATACGCGTGTCAGTAGTTACCTATTTTTGCAGAGGTAACCCGGCCTTGTGTTGGCAGAGATCCGGTTAGGTTCTCGGGTCGTCTATTCTAGGGACGTACCCATCGTGGATAGGAAGTTCCTTAGCCTGACCATTTGTTGGAAATCCAAAGAAACAATACGAGCCTTTACGATTTCAATTGTATAACCTGTCTCCTCAGGAGGCAGCTATAGCAGGCATAATATAATGGTACCTATGCTGGCTAAGATTTATATTCTACTTTCGAAAATGTTTTCCGCTATGCACTAATAATAATATCAAAAAGAATTTGATTTTTGCGTAGTAAGCATCTTTGACTATCATAAGAAGAAATCTCCTCCAAGTCTGCGTTTGCATTGTGTGTGTGGTGGGAGGTCTTATGGTAGTTTCATTTTCCAAAAGCATTTCGAATTGACTTTAAAATTTTCCTGTTGTTTATTTTAAAGATAAACTATTTTACGATCTCACACCAGTCACCATGACTGACTCGGAGTTTATTGTTCCCTTCTAAACTCTGGGTGCCCAAAAATTTCCACACGGGCAGCCTAGAGTTATATTATCAGGATATTCTGGAGCTTGGAGATAAGCTGGATGACGAGACGTAGTATTTGTATTTGATAGTATTTATTCCGCTGTGTATTCTGTATGAGGACAAGTTATATAACTGTCCATTGTTGTATATTGACTCTGATGACTGATGTATGTATAAACTGATAAAATTCTTTGTTTTAAAGATTATTCATTTATCTATTATATATTGTTCCACTGCGATATGTGAGATTCTGATATTGTCTCTGTTCTGTATCTGTTGTTGTTTTGTTGTCCTTCTTCTCTTTTTCTTCTATCTTCTCTTCCTCCTCTTCTTTTAAATATTAAAGTTTCGCGTTTTCGCCATCCGATTGTTCGGCAATTGCTACAGTGGACGTAGCAGTGTTGGGTTTTCGGAAGATGGATTTGCGGGTCTTTACAAAAAATTAACTAAATTTATGAAAATTAATGGAGCTAACCAAGTTCAATGAAAATTTAACATGTTTATAAAATTAACTACGTTTATAAAGAAATAATTAAGTTTTGAAAAAATTTAACCAAGTTTATAAAATTGACTAAGTTAACTAAGTTTTATGAAAATTAAATAAATTTAAAAAAATAGATTAATTCATAAAAAACAACTTATTTTATAGAAATTATTAAGCATACAGTAATTATTATAAAAATTGCTAAGCTTATAAAAATTATAAGTTATAAAAAATTAATTAAGTTTATAAAAATAACAAAGTTTATAAAATTAGACTTTGTTTTATAAAAGTTAACTAAGTATATAAAAATTAGATTAAGTTTACAAAATTATTGTAAAAATTACTAAGTCTATAAAAATTAATTAAATTATTAAAAGTTAATTAATTTGATAAAAATAACTAAGTTTATAAAAATTAATTAAATTATTAAAAGTTAATTAATTTGATAAAAATAACTAAGTTTATAAAATTAGAATTCATTTTATAAAGTTAACTAAGCTTTATAAAAATTTAACTACATTAACCAAGTTTGTAAAATTTAATTTTGTTTTATAATTCTTTTTACTATGCTAACTAAGTTTCTAAAAATTTACTAAATTTTATAGATATTTAACGAAGTAAACTAAATTAACAAAGTTTCCAAAAAATTTAACCGAGGTTTAAAATTTTTAAATAATTTCATAAAACTCAACGGTATAAATAACCTATTTGAGTAACACTTTACTATTTACAACCTTATTTTTTTAACTCAGGAGGTAATTTAATCCATGCAAAAAAATAAATCCGTATTTATATTTTTAAACTGTTTGTTGTATGTCCTAACCTCCGCTAAAGTTTGGGATATTAAACTTGCATGGTCTCATCTGTTAACAACATCGAAAGCATGATGCATGGTAAAGATAAGCCATCTCAATAAATGTTGGACGATGAAAAGCTTGTAGTTCTAGCTCATACAGTTTAGTGTGAAAGATTCAAATTTCAAAGATGTAAGAGGCAGAAACATTGATTTAAACAGTTAAGACATATGGTGGAACTTCTTGTTATCATTTATTAGTTCCATGGAAGTTTTAAAATCAAAGATTTAATTTACTTGTTAGAATTGAAACTTAATACCAGGGGCTAAGAGGTTACTGAATGAATCTAGTTAAACTACAAGCATATATACTTGTAACTAAAACTAAAACACAATGAAGTTACTATGAATAGATAAAATGCAAGTTATGTGTCTATCCCATAATGAATGAAGTTAATACGAATGAAGCATATACACTACAAGCATATATACTTGTAACTAAAATGCAAGTAATAGTCAATCTGAAAACTAAAACTCAATGATTATTGCCCTTTCATTTCCATGCTCCAGTTCAAAAAAAAGGTTATATGTGTTACTATCTTTCAAAGCACTTTTACCTTAAGAGACATAAGTTCTTTTATCTTATTTAAACTTTAATTATGTAGTAATGTTGAAGTAACATGATTATAATATTTTGCTAAATGGCTGTTATGATGTTGGAATGGCTAGACCGGTTATGCTGCTCATTTTGTTGGTATTATATATTCATTACATGATCAAGTCAACTTATTCAATTAATAAGCTTTATGATGTGGGTTGTTTGATAGTTTTAAGGAAAGCCAGGAACAATTTGAGTGCTATAAATTGCCACCAGCTAAAATGAAAATGATTAATTCCGATCAGCGGAGAAACTTCTTCTCCTTGTTAGTCAGAGTGCAGAAAAAGCTAATTGATATGTCTGGAGATACACCTATACCTAACGATCGATAATATTTAACTGATCAAGACTTAACTAATATACATAGAGTACCGTCCAGGTCTTTGTTCACAATTATTTTTTTATGTATCTAATATCCACATATAATTTTCCTGTCATTTCTAGTTATCCACACACATAATATCTATGGCAAAATCTAAAGTATTTTTTATTTCTATTTGATAGCTAATTGTTCTAGTTATTTTATTATAGGTAAATGAAGATTTTGGTGCAAAGTAGCAAGATGTTGACGTTCTTTTTCATTTAGTAAGCAAATGATGTTTTTTGGTTTTGCGCATTTTCTTAAAACTTGATGTGTAGTTATTATCATAAAACTTGGTGTATGGATGTTGTGAAAACATGATTTATAGAATTGTATGAACTTGGCTTTTGAATATGTGAGAATTTGGATGCGATCAATATATTATGTTAGATTTTTTAGATGACATGTTTGTTGTTTGACATAAATATGTTATAGATATCATTTAATTTTGAACCATGTGTATGTATTCGTATGTGAGATTGGGGTGTGAAAGTGGAGAGTATTTTAGTTGATAGCGGTAAATAACAAAAAACAACGATTAGTATATGCTGTAAATTTGAGAATAACATGTTTTGAACACTGTAAATAGTAATGTAAGGTAATAAAAAATGCTGTAAAATAAAATTAATTGCAGACATAAAATGTTGTAAAAGATACCGATATAACATAACATGTAATTAAACGCTATGGAAAATTTTAAATTATATAAATAAATGTTGTAGAGTATTATTCATAGCATCTAATAAATGTTGTAAAAGACTTATCTTTTAAGCATTTTTTGTGCTGTAAAAAGTTGCCTACTTTTAACAACATGTCGTTAGACAACGTTTACCAAATCGTCGTTATAGGTTTTTAGCGTCTATTCCACGCTGTAAAAAGTCTTTTCTGTTGTAGTGTGTTTACATATCTCAAAATTCATTTTACTGATTTTAAATAAGTTTCTTCAAGTTGTGTTTAATATCTTGCACAGAGATAAACAATATGTATTATAGCAGGTCTACTAGCAGTTATATAGAGTAGTGATCCAATCATCCTCTATATAGTTTTTGATCCACATCTTTTGAATTTTCTTCTTTATTTAATTTTTTATTAGTTGCCATAGGAGTTTGTTTACCACTGGTATTTGAAAGACCAAAATTCTTAACTAAATCTTTAGCATATTTTTCTTGACTAATAAAAATTACATTACTTAGGTGTTTTATTTGTAATCCTAGAAAATAATTTAGTTATCCCATAAGACTCATTTCAAATTCATTAGTCATTATCTTTGAGAATTCTTTATTTAGTTCATCGTTTGAAGATCCAAATATGATATCATCTACATATATTTGTATTAACTAAATATCATTCTGATCTCTTTTAATAAAAAATACACTATCCAGTTTGCATATTTCAAAATTTGATTATAATTGATAGTATTTAAGTCTGTCATACTAAGCTCTCGGAGCCTGTTTTAGACCATACAAAGCCTTCTTTAATTTTTAAATGCGGCTAAGTAGTATTCCATCTTCAAAAAGTGGGGTTTTTTCTACATATACATCTTCTTTAATAAAACCATTTAAAATGCACTTTTAACATCTATTTGGTATAACTTAAAATTATTATGATTTAGCGACAGCAAGTAGAATTAGTATAGCTTCTAATCTTGCTACAGGTGCAAAGGTTTCATCATAATCTATTCTTTTTTCTTGACAATAACCTTGTACAACTAATCGAGCTTTATTTCTCACGGCCTCTCCTTGTTCATTCATTTTGTTTCTATATACCCATTTAGTTCCTATTATGGATTTATCCTAGGGTCTTAGGACTAATTCTCATACATCATCATAATCCATGAATCATTAGTTGATGCTTCCTTTATATTTTTAAGTTCAATGGTTGAAATAAAAGCAAAGTTACTCATTTTAATCAGTTGATTTCTAGTTTTAACAACAGATTCAATATTTTCAAGTATATTTTCTATGAGATGATCTTTCAAATATCTTATTCTTTTATTTGATGTGAATTTTCTAAATTATTATTGTTTTCGTTTTCGGTAATCTCATTATTACTAATTTCGTTTGGGTTATCAATGTTTTCTTCTTTATCAATACTTGCATTGTAACTTTAAAATTTTCATCAAATGAGACATGTAATGTCTCTTCAATAGTATTAGTTCTAGTATAGAAAACTGTAACGACCCCGGATTTTTATTAAGTTCAAATTGGTAATTAAATTTATTTTTGAATAAATTTTGTGAAATAAATCGATAAATGGATGCGAGTTTCCCCGAAGTCAAATAAATTCTATGTTAAATCATTTAAAATTTATTTATTATATATATATATATATGTATATATGTGAATATATATGTATACGAGCATATATGAGTAAAAATTGAATATATATGTATATACTTGATTTGAATTTAAATCTTAAATAAATGGGTTAGAAATAAATGGTTTAATAATAAATATTAGAATTGATGGTTAATAATGGTTTGAATTTATAAAATAAATATAAGACAATTAATATAGAAGTAAAAATTAACAATAATAATTTAAATTAGAAATAAAAAAATGAAGTAACACTTAAATGAAATCTAACAACAAAGCTTTAAGTATAAAGTAGACATTTGCTAACTTTTAACAATATATTAAAAATAGAAAATTACTTATATTATAAATTAATAAGTATAAGAAGAAATACATTCAAATGATAATTATATGTATGAAACAAATGAAGTATAAAAATATACACTTGAAAAAGGAAAACAAATTATATATATATATATATATATATATATATATGGAAGCATGCAAATGAAACAAACAAACAACAATTATCTCATACATGCACATGCCGTATAAAAGTGGATAGGTATGAACAAATAAAATGTAAAGACCCGCAAATCCGCCTTCCGAAAACCCAACACTGCTACGTCCACTGTAGCAACTGTCGAACGATCGGATGGCGGAAACGCGAACTTTAATGTTTAAAAGAAGAGGTAGGAGGAAAGATAGAAGAAAAAGAGAAGAAGAAAGAAGAACAACAGAACAACATCAGAATAGAAACAATATCAGAATCTCACATATCGCAGCGGAACAATATATAATAGATAATCACTAGTCTTTTAAAACAAAAACTATATCAGTTTATACATACATCAATCAGAGTCAATATACAACAATGGACAGTTATATAAACTTGTCCTCATACAACATACACAGCGGAATAAATACTATCAGATACAGATGATACGTTACGCCATCCAGCTTGCTTCCAAAGCTCCAGAATATCCAGAATATCCTGATAACATAACTCTAGGCTGCCCGTGTGGAAATTGGTGGGCACCCATAGTTTAGAAGGGGAACAATAAACTCCGAGTCAGTCATGGTGACTTGTGTGAGATCGTAAAATAGTTTATCTTTAAAATAAACAACAGGAAAATTTTAAAGTAAATTCGCAATGCTTTTGGAAAATGAAACTACCATAAGACCTCCCGCCACACACACAATGCAAACGAAGAATTGGAGGAGATTTCTTCTTATGATAGTCAAAGATGCTTACTACGCAAAATCAAATCCTTTTTGATATTATTATTAGTGCATAGTGTAGAAAACATTTCGAAAGTATAATATTAATCTTAGCCAACATACGACCAGTATCGTATGCCTACTATAGCTACCATCTAAACAGTGGTGACAACCGTACGTAAATGGCAGGTTCTACAACTAATACCGTACAAAGTTCGTATTGGAGTTTGGATTTCCAACAAATGGTCAGGCTAAGGAACTTCCCATTGCCACATGGAAACGCCTCTGGAATGACGTCCCGAGAAATAACCTAACATTACGGTTAGATCTCTGCCAACACAAGGCCGGGTTACCTCTGCAAAAATAGGTAACTACTGACACGCGTATGCCATCCCCCGATCGTAACCGATCTTCCCGAGGATCCCTGATTCACAACAAACCACATAATAATAATGCAGCAACCACATAGGTTGAGTATCTGGGCTCCATACCATGATACCACCTCTATCCAGAAGGAATGACATACACTAAGGGGCGCTACTCCCTAGAACCTTGCCGCATCCTTCCTGTTTCGACCATTTCCGGGGTGTGAGGCTCGACGAAGTCTCGTCCACAAAGCTACGCTTTTCAAAAGCCATGCTTCGGGTCAAACAAATGATCAACCTATGATCACAAAGATATAAGATCAAACAAATGATCATATCGCAAATGATCAAACACTGATCATTTCACAGCAACACTCAGTATGTCACGTTACCAAATTGGGAGTATATCGCTGATAAATTTCAACTACACAACCTCTGAGCTCGTACGTCTCAGAGAAGGGTGTTAAGCTAAGAGAATAAATTCTCCGCCACCAACAGAAATGTATTTGAAAGAAATCAGCTTTATATCTCAATCTGTAACGTCAGACATACAATCCATACAAGTCTGTTCCGGGATCGAACAGAACCGAAGGCACTTCTCACGAAGCCCTTGCACATCCAGATAATTTTCTAATCACGTCCGGACTTCCCGTCACTAAGAGTGATAAAACCTCTAAATCGGAGATCAGCCGATGTAGAGTAACTCGACGGTAATCCCTCCGTTTTCAAAAATATTCGGTCTTCAACACCGGTCATCAAATGCAATTCATAACGACGTATCACATATTCGGAATGGGTTATACGACCCCATGGTCCTTTCCCGGCTAACCCGAATAGTGAGCGTTTATTCAAAAATAAGTGTGGCATTCAAATTCATCAAATCACAACAAATACCTATTCAAGGTAATCATTGATAGTCGGTTATTTAACTATCAATAAAGATGCGCAACATCATCAGATTCCAAATAATTTTCCAAATTATTTAATTCCCAAAAATATCTTTACAAGATATATAATTTCCACACTTCAAAAATAAATCAATATTTATTTTTAAAAATGAATTTCCATTTCTTATATAAATTCCATAGTGAATTTATATCTTAAATATCTACTGATAGACGATTTTCAATCGATTTCAAATATTCAATTTTAATTTATCTTTAAGAAGATAAATTCTCAAAACGTTTCATTTCATATTGGAAAAGTAATTCCATACTTATTTAAAAATAAGTAGTTCACAAATCTATTTATTTTCAACACTTGAAAATATTCAATATACTTAAATCAATATTAAGTATAAATTCATTCTTTAAGGAAATCATTCTCTTAAGCACATTTATTTGAGTCAAAACGAATGTTACGTAAAACATCGTTACGACAACTCAAAATCACTAGTATAGGGATTCGGAATTAGATAGATATATAAATCCCAATACTACATAAAAACATTTCCTTTTGGAAATCATTTACTATAACAACAGTGTTATAGTCCACCATTTCCTTCTATTTCTCGAATACGTCTATTTCAACAATAAATGTTGAAATCTATGGTTTCGATGTTTAACATATTTTTTTTAAAACATCGTTAAAAACAATTTACTTCATTTTAAAATATCACTTCTTCAAAAATAAATCCATTTTACTTAACAATATATTCACTGTCCAAAATCGTGAATATAATTCACTTAACCCAATTTCGATCTTTTCTACATATTTTATTTCAAGAATTATCCACTATCCAAAATTGTGAATAAAACTCCCTTAATAACCTTCTATATTAAATTCATCAAATTTGATTAATTTCGAATTTATAAAACAACGTTTATAAATTCACCTTTATATTTTATAACAACTTCGATTTATAAAATTCTCCTTTTATTAACTTCTAAAATTACTTATCAAAATAAGTGATTTCGGATTTATAAAACAACGTTTATAAATCACATTTCTATTTCTATTTATAAAAACTTTAATTTATAAATCTTCTTTATTTACCAATTCAATTCATAACTAAATTTTTTATACCACAATCCATATTATATGTTATATACTTATAATTCATTTATTTTACAAAATCGTTTCCATTTATAAGTTCACAATTTATAAATTTCTTTCACTTATAAATTATTAAAAATTCATTTTAGCACTTGTAAAAAAAATTCGTTTTACAATCCCAATCTTTTAAAGTTATAAATATCAATTTTGTACATCTTTTACATACATCGTTTTCAATAATTCAAAAATCCAAAGTTAAACTATTTTATAAATTACTTAATTATTTATTTCAAAAATCACCTTTCAGTTATATTTCACAAAAATCTTAACTTTTATAACTTTAAAGTTTTAAACGTTTATTTATTTGAAACAAATCAATTCAAAAATTCAATAAAACGTCTACTTTCAAAAATCACTTTAAAAATATCTTTTAAAATCAACATCGTTATTTTTAAATTTCAAAAATGAATCTGATGATGCAACGCACCAATTCGTCAATCACGACAACCATACATCATATAACATCATATGATAACAGAATATACATCACAATATCTGTAAATAAATAAATACAGGTGAGGAATCCAGTTGGATCCCTCCAACCTGTTTCCCTGCATCCACAGATGTTAGCACAATACCAATTCCACTTCGAGGTGGAATATCACGGTATATGGGTTTTATAAAAATCATCCGCTTACTAACGGCGCAATAGGGTCTCATCCGCTATACGAGGCGGGAAATCAATCAATCCAATATATACATATGCCAATATGTATATATTGCTATATATATAGATATATCCTACTATATCTAATATCTCATCCAAATAGCAATCATATCAATCAATAAATAACTGCAATACCAAATATATTTGAGTGAGAAAATCTCACCTTAGCTTTATATTAGCAATCCCATTTTAATCCCAGACTTGTTTTCCCGATTTATTGACCTTGCATAAATATTATACAAATAAATTAACATTCGAACCAATTAAATAAATCGATTTCCGTTTTGATAGTTTTAATTAACCAATTTCTCCTTTAATAATTTATTTAACGAAACATTAAATTGAAAAACTACATTTCCTTTAATAAATTTAATTTTCTAACCATTTGACAAATTTAATTTACTAACAATTTAAATTTAAACAAATGATTTCTTTTCAAACTAATTTCTTTTAAAACTGTCTAGATATATATATACACAATTTAAATTTCAAAACAGTTTTGTTTAAACTTTATATATTTATCATTTCCCTTTCTGCAAATTAAAACAGCAATAAATTTTACTGTAAAAATTTTCTAACTGGTACGCATATAAATTTAAATTCGAAAATAGATTATACCTTACTGATCCCAATTCGAGTGAACCCTTATCGATGAACTCGCGATGCCACCATCGCGATGCCGATGAACTCAGCCTCGCCATGATTCCCATCGCCTAGTCGATCGCCACTGCCAACTCGCGAGATCGTACACGCCATCGAAACCACCTCGTGACCACCGAGATCCCATCGACCATCACCGTGCTCGCCTCCTACGCGCTCGCGATTCGATGCCGACTCCTCCTTCCACTCGCGAAACCCACGTGACCCAAAACTCTAGAAGACCGCGACCAGAGAACATCGCGACTCTCCCTTATTCGCTCGCGCCTCACTTCGACATGGTTGGCATAAATTTTTGAAATGATTTCGTTCTGGGAGACTATCGATTTATTGGGAGAAGGCTCGCATCCCCTTGAACTGCACGTCCCTCGGCATTGATTCGATTTGGGGGAAATTCGATCTGAAGATTGAATTGAGAATTTGGGACGGAAGATAATATAGGCGATTTCATTTTCTTTTGAACTGGAAACGAGAGATAGCGGCCATTATTTAATTCCATTTGAAATTTGTTTTCTCGTTCGTTTTTGATTTATGAAGAGGGAGAGGAATTTAAAAAGAGAGGGGATGGGTTGCACGATATTCTTCGTGATTAAAGGCGTGAATGTAGGCATAAACAATGGGGCATGTTTTAAGGAACGAAAAGTATATGATGTGACAAATTTAAATTTTAAATTTAAATTGAATTTGATTTGATTTCAATGCGTTTGCTCGCCGTACGACCACGTATTAACTCCGAAAAATACGAAAATTCAAATCCGACAATAATTCAATATTACGGACCCAATGGAACTGGTTTCGTCGAAATCCGAGACTGTCTCCCGGAACGCTATTTTTAAATATCAATTCGAACGATATAATTTCAAACTGAACGATTCAATTTCAAATTCGATTCTGAAGCTTCTATTATCTTCAGTATTATCAATATAAATTTTAAAAAGCTTTTGAAATATTTTTCTTCGGCTTGAAATTGAAAATTCAAATTTTTATTCAACATTCAATAGATTAAATTTTATAATTTAATCGCCAAATTCAAAGTTATATTCGGGATTCAAATTAAATCATCGTTCAAATATTTAAAATTAATTAAATATTTTCAATTTAATTTATTCAAAATTCTGGGTCGTTACAAACTTCCCTCCTTAAAAGAATTTCGTCCCGAAATTACAAGTTAGGGAAAAAAAGTCCTTAACTCGTCTACTATTTTTCACAATCTAAATAGTTTTATTAATTTATCAAAACAAATCTTTCTACTAAAGATTCGTTATTAATTCAACTAGTTTTTCAACTTCAATTACCAGTTTTAGAAAACATTGTTTACTTCAAAATTCAAATTCAAATTTAAATTCAAATTTTAACTTTCAAAATTTTCTCAAAATTTTCTAACACCCGATATTTTCAAAAAATTTCGCCAGCGTCTCCTTTGCGCGGCTAATACGGTACGACTACAAAACGTCCCTACGGACTCTCAGATTTCAAAAAGAAAAGAAAAAGCCAAGCGGCTAGACAAGAAAATCATCAAATCTCATATTGAAATTCAAATACTTACCTTTTGTCGAGCAATTCAAATTTATCTTTGAAATCAAAATTCCCAATTCCTCTATACACCTGTATATCCTACTAGCCATAATATCTAGTTACATATTCAAACCATTTTGCAAATTCCACTACAAAAATTTCGATACTTCTTATATCATCTTCTAGTTTACTATTGAAGTTATATCCATTATCATTCAATTTTACATTTCAAATTTCATTTGAATTAAATTTTCGATTTCAATTTAATTTGGATTCAGTTTAATTTCTGAATATTGAATTTATCCTTCATTCACAACTGCATCATTTTAGATTAGTTTCAACATTCAGTTTCTATTCCAGTTTTATCTTCATCCAATCATCAACTTAGAATAATTTCAATATCAAATTTTACTTAAGAATTTCACTCTTCGTTTCTTAGGTTCAATATAAATATTCCATATACACATTATATTTATTTTCAATTTACCACTTCGGTTAAATCTACTTACATTTAAATTGGATTTCAAATTCCATATGAATTTTAATTTCTCTTCCAATTCACATTTATAATTGTTCAATTCAATTCTATTGCTTACAACTTCAAAATGAATCTCAACTTTCAAATTTCACTTTCATTTATTCAAATTTATTCACTTATACTTTCTTTAATTTAACTTCATCCTTTAAGTTAAATTTATTCTATCAAAAATCAAATTTTATAAGTTATCAACTTAAAAATATTTCACAAATATTTTTTTATATAGTATTCCAGAGTTTTACCTACTTCAAAAATCATTTTGAAAACAATTCAAATTTATCTTTGAATTTCCAAAACATAAACCCAAATTTTCCAAACAACTTCCATTTAAAACAATTTGGCAGCAATTCCTCTTTTGGAAACCCGAAAATGAACACCAGTGATGCTGCAGTCATTACCGAAGTTATTTTCCAGCGACCGAAAGAGTTTAGAGCTTTCATCCCTCCAAAATACTTTTAAAAACCTTCGAAATTCATTTTCAATCAAAAAGATTTAAACTTTCCAAATCTCCAAAATTTTCAAATTCCTTTCAAAACATTTCCAAATACTTTTCTGGAATTTCGTTTTCAATTATAAGTCACATTTATAATTTATATTCTCAAATTCTATTTGTATGTGAATTTATTTCTTAACTTTAGAGTTACGATTTCAATTTCTTATTCAATTTCAAAATTTAAACGATAATAATTTAATATTATCGCTTCTATCAATCATGCAACCATATACTGTAATAATTTACAGAAAATCATTTCTTTTATGTACAAAAATAGTTTTGGGCAAAATTATCTCGTTCACCCTATTCAAAAACAATACTGTGCCGAATTGTTCTATTCAAGTGTTTAGAAACCCCTTCGATACAGTTTTGCAGACTATGCCGACGAAGGTTCATATGCCACTCAATAAACCAATCATCACAATATAAAACAATTTTATATTCACTAACAAATACGCGCTCGTATCTATTATTACACTCAAACTCATTCTAGAGTACTACTGACTCTATCTCTAATGAGTAACACCCAACAGAGCAGGGTTGTCGCTTAACCATATGCTCTGATACCACCTGTAAAGACCCGCAAATCCGTCTTCCGAAAACCCGACACTGCTACGTCCACTGTAGCAACTGTCGAACGATCGGATGGCGGAAACGCGAACTTTAATGTTTAAAAGAAGAGGTAGGAGGAAAGATAGAAGAAAAAGAGAAGAAGAAAGAAGAACAACAAAACAACATCAGAACAGAAACAATATCAGAATCTCACATATCGCAGCGGAACAATATATAATAGATAATCACTAGTCTTTTAAAACAAAAACTATATCAGTTTATACATACATCAATCAGAGTCAATATACAACAATGGACAGTTATATAAACTTGTCCTCATACAGCATACACAGCGGAATAAATACTATCAGATACAGATGATACGTTACGCCATCCAGCTTGCTTCCAAAGCTCCAGAATATCCAGAATATCCTGATAACATAACTCTAGGCTGCCCGTGTGGAAATTGGTGGGCACCCAGAGTTTAGAAGGGGAACAATAAACTCCGAGTCAGTCATGGTGACTGGTGTGAGATCGTAAAATAGTTTATCTTTAAAATAAACAACAGGAAAATTTTAAAGTAAATTCGCAATGCTTTTGGAAAATGAAACAACCATAAGACCTCCCGCCACACACACAATGCAAACGCAGAATTGGAGGAGATTTCTTCTTATGATAGTCAAAGATGCTTACTACGCAAAATCAAATCCTTTTTGATATTATTATTAGTGCATAGTGTAGAAAACATTTCGAAAGTATAATATTAATCTTAGCCAACATACGACCAGTATCGTATGCCTACTATAGCTACCATCTAAACAGTGGTGACCACCGTACGCAAATGGCAGGTTCTACAACTAATACCGTACAAAGTTCGTATTGGAGTTTGGATTTCCAACAAATGGTCAGGCTAAGGAACTTCCCATTGCCACATGGAAACGCCTCTGGAATGACGTCCCGAGAAATAACCTAACATTACGGTTAGATCTCTGCCAACACAAGGCCGGGTTACCTCTGCAAAAATAGGTAACTGCTGACACACGTATGCCATCCCCCGATCGTAACCGATCTTCCCGAGGATCCCCGATTCGCAACAAACCACATAATAATAATGCAGCAACCACATAGGTTAAGTATCTGGGCTCCATACCATGATACCACCTCTATTCAGAAGGAATGACATACACTAAGGGGCGCTACTCCCTAGAACCTTGCCGCATCCTTCATGTTTCGACCATTTCCGGGGTGTGAGGCTCGACGAAGTCTCGTCCACAAAGCTACGCTTTTCAAAAGCCATGCTTCGGGTCAAACAAATGATCAACCTATGATCACAAAGATATAAGATCAAACAAATGATCATATCGCAAATGATCAAACACTGATCATTTCACAGCAACACTCAGTATGTCACGTTACCAAATTGGGAGTATATGCTGATAAATTTCAACTACACAACCTCTGAACTCGTACGTCTCAGAGAAGGGTGTTAAGCTAAGAGAATAAATTCTCCGCCACCAACAGAAATGTATTTGAAAGAAATCAGCTTTATATCTCAATCTGTAACGTCAGACATACAATCCATACAAGTCTGTTCCGGGATCGAACAGAACCGAAGGCACTTCTCACGAAGCCCTTGCACATCCGGATAATTTTCTAATCACGTCCGGACTTCCCGTCACTAAGGGTGATAAAACCTCTAAATCGGAGATCAGCCGATGTAGAGTAACTCGACGGTAATCCCTCCGTTTTCAAAAATATCCGGTCTTCAACACCGGTCATCAAATGCAATTCATAACGACGTATCACATATTCGGAATGGGTTATACGACCCCATGGTCCTTTCCCGGCTAACCCGAATAGTGAGTGTTTATTCAAAAATAAGTGTGGCATTCAAATTCATCAAATCACAACAAATACCTATTCAAGGTAATCATTGATAGTCGGTTATTTAACTATCAATAAAGATGCACAACATCATCAGATTCCAAATAATTTTCCAAATTATTTAATTCCCAAAAATATCTTTACAAGATATATAATTTCCACACTTCAAAAATAAATCAATATTTATTTTTAAAAATGAATTTCCATTTCTTTTATAAATTCCATAGTGAATTTATATCTTGAATATCTACTGATAGACGATTTTCAATCGATTTCAAATATTCAATTTCAATTTATCTTTAAGAAGATAAATTCTCAAAACGTTTCATTTCATATTGGAAAAGTAATTCCATACTTATTTAAAAATAAGTAGTTCACAAATCTATTTATTTTCAACACTTGAAAATATTCAATATACTTAAATCAATATTAAGTATAAATTCATTCTTTAAGGAAATCATTCTCTTAAGCACATTTATTTGAGTCAAAACGAATGTTACGTAAAACATCGTTACGAAAACTCAAAATCACTAGTATGGGGATTCGGAATTAGATAGATATATAAATCCCAATACTACATAAAAACATTTCCTTTTGGAAATCATTTATTATAACAACAGTGTTATAGTCCACCATTTCCTTCTATTTCTCGAAAACGTCTATTTCAACAAAAAATGTTGAAATCTATGGTTTCGATGTTTAACATATTTTTTTTAAAACATCGTTAAAAACAATTTACTTCATTTTAAAATATCACTTCTTCAAAAATAAATCCATTTTACTTAACAATATATTCACTGTCCAAAATCGTGAATATAATTCACTTAACCCAATTTCGATCTTTTCTACACATTTTATTTCAAGAATTATCCACTATCCAAAATTGTGAATAAAACTCCCTTAATAACCTTCTATATTAAATTCATCAATTTTGATTGATTTCGAATTTATAAAACAACGTTTATAAATTCACCTTTATATTTTATAACAACTTCGATTTATAAAATTCTCCTTTTATTAACTTCTAAAATTACTTATCAAAATAAGTGATTTCGGATTTATAAAACAACGTTTATAAATCACATTTCTATTTCTATTTATAAAAACTTTAATTTATAAATCTTCTTTATTTACCAATTCAATTCATAACTAAATTTTTTATACCACAATCCATATTATAAGTTATATACTTATAATTCATTTATTTTACAAAATCGTTTCCATTTATAAGTTCACAATTTATAAATTTCTTTCACTTATAAATTATTAAAAATTCATTTTAGCACTTGTAAAAAAAATTCGTTTTATAATCCCAATCTTTTAAAGTTATAAATATCAATTTTGTACATCTTTTACATACATCGTTTTCAATAATTCAAAAATCCAAAGTTAAACTATTTTATAAATTACTTAACTATTTATTTCAAAAATCACCTTTCAGTTATATTTCACAAAAATCTTAACTTTTATAACTTTAAAGTTTTAAACGTTTATTTATTTGAAACAAATCAATTCAAAAATTCAATAAAACGTCTACTTTCAAAAATCACTTTAAAAATCTCTTTTAAAATCAACATCGTTATTTTTAAATTTCAAAAATGAATCCGATGATGCAACGCACCAATTCGTCAATCACGACAACCATACATCATATAACATCATATGATAACAGAATATACATCACAATATCTGTAAATAAATAAATACTGGTGAGGAATCCAGTTGGATCCCTCCAACCTGTTTCCCTGCATCCACAGATGTTAGCACAATACCAATTCCACTTCGAGGAAATCGGTTAAGTCGCAGATTTTTGAAGTGATTTTTAAATAGACAAATTGAATTCAAATATTTTGAAAATGGATTGGGTTTAAAGTGAAAAGCTTTTGAAATGGGATTTCAAAGATAAAAGTTATTTTGAATAACTTAATCGAGTTTTGAAAATTTAAATAATTTGATTTAAATTTGAATTCAATTTTGAAATTGAATCCTATGATTTGAAACTGGGGATTAAAAGATGATATAAATGTGTTTGTACAAATCTAAACCATTTAAAAGTATAATTTTGAGAATTTGGATTTAACCCAAAGACTTTAACTTGTATTAATGAATAAGATTTCCAAAATGAAACTGTTTGTTTTAAAAGAATAAAAGCTTTCAGATAAGAAATGAAATTCCAGTTCAATTAAAGGAATTTCAAGATTGAATTGAAAAATGGTTTTCTAAGTTATGAATGAATTCTTTTTGAAAGCTATGAATTAAATCTGTTTATTTTTTACAGATTTAAAATGATGATTTTTTTAAACCATTCAAAATGGAATTGTTTTGAAAGCTATAAGTTAAATCTTTGTTTTAAAGATTTAATAAGTTAATCAAATTGAAATGGAAATTAATTTGGAAAATCTGTGAATGAATCTTTTGTTTAAAAGATTAAAGTGTGGGAATTGTTTAAATGGTGAAGGTTGTTAAAATGAATCTTTTTGTTTAAAGATTTGAAAATGGTAATTTGTTAAACCATTTGAAAAGAAAGTTTGGGTTTAAGTTGTGACTTAACTGAAATCCCAATATCCATATGTTTTTAAATATTGCGCTCATTATTCGGTTTAGCCGGGGAAGGACCCTTGTGTCACATAACCCATTCCGAATAAGTGATACGTCATATATGGATGGCATTTGAAGACCGGTGTTGAAGACCGGGTAATTGCGAAAACGATAGGATAACCTATCGATTGTCTCTTCACTGGGTAGCTCCTGGTATAGAGATCCCCTAAGTGATGGGAAGTCCGATCGGGATTGTGAATATCCGGATTTGCAAGGGCTTCTTTGGAAGTGCCTTCGGTTCTGTTCGAACCTGGAACATACTTGTATGGTTACGTGTCTGACATTACATTTTGAGATATAAAGCAGATTTCTTTCAAATACATTTCTATTGGTGGCGGAGACTTTATTCTCTTAGCTTAACACCCTTCTCTGAGACGTACGACCTCAGAGGTTATGTAGTTGAAGGTTATCAGCGATATATTCCCAATTTGGTAATGTGACATGCTGAGTGTTGCTGTGTGATGATCATTGTTTGATCATTTGTGATATGATCATTTGTTTGATCATTTATCTTTGTGATCATTACTTTGATCATCTATTGACCCAAAGCATGGCTTTGTGCCAAAGCGTAGCTTTGTGGATGAGACTTCGTCAGGGCCTCACAACCCGGAAATGGTCGAAACAGGAATGTTGCGACAAGGTTATGAGGGTCGCGCCCTTTAGGGTATGTCATTTCCTTCTGGAAAGGGGTAGTATCATGGTATGGAGCCCAGATACTTACTCATGTGGACACACCTTATTTATTATGTGTGATGTTGGTTACCGAGGCCTCGGATAAAGGTCCCAAAGGACCGGGGGATGGCATATTCGTGAGTTACCTAGTTACAGGGGTAACCCAGCCTCGTGTTGGCAGAGAGCAGTTTGTCTCTCGGGACGTCCAGCCAGAGGCGATCCCATTCGGCAGTAGGAAAGGAAGTTCCTTAGCCTGACCATTTGTTGGAAATCCAAAGAAACAATACGGACCTTGTACGGTTTTAGTTGTATAACCTGCTATGGAATGTGGCGGTAACCTGCTATTGAACATAGTAGCTATAGTAGGCATACAATAATGGTTGTATGTTGGCTAAGATTAATATTATACTTTCGAAATGTTTTTTGCACTATGCACTAGTAATAATATCCAATGATTTGTTTTGCGTAGTAAGCATCTTTGACTATCATAAGGAGAAATATCCTCCGATTCTGCGTTTGCATTATGTGTGTGCGGGAGGCCTTATGGTAGTTTCGTTTTCCAAAAGCATTGCGGGTTTCAATGTTTAAAATTCTTTTGTTGTTGTTTTAAAGATAAACTGTTTTTGTTGCTCACACTAGTCCCATGACTGATCCGGAGTTTATTGTTCCCTTCCTAAACTCTGGGTGCCCACCATTTTCCACACGGGCAGTCTAGAGTTGGGGTTTCTCAAATATTCAGGTTGAGTAGATTATCTGGAGCTAGTCAGTCCTTGGACGACTGATCTTGCTTTCCGCTAGCTATGGATTGGAGCATTCTATTGGAGATATTCTATCCGCTGTTGGTGTTATCTACTTTCTTTCCGCTGCTATTTCTTGTATCATATCTCTGATGTATATTGATATATGTTGTATCATTTTGTTGTATCATATTGTATCAGATTTTGTATCTGTCACTGTATCAATGTTATATATATTGATATATTCTTTTTCTTTATTCCGCTGTGTTGTTATACTAAATGGTGTTATAAGCTCCGGCAAGCTGGATTCGGCGTTTGAATCTACGACATTTTGAGTACAAGTGAAGTACGGGTGCCGATTTTCGAAGGCCGAGTTTCAGGATTGTTACAAAAACTCTATAAGCATTACTTCTATTTGAATATCCAATAAAAATTCCTTTATCTTATTTAGCATCAAATTTATCCAAATTATCTTCGGTATTTATAATAAAACATTTACTACCAAAAACACTAAAGTATGATACTTTAAGCTTTTTTTTATAGAATAATTTATATGGTGTTATCTTAATTAACGGTCTTATTAAAATTCTATTTAATATATAACACGCATTATCAACTGGTTCAGCCTAATTTTTTTTAGGTAAATCACTGTCAATTAGCGTAGTTCTAGCACAGTCTTGAATCGTCCTATTTTTACATTCTACCACTCCATTTTGTAGTGATGTTCTTGAAAATGAAATTATGAGTTGTTCCTTTCTTATAATATAAATTCTTAAAATTTTCATTTTTGAATTTTCCACCATGATCACTCCGAACAGTTCTAATTTTACTAGTCATTTGATTTTGAATTCATTTCACAAAGATTTTAAACATTTCAAAAGCATCACTTTTAAGTTTTAAGAAATTCGTCCAGGTAAACCTAGAATAATCATCTACAATTACAAATACATATCTACTGTGATTCATAGATTGTATCCGTGAGGGAGCGAAAAGATCTAAGTGAAGAAGTTCAAGGGGTTGAGAGGTAGAAATCATATCTTTGATTTAAAAGAACCTTTTCTAAGTTTTCCTAATTGACATGCATCGCATAAATTATTAACTTTAAAATTCATTTTGGGAAGACCTCTAACTAGATCATTTTAGCAATTTTAGATATTAGTTTTAAATTCAAATGATCAAATCTTTTATGCCAAATCTATGGATCACTTGATTCGACCAAAAGACACAAATTATCATTTAAGATTTTCACACTTAATATATAGATGTTTCGTTTCCTAATAACTTCAAAGATAATGTTTGACTCATTATTTTCAATATGACATTTATCTTTTATGAATTTAAATTTGAAACTCTTATCACACAATTGACTAATGCTTAACAGATTATGCTTTAATTTCCTAACTAAAAAAAATTAGAATAATAGGAGTTTTAGAATTACCAACATTGCATATGCCAAGCACATATCCTTTAGAGTTGTCTCTAAAATTTACTGATCCACCATCTTTGTAAACTATATCTTTTAAAATCTCCAAATTTCCAGTCATGCATCTTTAGCGTCCACTATCCAATATATGTTTGTCCTTTCTGATCTATAGAGTTTGATCATTAGGTGTCTATTCATCAAAAGCCATGTAACACATCTGTTCCTGCAATTCATACCTTTTCAAAAGATCATGTGATTTTTATAATGAATAGATTCAAATTTATGAAACAACATTATGGTGATTTTGCAAATTATCTTTTCGAAAATATTGTTCAAAATATTATCAAAAATTTCCATTTAAACTTTTTCAAAGATCAGATTATGAAGATGGTCTACAGTGTTTAATGCTAAATTAACACTAGAAGATGGTCTACAGTGTTTAATGGATTATATGGATATTTTTTTTCAAATTCTTTAAGATTTTATCTGGAATGGTGTAATTAACAATCACAGAAACAATCGTAGATTCAAAGTGCAGAAAAAGTAAATTCAGTAAAAGTAAAAAGGAAAAAACACAACAAGATACTGGTTCGGAGTAATGCTCGGGTCAGACCGAGTATTACAGATTTCCAGGTAAGGACTTCTAGAGCTTAGGAGGCGAGCTGGATGGCAGGAACGTATGGAGTGTATTCCGCTATGATATATTGTAGTTGTTTGGGACATGTTAATTATATCTGTCCAGTGATTTGTGTATATGTTGTAACTCTGATGTATTAAAGTGTAATTTGACAAATACAGCTTCCTTTGTATAACTGTTATTATTTGATATTATATTTTTCCGCTGCGAATGTGAGAATCTGTGTTTTTGGTGCTTCTGTTTTTTCTTCTTCTTCTTCTACCTCTTTTCTTCTTTTTCCTATCTATCTGGAATTTTCGAGATCGAAAATTCTGTGTCGTTATAGTACCCTGCATCTAGTCCTACACAATTCCTTGTACGGATTTCTTTTCAACTAGTAAATGCAAATACAATCTCAATTTCAAGACTACAAGTCACACCCTCCAAAATCCCGCCCTCTTGGTAGAGTCACCTGATTTTCGGGCTACAAGCACACCCACTAGATTTACTGGCTACAAAGCACAACCAATTGATTTTATAGGCTATAATCAGACCCACAAGTATAGTAATATGATTTGATAGAGATTGACAGACTAGATCTTCGGTCTTGATTACAATTGATCCTATAACTCTTGAATAGCACTTGGATTTTGGTTTGAGTAAGAGAGACGAGAGAAGTCGGTAAGTAGATAACGGAGAATCAAATTAGTGATGATTAAATTTGATTTTGGTTGAATTTTGGTAAAGTTTAGGTATATTTTGATTTAGAAAATGAGAGAGTGGAAGGAGGAGAGATAAATAAGAAAATGATGGTAAAAAATTTGTTTGGAAGTCTAGTATTTATAGAGGAGCAACAATCATATCCATTCATGAAGAGATACCCAAAAAAGACACTTCTTTTGAAATTTAAATTTTGGAAAAATCATCCACTATGCTGATATACATTTATAGAGTACGCCGACAAAATCTTTTTAAAAATTGAAAATACTTTAAAACATTATTTTGAAAACTCGTTGTTTCGTAAAATAGATTAATACTTTGTAAAATCATTTAAGCATAATTTATACATGTTAACGTCAAAATGTGAACGCCAACACCCGGTGTGTGTAGTAAGATCGTGAAAGCACCACCCGTGTAACGGGAACAGAAATCAAGCAGAAAAATAGCAGAAATGCAGTAAAAGACAGCAATTTATAGTGGTTCGGCTTGAGATTTAGCCTACGTCCACTTTGAATCTCTTTATTATTGAATCTGGTTACAAATTGATACAAATCTTCTATGAAAACAATACAACTCGATCACAAGAAGCAATCTTGACTACTAACTCAATCTTCGGCGATGAAACTCGATGAATCCATGTCGGATGTTAGGAATTTCTCTCGAAGTTTGTTGTAGTGTCTTGAATGCTTGGAGGATCCTTGTTTGCTGAATGATTGGAGAGTTCGACAGAATAACGGCGCTTGAGAAATGAATTGCCAAAAGTCCTTTTCATGTTGGAAGTGGTGGGGTATTTATAGGAGCTGATCTGGACTCAGGAATTTTCTCTAAGTATTTAAGTCGTCTGCCGACCTATGGTAGATCGGTGATGAGTTAAGGAATAAGGTTAGGTCGGTGGCGAGTTAAGGAATAGGGTTAGGTCGGAACCTTCTTAAGTCGGAGCCTTTCATAACTCGGAATCTTCCTTAGGTCGTAGCCCTTGAGTCACAGATTACCTTAAGTCGGCAGGCTCCTAACTCGGCACACCTCTTAAGTCGGCAGCTCTTCTCAGTAGTTAGATCGGCAACTGTTGGGTCAGATCTCTCCTTAGGTCGTAACCTGTTAAGTCGGAGATCTTGTTAACTCGGAGCTTTCCTTAAGTCGGTTACGCCTTCAAATTGTTAGGTCGTCTTCTTTCTTAAGTCGGCAAGCACCTTAACTCGGCATGCTTTCTTAGGTCGGCAAGCACCTTAACTCGGCATACTTTCTTAGGTCGGCAAGCACCTTAACTCGGCATGCTTTCTTAGGTCGGCAAGCACCTTAACTCGGCATACTTTCTTAGGTCGGCAAGCACCTTAACTCGGCATGCTTTCTTAGGTCGTGAGTCGAAAAGGGGATTAACAATACATATTTCAATCATAATAAAATTTAATAAACCTTTATACAATATTTTTGAAAATTTTAATATATTGTAAATAATATATATATATATATATAGTAAATATAATTATAACTAAACAATAATTCAATATATATAAACTTAAACACACTGAAGTAATATCTTCATAAGTATAAGAGATTTAAAATCATCTTGAGAAATATTTTGCAAAGATTATTTTAAAACCAGGATATTTGAAAAACAATTTAAAACAAAATTAGAGAAAGAGAGAGAGAGATCAAGAAGTGCTACTAAGATTTTAACATAAATTCTATGACTTTATAACTTATCTGGAATATCTTGAAATCTTGAACTCTTCAATGCTCATGGGTCTTCATTCTCCAACTCTTGAAACTCTATATCAGCATCATGAATCCACCGTTGATACTATACAACCTTCTTAGTCAACACCTTACTATCCTGCACTATATACTATATATAACTTGATAAAACATTAGTATTTATACTTTATGTAATGTCTATAGTTGTTTTCATCAAAACAATTCCTAAGGTACTAGCATATTGCACCTCCTTGGAGCCGGTCGAGGTCTTCGACTTGTGTCATGCTTTGACTCGTGCGTCCATATAATATTTTTTAAGGTCAAGCCATGATTTTTTTTCTTTTGAGATTTGGAATTTTATGTAGAAATAGGCATAAGTGAATAAGGGGGTGAACATGCTTGGTTGGCTGTAGGCTGAAGCAAGGATCTAGAAGAGAGGGTTAAAGAATGCTATAGAACAAATGTTAATTACACTTAAGCCTATCACGTTGTTTAATTTAAGCACTATACTTTCTTTTATTTGCAAATTAAAATCTCTTTATCATGTAAATAATTCTAATAAACATTTGCAAATACAATTTCATTGAGATTTAAATCGTTACAAGATATATTTCGATAAAATACACAGGATATTTAAATTCATTTATTATCTATTTTCATTGATTTATTCATTTTGTTAATATTAATTAAAGTTTCTTTATATCTACCTATTCAAATTCAATATATTCATTGAAAAATCGATTTCAAATTATTAAATTAAAATTCATTTATTGTTAAATCTTAATAAACTATATTAGAAAAATATAATTATCCATAAATGGAATTCAAACGTTTAATTCTAATTAAAATTATTTATCACAATAGAAAAAGTTGGGTTATCACATTTCTCGTAATTTTAAACGTAATACAAGTCATCTTTTAAATAGTTTAAGGAAAATTACAGTGTTAATATGTCCTCTTAGGGAGATGTAATTCAACACATTAAAATGCAGAAACCCCTAAGTATATACCAAAGTATTGTAAGTATAGATAATAATAATAATTCAATTACAAAATTAATATGTATAGTAAGTTATAAAATGGAAAAATAAGCGATGAAATATGTGTAATGCAATGAAATGAGTAATCAGGAAAATTATAGTAATCAAAGAAAGATAGTAATAGTGGAAAAGGAACAGTAGGATATACCTAATAGTATCAAGTGAAAGTTAAACAAAAAAGGAATATAATATATTAAATTAGAACTAAGCCGTAAATGACATTAAACTGGCGTTAGTAAAACAATAAACGACATTAAATTTCCACCAACCCTGCTACGAACATTTTCCATAATAAGCCTAACTATCCTATCCTCATCCTACTTAGCAACAATACGATCCATAAAAGGAGAAGAAACAACAAGCTGACACAACATCGCCTTCTTTCGACTCAAAGCATCGGCTACAACATTAGCTTTCCCGAGGGTATAGTTGATGTCGAGGTCATATGAAGCTAGAAACTCAAGCCACCTAACCTGCCTCAAATTCAAGTCCTTCTGGGTGAAAATATATTTCAAAGACTTATGATCCGTAAAGACCTCAAACTTAGTTCCCAAAAGATGATGTCTCCAAAGCTTCAAAGCAAAAACTAGGCAAGCAATTCCAAATCATGGGCTGCATAATTGGCTTCATGAGTCTTCAACTAACGACTAGCATAAGAAATAACCTTCACATCCTACATCAGAATAGCTCCCAAAACTTCACGACTGGCATCAGTGTATAACATTAATCCCTCATTTCCATTTGGAATGGTAAGAACTGGCGTGGAAGTAAGCTTGCGCTTCAACTCATTGAATGCAGCTTCACACTTATCATTCTATCTAAACCTAGCATTCTTACGAGTTAAAGCGGTGAGAGGTGCAACAATCCGAGCAAAATTCTCAATGAATCTCTGATAATAATCGGCAAGGCCCAGAAAACTATGGATATCAGATGGAGTCCTAGAAATTTCCTCATCAAGAAATAGAATAGGGAAGAATAAGAACTACAGAGAAAGAGATAGAAGACAAGGTTCAACTAGAATGGAAATCCTAATCAAAGAATCCTATTAAATAAGGTGGATTCGAAAAGAAGGAAATTCTAAGAAAAAATTAAATTTTAAAGCAAGAAAAAAATTTATATCCAAAATAATCTTTTAAAATCATTTTAAAATTATTTTATACTTAAAAATACGTTCTCTCTCAAAAATGATTCTAAGGTTGATTTTACTCATTCTAGGGTATTTCTACCCTATCTCTAATGGGTTTTGCCCTGCAGGCTAAGGTTTGCCTTATAACCAAAGCTCTGATACGAACTGTAACATCCTGCCATTTTGGACCATTCAAATCGACAATAAACCGCACATGTCAGACTTGAATAATTCAAAACAACAGATTGTTAATAAAAAATTGGGCAAATAAAATTAATCACAGAATCATAGACGCAGAATATCAGAATAGCTCGTAGCGGAACAAAATAATCATAGTAGTTTATGAAGCTACTAGATACAAAGTCTCAAAACTAATACATAATACCAAAGTCTGAAACAAATACATTTGGAAATTCAAGGTACATGAGTTCTCTACTACAAAAGCAAAAGCTGAGTGGAAATAACTGGAATGGAAATATCGGGTAGACAGCTAAATTTCCGGCGGATCTCTATCTCCAAAAAGATGAAACCAAAGCTGTGAAACTCAAGCTGACCCGAGCGACTAGCAAAACAAAAAACAATCAAGTCAGGACATACATACTTATATAATGTAAATCAACTCAAGTGAACTGTAAAAGAAATGCATCGGTAACTTAAAGGATGCTTGGGATCGCCCATCCTCTAAGGATCCGTTAAACTATCTCACATGTAGTAATATACGCTATTATAATAATGTCTAAAGTACAATAAACTATTAAAATAGCGTTAAGGCGTTACCCATATCCCCCTTAACACATTTTATAATGCCAATAGTTTATATAGTACCGTAACTCCCCATAAACTGGAGCCGCCAGAGGATACCACATAGGTACGACATAAAACAAACTCGTAGAAGGCGCGCTAGGGTAGGTGACACGGCACAACTAGGCAATGCCAGGGTAGATATACCAATTACACTTCCGGACAGTTGGTAACGCATAGCCGCAACTACCGCCCAACTCGATCCACACTCCCGAATCAAAGGTGCGCACCAAATCAATCACAAAGTAATATAATGGTTAACGATGAAGTGTGTCCGATCGGAGGAGCTACCTCACTTAGCCCGTCAATTTCTCCTGTTTTAGCCACCTTATGCTAACTCACGGGAATTAGGTCCACGTAAATATACCTTTAGGATTATCGCCACCATCCTACTTCATTCTGGAATCTCCACCGCGTACATAGTTGTTAAAGTGGTTTTCGGTATCGACAGAGAGCATATCCGATCCCGGTTTCTTTAACAACCAAACGTTATTATAACTCGTGGTTATTCAATTTCAAATGGTTTATTTTTCATATCAAACATATTCCTTTTAAAACCATATAAATTCCATATCATTATTCTTTTAAAATGTTATTCATTTTTCCAAAGTCGTAACACTACCAAATTTCATTTAATTATAACCGCTTGAAATGTAAAAATTTAGAGATCATAGCACTTTAAAATGTAACCTTTAGAACCCTACATTCGCAACTATAACCCTTTATAGAATTTTGTAGCATTCAGGAAATGTCACTTTTAAGAAAACGCAGCAGTACAGAAATGCTACTGTAAGAATTCGCAATGGTGCAGAATTGCTACTGTAAGAATTCGCAACGGTGCAGAATTGCTACTGTAAGAATCCGCAGTAGTGCAGAATTGTTACAGTAAGGAAATCACAACAATTTTGAATTGTTACCGTAAGAAATCACAGCCGTTTTTAATTGTTACCGTAATACTTCCTACTACAATAGTTTATAAAATCAAATAGTACATATATTTCCATTTTTTATCAAAGTCATTATATCATCCCTATCATATTACTCTAATTTTAGCTATTTGGTCATTAAAGAAACCACACCTTTAGTCAAATATCTTTGTTACTAAAATGTCAATTTTTAAAGCTGAAATCCTTATGCTAAGTTAAAAGTACGTTATTAACTTACACTTTATTTTCTTTCCAGTATATAACATTTATCATTTTTATTACCCAAGCTAAACCATTTACATTAGTTAAAACTTACATGTCAAATGTATGTTTTAACTTACATTTTTCTTTCTTCTCAAAAACCATTTATCATTTTAATCACTATTACATGAATTAAAACTTACAATTTATAGCTTAGAATAAAATATCATTATTAAGTCAAATCGGATTATTAAATTTCAATTAACCTTCATACTGCAAATTAGATTCCAAAATTTACATTTCCAACTATTCATTTTCTTATACAAATTTTAACTCATGTAAATAAATTCACAGAAATTACTACATTAAATTTTAGTTGAGATTCATATATAGAAATCCAAAATACTTAATAATTTTTAGAAAATCATTTTAAATCAACCACGGAGTATGTATAAAATTCTCTACCCTAGGGTCAAGTAAATATAGACATATATCATTTCGATGCGTAATTTATTAATTTTCCGGGATTTATATCATTTCAAACCCGTAATTTATTAATTTTTCGGGTTATATATCATTTCAAACCCGCAATCCCAAGTCAAATAAAATTGCTCAGGCCTATCCTTTCAGCCCATAACAATTTTCCTTAATCTAAAAATCATTCGGGTATGTATCATTTCAACCCATAGTGAAGGAACTTGTAGTGTGAGAACTGAATATGAAATAAACAGAACAATAAATAACATATCATGGCATATGATCACAACAGGTTTAATATCATAGGAAATAACATAATAAAACATAGGTGAAATTTCTAACTTGCATATACATATCCATATAATTCAATTATCATCAATTCACAAAAATATAAGTATGTTGTCAAGAGTGATTACTCACATTCTTTTGTTAGAGAAGTGATTCCAAACACAGCACAATGACTACAACAAGCACGACAAATTACAGACAAACTTGAGTGAGAGGAGAATCCAAATTCGACGCTTTGCAAAATAAAATAAATTCCATACGTAAACAAATAATTCACATAGAAAAAAAATAAAAATAGAAAAATACATATATTTGTAAATATGTGAAGAGGGCTTGTCTAGGGGTGCGTAGGCTCGGTCATAGGCTAGTTTTTTTTGGGTTTGAGTTCGGCCATAGGGGTTCGGGCTCGGCTAGGGTTCGACCATAGGGTTTTGACTAGGTTAGGCTTTTTGGTGAAGGGGGTTCGGGCTAGGGTTAGGGTTTTGGTAGTGGAGGGCTCGGCCTAAGGATTAGGTGATGGAGGAGGTGGTCATGGCCAAGGCAAAGGAAGGGGTTGAGGAAGTTCGGCTATGGGGTTTTTGGTTGGAGGAGAGGAGTTAGAGGCCGAAACTTGTGAAGAGGAAAGGGGAAAAAGGAAGGAGGAGAAATGGGGTTTTGGCTAGGGTTTGTGGTTGGGGAAGAAGGAGATAGGTGTGGCCGAAATTTCTGGAGGGGAGGAGGTGGAAAATTGTAGAGGAAAAGAGGAAGAAGGTCTAGGGTTTTGAGGAGGAAGATGAAGAAGAAAACTTACATTGTTTTTTTTTATGGAGGCACAAATGACAATGAGACATCTAGCAAAACCCTAGGATATTATATATGCTTCTCATCTAACTAAAGGGTTTCCTAGCCCAAATGGTCTAAGCCCAAACAAATCAAAATAAGAAAATAGAAGTTGTAGGGAAAGTAACTGCGTGTACTACGCCAAAAGTTGTAAGTTTTGAAATGTAGAAACCAAAATTTAAAAAACTGGAAAACAAGGAAAATGTTAAAATTAAATTCATCTTCACAAGAAAAGTAAAAGTTCAAAAATTCAAAATTCAAAATTTTCACAGAAAGTCAAACTTTGACCAAAGTTGACCAAAATTTGCATTTTAAGAAAAATATTTATTTTATTAAATTTGGCAGAACATTTCATATCAAATCTCATAATATTACACTAAAAATTCCCAATTTATCAATTTTAAAATAATTATATTCAAAATTTTAAATTAATTTTCATTTAAAATATTTCCAAAATTTTCGGGTTGTTACACTTAGTTGAGGTATTTCAAGCGAATATGATAGTCTAAGGAGCTGAGTACTTAATAGTCCGTGGTGCTGAGTCCATGATTAGTCCGAGGAATGGAGTCCTCTGCATGAAGCGAGTAGAATACGACTAATAGTCGTAGTGCCATTATTACGCACTAACGGGAAGATTTTTGGTGTATGCGAACAATTCATTCTAAACACGGATGATGGATACCTGACACAGGTGCAAATATACAGATACTAATAGGGAAAGTATCATGGTCCAAAGGGGGGTTGCGGTACTTATATATACATACACACACATATATACATACATACATACACAAATATATATATATATGTATGTATGTATACACACACGTATGTAGTTATTGCATAGCTTGAGTTGCTGGGGCATATCGTATGTGTAAATGAAGTCAAGATGACTAAGTTAAAATAGTAGACATTACAGGTAATAGTAGACAACCGGCATAAACTAGTGTCAAATATAAAGTATGTAATTTAGTAGTCACCAAAACATCGTTCTAACCCCCTCTTCATTACAAACCATAGGATAGACTTAGAGGGACAGGTACTGGTACAAGGCGGGTGTGGTAGGAGTACATACATCCTCGACACCGACAATGGCACTAGATATCATAAGTATTAGCCTTGGTCAGTAATTATATGTTTATTATACTTAACTATTCTTCTATGAGTTTATATAGATAATGCTCTGATATGCTTTTGTTATTTACAGGATACCAACACCAATGATTTGTACTCTAGTGGACTTGGATTATCGATTTAACGAAAATTCGGGCCTATTAAGGGCAGGTTGTTACACTCTCCTTCACCACTCTCCGTTGATGTAACCGCGTCGCAAGGTCCAATTAAGAGAACATCCTAGCACCATGGAATGATCGAATAAGTCATCAATATGCAAAAAAGTATACTTGTTCTTCTTTGTCACTTTATTTAGCTTACGTTAATCTACACACAAGCTCAAAGATTCGTCCGCCTTAATGGCAAGCACTACATATGCTCCTCACTTAAATATGCTCCAATAAATGAACCCTCGTCATAATAGGTCATTCCAACTCTAGTTCCTTCTTCCCTTTCGGTGCCATACACATCAATGGCATAACAATCGATCTGGAATCCTTGAACCTATAGCTCATCCTTAAAGCCATATAAAAGCCGCTTAATCTTCATCCCATCCTGTAACTTCTCATACTCAATGATGCATTTGCATGTGTCCAACCAACTTTGCACTTTGATGGCCGATTCTATTCCAAGGAGTTGTTCTCCTTTATGTGTAGAACAATCCTTGTTTAGTTTGGCAAAGGTAGCCATTGGCATTTACATGAGAGCACCACCAACAACAACCATAAAATGAATAGCTTAGGCATTTTGAACCATGTTTTGCACCATCTCAGCAAACATATTCTACAAGTTGGAGTTAGTAGCCCCTATCTCGCCCCTCCTCAACTCCAGAACTGGAGTTCCTAACAACATTCCTTATTAACCGGCTAATTCTTACAAGCTATAATTAGAATGATTAGTCTCTCTACAAGGAATAAGTGATGTCCATGAATGTAATGCAACTTATATATTAAACTACTATATATTTTCAAAAACCAAAATATAACAAGTATGCTATCACATATATCACTTGATCCATTCTAAGGCGATAGCTCCTTCCTTATCTTTAATGGATCCAAGAATCAACTTAGGCCGTCTATGTAACTTAAGCTCTGATACCAAATATGACAACCACCCTACACCATCAGTACCCAATATACATATGTAGTGCATTGTGCGATACTCGGCCGATGTAGGATGATAGTTAAGGGTGTAAAGTGGAGAAAATCCAAACATAGAACCTGTAGAACATCACACTGCACATAAACAAAATATAATAGTCAAATAGATGTAAAAAGGGTAAGATAATATATATCTAAGTGAACCAGAATAATCAAAGTACATTGGTTCATCCCAGTTATACAGAACTCGACCTTTGGAAATAAAGCGATTTAAAATTTAAACCTTGTATTTAAATAATCTTTTAAAATATTTTTAATACTTTGAACTTCCTTTTAATACTTACAATATATTTTAAAAGACTTTTCAAAAAAAATATCTAAAGTAGAAACTATTTTTATTTTATACAAAAATTATCGATTTTACAAACTACATCCATAGCGACTATTGCTATATGGACCATAACTTTAAACTTGTTTTGTTAATCAAAATAGATTTCAAATCCTTCCCTTCTATATTTAAATCACTATAATAACTTTGTATAAAGGTTTGAAAACAAATGGTAAAGTTTGGAAAACTTTTAAGAAACATTATAAAAAACAAGGAATTAAACTAGTTTTAAGAGAACACGGGATCTCGATGACAGAAATAAACCAATTCAAGTGTGTTAACTTTCCAATCAACATAAAACCATTTATATACATAAGCACATATATACACAAATGTAAATAACATACATAAGACAAGGAAAACTATCGCTTGTTATTTAAGCACTTCGACTTCATTTCAAGTCATCAACAAATTATCACATATGTTATCTTTAACAACCCAATATTTTGATTTTTTTTTATTTGAATATATTTCATTTGAAAATATTTTTATAGTGAAGTATAAATTTTTCTAGAATTAATGGTATTTTGTTGTAATTTTCATGTTCTGTTTCCTATTTTTAAACAATTTCTTCAATTCTTTTGCTATTTTCTCAAAATTTAATTATTTATTTAACTTTGAAAATGTTTTAAAAATCATTTTATGTCAAATTTTGTTTTAGAATATTTTTAAAATGAAGTAAATAATTTTCCAAACTCAATGGTGATTTATTTGTAATTTCTGGACACTGTTTCAATTTTTAAGTAATTTCTGTAATTCTTTTTCCATTTCTTTAAATTTAAATATTTAATTTTATTTTATAATACTTTGTTTCCGTTTTTAAAGTCAATTTCTGAGTTTATTTGTTTATATAAAATTAAAAAGAAAAAGAAATATGAAGAGTTTAAAATGCTTTAGAAACTGAAGTCTTTTCATCTCCAAAACTCTTCATTTCCATAACCACCTCATTATTTTCTTTGGCCGTGACTTTTAATTCTTTTTCACGTGAAATCTCACTCCTCATTTCACAAAAATTCGACCATTTCAGATCTGAGGAAAAAGCTATGGTAATGGCTTTTCCTTTTCTCTTTATTTTCTCCTTTTTCCTATTGATTTTTACATTTTTTTGCCTTGTTCTGTAGCCTATTGTGTTCGGCCACCACCTTGTTTACCACAGCCATGACCACCACCACCCCCTACATCTCTTCCCTGCCATCACCACCACCTACACCCCAGGCCTTGACCATGGCCGAGCCCACCATGGTGATTAAACCCCTCAAAAATGCAACCTAATGCCTTGAAACCATGTTGTTTGACCACTACTTGTTCACCACTTCATTTTCCACCACCACCTTAGGTCGCCTCCACCACCTCTGACCAGACCACCACACAACTTTCCTCTCACTGACCTGACCCATACCCCTCTGACCTGACCAATTTCCCATTGCCGAGCCCAATTGGATGAACAAAAACAATGTTTTGCCTAAAAAATCTTCCTATTCTACATGGTGTAACTCCTTTACCTCTTCTAGCTTGTACCCAAGCTTTTACACGACCAAACCCAAGCCATTCCCTGTTCAAACCAGAGCCAAACAACATCCCTAGGCTTGAAAAAAAAAATAGGAAGCAAGGCAAACGATTTGGCATTCATATCTCTTTTCATTTAAAAGTTATTCCATTTCAAGTGTATTGAAATTTATGGTTTGTTTTGATTTTTGTTTTGTGTTGTAACACAAGAGTTGTAGCATTGGATCTCGCTCTCCACTTAAATCCATAGTCTTGTCTTTGTGCTCTTGATTCCGTTGTGTCAATTGTATTGCAATCTCCATCATTTAGAGGTGAGTAAATCTCACACGACACTATATACTTATGCAATTGTGAAGCGACAACATTTGAATGTGTAGAATTATAAATGATGTTATAACTGCCTGTGATTATTTATGTATGATGTTAAACCTGTAAATTACATGTCATATCACCTGTTACTGTTGTATATTGTTAAACTATTCATTTATATCTGTTTATCACACTTGAAAATTTAATTAATAGCACTTCAGAAATGCTATCATTTCTGGAAATGAACTAATTCTGAACTAAGTAGAATCTGCAGCACTTTGTAAGTGCGGTGGTTGCATAAATGAACTTAAAGACTAAAATGAACTAAGGCTATGACAACACTTGGTAAGTGCTGTAGTGGTAGGAACTAAATTTAAAACTGAAACTAATGAAGGGGCTATTGTAGCACTTGTAAAGTACTGCTGTAGGCTGAAATGTGATTTTTGTATATAACTGAACTACTGCAGCAGTTTTTAAACGCTGTCTTTGCTGAATTGAATTAAAACCTTTAATTTGAACCCTGAACTATTACAGCAATTCTATAAATGCTGTCTTTTCTGAATTGAACTATTTTTCCTTCAAAACTGAACTATTACAGCAGTTTATAAATGTTGTCTTTGCTGAATTGAATTGTTTTCAAATATAACTTACCACATCACTTTTTAAATGCCGGGAAAGCTGGAATTTTAATGTTTTAATGTTTTTAAGTGAATAAATGAACTCAGAAAAGGCTAAATTTTTGGGAATTGAATATTTGATATAAAGGTATAATGACTTTACTTGTAAATGTTTAAATGAAGTATTTTGATTTAAATATAAACTATTTTTAAATTTTATAACCACGGGTTATAATAACGATTGGTTGTTAAAGAGAACGGGATCGGATATGGACATACTCTCTATCGATACCGAAAACCACTTTAACAACTGTGTACGCGGTGGAGTTTCCAGAATGAAGTAGGATGGTGGCGACGATCCTAAGGTATATGCATGGACCCAACTCCCATGAGTTGGCATAAGGTGGCTAAAACAAGAGCGATCGACGGGCCAATGAGGTAGCACCTCTGATCGGACACACTTCTTCGATACCATTCTATTACTTTGTGATTGATTGGGTGCACCCCTTGATTTGGGAGTGTTGTTCGAGGTGGGAGGTAGTGGCTGCTATGCGTCACCACCAGTCCGGATGCGTAATTGGTATATCTACCCTGGCATTGCCTAGTGTGCCGTGTCACCTACCATATCGAGCTTTACTACGAGTTGTGATTTCTCCCGTAGCCTGTGGAGTATCGAGGGTAGCCCCCATTTTGAGAGTATGCTAATACAGGATACACTACTGGGACTATTACGTGTTAAGAAAAGTATGTTTATTTTATATTAGACATTATTATAATAGCGAATATTACTACATAGTAGATAGTTTAACGGATCCTTAAAGAATGGGCGATCCCAAGCATTCTTTAAGTTACTTGTACCTTTATTACAGTTCACTTGAGTTGGTTTACATTGTATAAGTATGTATGTCCTGACTCGAGTGTTTGTGTTTTATTTACGCTCGGGTCAGCCTGAGTATTCACAGCTTTGGATTTCACTTTTCTGGAGCTAGGAATCGCTGGAGTTTCTGCTTATCTAGTTATCTATCTATTTCAGTTTCAGTTGTTCTATTTCAGCATTCGTATTAGAGACTTATGTATTTGGATTTCTACTGTACTTGTTTCAGAACTGTATTTGTTTTTAGACTATGTATTTTGTATCTGTTTTGAGACTCTGTATTTTACTGGATTCATGAACCACTATTTATTTTATTTCCGCTGTGAGTTATTCTGATATTTCTGTGTCTGTGATTCTGTGAATGATTTTATTTGCTCCAAATTTATTACAATCTATTATTTTGTATTACTCAAGTCTGGCATGTGTGGATTATTGTCGATTTGAATGGTCCAAAATAGTGGGTCGTTACATTTGGTATCAGAGCTTTGGTTTTAGGCAAACCTTACCCTATGGAGCAAAAACTCATTAGAGATTGGGTAGAAATACCCTAAAATGAGTGAAATTAACCTCAGAATCATTTCTTTGTGAGTGAACGTATTTTCAAAGTATAAAATGATTTTAAAATGATTTTTAATGATTTTTCAAATGATTTTCAAAGATTATTTTGATATAAAATTTTCTTGTTTTAAAACCAATTTTTCTAAACTTCCTTCTTTTAGTATCTACCTTGTTAGAAATTTCTGTTATAAGGATATTCATCCAAGTGATCTTATCTTATCGTTTTCTTCTCGGTACCTATGTCCTAAAATTCATTCTTGATATTTTCAGGATGAATCGTGGAAATCCTAGAGGTAGGGGTCGTGGTACTGCCCCAGCTCCTCAACCTGCTGCACCTGTTTGATTTACTGTTCTCTATAAGGAATTCTCTCAACTCGGTGGTACTAAGTTCACCGGTTTAGAGAGCATTATCGAAGCCCAGCAATGGTTACAGAGTTTGGAGAGGATATTTACTGGTCTTGAGATTACTGATGCCCAGAAGCGTCAGTTAGCAGCTGCAAGAGTCAGCCTTTGATTGGTGGGAGTCTGTTACAGCTCACACTAACGAAGGTGATCTTTCGTGGGAGTAGTTCAGGTATCCTTTGTGTTATCTTGAATTTTTCCCATTTTTCTTTTCTTTTGAATCTATCTTAAGTTTTGTTTCTGTATCTTCTTTCCAGGGAGGCTTTTGTGGCAAAATAGATGCCCGAAACCGGGAAATCTCAGCTTCATCAAGAATTCATGGATCTTAAGCAGGGTACCATGCCTTTTTCAGAGTATGAACGGAAGTTCAATGAACTTTCCAAGTTTGGTCTTGGTCTTATTGATATTCGACTTAAGAAAAATGAGAAGTTCATAGATGGAGCTCGCCTAGAGTTCTACGATCGTCTTATTTCACATGTTCATGGCACTTTTACTGAGCTTATGGATATGGCTATTCGTTATGAGAACCCTACTTCGAAGGGTCCTGCTGTTTCTGGTGCTCCTGCATCTCAGTCTTCCTCTGCAAATTCTAAGAAAAGAAAGCCAAATTTCCACCAGTAGAAGAAGAATTGGCTCAAGCATCCGGGTTTGGGATCTTCATCATATTCTCCTTCTCAGAGGCACCCTATTGACTTATCTACCATTACCTGCTTCAAATGTGATCAGAAGGGACACTATGCTAATAGTTGCCCTACTTCGGTTGGTGCTGCTGTTCCTCCACCCCAGGCTACCAGGAACAATCTTTGTCATGTCTGCCTTCAGCCTGGTCATTTTAAGAATGACCGTCCTTTGTATCAGAAGGGCAAGCCATTTGGTGTTTTTGCTGTTACCTCTGCTTCTTCTCCTGCCGCACCTGCTCCTGCTCCTAGTGATGATCAAGGTACTCTACAGGGCACCTTAACTTTATTTCATCATCCTATTCGTGTTTTATTTGATACAGGAGCTTCGTATAGTTTTATTTCTGTTGATTTGTGTGATAAGTTTGAGCGTCTCCTTTCTCCTGAGTATGCTTCTGTTCCTCTATGTGTTTCAAATCCTATTGGTGGTCCCGCAAATCTTAATAAGATTTGTAAACATGTGAAACTCTTTCATTCTGGTTATCGGTTTTCTGGAGATTTCTATGTTCTTGGTTTCGATGCTTTTGATTTATTACTCAGAGATGATTGGCTTAATAGGCATGATGCCTGTATCTCTTGCAAAGCCCGTATTGTGACTCTTGTAGGAATAAGGGTGATTCTTTGGTTATTCAGCGCCGCATGCCTCAGGATTTTGCTGGAAATTTTATATACTCTCTGGATTCTTCTCTTGTTGACCATCAGTCGACTCGTATAGTCAAACTCTATTCCGATGTATTTGGTGAAGTCACTACTTTACCTCCTAAGCGGGAAATTGATTTCCGTATTGATCTTATTCCTGGAGCTTGACCTGTAGTTCTTCCTCCTAGAAGAATGGCACCCCACGAGAAGGTTGAGTTAGGGAAGCAAATTGAGGATCTGTCTTCCAAGGGTCTGATCAGACCTAGCTATTCTGAATGGGGAGCAGTGGTGGTGTTCGTCACCAAGTCCGATGGTTCTCTCCGGATGTGTGTTGATTATAGGGAGCTGGACAAGCTCACTATGAAGAATAGATATCTAATGCCTCGCATCAATGATATGTTTGATCAGCTTTACGGTGCTACTGTTTTCTCTCAGCTTGATCTTGCCATAGGTTTTCACCAGCTCAGAGTTACTGAGGAATGTATTCCCAAGACTGCTTTCCGTACTGAGAATGGATTCTTTGAATTGTTAGTCATGCCTTTTGGTTTGATTAATGCTCCTGCTTTCTTTATTGATTTGATGAATCATGTTTTTTGTGATGTGCTTAATAAATTTGTTCTAGTCTTTGTTGATGATATTCTCATTTTCTCTAAGTCTGAGGAAGAGCATGAGTCACATTTGAAATATGTTCTTGAAACTCTTAGAAATCAACAATTGAAGGCTAAATTTTCTAAATGCCATTTCTGGAAGGATGAATTCGATTCCTCGGGCATATTGTTTCTGGTAATGGAGTTTCTGTTGATCCAGTCAAGATCACTGCGATCAATGTAAGTCTTGCTTTCCTTCTCTTTCCTTGTTCATTAAATTTATTCTACCTTTCTTGTTGTCCTTATTTATCCCTATTCTGTACAGGATTGGGAAACTCCTAAGACTCCTACCGATATCCGTAGTTTTTTGGGCCTCGCCGTTTATTACCGGAGATTCATTGAGAATTTTGCTTGGATTGCTGCACCTCTCACTGCTTTGACTCGGAAGAATGCTAAGTTTATTTGGAGTGATGAGTGTAATGCTGCATTCAATGAGTTGAAGCACAAGCTTACTTCCGCACCAGTTCTTACCGTTCCAAGTGGAAATGAGGGATTAACGGTATACATTGATGCTTGTCGAGAAGGTTTGGGAGCTGTTCTGATGCAGGATGGTAAGGTGATTGCTTATGCTAGTCGTCAGTTGAAGACCCATGAAGCTAATTATGCTGCCCATGATTTAGAGTTGCTTGCTGTTGTTTTTGCTTTGAAGCTTTGGAGACATCATCTTTTGGGCACTAAGTTTGAGCTTTTCACAAATCATCAGTCTTTGAAGTATATTTTCTCTCAGAAGGATTTGAAACGGAGACAAGTTAGATGGTTAGAGTTTCTTGCTTCTTATGAACTCGACATCAACTATACCCCTGGAAAAGCTAATGTTGTGGTAGATGCTTTGAGTCGGAAGAAGGCTATGTTGTGTCAGCTTGTTGTTTCTTCTTCTCTTATGGATTGTATCATGGCTAAGCAGGATGAGGATTAGATGCTTAGATTGATGAAGGAGAATGTTTGTAGTAGGGTAGGTAGTAGTAGTCTTGATAGCAGTGGAGCTCAGATAGATGATAAGGGTATTTTGAGGATTAATAATAGGATTTGTGTCCCGAATGTTGATGGATTGAGACAGGAGCACTACGCCATAAATGGCCTTCTGCAACACAAAAAAAATGTTGGCTCAAGACCGAAAAATGTTGCCATAGGTCTATGGCAACACTTTTAGGGTGATGCAATTTTTGCCGTTGCCTTAGACCTCAAAGGCAACATTTTGACTATCTAAGGCAACATAAGTAATATTGTTGCAATAGAACCCTATTTGGGTCTATGGCAACACCCATAGGTATCTGTAGCAACATTCCAAAAATGTTGCTATAGGGTATTAAATTTCTGAAGTTGTGGGGCCCGCATATTGTGGGGCCCACAATGTGGGTCCCACGACCCAACTGGGTCCATCCCTATGGCAACACCTTGAATGACTATTGCAACATTATTTTAAGCAACATTTATAACCCGGTGGCAACACTATTATGAAGCTACTGCAACACTATTATGAAGCTACTGCAACACTATTCAGAAGCCTACTACAACACTATTCTGAAGCTACTGCAACACTATACTGAAGCTACTGCAACACTATACTGAAGAGACACTAAGAGCTCATAGAACAGTACAATATCACATAGAACACTTGCATAATACACAGTACAATATCACATAAAACACTTGCATAATACACATCATAATACACAGTACAGATAACAATTCATACAGCAGTACACATCACAATTCATGTCAGTTACCCCAAAATACTACAAAGCTACCCCAAAATACTACAAAGCTACCCCAAAATATCCAGTACACATAACAATTCATAAATGAGACTTAAGAGCTGGTGCCTCCAGTCAGATTATCAGTCTCACTGGACATGATTGCGGAAGTTAGATCCTCTACATTGATGTTCATCTCTGGGTTGGCATCACCTAATTTCTTAAGCACCCTAGCCAAATTCTCTTGTACCTTCTGATTTACCTTGGATTCTAGCTGTGCTTCAATTTCTTCGACAAGCCTTTGCCTTAAGTCATGTACGTAAGCATTTGTTAGAGCCTCGGTTGATTGTTTTGCACACTTTGCACGCCTCCCTATAAGCAAAGGACAACCCTGTGATTTTCCATTCGAAATTACTGTTTCGACAGTATTTCCTCCTTCTCCACCGGCCATTGCCTTTTGAACTAAGTCCTACAAAATAAAACCACATCAAAATTACCCTACAGTAAATGCAGAGAATGCAGCAAATGCTTATATATGGATTGTGTACAGCAAATGCAGAGAAAGCCACATTTTGGAAAACAATTTGTTTATGTGCATGTAATTAGAAAACAATTTGTAACATATATACTAGTAAAAACTGGAAAACAATTCCGTCGACAGCCAGCTATGGCTTCGTCATCTGGATTCTGAGGCTTCAAACGGCCATTCATTTTATTTATGCACATATGTGTATTACTATAGACATATATTTTTATATAAACCAAGTTAGTAATCCCTTTAACCAAATTCATTTCTTCGTTTCCAGTTTTTGTGTCATTTCTAGCCAAACGCAAAAGCAAGTCCTCTTCATTCGACTAGAAAAGGGAAAAAATGGCTGAGGGTTCAAAATTCTTAATCTCACAATATACTCAATTACAATTTCCAAAGCAAACATCTATGCCATTAGTACGTTTGCGAAACTCTGGTTCAACAAGTGTTTCAAGGACAATTTCAAGGACATGAGCATACATGCACATGAGCAAGACATAAACAATGTGCAGCATGTGCAAAACAGAACAAAATTATTACAAAACAGAATTATTACTTACAAGTTTGTACTTCATTACTTGAGGATTAGACACGTACTCACGCCCATCTGTTCTCTTACGACTTTTAAGAAAAAGTGCTGCATCGGATGGTGTCTCCTGATACAAGTTCAATAGATAGTTTAGCATACACTCTCTTCAGTCAAAAATGTAAAGTATCACATACCATCTTATGACGAAGCTGGGCGAACGACTTTGGACCAGCGGTGTGTGTGTGTCTTGATACGACTTACGACTATCAGAATTTTTCAGTGCTTTTTGCTAAAAAATACACAAAAAACAAAGTACTCGTTTATCTCACAAAAAAAAGTACTCGTTTATCTTGCGAAATAAATAATATGTACGTATACCTGAATCTCATCATCTGCCCAATACCTCAAGAGCACTTTAAAATCCTCCACTGGGATGTTGTCCGGCTTGTTTTCTAGCCTCTCCTCATCAGTCTTATAAGGTTTATAATGAGCAGTTTTTATGCGACTCTTGTACCCCCTCCAACAGTCACGAATAGACTTCAACACCCAGTTTTCACATTCATCCAGAATAATATACCGTTGCTTAAATATAAATCAAATATAAAAAAGAATAAATAAATCAAAATTCAGCTACATTATAGTTAATAGATCAATATTACTTATTAAAGTAAAATTCAGCAACATTATAGTTAATAATAGATTACCTTAACATAATCCCATAGAGATTTCTTCAACTTTTCAGGAACATCCGACCAAGATTTATACGTAAGTGGCACGGACCTTTTCAATGTTCCTAAAAAGTTGCTCAGTTCAGATATTACTTTGTCATCATCTGAAATAGGTTGGAACCACTGGTTCATCATAATTACAACTCTTTTGTCATTCGCCCTTGTATGAACATTAAACATCTTTGTGTGACCTCTGAGTCTTTTAGGAACTTTACCTTTAATTAAAATGAAAAGTCCCGTCAAATAATAACATAAATCATAATGTAAATTCGGTACTTAAATATTAATCCTACTGTAATATTAAATATTATTATCACATCAATTCAGTACCTGCTTCAACTTCTTCATTTTCAATGTCTGGCAAGACATTCTCCGCAACATACTTATTTGCCATACCACTTGCACTAGCTTTTGCAGCATTTTTCTTTTGTCGTTCCCGCAGAGCTAAATAATCAGCCATTGTTCCTTTTCCTTCAGCATCCTTCTCAGTTGAACTTACTACCAGGCTTGGGCTTGGGCTTGTGCTTCTCAACTTTTCCTTTTCCTTTGCGATACCACTAGCCGAACTAGTTTGTGGTCCACTAATAGGCTTGGGCTTCTCAACTTTTTTAGTTCTCTAAATTGTATATATAAGTAGGAAATAAGATTGGATTTTATAGTTATTATCTTCATAAGCAGAAAAAATAAGATATGTAGCTATCACACACCTTTCTTGGACTTTGTAAAGTATCATTTTCACTATGCTCCTCATGGTCCGGATTATATTCCTGATCACTATCCACATCCTCTTGCATCTTTTCTTTTCCTTTAACTTTTTTTTGGTTTACATTTCTCAGTTCAGCTGAAATTGCAGGCACACCTAGAGAAGCAAGAACTTCGTTGTTCCTCATCACATTAACAGCTCTATGTATTTCATAATCTTTTAGGTTCACCATCAACTTAGCAGCTCTCTGTACTTCATAATCTTGTAGAGATAGTGGAGGTATAGAATACTCATTTGGAGGTGGTGGAGGTGGTAGATGAACATCCTGCAAGTATATAATAAACAGGAACATCATAGTAAGTATGCTGCAAGAGTGGTACAAAATATTCAAATTACAATAAGATCATCATAATAAGAATTCTTCAAACCTGCATGCCATTTTCATCCATATCTTCTTCTTCCGATGTTGGTAAACGTGATTCCAACTTCCTCTTAACACTTGATGAGTTCAGATTCACTGTTGAATCGCTGATTTTTGGTTTTTTTTTCTGTGTCATCTTCTGAGGATTTACCTGATCAGCTAACTTTAGATTCTCGGTTGCATTGCTGGGTTCTGGATTATTCAGCCGTGCCGACTTCCGAGGACTTTTCACCTCAGCTAACTTTAGATTCACGGTTGCATCGTTAGGTTCTGGATTAATCAGCCGTGTCGACTGCCGAGGACTGTTCACCTCACCTAACTTTAGATTCACAGTTGCATTGCTATTCAGCCGTGCTGACTTCCGAGGACTATTGACTTCAGCTAACTTCTTGTTTTTTTGGTTCTGTTTTAGTTGATGAGCCGTCACGTACTGTCGTTTCACTGGTTTTGTAGATGCAACAATACAATGATATTATAATCATAATCTTTAAATGTTATAATCAAAATATCACAATAATTTTTTTTTGCTATATCAAAATATCACAATCTGTAAATGATATTAACTATCCATTTATATATACCTGTAACCAGATTCTGCCTTGGCCGCATGATTACATGCGGCTGCATTTGCTTCAATGGCTCAATTGCAGTATCGACAACGTTGTCGATATAAAAATCCAAGTTGCCACCAGTGTTAACTCCTTTGACTAATTCGTAGAGGTCCGCATCATTCGTCACTAACTTCCACCCACCCTTCTCACCATTTCTCATATAAATTCCTCCTATTTCGGTGTATTGAAGTTCATCCTTCACAAACTCCATGAGCACTGTGTACGAGAAGTAGTCAGGATCAACCCTCTTTACCACAGTATCGGTTCCACCAACATATTGTGCCTTCTGAAATGCACCCTTGTGATGAAATGTGAGCTGCATGAGTTCCCCCATCCTATACAAAATGGATACAGAATGGTGAGTTTACATTGGAAGCAAGATATGAAATAATAAAATGGGTAGGTATATTAAGTACATATGTGTATGCAGGTATATAAAGCACTAGAAACAACAAGGGAACACATAAAATCAGAATAACTTACAAGCAGTCAAGTAATTAAAAAGCAGTAAATTAATTATGAAAATCAATAGATACAGAAGTCGTCCCTTAATTAAGAACTAATACATAAATAGAAGTCACTTGATATTGCTACATAGAAATCAAGAGGAAGTTTCCTCTATTCTAGGCGGAATGAGGATTTGTGTTGCCGGGACGTCATCTCTATACCACCTAACATCACTAACTTGATTTCCTATTCCATTACCACATTGAATATCATGTAAAACTGGATCATCTTCATTTCCATTTTCATTTTCGACATCACACCAGTCCCTCGGCAATTTCTTGACAACGTTATAAAGTGCCGTATCAGTTGGATCTTGTATATAAAATACTTGTTGTACTTGTGAAGCCATAACATACGGATCAGATTTCTGGCACAATCTATTAAAATTAACTCGAGTCATCCCATACAAATCTTTCTCTTCTTGGTACCAGCAACACTTAAATAAAACCACTGAAATTTCTCCCCAATAATCAATTTCTAGTATTTCTTCAATTGCTCCGTAGTAACTAACATTACCAACCAATGGATTTTGATCTTTTGAACTTGCAAAGCTAGTGGTCAAGGCAGTCAAGAATACACCACTATTCTGTGTTTTACACTTAGCATCTCTATATTTTGTATGGAATCTGTATCCATTAATAACATATCCACTAAATTTCCTAGCTGTCCGATTAGGGCCCATTGCAAGCACTTCTAGCTCTTTCGAAATGTCCTCTTTCTTCCCAACCTCATCCTTCAGCCATTTCCAGAATTCTTCAGTATGTGCTCTCTCTCTTTTATATCTTCTCGATATTGCATGACCATCAATTAAAGCTCGATGTTCCCTATAATAATTATGATGGTATTAATATCAATAAAGAAATATTCTAATTCTTTAGTACTTACTAGAATAAATTAGAACATAAAAACTTACTCTTTTAAATTATCTATTTCCTCGTTACCACAATTGAATAGAATGTACCGATGACATGCCATCCACTCAGATTCTTTTAGATGAATAGCTTTTCCGTCTTTATTTCCTCTTGTACCAATAGCATATTCCATATTTTGTGGACAACTTTCAAATTTAGGTACTGCATCACCACCGCTTAAGAATCTTGAGCAGAATGTCAAGCATTCTTCTACCAAGTAACCTTCGGCGATGGAACCCTCCGGTTTAGATCTGTTGCGCACATAATATTTGAGTTTAGCTAGATAACGCTCAATCGAAAACATACATCGAACGTGCACAGGTCCACCGTATTCAACTTCCTTGCACAAGTGAACCGTCAAGTGAACCATTATGTCAAAGAAAGCCGGTGGAAATATCATTTCAAATTGGCAAAGAATTTCGACAATTTCTTGTTGTTGCCTCTTCACATCTTCCAAATCAATTACTTTGCTCCAAAGACCTCTTAAGAATGCACCAAATCTTATCAGAGGCAATGCAACCTCAGGCTTCAGTGTTTTTTTCACAGCAAATTGCAACAAGTAGTGAAGTAGAAAATGAGCATCATGCGTCTTGTACCCTGAGATTTTCCTTTCCTTCGTGTGAACATACCGACTGATATTGGCTGCACAACCGTATGGCAATTTAACATTCTCCAGTACTGAGCAAAATATTTCTTTTTCTTTATTCGTCATGTCAAATATGGAAGCCCTAATTTCAAAGTGTTTGCCGTCATTTGATAAAACGGGATGCAGGACCTTCCTGATGCCCATTTCCTGTAAATCAAAACGAGCATTCAAATGGTCTTTTGACTTGCCACTAATATTTAGCAAAGTACCGAGTATGTTGTCGCATATGTTTTTCTCTATATGCATAACATCAAGGTTATGTCGCAATAAATTGTGGCTCCAATACGGTAAATTGAAAAATATTGACTTCTTTTTGAAAGGGGAATCCTTTTTCTTCCCAAAATTATTTTCAAAGTCACGCAACAGTTCTTCAATGTCTGTTCCTGATAAATTTCCCGGAATCTGTCCTATTTCAACTTCACCATTGAACCTCCTCTTATCAAACCTCCACTTGTGTTTCGGATCCAGAAATTTTCTATGATTCATGTAGCACATTTTTTTACTATGTTTCAAGTACATTGAAGAAGTCTCATAATGGCATACAGGACAACCCAATTTACCCTTTGTGCTCCAACCGGATAACATTGCATACCCCGGAAAATCGCTAATGGTCCACAACACACTTGCACGTAACATGAATTTTTGATCAGTAAAAGCATCATAAGTTTCTATGCCTAGATCCCATAATTCTTTCAACTCTTCAATTAGAGGCTGCATATATACATCAATTTTATTCTTTGGAGACTCTGGACCGGAGATGAGTGTTGAAAGAATTAGATTTTCGGGCTTCATGCACAACCAAGGTGGAAGGTTGTAGTTAACTAATACAATTGGCCATGTACTGTAAGTTGTACTCATTGTACGAAAAGGATTGAATCCATCAGAGGCTACACCCAATCTGATATTTCTATTTTCTGATGAAAAATCAGGATACATAGCATCCATCGCCTTCCAAGTCTCGCTATCAGCTGGATGTCTAAGTTTTCCGTCTTTTTTTCGGCCCACAGAATGCCATCTCATAAGTTGTGAATACTCCTTGCATATAAACAGCCTTTGCAGCCTTGGTTTTAGCGGAAAGTAACGCATCACTTTTGCCGGGACTTTGTGAATCAACTTCTCTGGATCATTGTCACGGGTGCCTTTCTTTTCCTCTTCCCACCTCGAAATACCACAAGAGTTACAGACATCTTTATCTTCATTTTCTGCCCAATAGAGCATGCAATCGTTTGGACATGCGTGTATTTTTTTGTAATCAAGACCTAAATCTTTAATGATTTTCTTCGCGGCTCTAAAAGATAAAGGTATGTGGGCCTGTAGAAAAGCCTCTCTCATCAACTCTAGTATATCCCCAACTGCAGACTCTGTAATTCCATGTACACATTTTAAAGAATAAAGCCTGATGATAAAACTTAATCTCGAAAATTTTGAACAGCCAGGATATAATGGCTGCTTTCCATCTTCGACAAGGCGATAAAATCTTTTAGCATCGGCATTTGGTGCATCAGAATTCTCATCTTCACAGTTCTGCATATTTCCACGAGTACGGTGCAACATTTCACCTAGATTATCTCCAAAATCACCAGCATCACAGTCTATATCTTTATCACTGCTTCCAAAATTTGGGTGAGAAACCTCACAAATCCATTTCACATACAATGGAGATGGACCATTGCAGATGAGATGATCATAAATTATATCTGGATGACGCCACTTGCTATTTTTACAATTCTTGCATGGGCACGTCATTTCATCGCCTACGGCGAATTTAGAAAAACCGTTTTGTATAAAGGCTCTTATCCCGCTAATATATCCTTCACTAAACTTTGGAAGTTCTATCCAAATGTTTTCGCTGTCCATCACTACAATTATGAATATGAGTATTTTAACATAAAAGGATAAAATTTGTGTGTGTGTCCAACAAGAGGAAACCTAGACAAGTCGAATTGTTAATTCCGGCTGAATTAAGAATTTATAAGTAGTTTAAATCGAAACCCTAAAGTGATGGGAGAGAGTGTTATACCTCAAAATCAAAATTGAAGCCCTAAAGTGATGTGAACAATGCTTGAACCCCCAAATCGAAGCGAAATCACTGAACAAAGCTTGAACCCCCAAATCGAAGCCCTAATCGAACCGAAATCGCTTGAAACTTTGTAAGAAGACAGAGAAGAATGAAAATAAAAAGTTATTTGCAGGGACTTTTTTTCTTCGCGGCTCTAAAAGATCAAGGAGTGGTGTTCGGATTGCTGAGGTGTCACGTTCTCCAACGTAGGATTTGCCTTGGTAGATTGGCGCGGATCGGTGCGAAAGATATGCAAAGGTCTGCTATAGCAACACTATAAAAAAATGTTGCATCAATTACACTTGTTTAGCTAGAGCAACACATTTTTATGGCTAAGGCAACATCAAAAATTCAACGTTGCAGTAGGACCAAAATTGTATAGCTATCGCAACATTTTACCTGGCAACACCTTGCAAAAATGTTGCAGAAGGCCATTTATGGCGTAGTGGAGTTACTTTGGGAGAATCATCAGTCCAGACTTTCTATTCATCCGGGTGTGACCAAGATGTATCAGGACATGAAGAAGTTGTACTGGTGGAAGGGTATGAGGCGAGATATCTCAATTTTTGTTAATAGATGTGTGACTTGTCAACAAGTCAAGGCAGATCATTAGAAGACCCCTGGTTTGTTGCAGCCTCTTGAGATTCCCAATTGGAAGTGGGAACAGGTTTCTATAAATTTCATTGATGGATTACCGAGGACTAGGAAGGGTAATGAGAGTATCTGGGTTATTGTGGATAGATTGACCAAATCAGCTCATTTCATACAGGTCAAGTCTACCCGTTCTGCTTCTAGTTTGTCTGAGATTTACATGAGGGAGATTATTCGTCTCCATGGTGTCCCTCTTAGTATTGTTTGTGATCGTGATCTTATCTTTACTAGTAGGTTTTGGAAAGCCTTTCAGGATTCTTTGGGTACTCGTCTGAATCTGAGCACTGCTTACCATCCACAAACCGACGGTCAAACAGAAAGGGTAAATCAGATTCTAGAAAATCTTCTTCGTGCTTGTATGCTTGATTATGGAGGATCTTGGGAAGATCATCTCCATCTTGTCGAATTCACCTATAACAATAGTTATCAAGTATAATTTCTATCTTCTGTTTTAATCTTATCTTAATCTTTTATATATCTCATTTCTATCTTTGAATTCAGGCCAGTATCAAGACGTCTTTGTTTTCTGCTCTTTACGGACAACCTTGTAGATCTCCTTCTTGCTGGATTGAATCCGATAATTGTTTGGTTCTTGGTCCTGAGATGATTTTAGAGGCTTCTGAGATAGTTGAGGAGATTAGGAGGAAGATGTGGGTTGCTCAGGATAGGCAGAAGAAGTATGCTGATAGGCATAGGCGGAGTTTAGAGTTTGCTGTTGGTGATTTGGTTTTCCTTAAGGTCTCTCCCTTAAGGAATGTTATTCGATTTGGTCATAGAGGGAAGCTTTCTCCTAGATTTGTTGGTCCTTTCCGCATTGTGGAAAGAATTGGTTCTTTGGCTTATCGTCTGGATTTGCCCGAGAAGTTCTCCGGAGTGCATAATGTATTCCACGTTTCTCATCTTCGTCGCTATCTGCATGACCCATCTCTTATTGTTCAGCCTTCTGCTCTTGATAGTTTGGATATTGAGCCTACTCTAACTGTCGAGAGGAAGCCACTTTGTATTATCGACAGAGGTATGAAGCAGCTAAGAAGGAAATCTGTTAGTCTGGTCAAAGTACATTGGAGTACTGATGATCGTGATTGTACTTGGGAGACGCAGGAGAGCATTCGTGCTTCGAATCCAGAATTGTTTATTCCAAGTACTATTTTGTTTTTCTATCTTGTTTTTCTTATTTTTCTTTGTTTCCGTTCTTTTCGAGGACGAAATGGTTTGAGTGGGGGAGAGTGTAAAAACCCAAAATTTTGAAATTATTTTTTTTATTTGAATTTATTTCATTTGAAAATATTTTTATAGTGAAGTATAAATTTTCTAGAATTAATGGTATTTTGTTGTTATTTTCATGTTCTGTTTCCTATTTTTAAACAATTTCTTCAATTCTTTTGCTATTTTCTCAAAATTTAATTATTTATTTAACTTTGAAAATGTTTTAAAAATCATTTTATGTCAAATTTTGTTTTAGAATATTTTTAAAATGAAGTAAATAATTTTCCAAACTCAATGGTGATTTATTTGTAATTTCTAGACACTGTTTCAATTTTTAAGTAATTTCTGTAATTCTTTTTCCATTTCTTTAAATTTAAATATTTAATTTTATTTTATAATACTTTGTTTCAGTTTTTAAAGTCAATTTCTGAGTTTATTTGTTTATATAAAATTAAAAAGAAAAAGAAATATGAAGAGTTTAAAATGCTTTAGAAACTGAAGTCTTTTCATCTCCAAAACTCTTCATTTCCATAACCACCTCATTATTTTCTTTGGCCGTGACTTTTAATTCTTTTTCACATGAAATCTCACTCCTCATTTCACAAAAATTCGACCATTTCAGATCTGAGGAAAAAGCTATGGTAATGGCTTTTCCTTTTCTCTTTATTTTCTCCTTTTTCCTATTGATTTTTACATTTTTTTGCCTTGTTCTATAGCCTATTGTGTTCGGCCACCACCTTGTTTACCACAGCCATGACCACCACCACCCCCTACATCTCTTCCCTGCCATCACCACCACCTACACCCCAGGCCTTGACCATGGCCGAGCCCACCATGGTGACTAAACCCCTCAAAAATGCAACCTAATGCCTTGAAACCATGTTGTTTGATCACATCTTGTTCACCACTTCATTTTCCACCACCACCACCACCTTAGGCCGCCTCCACCACCTCTGACCAGACCACCACACAACTTTCCTCTCACTGACCTGACCCATACACCTCTGACCTGACCCAATTGCCCATGGCCGAGCTCAATTGGATGAACAAAAACAATGTTTTGCCTAAAAACTCTTCCTATTCTACATGGTGTAACTCCTCTACCTCTTCTAGCTTGTACCCGAGATTTTACATGACCAAACCCGAGCCATTCCCTGTTCAAACCAGGGCCAAACAACATCCCTAGGCTGGAAAAAAATATAGGAAGCAAGGCAAAATATTTGGCATTCATATCACTTTTCATTTAAAAGTTATTCCATTTCAAGTGTATTGAAATTTATGGTTTGTTTTGATTTTTGTTTTGGGTTGTAACACAAGAGTTGTAGCATTGGATCTCGCTCTCCACTCAAATCCGTAGTCTTGTCTTTGTGCCCTTGATTCCGTTGTGTCAGTTGTATTGCAATCTCCAGCATTTAGAGGTGAGTAAATCTCACACCACACTATATACTTATGCAATTGTGAAGCGACAACATTTGAATGTGTAGAATTATAATGATGTTATAACTGCCTGTGATTATTTATGTATGATGTTAAACCTGTAAATTACATGTCATATCACCTGTTATTGTTGTTTATTGTTAAACTATTCATTTATATTTGTTTATCACACTGCAAGTTCCCTGTAGAATAGAATCACTATGGGTTGAAATGATACATACCCGAACGGACTTTAGAATAGGGAAAGGTCGTTATGGGCTGAAACGATAAGCCTGAGCGACTTTTAATTAATTTTATTTACTTGGGATTGCGGGTTTGAAATGATAAAACCCGAATTTTCTTGGTAAACTACGGATTGAAATGATATATTATCCGTATCACTTGACTTAGGCTAGAAAATATTATACAGACCCGTGGTTATTTTATATTTATTTTTCTAGAAATTTTATGTATTTTTAAAATGTAAAAATATGATAAATTGATTTAAATTGAATTTTTAAAAAGATTTATTAAAATGGAAATGTTTTTCTATGTGTTAAATGTAAAATAAATGGATAAAAAATGGTGATTTTAAAGTGTAACTTAAAGTAGAAATTTTGATTGATTTTTAAAATGGAAATTTAAGTTAATTAAAATAAAAATGAGAATTAAGTTTTAAATGATGAAAATGGAGATTTAAATTTAGGTGTTAAAGTAATTTGTTAAAAATGAAAAAAGAAAATTGACACACTTGAATTAAATAAGTGAACTTTGGAAATTTTGATTTTTATTTGTAAAATTTTTTCTTTATAAAAACCATAAGTTAAAGGTATTTAAATGAACATTTTTGATGTGGAAAAATATGATTTTTATAAGTTTAAATGATTTAAATTGAAGTTTATTTGTGGCTGGAATTGTATTTAAAACCTGAAAATTTAATTAACAGCACTTCAGAAATGCTATCATTTTTGGAAATGAACTAATTCTGAACTAGGTAGAATCTGCAGCTCTTTGTAAGTGTTGTGGTTGCATAAATGAACTTAAAGACTAAAATGAACTAAGGCTATGACAGCACTTGGTAAGTGCTATAGTGGCAGGAACTAAATTTAGACCTAAAACTAATGAATGGGCAATTATAGCACTTGTTAAGTGCTGTAGTAGGCTGAAATGTGATTTTTGTATATAATTGAACTACTGCAGCAGTTTTTAAACGCTTTGCTGAATTGAATTAAAACCTTTAATTTGAACCCTGAACTATTACAGCAGTTCTATAAATACTGTCTTTTCTGAATTGAACTATTTTTCCTTTAAAACTAAACTATTACTACAGTTTATAAATGCTGTCTTTGCTGAATTGAATTGTTTTCAAATATAACTTACCGTAGCACATTATAAATGCTGTGAAAGTTGGAATTTTATTGTTTTAATGTTTTTAAGTGAATAAATAAACTCAGAAAAGGCTAAATTTTTGGGAATTGAATATTTGATATAAAGGTATAATGACTTTACTTTTATATGGTTTAAATGAAGTATTTTTATTTAAATATAAACTGTTTTTAAATTTTATAACCACGGTTATAATAACGATTGGTTGTTAAAGAGACCGGGATCAGATATGGACATACTCTCTATCGATACCGAAAACCACTTTAACAACTGTGTACGCGGTGGAGTTTCCAGAATGAAGTAGGACGGTGGCGACGATCCTAAGGTATATGCGTGGACCCAACTCCCGTGAGTTGGCATAAGGTGGCTAAAACATGAGCGATCGACGGGCCAGTAAGGTAGCACCTCTGATCGGACACACTTCTTCGATACCATTCTATTACTTTGTGATTGATTGGGTGCACCCCTTGATTTGGGAGTGTTGTTCGAGGTGGGCGGTAGTGGCTGCTATGCGTCACCACTAGTCCGGATGCGTAAATGGTATATCTACCTTGGCATTGCCTTGTGTGTCGTGACACCTACCATATCGAGCTTTACTACGAGTTGTAATTTCTCCCATAGCCTGTGGAGTATCGAGGGTAGGCCCCATTTTGGGAGTATGCTAATACAGGATACACTACTGGGACTATTACGTGTTAAGGGCTATATGGGTAAACCCTTGACGTTATTAAAAAGTATGTTTATTTTATATTAGACATTATTATAATAGCGAATATTACTACATAGTAGATAGTTTAACAGATCCTTAAAGAATGGGCGATCCCAAGCATTCTTTAAGTCACTTGTACCTTTATTACAGTTCACTTGAGTTGGTTTACATTGTATAAGTATGTATGTCCTGACTCGAGTGTTTGTGTTTTGTTTATGCTCGGGTCAGCCTGAGTATTCACAGCTTTGGATTTCACTTTTCTGGAGCTAGGAATCGCTGGAGTTTCTGCTTATCTAGTTATCTATCTATTTCAGTTTCAGTTGTTCTATTTCAGCATTTGTATTAGAGACATATGTATTTGGATTTCTACTGTACTTGTTTCAGAACTGTATTTTTTTTCAGACTATGTATTTTGTATCTGTTTTGAGACTCTGTATTTTACTGGTTTCATGAACCACTATTTATTTTATTTCTGCTGCGAGTTATTCTGATATTTATGTGTCTATGATTCTATGAATGATTTTATTTGCTCCAAATTTATTACAATCTGTTATTTTGTATTATTCAAGTCTGACATGTGTGGACTATTGTCGATTTGAATGGTCCAAAATAGTGGGTCGTTACATTATCCACTTCAAGCGGGAACCAAACCAAACAATAGTCAATCCAAATTTTATTATAATAAAATAATAACTTTTCAAACATTTTAAACTTTAATTTAAATTGAGCTTTATTAACCTAAATAGACACAGATTCAAATCAAAATTACCATAACTTTTGCATCGACACATAGACCTAGCTTTCCTTTAAAAAATTGCTTTTTAAGACCTCCAGAAGTAGATGAGCTTGGCCAATGTGGATATGGGCTTGGCCTAGGAAGAAAAGGGGAGTTTTGGGTCTTGTTTTGGAAGATGGGAGATATGGAGAAGGAATGAAGTGAATTTAACTATTTTATAAGGTTTTGAAGTGGAAAACGAAGAGATTTAATTTGAAAACATTAGAGAAGCCATGGAAAAGAAGATGAGAGCTTGGTAAAGAAGACGATAAGAATTCGAAAACGTAGAAAAGTAAAGTAAGAAATGAAAAAGTCAAATTACTTTTATAAAATCAATAAGGGAAATTATTAAATACCCTTAATAATAAAATATCCAATACCCTTCACCAAAATGGTGACACCTCACCCACCTTCTCCCTTCATACACATGCCATACCCCCTTTCTCATATCACCATCACTTAACTTCTTTTGAAATGTATTAGTGTCTTACTTTTCATGCTTTTATATCTTTTTATATTAAAAAGAAAAGTCAAAATCCACTTTATTAACTTAAGCATATGTTTTAAACTTATTTAACCCTAATCACTTCCTAAACCAAAGGTCATGTTATTTAATAAACTTGTACATATATACTCTAGTGTGTACAACATGATCCGACAGCTTTTAGACGATAAAAAGTGAAAAATTCAAAAAACAATTTTCAGTCACATTTTCGATTTTTTTCTAGACTAACTAGTTTTGCAAACAAATTTTAGAACAACTTTACCATCATTAGTTATTACTTAAAAGAGTTCTATTTGAGTTATAAAATCCATTAATTAATTATTTCAAAAATATATCAAATATTCATATATAAAGTGATTATATTATGGGTCGTTACGTGTACCTCATAACTTGAACTACAATAATGGTATAAATGTCATTTTTTACGGGGTTGCCTCTAATTCATGGTTGCAAACTTCAATGACTATACTTTGCCCAATAGTCTTTTCAATAGGAGTAGTGTATCTAATATCCACAACTATGACCATTTGACATATTGCATTCGATAACCGTTAGGTCTGTAATGCTTAGATGTGTGTGTATGATTGTATGTATGTATGTACATATATGGTTGTGTATGCATACACAAACATTTATAAATATGTGTATCTTAGGAAAACACACACACACATGTGTATATACACACACAGATATATATATATATATGAGCATTTTAATCGCAAAATTTTTACAATGATATAATATGTAGCAAGTAAACAAAGAGAGGCAAGTGATAAGGTTTAACATACTGTTACATTATAAAAATAGGTACATAGAAACCAAAAAGTAATGGTTCACAAATATTCATTACTAATGTTAATTCAATTGAAATTTTTGGACACCCAAAACAACAAACCGATAATGGTTTTCAGAAATTTGAAATGTTAAATAAAACCTTATTTACTGAATAGTATGGATGCGTATAGTCTTAGATCTATATTTTATACTTTTAGAAGTAAACAAAAATGAACATATTAAAAAGCTAAAACTGCTGTATCATTGTCAAAATATGGAACTCATTTTGGGATAGATACATATAAAACGAAATTGACTGTGGAATTACAAAATCCAAACATAGGTTGCCAATATGTATATAGATGTATATACATATACAAATATATACATTAATATAGTCAAACACATGCATAATTATGTGTGTATGCAAGAATACCAAGAACCGGTTTAACGAATTTCAAATGTTAAATAAAAACTTATTATGTGAAAGGTAAATAAAAAAAGAGATATAAGTTGTCATAAATCCGAGGTCAGTAAGTTAAAAAATAGACAAAAGCGAGCATATCAAAATGGTAAGCATTTGCACAAAGGTCAAAAAATGAATCTCATTTAGGGAGTGATACATGAAAATACATATAAAATTAAATTGAATGGTGAATGGCAAACTATGCACATATGTTTGTAATATATATGTGTGTGTTGTGTGTGTGTGCCTGTGGGTGTATGTGTACGTGTATTTGTGTGTGTGTGTGCACGTGCGCGTGTCCATGTGTCTTTGTATGTGTATGAATATGCATATGTGTGTATATGAATATGCATAGGTATATACATATGTGTGCCTTTCAATTAAACAATTTTTTTCTTGTATAATAAGTTTCTAATTGAAAATAAGGTATTAATAAACAGTAAAGAATATTAGTACGGTGTAAAAGAATAATATACCAATAAAACACTAACTGTTCAGATATTTCCCTTAATAATTGTATTTGAAGAATTATAGTCAAATAATAAAATAGAGAACCAATAATAGATATATTGTGGTAAGAATATTAAATAAAAACAATTTTCACGACGGTTAAACATACCATGTGCTAACCCAAAAACGAATCGACACCCAAAAACCAAATGAAAGCACCAGTTCTAGTATAATAAAGGAAAACATAGAAAAGTGAAGAACACACATGAATTGTTATCATGGTTTGGCATAATCTCTAGCCTATGTCCACTTCAATCTTCTTATTAGTTGTTTCTCTCTAATCTACAACTAATTATATCGGTCTGACCATAATCTCGTGGATCTCAGATTCACAATTATGTTTCGAAAGAGTTTAAGATGCAGTGGATAGACGTGAAGAGGAGAGAGAAGACTCCAATAGTAGAGATATTAGATCTAGGGTGAAGAGCTGAATCTTAAGGCAGAGATATCAGGTAGGAAGGATCCCTTCTTGGTTGCATATGGGCTGGTATTCAAAGAGAAACAATCGTGTTGGTCAGAAGTTCACTTTGAGCAGAGTCCAGAGATCAGCCTAAAGTCACATGCCAAATTGCAGAAGCTCATGGATTAACTAAACATGTCAGTATCGACCTAAAAATGTCGTTGCCAACATGTTATCTTTTTTCAAAATACTTCGAACTCTCTTGCACTCTTCTTCTTACTTCATTTTGTAACATTCCATGTTGTTGTCATTGGTTATTAGTTGATTTTGTTGGTCGTTCCTTCATCACTTGATTTATTTTTCCATTCTAGCTATTAACTCTTCAACTCTTGAAATAGACAAACCCTTTGGAAATCACTTGGACACATGGGGGAGAGATAGATAATCACTCACGTGGAGTTGGAGTGCATGAATATAGAGGCAATAACATATCGTCATCGGCATGAACAAGTCGGTACCAACTTGTGTAGTTAGTGTATTTTGGGATGAAACTTCTCCGAGCTATTTCCTCGCTCCATCGAAGGGTTCTTGCCAATTTTTGAGTCATTTCATCCTCACTTTGTTCTTCTAAGTCCAATTTAAATCTACTTTGGCTCAAAAGTGGGTTAATATTTTCCCTTAAAGTACAGCTTTTAGTAAGTTGTGCTTTACTCAAGAACAAGTTCCAATAATCAGTCGTCTATAATTGAGCTCAGTGGCTATCCGTTGATCTTAATCTTGGTGAATTATTCGGTTCCTTTGGATTCTCTTGCAAATCATAGGTCATTCTGAACCATTACAGCCAAGGACTTTAGCTTTTGCTTGGACATTGTTCATACATCATAATCATTGTGATTTCATTCGGAGTTATTACATCATATATCAAAATCGTCTCGTGTTTATCCAATATTTATCTATTTTACTCTAACTACAAGGCGTTCAAATCCAATTATCAAATCTATTTCTGTTCTAAAATTGGGTCTTTTAAGATCATTTTACATTTATTTAACATGTGATCTCTCCGAATTGTCTATCGTTTAAGTTAAGGGGACGATCTCTCTGGATCATTTAACGTTCTACTTAGGAGGTGATTTCTCCAAATCGTTTGGCATTCCATTTAAGGTTTGGATTTATCCGGATCCTTGCTTAGTCCACTTGCACTCTGGTAAAGGAATTTAACTACTAAGCAAGCCCATATGCTTACTCTCCAATGAAGGGAATTACTTTTCATACAAGCCCATGTTGTGTTTTGGTACTCCAACGCGTCCCCATAAACACGTACTTCATTGTTCTAAAATGTTTTCACCTTAATGAAGCCTTCGATGTGCCAGCATCCTGATTGAACATCCCTTTCATCGCCTTTTGGAACGAGCACATACATAGTCTTGGCAACACTTTCTTGTAACAAAAGGAATTCCCAATGATATGTGCCACCAATCCCACATAAATACTACGTTATAGGGTTCTTGTGATGTGGGACTTTATTGTTCAACCCATGCACTCATAATGCGAGCAACACCTAACAATTCTCTACCTTGGCAAGCATTTCCACTAACCTTCATTTGGAGCATACTAAAGAAGTTCTGAAATTTGGTTAGGCTGCCTTTTTCTCGCTTCTTTACCCAGTTGACGAGGCCGCGTTACCAAATCTTCACCTTAAGGTGATCACTTTCCACTCAAGCCATCTTGGAGCATCAGTTCTCAACGCAGTGGGGCAGGCTATGTAATTAGCAGTGGGGGCCAGGCTTCTTACATATCTTCAAGCCTCAAGGAGTCCTTGTTTTGTTCACTCTTACATCATCCAATGGTACCTCGAAACATTAGTTCTAATACCATATTATGCTTTGACATTCAAATGCATCCCCATAAATGAGTGCTTAATTGTTCTGAAATGGAGCCATCTTACTGATGCTTCTGATGTGCCAGCATCTTGATTGAACATCCCTTTCATCATCTTTCGAAATGAGCACATACATGGTCCTGGCAATACTTGCTTATAACAAAAGGAATTCCCTATGTTATGTGCCACCAGTCTCACATATATACTGTTAAAACCTAGAATTTTGATGTTTTGATTCTGACAACTACATAAGTAAATATTATATGAACTAACCAAACTTGCAGGAGACGATGTTGTGTTTCACTCGAGAAATATTCTAACAGTTTGAAGACCAGATTCCGGATTGAAGCTTTAGCAAAGTATTAAGTTTAAGGTCTGAGTTTAGTAGTAAAAATATGTTAAAATCTCTCCGAAGTGGTATATGCACACACATATAATTTAAAGTTCATCAAAACAATTAGAAAAGGCCAGAAAACACTAATTCAGCCGGTTGAATGTCTTTAGACAGCCAGCTGACTACTATGCATGTGCACAAATAAGTTTGAATATTCGGACGGCTAGTGAAGACCCAAATTATTGAGATGAAAATAACTTTGAAAAGAAAAATGAAAATCAGTTAATAGGAAATATTTAAAGGATAAACAGTTTGAAAATAAATATTAAGAGTGAGTGAAATAATTAAATAAGAGGATAGTGATTTTTCAATGAATAATAATAAGAAGAAAATGATCAAGTATGAGTGAGTTTTACATACACATATCCCATATATATATATATATTAAATACGAGTAGCCAGAGAAATACCAAGTGATAAAATAAATCTTTCTGATAATTAAATTGTATAAAACCAGTTTAGCATTATTTGTGCATAAATACATTTTTAAAATAAATCAAGAGAAAAACAAATGGTTAAAAATAATAGCTAGGAATTAAATTTATAAAGAGAGATATGAGTGAACAATTCAGATTTAAAGAAATACACAATGAAGCTAAGTCACATGAAAATAATGTGCATAAGAAACATGCAAATAGCATGTACCCAGAAAATAAGAAAGGCAACTGTTTTACCTGAAATAGAAATCAAAAAGAAAATGGCACATTTAGCCATAAACATATATACAAAATTCTCTAAATTGTATGAGGATAAAATGGGCTTTTCTCTCTACTAAACCCTACCTAAATGTTTTAAAAATGAGAGGATAACAGCAGTTTGTTTCTGGGAGAAAACAGAGAAATAGAAAGAAAAAAAGAGAAAGGCAAAACTCACACTGTCTTCAAGCTTAACCATTCTCGGGGAAGAGAAGAGGAAGGTGAGTGATTAATAACCTATGAGATTTAAGGCATTAAGACCCATGTTAAGGGCAGCCATATCATTTTTATAGAAATCTTAATATGCTTTTGTTTAATTTTTATTCTCTGAATAAATGAATGTTGAATATTGTTGGGCAGATTCTCATCATTTAATTAAAGCCACTACTGAACCAACCTCCACTACCAACACCTCATCAAACCTCTCCTCTCTGCCGATCCAAGTGACGCCGAACCAAACATCCACCACCGATCCAAGTGACGCCGAACCAACCATCTACCACCGATCCAAGTGACGCCGAACCAACCATCTACCACCGATCCAAGTGACGCCGAACCAACCATCTACCACCGATCCAAGTGACGCCGAACCAACCATCTACCACCGATCCAAGTGACGCCGAACCAACCATCTACCACCGATCCAAGTGACGCCGAACCAACCATCTACCACCGATCCAAGTGACGCCGAACCAACCATCTACCACCGATCCCAGTGACGCCGAACCAAGCATCCACCACCGATCCAAGTAACGCCGAACCAACCATCTACCACCGATCCATTCACAGCCGAACCAAGTTATGCACCCACTACCGAACCAAGTGCTGTCGGACCAAGATACTGCCAGGCCAGATTGCGTCAGCCTAGGCCTGCCAACAGCTATATACCTCCAAGACCCCTGCCCCCAGCCTCACTCTATAAATAGAGGGGCAGGGGTACAACAATGGAAGACAAGTTTGAGAGCTCAAGCACGGAAGGAACTTTCAAACAACTTTCTTTACTTGTATCAAAGCTTTGTACTTGTAATCACAAGAAAAGAAGAGAAATAACATATAAAGTGGACGTAGGCACATTCTGGCTGAACCACTATAAATCTGCGTGTCTTTTTACAGTTTAGCCCCTGCTTTTCATATATTTGCATAAACCTCCAAAATCACTAAGAACAACATAAGATCTACTAAATCATACAACTTTGAGGTGTTTGTCCATTTTTTGTGCAAACATTTTTTGGTGCTTTCATTGAGAGCTAGAAGCTCGAAGCTTCAGCTTCATCCGCTTAACAAGTTTTCCTAACACCATCGTCCGCCGCTTGGAAAACATGCCTCCCAAACAGAGAAAAGATGTTAACAAAGGAAAAAACATCGCATCCAGCAGCCTTCCTGATCCAGCTGCCACAAATCAAGTGAATCGTCCTCCTCCAGCAACGGCAACAAATGAAGGACAGGCTAACCCAGCCACTCCTGCCACAGAACAGCCTGCAGCAATTACTAGGGCAGATTTGGACAGAGTTGTTGTTGAAGTAACTAACCGCTTCACGTCCCAGCAGGAAGCCTTGGTAGACCATCTCATGTCACGCTTGAGGGACGCTGAAGAATCCAACCGCAACACTGAATCATGGGGCGAGTCCCAATCTGGAGGATCTCAGAGACATCAAAGATCTTCCTTCTTCGAAGGAGCTAACGGCAGGAGTAGCCATGGTAGGAGCCGAGACCGAGCTCAGCCCGAAGTTAGGCCTGAGGAAGCGTTTGGCGCCGAACCCAACGGGGAAGGTACCGGGCGGAGGTCAACTGCAGCTGAGCCGGTCATGTTGCCTAACCACAGGAACACCAATGAACGGGGCCGAGCTAGAGTTCAGCCCGAAGTTGGACCCGAGGAAGTGCTTAGATCAGAACCCAACAGGGGAAGATCAAGGCAAGGGCCAACTGTAGCTGACCCAAGCATGCTCCCAGAAGATCAAAGGCAGCCACTGGAAAATATGAGGAATGATAGACGATACCATCCCTACAGATTGTCTGGTCGGAGTCAACCCCACAGAACGGAACCAAACTCATTTCTGTCCGCTCCAAATTCTGATGAAAGGATGGCACGCTTATTCAGAGAGTGTGTCCAACGGGAGCAAAGAGATCGAGGGATAGGCGCTAGGGTAACCAGCCCTTTCGCCCGCAATATCGAAATTGCTATCACCCCCCGAGAATGGAAGATGCCAACAATGGAACCCTACAAAGGAACCTCCGATCCCGTTGTACACTTACAGAGGTACACGCAGCATATGCTCATGAGTGGAGCAACAGAGGGAGTGCTGTGCAAATGCTTCCCGCTCTTCTTAGCAGATCTTGCTACCTCCTGGTTCTATCATCTACCCCAAGGATCCATCAGCTCATGGGAAATGTTGAAAGAAAAATTCATCAGTCAGTTCCGCATTCATGTGGAGCAACCTAAGGACGCTTATTCCTTATCCAGCGTCAAACAGAAACCTGGAGAAAAGCTGCAACAATACCTAACCAGATTCAACGCCGCAGCAGCCGCAGTTCAAGATGCCGATGAGAAGCTTATCCTAATGGCCCTCTGCAGTGGGGTGCATCCGGACACTAAATTTGCTAGGAGATTGACAAAAGAAAAACCAGCTACTTTACCCGATTTCTTCCATGAAGCCGGGAAATACATGAGGCTTGAGGATGCTGCCATTGAGGGGCAGTCAGGACAGCAAAGTAAGACGACCCATGGCAATGCCCCTGCTGTGGCAAGGGACGTTCGAAGAAATGATTCCAGAGACAATGTTGGGGGCAAGAAAGTAGAGAAACGCCTATATCGGCCAGGACCAAGATTCGACTCTTACACCCCTTTGAACGAGACCGTCGAAAACATCTTCCTTGCCACCCAAGGCGAAGTTAGATACAAACGCCCACCATACAAGAAGGAATCAGATAGCGCACAGAAATCTGGAAAATTCTGCCGCTTCCACGAATCCCACGGACATGATACCAACGAATGCCATCATCTCCGAGATCTGATTGAGGAACACATCAGAAGAAAGAAACTGGAACGCTATGTAAAAAGCCAAGGCAGGACTCCAGATCCTGCCAATGAAAACCCAAGGCTACCCTCACCAGGGACCGGCAAAGGCGACCGCAACGCTAGCAGCTCTAGTCAAGAGAAGATAGTGGTCCATACCATCTCAGGAGGTCCACACATCGCAGACAGAAGTTGGAAAGAGATGGAAAGATATGGGAAGTCGCTCAGAGACAATAGAGACTGTGTCAATACGGTTATAGAAGAGCGCCACCCAAAGCGGAAAGAAAGTGATGACATCACATTCAGTAAACGCGACCTAGAAGGAAGACAGTACCCTCACATGGATCCCATGGTCATCTCTGCCCGACTCGGTCCCGCCGAAGTTTACCGAATCCTGGTAGACACTGGAAGCTCAGTAAATATCCTGTTCAAACACGCATTCGACAAAATGAGGTTGTCAATGAAGGACGTATCTCCCTGCGATAAACCGCTACACGGTTTCACTGGAGATGCGAAAATGCCCATCGGGCAGCTGGACCTCTTCGTTGAAATCGGAAGCCATCCCCGCTCCGTTGTAAGGAAACAGACGTTTGTGCTGATAGAAAACCATTCGGCCTACAACGCCTTCCTAGGAAGACCAGCCCTATCTGACTTCCAGATTGTCCTAGCCCCGTGGTGCCTAAAAATGAAATTTCCAACAGACAGTGGGGTAGGGGAAGTGGAAGGAGACCAAGATATTGCACGAGACTGCTATGTAACCGAACTTCGCAACAACCACAGGAGAGATAAAGGGAAAGGTGTAGAGATTGCTCTCTGCACAAAAAGCCTTGAAGCATAGCAACTAAAGAAAGCCCCTCCTCTTCGATACACCAGCGACCCTTTCAATGAATTAGACCCTAGGGACAAAGAGGAGGAGGCCACCGCCGAGCCTGCAGAGGCTATGGAGTTTATATCTGTAGACAAGCACGACTCAAGTAGGCTACTGAAAATTGGGTCGCAGCTGAAAACCGAATTGAAGGAACAACTCGTTGATTTTCTCCGCCACAACTTAGATGTATTCGCTTGGTCACACGCTGACATGACCGGAATCTCCCCCAACATAGCGTGCCACGTATTAAAAATTGATCCTACCAAGGCACCCGTAAAACAAAAAAAGAGAAGTATGGGGGCAGAGCGATCAGCAGCCCTCGATGAAGAAGTAAAGAATCTACTCGCCAATGACTTCATACGAGAAGCTATTTACCCAGAATGGATCGCCAACCCGGTACTAGTAAAGAAGGCTAATGGGAAGTGGCGGACCTGCATTGACTTCTCCAACCTAAATGACGCCTGCCCAAAGGATTGCTTCCCGCTTCCCAGAATCGACCAACTTGTAGACAGCACAGCCGGGCACGAACTCCTGTCTTTTATGGATGCATACTCAGGATATAACCAAATTCCTATGCATGCTCCCGACCAAGATCACACTAGTTTCATCACCGACCGGGGTTTGTACTGCTACAAAGTGATGCCCTTCGGACTTAAAAATGCAGGAGCCACCTACCAGCGCCTCGTCAACAAGATGTTCGCAGGGCTAATAGGACAAACAATGGAAGTATATGTAGACGACATGCTGGTAAAATCACGGAAAGCCAAAGATCACGTAAGCCACCTGAGCGAGATGTTCCAGGTACTTCGACAGTATGGAATGAAGTTGAATCCACTAAAGTGCTCCTTCGGAGTGTCATCAGGAAAATTCTTAGGATTCATCGTCCATGCCCGAGGGATAGAAGCAAACCCTGAACAAGTCCGAGCATTAAGAGACATCAAGATACCTTCCACCCGAAAGGAAATGCAAAGCCTAAATGGAAAAGTGGCTGCCCTAAGCCGATTCATCTCCAAAGCAACGGACAAGTGCGTCCCCTTTTTCGAAGCTCTAAAGAAAGATAAAGGAAAGTTCGAATGGACGGACGAATGCTTGACCGCTTTCCTTAACCTAATCGAACACCTCCAGAAACCACCAGTACTCTCGACCCCAAGCGAAGGCGAAGAATTATACCTATACCTTGCTGTGTCATCTCACGCTCTAAGCACTGCCTTGGTAAGAGAAGATAACCGTACGCAACGACCAGTTTACTTCGTCAGTAAAAGGTTTACTGGGGCAGAAGTCAGATATCCTAAGCTCGAAAAGTTAGCATACTGTTTACTAATCACTTCACGAAAGCTACGTCATTACTTCCAATCCCATTCCATCAAGGTTCTAACCGATCAACCACTAAGGCAGGTACTCCATCGTCCCGACACTTCCGGGCGACTACTTAAATGGTGTATTGAGCTGAGTCAATATGATATCACCTATCACCCTCGCACCGCCATCAAGGGACAAGCCATGGCTGATTTCATTGCAGAATTCACTACCAACAACCGAGATTACTCAGATGACCAGCCCTTGGCCCTTTGCAGTATGGGGAATTGACTTAATCGGTGAACTGCCAATAGGTCGAGGCGGCGCCAAATATGCTATAGTAGCAGTCGACTATTTCACCAAATGGGTGGAAGCAGAACCTCTAAATAAAGTATCTTCAGCGAAAGTTATCAACTTCTTAATCAAAAATGTTCTGTGCAGGTACGGAGTCCCACTAAAAATCATATCAGACAATGGACTTCAGTTTGACAGCGAGGAATTCGCCAACTGGTGCCAAGAACATGGAATTCACAAAAGCTTCTCATCCGTAGCATATCCCCAAGCAAACGGACAAGTCGAAGCAGTCAACAAAATTCTGAAAACTCTGATCAAAAAGAAACTCGAAAAGTCAAAGGGCGCTTGGGTGGATGAACTCCCTACGGCACTATGGGCCTACCGCACATCTTTCAGAACATCAACAGGGCACACTCCTTTCTCTTTGGCATACGGATCGGAGGCTATGCTCCCAGTTGAAACCATTGTGCCTTCCCACCGTAGGATCCACTATAACCCAGAAGAAAACGAAGAACTCCTCAACATGTCTTTGGATCTAGTCGAGGAGAGAAGGAATGATGCGGTCCTAAAAACAGCAGCCCACAAGCAAAGGGTGGCAGCACAATACAACTCCAAAGTCAAGCATCGTACCTTACGAGAAGGGGATCTTGTCCTCAAGCGAGTCTTCCCTCGCCCCGGAGCACTAGACCCAATCTGGGATGGACCATATGTAATTCATAAAGATCTCCACAACGGAGCCTATATTTTGTCAACAGTGGACGGAGAGGTGTTCCAGAGGGCATGGAACATCCAACACCTCCGTCGATACTTTTCTTAACTTGTACTGCCCATATGAAGTGAATTAACAAAGAGAATCAGTGGACGTAGGCATTTTTTCGTGCCGAACCACTTTAAAAAAGCCCTGTCTCTTTTTTAACTTGTTCCTTTGTATCTTGGCTGTTTGTTAAACTTTATCCTTTTCTGTTGAACAAAATCCTGAGCATATAGCATTTCTATTCAAAGCACTCCACAATGCAACTTCACGTGGACAAACCCCAACAGGTACTATGCGAATCTATGCCCTCGCCAATGAGACACTTTTGCTCCAGCATCCCTCTGCTGCGGGTTAACTCATTGCTCGCGACGGCCCTTAAAGCCAACTGTAATGAGCCGATTATAAGCCACCGAGAAGGCCGACTATAGCCGAGGCAGCTCATTACGGCGTTAGGCTTGCCGGCGACTGTGAACCGATTATAAGCCCCAACATAAGGTGTGGCCAGCCAGGGGCAGTTCACAGTTGACGATCGGCACCCACGCTAGCCGGCCACAGTAAGTCGAATAATACCCATGAGTACGGGCCATAATGGCCCGGGTAGTTACTGTGCGCGATCTCGGCTCCGGTGTGTCTTAAGTGCGGCTGTGGTAAAAAAGAATTAACTCCCCGCGGAGGCGTAAGATGGGTGACAAATGTCTCCAAGACCCACAGCTAGGGAAAGTGACTACAAAACCCGTTTGCCACGAACTTAAGCACATCGAAGGCCTTCCGTGACTGGAAGTTTTACTATTTCACATATTTCAATTTTACTTAAAAAACTTTCCTCCTATCCTCTATAACAAACCGTAAAGTACAGGATGCAGGGTAAGAGATACCCGCCAATGGATGCAGAGATTCACAATCAGATGGCAGGGCAGTCAACTGCTCTCCATGCTTGGTCATACAAGATATTCGAAACTGCCATTTACAAACAAAACATGAAAGGCGGTATTTTCTTCCTTTATGTACAAATGCATGACTATAATTTGATTTTTTCACACCACACGCTAAAATTGCAAGTCATGAGATTATGATTTAAAACCAGAATCTGACATCCAACACAATTTAATTACAAGAATTATACATAGCTACATTTCTCATACGATATGTCGAAATAGCAACAAATATTCAAGAAATGACAAAATCAACTTGAGCTAAAAAATTACACGTCAAGAATAATGTTATTACAAGTAGCAAGAATTACAACTTAGAAGTTACTCGACTGTCTTAAGACTAACAGATACAACAATGCCAAGCCTACAAAAAGAATTTTTCAGGTTCAGTCATGGAGCTGGTTGCGTCGAAGTCTTGTCCTTGTTCTTTTGCCCGCCTGTCCGGTCATAAAAAGGATTCATTAGTGATGAGTAACCAAGTTAACAGAAAGACTAGAAAGGAAGACTTACCAGTACTAGCTTCTTGACCATCCTGGTCGTCATCTTCTACCTGCACACCCGCCTCTTCAGCAGCAAGCAGCCGCATACCCTCCTTTACTGCCATTTTCTCCTCCTTGGTGAACTGGGCCGTGACCACATCCATACTGAAGACCGTTCCACCCTCTTTATCTGCATCAGCCTTAGCCTCCTCCAAAGCCCGAAGATATGTCTTGGCCATGACTCTGGGATAATCATCCATCCAAGAGAGGTTACCCTGCTTCCAAGTCCGGAAATACATGTCCTGGAGCATGTCATCCATCATTCCTTCGTTCTCCTCAAACTCCCTCATCCGGGCATCGGAGGCCGACAACCTTTCCACGGCAGCATCTCTCTCCAGTCTGTATCTCGAGCAATCAGCTTGAAGGGACCTCCGCATCACCTCCATCTCTTCCCTCAACTTAGCTTGAGCAAGCTCTGCAGCCCCAAGCTTCTCGGACAATTCCTCCACCTGCTCGAGATCCGCTCTCCGAACCTCATCCACCGTGGTAATAGCCATGTCAATCCGCTCTTTGCAAGCAGCTTCCATTTTTCGCAATTCGGCCCGACTGGCCTCTTCCATGGTTCTCCTTAATCGCCCAGTAGCAGCCTCATGCTGAGAAATCTGGATAGCCTGATCCGCAAGCTGCTTGGCCTGATCCGAGACCACCAATCGAAGTCGGATATTGGCGCTCCCTATCTCCTCTCCGGCCTTAACCAGCCGAGCGTGATGCCCCATCAGCTTTTTGGCCTCCTCTGCCACCCGATCAATATTAGCTTTGGCCTCATCTCCCATAGTGACTATACGAGTGGTGAGTAGATCGAGGTCTAAGGACTTGGCTTCGTCAAGTACTCGTACCATGGGGTTACGGGGGAGAAGGTGTTCACCAGTAACTTCGTCAAAAGTAATATCCTGAGAACCTGGATCCAGATCAGGGTGACCCGCGAAGGGATTACGGGCCAAGTCGGGACGGTCGAAATGAATAACAGAAGGGTTTCCGGACGGGTGTGGAGAGGGTACAAACTCGCTATCCTCCTCAGTAATGTCATGAATAGGCTGAGCCGGAGGCTGAGGACCGAGCGAAGGTTCGGATAAAAGATGACTCCTCTTCCTCTGCTGAATACCCTCTTCGATGACCCCAAGAAGAGGACGGTACCCGACTACATCTCCGGAGCGTTGGGCTGAGGGCTTCGGCTTAGCAGAAATTTTGGAAAGTTTATATTGCTCGAGCCTGTGTCGAAGGTCTGAAGCTTTGGGCGTCTTGCCTGCTCCTGATATAAAGAACAAGTGTCATAATCTTACATTACTATATAATTCAAGAAACGCGGTAGGTTACAAGTTAGAAAAGGAAAAGAAACACAGCTATGGTTGTACAAACCCTGGGGAGGAGTGGGATACTGCAATAAGTCCCGGATTTCATTCCAGGACGGGAGCGGGTCATAAAATATTCCTAAATCCCTATCATTAGTGAAGCATGCAGGGGTCAAGAGTTCACCTTGAGTTGTCAGAGCCACCTTAGCCGGAATAGTCGGAGAAGACTCACTTGCACCAGTCCCGGTTTTGTCCGCCTCCCCGGTCTTCTCTACCAAAGCCGGATCATCACCCAACCCCTCAAAAGCCTGACGGAGAGCATCGTCCGTCCACTCTTGCATCTCGCCTACTTGCCCAGAAGACAGAGCCCCGGAACCATCACCACCCTGTCCATCGCCACCCTCGTCACCAAGACGCTCAACGTCACTTCCGCCCTCCGCCTCACCTCTTTCCTCCTCCGCGTCTATCTCCCCCTGAGTAAGTGGACAATTGCTGGGAGAAGGACCGTCTGACCTCTTAAGTTTCTTACCTCCAACGGCTGGAGGTTTCGTGAATGGTTTTCTCTTTCCACCCTCTGCCGCAACGCCTCCCTTGGCCTGAGCAGCCGCCCTCTCTTCCGCCGTTTCCCTCAACTTAACTACAGACTGCTGCGGAAGGATCAAGTTGTATTCTAGAAGGATCGCATTTCTAATCAAGTAAGCAGATGATCTGTATTTCCCAAGAAAGCCTTCTATCTCCGCCGCCGTCTGAACCAGGCGGTCAGTTTCCACAACAGGAAAGCCACCTGTCGCTAGCAAAAATGAGAAAGTATGAGAAGAAGCATCACAATCAGGATAGAAATTATAAGTAAAAGCATCAACTTACATCCAGAGGTAAAGCGCCGAATAGAGACGGAGTCGTCCCTAACAAAGAACCACTCTTTCTTGAACATGCTGAATTTGGAATAAAGGTCCAGGACCGGCTTGAAGGTCACAGCAGATTCCAAGTTAATATATGGGGACCCCTTCTTGTAGCCCCTTAAATTGTACAAGTACCGGATCTCCCGGTTAGAGGGAGCGCGACCATACTTCCTCCGAAAAATAACGAAAAGGCTCACCAGTATGGCGTAAGAGTTGGGCTGAAGCTGAAATGGGGCCACCTTCAGGTACGTGAGGAAGCTGACTATCCAAGCATTGAGAGGCGGGATAGCACCACACATACAATGGTACCTACTATAAGCAAAGTACCCTTCGGGGGGACTGTATGGCATGACTCCTGGACCCGGCAGCAGCATGAGGGCTCTATCAATCCCAAAAGAACGAGATATAACATCGAGTTGCTCCTCTTTGAGAAAGCTAGGAAAGCAGTCAGGCGGGGAATCCAGCAACTCCTGGGGACCATATCCATCCACTAATGACCTCGGGGCGGGCCCATGACGCTCCGATCCTGATTGAGCTGGGGGCACAGTCGATGACTCTCCTTCACCCACGGATCGCTTCTTGTCTGATCGAGTTTCTACTTTGCGAGACATTATCTACAATACCGGAAAAACACATTTAGAACAGAGGATATAAACAAGTATATGACTTCATTCGATAAAAACATATTCAGTATCAGTTTCATTCGGTATCATTTTCATTCGGAATTCAAGTTTCCTGAGCTCATCCGGTTATTCAAGTGTATGACTTCATTCGGCACTCAAACCCGTGAGTTCATTTGGCAAAATACGATACATCAGTTCATTCGGTAGTACAAGAGTGTAAGCAAAGAAAGTTCAAAGTGCTCAAACTCCCATCGTCATTCGGTAAAGACAATGAAAATTCTCATTCGTTATTCGAACTCTCAAGGTCCATTCGGTGGTTCAAGTATGGATTCATTCGGTGTCTCCCGTTCTCGTCCGGTAATACGAGAATAAGATCTCATTCGGCAAACGCTCATTCGGCAGAATAAAATCTCACCTGATTCGGCAATGATAAGGGTCTAGTTCGGAAAGAATAGGAGTCAAGTGGTTCGGCTATCTCGAAAAGTGAAGAAACAATAGTAGAGTGGCGCCCTTATTTATAAGCGAAGCATATCGACCGGACCAACTGGCTCGGCGCAACCAAGACCGAACAAAGGAAGACAAAGCACGACATATGATTAGACATATGCCCTACTTTGGGGGGCAAATGTTGGGCAGATTATCATCATTTAATTAAAGCCACTACTGAACCAACCTCCACTACCAACACCTCATCAAACCTCTCCTCTCTGCCGATCCAAGTGACGCCGAACCAAACATCCACCACCGATCCAAGTGACGCCGAACCAACCATCTACCACCGATCCAAGTGACGCCGAACCAACCATCTACCACCGATCCAAGTGACGCCGAACCAACCATCTACCACCGATCCAAGTGACGCCGAACCAACCATCTACCACCGATCCAAGTGACGCCGAACCAACCATCTACCACCGATCCAAGTGACGCCGAACCAACCATCTACCACCGATCCAAGTGACGCCGAACCAACCATCTACCACCGATCCCAGTGACGCCGAACCAAGCATCCACCACCGATCCAAGTGACGCCGAACCAACCATCTACCACCGATCCAAGTGACGCCGAACCAACCATCTACCACCGATCCCAGTGACGCCGAACCAAGCATCCACCACCGATCCAAGTAACGCCGAACCAACCATCTACCACCGATCCATTCACAGCCGAACCAAGTTATGCACCCACTACCGAACCAAGTGCTGTCGGACCAAGATACTGCCAGGCCAGATTGCGTCAGCCCAGGCCTGCCAACAGCTATATACCTCCAAGACCCCTGCCCCCAGCCTCACTCTATAAATAGAGGGGCAGGGGTACAACAATGGAAGACAAGTTTGAGAGCTCAAGCACGGAAGGAACTTTCAAACAACTTTCTTTACTTGTATCAAAGCTTTGTACTTGTAATCACAAGAAAAGAAGAGAAATAACATATAAAGTGGACGTAGGCACATTCTGGCTGAACCACTATAAATCTGCGTGTCTTTTTACAGTTTAGCCCCTGCTTTTCATATATTTGCATAAACCTCCAAAATCACTAAGAACAACATAAGATCTACTAAATCATACAACTTTGAGGTGTTTGTCCATTTTTTGTGCAAACAAATATGGTTGATACTTTGGTTGAGTATTTGATTGCTGTTTTGGTGTGTTATGATTGTTTCAATTTTTGCTTTGAAATATAAATAATTAAACAAATACTCTGATCTCAGAAATGGATTTTATAATCCAGCTTTATATTAAGATGAACTAAATAATTTACTGAGAAATAAGGTATCAATGAAAAGAAAATGAAGTAGGCAGTATGAATAATGAGATTCATGCTTATGTCTAATTCATTCTAAAAGTGATATGAACAATGCAATATCATAGATATGTGCTGATTTGTTCAGATCACAAGCCAATATGTTTTTATGGGTTTTTCTCAAAAACTATGCCCTATGTTCACAATAAAACTAAGTGTAATATTTTGTATGATTTCACCAGATTTATGTAAGGCATTAGAATATTAATGGAAATAAATATTTATGCAAGATTTAGAAAATATGAATGAATAAAAATGACCTTAAATGGGATGAGATGCTTTGCAAAAATACTTTGTATGACTGGCTGAAACCACTGAGTATATTTTCTTTGATATATGAAAGGAAGAAAAGAAAATAAAGCATTTCTTTAATTAATAACATTTTTCCAGAAATAAAAATAAGCATGGTCTGTAAATTACAAGCTAATTTAGGAGTATTGCCTTGATCTATTTATCATCAGGTGGATGATGAATATGTGCATGACTTGCTTAATTCCTGTAGGCCTCTGTGTTAAAGGGTTAACAGAATTGAGCCCCTTTGCAATGCACACTTTGTGTTCAATGGCAGGAGTTTCAGACCAAATAAAATGAAAATGAGGTTGAGAAATTATGCTATGGAATTTAGGATGTTATTCCATAGGAGCTTGTGCATGTACAACTGAATGTAGTTGGATGGATGAATGCTTGGATGTATGATTGTTAGATAAAGTTTAAATATACATATACTCTGGTTTTAATATGAAAATGAATAGCATCAAATATATGAGCTTTCTACCTAGACATTGTAATTTACAAGTTATTTATAATCCTTGATTTCACTCACACCAGAATTTATTTCTGACCCTATTTGTTGCCTTTGCAATATTTGGGGTGTCTCATTTTATTGAGGCAGTTCAAAGTATTGCTGCAGGGAAAGATGCATGAGTAGCTTGCTTGCATGGATGTTTGAAGATCTTGATGAATTTAAAATGCTTGAGAATAGTAGCAGTATTATTGTAATAAATAAGTAGGCAAACTCTTTTATGTTTTATGTATTTCTCAGAAATTGATGCTTACTGGATTTTGAAAAGAACATGTAAAAACTAAAGTATTTTATGTGCTTGTGGAATATTGATTTAAGTAACAGATGTGCTTGTGAGTTATGAATCTAAGTAATAGATTCTGAAGTAATCTGATGGATTAAGATGCATAAGAACATGCCATATAATCTGATATGTGGATATGTTCCCCATGACATATTTTTTTGACTTCAGTTTCAATATTGAAGTTGTTCTTGAATAAATATGTGCCAAAGTTTGAAGTGAATGGGTAGGATAAAGTCTTGGTTAACCAGTAGAGCCTAGTCGTGACTTGTAATTGATATAAGTACATGCAAAGCTTGAAGACATAGTCTGTAATCCTATCTGGGCATTTGATTTTCAAGTAAAAACTTGTATTGCTTTGTGTAGTAGTTCATATGCAGGCTTAGTACTTGTAGGCATCACTGCAAATTTATTTAACTAGACCCCATTATCTAGATACTTGATTCAAGTCTGGTTGTAATTGGTATAGTCAAAACCTGTTGTAGTTTGTAGTATCATGTGATCTTGGTTGTAATAAGCGTGTCCACCACTCCATAACATATTGATCACTATCATTTGTTATTTACTTAGAGAACATCAGTTGTCTTCATTATAGGTTCATATGAAAGTTTTGCATTGGTCTGATTTTTTACATTGCCTTAATCATACTGTCTTCATGCATATGCTAAGCCTCCATTTGGCATGTTAGTTTGAGTTAGCATTCTGGTTTGATTGTATTGTTTTCCTCTGCTTGGCCTTTAAAGTAGGTTATCACCTTGATATTCATCTGGTCATTGCATACTCTATTAAATATGATATGAGCATATTTCCAGACATAAAATTGTTTGTGTTTGAAATAAGAACCCCGGGTTAAACAAATATACATGAGTTGTTTTAAACACCCTTTATTTAATCAAAAACAATAAGTATCAGATTACAAAATCCCAGAAACCAAATGTGTGGCTTGTAAATCCAAGAATCTAATAATCTAGGCTATAGAACAAGCTGGGAAATAAAACAAGAAAATAATAAGAGGTCATATTTGAATTAAATATTAATCAGGCCTAAATTAAAAAGAAAAAGGAAGAAGATTAAAAAGTAGAAAAGGCTATGTAACACAAAATCTCTCAAATGTGAGAAATAGTGTGTGATTGAATTTCTTTGCTATTTTAATTACTCTGATAGGCAAAGAAACATTTATATATCTTCATATATATATAAATGACATGATTTGATCTATATACTAATATTTTTATATTGGTAAAATTCTGGATCTTAGGAAATTATTTAAGAGAAGTGATCCATTGTTTTATATTGTGTAAATTAAAAAAAAACTCATCTGAAAATCACACAAATAAATGATAAGAGAAGTGTGTCTCTTTAGTTGGTATCAGAGCTATGTTAACAAGAACATAACATATGAAAAATATATATATATATATATATATATATATATATAATATTCTCAGTAGGAATAAATTGCTGAAATAATTAAATTAGAAACAAGACTAACTAGTTATGCAATTGAATAGTGAATCATGGTAGGAAGACCACCAAGCATTGGAGCTGGATCCTCTAATGCAACACGATTGGTCAATTTGCAAGATTTGGTGAGGGCATTTAGGGAAGGAGCAGTGCAGAGGGAAGGAAATCCTCATGAGGACTTAGCTAAGCTATTGAAAACATTTTCAAATTTAGGAGGCAAGGATTTTGAAGGCACTGAAGGAGTCATGGGTGTGCAAACATGGCTGAGAACCTTAGAAAGAATATTTGCAGACATGCAAATAAATGATCAAAAGAAGAGGCAAATAGCTTCCAGAAGGCTCAAGGGAGCAGCACTAGATTGGTGGGAGGTAATCATCACTAGAAGACCAGAAAATGAGATAACATGGGATCAATTCAAGGATATGCTTGAGGCTAGATTTGTTCCAGCAACAGCTAAGGCAACACTGCTTGAGGAATTTATAAAATTGAGGCAAGGACCAATGAGTGTGACTGAATACACTCAAAAATTTGAGAGCTTGTCTAAGTATGGAACCATGCTCATGGGGAATGAGGAATCAAAGAATTCAAGATTTATTCAAGGACTTAATGCTGGTTTAAGTAGAGAAATGCTACCATACAAAGACAAAACATTTGATCAAGTCATAGATCTCACTCTTTCTTTTGAACAACATGATAATGCAAGAGAGAAATTTAGGAACATGAGGGCTAATAATTAAAAGAAAGGGAAAAATAGAGCACATCCTTATGACAAGAAGAATGTAGATAAGAAAATTGAAGGAGCAGCTACTGGGGAAATTAAGAAGAAAGTTACTTTCTACAACTGTGGCAAAGAAGGACACATGAGCAATAGGTGTCAAGCAGCTAAGAAGACCCCATTCAGTTGCTATAATTGTGGGAAAGAAGGCCATATCAAAAGGAATTGCCCAAAGTTCAAGAAAGGAGCAAAGGTAGGAGCATTGGAAGGCAAAGCAAAAGCAAGTGCAGTGGGAAATTCTGGACAATTGGAATGTATACTTCTAATTAAAAATTATCCAATCTCAGTTATATATGACACTAGGGCTACACATTCTTTAATATCATAAGACATAGTGGATAAATTGGCTCTCACATGCAATTTAGTTGAAAAACCTTTGTTTATTCAGAGTCCCCTAGGTAGCTCTTGCATGCTAGGATTAAGATGTTTGGGAGTAGAATTAAACATAGGTGGAAATGTGTTTAAATCTGATTTATTTGTGTTGAAATATCCTAGAATAGGAATTATTCTAGGGGTAGATTGGTTGAGTAAATTCAAAGCAATTTTGAATTTAGAAAATTTTACTATTTCTTTGAAAACAGAAAATGGTAAAAATATTATAGTCATGGTGAAATAGCCAAAACAAATTTCCTTAGTCAAATATGGAGCATGATTGAAAAAGAATTGACTTTAGAAGATATAGAAGTGATAAAGGAATACCCAGATGTTTTTGGAGAGGTAATAGGAGTTCCAGAAGATAGGCAAGTTGAATTCAAATAAGGTTAATCCCAGGAGCAAGTCCTATCATCAAGAAGCCTACCAGAATGGGTCCAAAAGAATTATTGGAATTAAAATAGCAATTGGAGGAATTGGAGCAGAAAGGCTTCATAAGGCCTAGCAGTTCAAACTAGGGTTCACCAGTGGTATTTGTGAAGAAGCAAGATGGTACAATGAGGATGTGTATTGATTACAAGGAATTAAATAAAGTCACCATCAAGAACAAATACCCACTCCCCAGGATTGATGATTTAGTTGACCAATTAAATGGAGCAAAAATCTTTTCAAGGCTAGACTTAGCCTTTGGATTCCATCAGATGAAGGTTGAGGAGGAGAGTATTAAATACACTGCATTCAACACAAGGTATGGGCTATATGAATTTCTAGTAATGCCTTTTGGATTGACAAATGCACCATCCTATTTTGTAGATTTAATGAATAGGACATTTAGAGATTTTCTAGATAAATTTGTAGTTGTCTTTATTGATGATATACTGGTATATTCAAAATCAGAAGAAGAACATGCAAAGCACTTGCATCTGGTTTTGTCAAGATTAAGAGCACAAAATTTAAAGGCAAAATTGACTAAGTGCACATTTTGGCAAAATGAAGTTAAATTTTTGGGACACATTATATCTCAACAGGGGGTTAGTGTAGACCCAAACAAGGTCATGGCAGTGCAATCATGGAGTAGACCCAAATCAGTGACTGAGGTGAGATCATTTTTAGGAATGGTAGGTTACTATAGAAGGTTTATAAAAGACCTTGCAAGGATAGCCATTCCACTGACCAAACTAACCAAAAAGGAGCAACCATATGTATGGACAAAAAAGTGTGAACAAGCTTTTGAATCATTGAAGAAAGCATTGATGGAAGCTCTAGTCTTGCAAGTTCCAGAGGAAAATGAAGGATTAGTGGTATATACAGATGCTAGTGGGACTGGGTTAGGGGCAGTACTCATGCAACATGGTAGAGTCATAGCGCATATGCATCAAGGCAACTCAAGCCAAATGAAACAAGATATGCTACACATGACTTAGAGCTTGCTGCTGTTGTTTATGCATTGAAGCTATGGAGACACTACTTGTTGGGTACTAAATTTGAATTGTTTACAGACCATAAATCACTTAAGTATTTGTTTTCCCAAAAAGACTTGAACATGAGACAACATAGGTGGGTAGAATTTCTAGCTGCTTATGATCTTGATATTTTATATACTCCTGGAAAAGCTAACAATGTGGCAGATGCATTGAGTAGGCATCAAGCAAGATTGGTAAGTTTAATGATGACTGAATTAAAGGATTTAACAATCCTCAGTGAAGTAGAAATAAAGAAAGAAATTGATGCATCAGATAAGGCACACAGTGACATGATTGAATATGGAAAATTAAGTCTCATCTCCTTAAGATCAACCCTGGTTGATAAAATAGGAAGAATGCAGAGTCAAGATGCTAATTTAAAAGAAAAGAAGGATATGATATCACAAGGTATATCAGTGGAAAATTATGAAGTTAATGATAAAGGCTACTTAAGGAAGAAAGGGAAGCTCTGCATACCCAATGTGGAAGAACCGAAGCAAGAGGTTATGGATGAGCATCACAAAACAAAATACACCATACATCCAGGTGGTACAAAAATGTACCATGATCTTAAAAGGAATTATTGGTGGCCAGGAATGAAAGGAGCAGTGGAAAAATATGTAGCAAAGTGTTTAACCTTCCAACAAGTCAAGGCAGATTATACCAATTTGTCACGACCCAAAATTCATTATTCGAAAATAGACATCAAATACTTCACTTGTATTCGACTGCCAAAATTCGAACGTCAAATTTCAGTTTGGATGGAGCTTATAACAATAATTAGATGAATATAAAATAGCGGAACGGAATCAATATCATAAATATCATCTCAGATACAACATCGATATAAAATCCATACTTCATCAGAGTATTTAATACATATACTACAACTCCAAATACAACATCATGATAATACACAGTGATCATATATCCAAAAAGTCTTCAAATGAAAGAAGTGATAACGGACTCCCAAAAGCTAAACACCTGAGACCTCCAAAAAAGCTCCTAAGAAAATCTCCAAGATAAAAGCTCCAAAATACAACTAACTCCAATATACAGAAACCTGCTACTAGGCTGCCCGTGTAGAAATTATGGGCACCCAGAGTTTAGGATAGAAAACAATAAACTCCGGATCAGTCATGGGACTGGTATGAGTAAACAAAAACAGTTGTATTTAAATGAAACTAGATTTTATAAAATAATTTTCGGTATGCTTTTAAAAATGGAACCACCATAAGACCTCCCACCACACACACAATGCAAACGCAGAATTGGAGGAGATTTCTTCTTATGATAGTTAAATATGCTTGGTACGAAGAAATTTCTTTGATATTATTGTTAGTGCATAGTGTATAAAGCATTTCGAAAATAGAATATTAATCTTAGCCAACATACGACCATTATCGTATGTCTACTATAGCTACCATCTAAACAGTGGTGATCACCATACATAAATGGCATGTTCTACAACTAAAACCGTACATGGTTTCGTATTGGTAATTGGATTTCCAACAAATGGTCAGGCCAAGGAACTTCCCATTGCCACATAGGTACGCCTCTGGAAGGACGACCCTAAGAAATAACCTAACATTACGGTTAGATCTCTGCCAACACAAGGCCAGGTTACCCCTAACTAGGTAACTACTGACACGAGTATGCCATCTCCCGGTTGTAACCAACCTTTAACCGGGGGCCCAGCAACAAATCACAAAGTAAGATATAAACATATTTGCGACATCCACATAAGTTAAGTATCTGGGCTCCATACCATGATACCACTTCTATCCAAAAGGAAATGAACATACCCTAAGGGGCACTACCCCCAATAACCTTGCCGCATCTTTCCTGTTTTGACCATTCCGGGGTGTGAAGTTCGACGAAGTCTCGTCCACAGAGCTACGCTTTGTCACAAAGCCATGCTCTGGGTCAACAGATGATCAAAGTAATGATCACAAAGATAAATGATCAAACAGATGATCATATCACAAATGATCAACCAATGATCATCACACAGCAACACTCAGCATGTCACATTACCAAATTGGGAATATATCGCTGATAAATTTCAACTACATAACCTCTGAGCTCGTACGTCTCAGAGAAGGGTGTTAAGCTAAGAGAATAAATTCTCCGCCACCAAACGGAAATGTATTTGAAAGAAATCGGCTTTATATCTCAAAGTGTAATGTCAGACACGTAACCATACAAGTCTGTTCCGGGATCGAACAGAACCGAAGGCACTTCCAAAGAAGTCCTTGCAAATCCGGATAATTTTCTAATCACGTCCGGACTTCCCATCACAAAAGAGTGATATAAATCTCTATACCGGAGCAACTCGGTGCAGAGACATTCGACAGGTTGTCCTTTCATTTTCAAAAATATCCGGTCTTCAACACCGGTCTTCAAATGCCATCCATATACGACGTATCACTATTCGGAATGGGTTATATGACACAAAGGTCTTTTCCTGGCTAACCCGAATAGTGAGCGTTAATTTCAAAAACATGTGGATATGTTGTTCACAACAATTCATAGGTTCGATGTGGGTTTCGGATAACAAACTGAAATCCGATTCCCTGTCGCATCGAGGTTTAAATGCCGTTTTACAAGCAAACAGGGTTTTCACATTAATCCAGAACAAAATCACAGATTACAGTGCAATACAAAACAATCACGGTACCATAACAGAAAATATCAATTTAAAACAGAATATTTGATGATGGTCAATCATTGTTGATTCAAGTAATTATGATTAAACTGAATTAACCACATAAATATCTTTACTAATCATTTTTAAATTAATGTTTAATTTTACTTAATTATGAATTTATTAAATCTTAATTTACTTGATAAATTGATTATTTCTTAATTTATTATTTTTAATTAACTACCAATTCAAATTAATTAACTTGATTTGTTTAATTAACAAATTCTCAATTACAATTCAATTTAAACACTAAGTTGTTTATTAAATCAAAATTCTTAACTTATAATATCTAACACTTGTTGTTTCAGAGTACTAAACATCACACTGGAAATCAATTGGCTAACTCTGGAAATAAAACCCGAGCAAAAATGTCTCTCGCTCAAGCCAAATCCAGTTCTTCTTCGTCACCTCCCCGAGCCATCTTCCCTTTCTTCCCCCATTTTATTTCTCTGCTCAGTTTTAAGTTTAAAAAAAAACAACTGCTGAAAACAACATTTCTCAATCACACGACATACCCGAGTATATCCACCATCAACTCGAACCCTTCTTCGAGTTCTCCTCCCACCCAAATCACTGACACGCGAATTGAAATCGTGCACGTGCACATCATCGCGGCGCCCCTCCGATGACCATCGCGATCGCCAGCAAATCCCAATTCGTCCCCTCATTCGAAATCAAAACCCAGGTCGACGTGAAAAACTCAAATGCAAATTTTGCTCGTTCAAACGAACTGCAACACAAGCACGTCACTCGAAAACCGTCACGACCACCCTACGCTGACCACTTGACGCGATGACACTCCGACCCTACCTCGACCATGCCCTCCTCTATCTTCACCTGGAATCGCGTGATACTCGATCGAGCAACGGTGACGCGATCATCCATTTACAGAGCATAGAAAATTTTGAGCTTAAACCCTAATTTGCTCTCGAACTCAAAATCCTTACATTCGAAAAATCCTTAAGCATTTTTCTTAGATTCATGGAGGATTAAACTTGCTACACAACAAGTTTCAGCATTTTTAATTGATTCGATCATTAGATATTGATAAGAATGCGAGTTTTGTTCATATACGAACTGCCCTTTTTATATAAATCTAAAAATCTAGATTTTTGTTTTAAAAATCATGGTTTTTAGCATAGATTCAGATTATAATCTCGAATTAATAATTTTCAACAATCAATTTTTCACAAAATTTCACTTTTGATACCTGTAAAACAAAGTTACAGTAAGAATAACTTACTGTATGTTTAAATAACTTTGCAATTCTTGTTTGAGGATTAAAAGAACTTGATTATTTGAAGAACCAAGGCTTGTCAGAGATTAACAACAAATGGACTTTAGTTTTGGAAATAAATATAATCCCTGTATAAATGTTTACAGAGAAACACATAGCATCACTACAATATTATCATACTGAAGCATGAACAAAGGAGTTTATAAATGAAGTTTTAAACTGTTTTAATATAAATTTTAACCTTTTAAAGATAAGTTTACTCACCTAATATGGTTGAAACTGAGAGCACTTTGGTTTGGATAATAAATGCAGTTTTGATACTTTTTGGATCTTCTTTCCTTCAGTAAATTTCCTTTTCAACTTAAATATAAAGTAATGATCTGTTTTCTTTTTCTTTGTTGAGTTGTTTTGAACGAAAATAAACCAAAGTTTTATGAATGTGTATGTATATATGGGGAAGGTTGTGTACTGGGGAAGGAAAGTAGGTCAATACAAAATTTTTCTTTTATTTGGTTAGCGGATTTTGAAAATTGGAGGCTGAAAATTTTGCTTGATGTACTAAAGGTAATGGCATTAAATGCCTTGGTCCCTTCTTATGTTTACACATATAATTTTTTCTTCTTGCAAGTACATTTCGTATATAATCTTTTCTTCCTTCCTTGCTATTTGCTGTTTGTTTCTTCTTATATATGTACTTACTTTTTATTTGGTTACTTTATTCCCTTAGTTTATTTTGTTTACAGCAAATTTCTTTTAGTTTGAACACTTTTGTTATCTTGTTGTTTTGCTTATTACAATTTCTTTTATTTTATTTTATTAACTAATGTTTTCTTTTATTTGGTTAATTCGCTTCCCTAGTTTATTTTCTTAATTGAAAGTATTTTGTTTTAGTTATCAACATTTTATACTATGTAAATTTATTACAAAATTTGTTTTAGTTCTATTTAAATGTTTTAACTAAAAAGATTAAATTTGTTCATATTTTATTTTATAACTCATATAATTTTTATAATATTAATCTTAACAATATTTTTATTTCTTTCGGAATTCTCAAATTTAAATCCATAAATTCAAATAATTTAACGAATTAAATTTTCCAAAAATTCCGGGATGTTACATTACCAAAGACCCTCAGGCCTACTGCAACCTTTAGAAGTGCCTACTTGGAAATGGGAAAGCATTTCAATGGATTTTGTGGATGGCTTGTCAAGAACAAGAAGAGGCAATGATAGTATTTGGGTAGTGGTTGATAGGCTCACAAAAACAGCACATTTTATTCCAATGAATTCAAATAGAAATGCTCACAAGTTAGCTCAATTATTTGTGAAAGAGATAGTAAGATTACATGGCATCCCCAAGACTATCATTAGTGATAGAGACACCTTGTTTACCTTAAGTTTCTGGGGTAGCTTTCAAGAAGCCATGGGGACAGAATTAAGCTTAAGCACAGCCTACCACCCATAAACAGATGGGCAAACTGAGATTGTTAACAAGATTTTAGAGGATTTACTTAGAGCATGTATACTTGACTTTGGAGGCAGCTGGGAAGATCATCTCTACTTAGTTGAATTTGCTTATAACAATAGCTACCAATCCACTATAGGTATGGCTTTTTTTGAGGCCTTGTATGGAAAGCCTTGTCTATCTCTAGCATGTTGGATGGAGGCAGGTGAAAGAGTGTTGCTTGGACTAGAACATGTGAATGAAACTTCTGCAAGAATTGAATTAGTGAGGCAGAGAATGAGAGCAGCACAAGGAAGACAAAAAGCATATGCAGATAAAGGGAGAAGGCCAGTGGAATTTGAGGTAGGAAATTATGTATTCCTCAAAGTTTCACCAATGAGAAAAATACTGAGGTTTGGCAAGGCAGGAAAATTAACACCAAGATACATATGTCCATATGAAATTATTCAAAGAATAGGAACTTTGGCTTATAAGCTAAAACTGCCAAAGGAATTGAGTAATATACATGATGTATTTCATGTATCTCAATTGAGAAAATGGGTGCATGATAAGGAGACCATTTTTGAATCTCCTACACATGTTGAAATTCAAGAAAATCTGGTTTAAAAGAAGGAACCAGTGGGCATTGTGGCTAGAGAAGAAAAGAAATTGAGGAATAAAATAATTAAATTGGTTAAAATCCAGTGGAGTTTAGATAAAAAATGATTGTACATTGGAGGCTGAAGATAGGATGAAGGATAAATATCCTAATCTATTTTCTGCTTAAAGGTATGCCTAAAATTATAATAGATTTAAATATTACTTATGTGTATTTGATTGGTTTTGAATGCATGAGTTTCTGAAATTTCTGAAATAAAATTATACTACGTAATGAAAAAAATAATATAATAATTGTGGGACACAATTCCTTTTAGGAGGAGAGTATGTGAAGACCCAAATTATTGAGATGAAAATAACTTTGAAAAGAAAAATGAAAATCAGTTAATAGGAAATATTTAAAGGACAAACAGTTTGAAAATAAATATTAAGAGTGAGTGAAATAATTAAATAAGAGGATAGTGATTTTTCAATGAATAATAATAAGAAGAAAACGATCAAGTATGAGTGAGTTTTACATACACATATCTCATATATATATATATATATATATTAAATATGAGTAGCCAGAGAAATACCAAGTGATAAAATAAATCTTTCTGATAATTAAATTGTATAAAACCAGTTTAGCATTATTTGTGCATAAATACATTTTTAAAATAAATCAAGAGAAAAACAAATGGTTAAAAATAATAGCTAGGAATTAAATTTATAAAGAGAGATATGAGTGAACAATTCAGATTTAAAGAAATACACAAAGAAGCTAAGTCACATGAAAATAATGTGCATAAGAAACATGTAAATAGCATGTACCTAGAAAATAAGATCAAGGCTACTGTTTTACCTGAAATAGAAATCAAAAAGAAAATGGCACATTTAGCCATAAACATATATACAAAATTCTCCAAATTGTATGAGGATAAAATGGGCTTTTCTCTCTACTAAACCGTAGCTAAATGTTTTAAAAATGAGAGGATAGCAGCAGTTTATTTCTGGGAGAAAACAGAGAAATAGAAAAAAAAAAGAGAAAGGCAAAACTCACACTGTCTTCAAGCTTAACCATTCTCGGGGAAGAGAAGAGGAAGGTGAGTGATTAATCACCTATGAGATTTAAGGCATTAAGACCCATGTTAAGGGCAGCCATATCATTTTTATAAAAATCTTAATAGGCTTTTGTTTAATTTATTCTCTGAATAAATGAATGTTGAATATGGTTGATACTTTGGTTGAGTATTTGATTGCTGTTTTGGTGTGTTATAATTGTTTCAATTTTTGCTTTGAAATATAAATAATTAAACGAATACTCTGATCTCAGAAATGGATTTTATAAGCTCTTTATATGAAGATGAACTAAATAATTTACTGAGAAATAGGGTATCAATGAAAAGAAAATGAAGTAGGCAGTATGAATAATGAGATTCATGCTTGTCTAATTCATTATAAAAGTGATATGAACAATGGAATATCATAGATATGTGCTGATTTGTTCAGATCACAAGCCAATATGTTTTTATGGGTTTTTCTCAAAAACTATGCCCTATGTTCACAGTAAAACTATGTGTAATATTTTGTATGATTTCACCAGATTTATGTAAGGCATTAGAATATTTATGGAAATAAATATTTATGCAAGATTTAGAAAATATGAATGAATAAAAATGACCTTAAATGGGATGAGATGCTTTGCAAAAATACTTTGTATGACTGGCTGAAACCACTGAGTATATTTTCTTTGATATATGAAAGGAAGAAAAGAAAATAAAGCATTTCTTTAATTAATAACATTTTTCTAGAAAGAAAAATAATCATGGTCTCTAAATTACAAGCTAATTTAGGAGTATTGCCTTGATCTATTTATCATCAGGTGGATGATGAATATGTGCATGACTTGCTTAAGTCCTGTAGGCCTCTGTGTTAAAGGGTTAACAAAATTGAGCCCCTTTGCAATGCACACTTTGTGTTCAATGGCAGGAGTTTCAGACCAATTAAAATGAAAATGAGGTTGAGAAATTATGCTATGGAATTTAGGATGTTATTCCATAGGAGCTTGTGCATGTACAACTGAATGTAGTGGGATGGATGAATGCTTGGATGTATGATTGTTAGATAAAGTTTAAATATACATATACTCTGGTTTTAATATGAAAATGAACAACATCAAATATATGAGCTTTCTACCCAGACATAGTAATTTACAAGTTATTTTTAATCCTTGATTTCACTCACACCAGAATTTATTTCTGACCCTATTTGTTGCCTTTGCAATATTTAGGGTGTCTCATTTTATTGAGCCAGTTCAAAGTATTGTTGCAGGGAAAGATGCATGAGTAGCTTGCTTGCATGTATGTTTGAAGATCTTGATGAATTTAAAATGCTTGAGAATAGTAGCAGTATTATTGTAATAAATAAGTAGGCAAACTCTTTTATGTTTTATGTATTTCTCAAAAATTGATGCTTACTGGGTTTTTGAAAAGAACATGTAAAAACTAAAGTATTTTATGTGCTTGTGGAATATTGATTTAAGTAAAAGATGTGCTTGTGAGTTATGAATCTAAGTAATAGATTCTGAAGTAATCTGATGGATTAAGATGCATAAGAACATGCCATATAATCTGATATGTGGATATGTTCTCCATGACATATTTGTTTGACTTCAGTTTCAATATTGAAGTTGTTCTTGAATAAATATGTGCCAAAGTTTAAAGTGAATGGGTAGGATAAAGTCTTGGTTAACCAGTAGAGCCTAGTCATGACTTGTAATTGATATAAGTACATGCAAAGCTTGAAGACATAGTCTGTAATCCTATCTGGGCATTTGATTTTCAAGTAAAAACTTGTATTGCTTTGTGTAGTAGTTCATATGCAAGCTTGGTACTTGTAGGCATCACTGCAAATTTATTTAACTAGACCCCATTATCTAGATACTTGATTCAAGTCTGGTTGTAATTGGTATAGTCAAAACCTGTTGTAGTTTGTAGTATCATGTGATCTTGGTTGTAATAAGCGTGTCCACCACTCCATAACATATTGATCACTATCATTTGTTATTTACTTAGAGAACATCAGTTGTCTTCATTATAGGTTCATCTGAAAGTTTTTGCATTGGTCTGATTTTTTACATTGCCTTAATCATACTATCTTCATGCATATGCTAAGCCTCTATTTGGCATGTTAGTTTGAGTTAGCATTCTGGTTTGATTGTATTGTTTTCCTCTGCTTGGCCTTTAAAGTAGGTTATCACCTTGATATTCATCTGGTCATTGCATACTCTATTAAATATGATATGAGCATATTTCCAGACATAAAATTGTTTGTGTTTGAAATAAGAACCCCGGGTTAAACAAATATACATGAGTTGTTTTAAACACCCTTTATTTAATCAAAAACAATAAGTATCAGATTACAAAATCCCAGAAACCAAATGTGTGGCTTGTAAATCCAAGAATCTAATAATCTAGGCTATAGAACAAGCTGGGAAATAAAACAAGAAAATAATAAGAGGTCATATTTGAATTAAATATTAATCAGGCCTAAATTAAAAAGAAAAAGGAAGAAGATTAAAAAGTAGAAAAGGCTATGTAACACAAAATCTCTCAAATGTGAGAAATATTATGTGATTGAATTTCATTGCTATTTTAATTACCCTGATAGGCAAAGAAACATTTATATATCTTCATATATATAAATGACACAATTTGATCTATATACTAATATTTTTATATTGGTAAAATTCTGGATCTTGGGAAATTAATTAAGAGAAGTGATCCATTGTTTTATATTGTGTAAATTAAAAAAAAACTCATCTGAAAATCACATAAATAAATGATAAGAGAAGTGGGTCACTTCACGGCTGAATATGATAATTCAACCTACTGAATTATGTCATTTTTGCAATGTTTCCTTGCTGTTTCGATTTTCAATCGATTCAGCGGCTTCAGTTGCTTCATTCAAATGGCTGAATCTTCATAATGGCTAGTTTTTCACGAGACACTTCATTTTCAATGAACAGAAACAACTCCTGATTCAAGAGTTGCTTCCATATCTTTTCATGGTTATCTTTCATGAACGAATACAACTCTTAATCTCTTTAAATAGCCATGAAATCCATTGTTTTAATAAAATTTCTTATTCTTATTTCTAATCTATCTTCCTATTTGAACTATAAGCATTAAATACTTCATTCCGATCACTTGTTCACTCAAGAATACATCATTTGTGATTTAATAATTTTTTTGTCTTCACAAATTACATGATATACCACAACGGAGAAGATTATAGGAAGGGTGTACTCTGAAGACTTATCCATGCTATTAAAAGAGCACATTCAATCAAGATAATTTTTTGTATTATTGAACACCTATTTAGTTGCTCTGGCGGTTGAAGTCCTATTCTGTTGCTTAGGCGGTTGAAGTCCTATTCGTTTGCTCAAGCGGTGTAATGCATATTCCTTCGGATTAAGTGAGGGTTGATAGTTAAATTCCAGAAGTAGTATGGGACTGGACATAGAACTGGAAGTTTGAACTAGTATAAAAATCTCCAGTGTCATTTACTTTATTACTTTACTTTTACATTTACATTCTTTATAAGTAGATAGTTTATCTAATATTCCATATTGCATGATACTTAGTCACTTTTGTTTTGTATCAGAGCTGGTCATTATAAAACCTTAACAAAAAATTTATGATAATCAAGTAATATGGAAAATACTACTTCATCTAGTTTCATTGAAGGTCAATCCATTGCACGACCACCATTATTTAACGATTTGAATTATAATTATTGGTCTACTCGCATGAGAATTTATATGCAGGCATACGGATATGACACTTGAATATAACTAAAGAAGAATATACTATACAAGCACACCATATGAATAATGTTCAAACACACAAAATTTAGATGCTACCTCAAATACAAAAGCCATGAATATGCTATTTTGTACTTTAGATAAAAATGAATTTAATAGAGTTAGCATGTGTACAACAGCTTATGAAATTTGGCAAACTCTTAAAGTTACACATGAAGGAACAAACAAAGTTAAATAAATCAAGATTTCTATGCTTAAAAACCAATTTCAAAATTCAAAAATGAAACAGGATGAGACTATAAATGAAATGTATTCAAGATTCCAAAACATATATTAGTCACTATTAGCACTAGGAGAAAAATATACTGATTTTGATATTGTCTTGAAAATCTTAAACTCTTTAACAGATGAATGGGAACGGAAAGTCTTAGCTATAGAAGAAGCTAACGATATTTCTACCATAAAACCTAAAGAGTTAATAGGAAATCTCATGTCGTATGAAGTAAACTTGTATGCAAAAAGAGATCAAGCCCATGACAGAAAGACCATAGCATTCTAAGCTGAACAAGAAGATTCAGATTGGGATGAAGATGACATGGCATTTATATGTAACGACCTGAAATTTCGACCCAATTTTAAATTTTGAATCCACTATTTTAACATAAAATGATGGAACTTTCTTACGATTTCAATTAGCGTCCAAACTTTGTTTATAAATTGAGCCTAGATGGTTATAGATATGGGAAAAGTTTCGTCGGTAAATACAGCAGCAAATTTCGTGCGCGTTTACTTCACATCAGTTCATTTTAAACGTGAAAATTTTTATCTTCTGAACCGTAATATTTTTACATAGAAAAATTCTAAACCATCTTCTGAACAAGATTTCATTTTTCGTTTTTCAAATTTCGGACATCTTCAGCTCCATCGATCTTATTTTTTGGCAGTTTTGCTGCATTTTCACAATGGAAAATTTTCGAATTTTATAATTTACTCGTACCACTGATATCTATATACCTTTGGGTTCGCCCCGTCACGCTGATCAAAATGGTATATTCAATTGTGCAAATCTGAGTCCGACGGGAATCGTCACGTTAATTAAACCGTTCCGGACGAACCGATTAAACCATTTCAGTCCAAATTTTATTAGCCCATTCCCATTCCATTGGCTTGTGTCTCTTGGCTTAATTGAATCAATTATAACTGTGGGTGGTAAATTTAATGGGCATAAAAAAAAGTTGAACTTATTTATGATATGAAGAAGATAAAGCAGCACTTTGAAACCCCAAAATTATTTAATATAACTCTGCCCGTCAGTCTACTGTCTGTCTATTCATATAGCCTCTTGTCTATAAAAACTTTGCCCATTTCTACGTCCTTCCATTTACTTGCAATACTGTCACTGTCAGGTAATAAAACTTTCTCCACTAACAATCTTCTCTTCCCTTCTCTTTTTATTTTCTTTTATATTTTTCATTGTTTGCATGAAATCTGGAGCACTATATTTCGCTCCGCAACCCCACGCGCTCTCCTCCTCCCGCTCCCATCCGCCCACTTCAGGACCTGTCACCCCTATCCCAACCATCGCCAACCTCCGCCCATCCCACGCCTCCAGCAAGCTCCACAACCCCACGCGCCTCCGCCCATCCCACGCCTCCAGCCAGCTCCGCAACCCCACGTGCCTCCGCCCATCCCATGCCTCCAACCAGCTCCTCAACCCCACGCGCCTCCGCCCATCCCACGCCTCCAGCCAGCTCCGCAACCCCACGCGCCTCCGCCCATCCCACGCCTCCAGCCAGCTCCGCAACCCCACGCGCCTCCGCCCAGACCCACCGCCCGCCAGCCCAGGCCTCCGCCACCATTCCTCCCACTAACCCACCGCCTTCCACCTCGTCACCACACCCGCCTGCAGCCTTCGAAACAGCCCGACCTACCACCATCCCTCCCACTGCCAGTTCTCCGACCTTACACCTCCCACCGGCTAGTCGGCAACCCCAGTCCGAACCCGCCACCACAGCACACGTCCACCCACCAGCCTGCAACCGCCTCCTCCGACCACCGTGACATCCCCTGCCACCGTCACCGCCGTGCTTCGCCTTGGCTGCAACCGTATTCCATTCATTCCGTCGTATATATATAGAAATATATATATGAAAATGCTACATCTTGAAGCAGTAGTTACTTTGAATTTCTGGTTACTAACGTACAGTGTTTTGTTGTGTTTGTTCCAGCTACAGCTTCAGAGAATTAGGCTTCCACTCAGCTTGGCGAAACGATCTAGTTCCTTTGTTTTGGTATGATTATATACGAAAATATATATTATATTGAACAAAATTGTCAATTTAATTGTTTGTTTGATTGCAGTTTGTGTTTGCTTTTTGTCGTACTTGTTAGTGCCTCTTATCCATTCGTCTTCGTGCTTCGTCGTCAAATCTCTAACCACGCAAGGTGAATGTTCCATTCACGACTCAAAATCTATTATGCTATGATAATCAAGTGATATATGTTATTGGTATTAATTTGAATGTTAAAATAATTGATGTTAAATTGTGATTTGCAATTAGATATGAAAATAATTATGACATTAAATTTGTTATGTGATGTTTGGTTGTTAATATAAGTGATAATTAATATGAAATTGGAATTGATATAGGATAGTCTAAAATTCAAAATAGATTATATATGTTGAACTTGTCACTTTAAATGTTAAATAAACCGACACGTAGAAATAGGATTAGTCATACTTTGAACCATTGAATGTATGATTACTGTAATAATTTGATACTAAATGCCAAATGAAACTTATAATGTAATAATCTTTAATCTGCATGAAATGATAGTGTGGATTCTAGGAATAATTTTATTTAATTTACATAAATAACAAATGTAAATTAATACGATTATTTCGGGATTATTTAAATAAACGGTTAAACTGTTATGTATGGTTGCTATTGCTTGTTTATTTACTTTGACACCATCCCAGCTATCACACTGCAAGTTCCCTTTGTTATGCTTTGTTTTATGTATTTATTTATATTGGGTTGAAATGATAAATACCCAAATTGAACAACTTTGGCCTAGGATAGATAATTAAAGATAAGAAACCCGATTGGTCAAAAAAAAATCATTTTGAAATTGAAATTCATTGGAATTAAGAAATGAACTTAAAAATTTGTTGGAAAGTAAGTAACGAAATTTATGGATCTAATGGAATTAAATTAATAGGATTAATTGTAATAAAGGAATGGACTTAATTATAATTTATGAATTTAATTGTAATAAAACAATAGTTTTATTTGTAATAAATTTATGGATTTAATTGTAATAAAGCAATAGATTTTATTGTAATAAATCAATGGATTTAATTGCAATAAACATATGGGTTTAATTGCAATAAAGCAATAGATTTAATTGTAATAAATCAATGGATTTAATTGTAATAAACGAATGAATTTAATTGTAATGAATAAATGGATTTAGTTGAAATAAATCAATGGATTAGATTCATAGGATTAATTGCAATAATTAATGGATTTAATTGTAATAAATTAAGGGATTTAATTGTAATGAATTAATAAGTGAACTTAATTGTAATAACTTAATGGATTAAATTGAAACGGATTAATAAATCTATTAATTTAGATAAACGGATGGACACGTTTAATTGAAATAGGATTCGAGTAAGTAAGTTTTAGAATCTAATAAATTGAATTTATTAGATTCGAAATTAAACATAATTTGGATAAATTTAATTAAGTTGGAATTTGTTATAAATTTATTTGAGATTAAGTAACAAAGTGACCTAAAGGAATGTAAAACCAACTAAATTTAAGGAGTTGATTTAGCTGTTGAAATTGATTAAATCAAAGTTTTGATTAAATTTAATGTAACGATGAATGGGAATAGGAATTAAATTGGAATTGAATACTTAAGTATCGTTAACTCAAGGACTTGAACTAAAACTCCATTTGGAAATATGATTTTAATGTTCGAAATAAATTGAACTGTGAAATGTCAATTTTTGAAAGTCAAAACTTGCAACTTGACTTTTGGACTTTGATTTGTTTTAAACTTAAATATTAAATGACCATCGGGTAATTAATGCGTGGTTATTAAAGTGACCGGGATCGGATATGGACATACTCTCTGTCGATACCGAAAACCACTTTAATAACTAATATACGCGGAGTGTTGATCCAGAATGAAGTGGATGATTTTGGAGAACGCGTTGACTGAAGAAAGAGAACGATTTTGGATGACCCCTGACATGACTAAAACAGGAGCCGCGCCGGGCCATTGAGGATCGCCTTCTCTAGCGGACACACTTCTTCGATACCATATCTATTACTTTTGTGATTCGATTTGGGTGCACCCCTTGATTTGGGAGTGTTGTTTCGCGGTGTTGAGATAGTAGCTGCTATGCTCAACATCAGTCCGGATCACGCAACTACTAGTATCCTAGTTGGTATCGCCTAATGTACCTTGTCATACTGATTATCCTATTCGCGACCACTACGTTTTGTTTTGTACCTTTAGTATATGGATTGCCCTCTGGTGACTTCAGGTTTTGGGTAAACTACGGTCTTGTATATGCTTTTGGGAATAAAAATGTGTTAAGGGTGGAATGGGCCACGACTTAACGCTATTTTGATATCATACTTTACTGATTAGACCTTATCTATTTAGCGTATTCTATTGTATATATAGATAGTTTATCAGATCCTTAAAGATGTGTACCGCATTCATCTTTGAGTTATGAACTTTATTATTTGCACCTGATTATCCTGTATAAGATTTTGAGTCCTAACTCGAGTGTTTCTTTTGTATATGCTCGGGTCAGTCTGAAGCTATCCAATTGCTGATCAAGGTTGGTTGAAGATGCTGAAGGCTTAGCATTTATCTTTATCAGTTATTTCCTTTCTAGTATTTGATGAACCTATGTATTGAACATCTTGTATTTCTCTTTGTCACTTTATGTTAAGACATTGTTGTATTCCTGTAGTAGCTTCATGAACTACTATTATGATGATGTACTTTTTTTCCGCTGCATTATTCTGTGACTATTCTGTGTCTGTGATGTTGTATTGATTTCTCATTTACATATATGTATTCATAATCCCATAATGATTCGTGTTTTGTATTATTTAAGTCAACATGTGTGGATTATTGTCGATTTAAATGGTCCAAATATACGGGTTGTTACAGTTGGTATCAGAGCTTCGGTTTCCCTAAAAACCTTAGTTCGGGATTATGAAATTCATTAGAGATAGGGTAGCAATACCCTAGAATGAGGAGAATCGATTCAATATCCAAGTCCTTTCTATTCGAACTTCTTTTGATTCGTCGATTAAATTTTCCCTTAAATTCTCTGATTTTATCCTTGGTCCTAAATTTCTTTTGGTATTTAAGGATGAGTGCCAAAAGAAACAATAGGGGTGGAAGAGGCAATGGTCCTGCTCAGGCTGCACCTGCCGCTCCAGCTCCTGTCAAATTCACCATTCTTAGTAAGGAGTATACACAGCTTGGAGGTATTAAGTTTTCTGGATCCGAGAACATTATTGAGGCTCAGCAATGGCTTAAAAGCTTAGAGAAGATATTTTCGGGTCTAGAGATCACTGATGCTCAGAAGCGTCAGCTTGCTGCTTGGCAACTTCAGGTTGCCGCGCAAGATTGGTGGGAATCAGTTACTTCTCGTATTGAAGAGGACACCATCACTTGGGCCCTGTTTAGGTATAAAAATTTAATTGGATTTTGTAATCTCAATTCTTCTATGATCTTTGGAATGGTATTCATCCTGCCTATCTTCTGATTAGGGATACTTTCTCAGCACAATGGATGCCAGCTACTGGAAAACCCCAACTTTATAGAGCTTTCATGGATCTTAAGCAAGGCAGTATGACTTTTTCTGAGTATGAGAGGAAATTCAACGAACTCTCAAAATTTGGACCTGGTTTGATCTATACACCACTTCTGCAGAACGAGAAATTCATTTTGGGAGCTAGACCTGAATATTATTACATGCTTACTGGCCACACTCACTGCACCTTCACAGAACTTGTTGACTATGCTCTTAGATATGAGGCGAAGCCTAAGGGACCTACTGCCAAGGCCATTCCTACTCAGCCCTCTTCTAGCCAGACCGGGAAAAGGAAGATGAACTTTGATCAACAAAAGAAAGCTTGGCAGAAGACTACAGGATTGGGATATGCTCAGAAAAGCCCAATCGACCTTGCCAATATCACTTGCTTCAAATGCGATAAGAAGGGCCATTATGCTAATAGTTGTCCATTTACCGGAGTTGCTGTTCCACCACCTTCTACGACTAGGAAAGATTTATGCTATGTCTGCCTCCAGCCGGGTCATTTCAAGAAAGAATGCCCAATGTATAAGCGTGGCACATCATCTGGAGTATTTGCTATCACTACTCCTACACCACCTCCACCACCTGCTCAGGATGACCAAGGTACCTTACGAAGTACTTTTTCATTACATGATTTACCTATTAGGGTATTATTCGATACTGGTGCTTCTCATAGCTTCATATCTATTGATCTCTGTAATAAGCTCAAATTAGAACCTACTCTTGCTACTACTTCCTTATGCGTCTCCAACCCTATTGGAGGACTTGCCAACCTCAGTAGAATTTGTAAGGAGGTTGTGCTCTTGTATGGAAGATATCGATTCACGTGGGATTTTTATGTGCTTGGCTTCGCAGCATTTGACATCTTGTTAGGTGCTGACTGGTTAAGGAAATTCGATGCTGTTATTTCTTGCAAGGCTCGTAGTGTTTCTCTAGTCAATGACAAGGGCCTACCACTTGTCATTGAATGCAAGTCACCTCAGAAATATGTCGGAAGCTTCATATTCTCTCTTGATGCTCATCCGGATGATCTTAATACTACCCCTATTGTTTAGAAATTTCCCGATGTATTTGGAGAGGTCAACTCTCTACCACCGAAATGGGAAATTGATTTCCGTATTGATCTTATTCCTGGAGCTACTCCCGTAGTTCTCCCACACCGAAGGATGGCTCCTAAAGAAAAAGCTGAACTAAAAACCCAAATCGATGATCTATTTGCTAAAGGTTTGATTAGGAGAAGTTGCTCTGAATGGGGCGCCGCAGTTGAATTTGTCACCAAATCAGATGGATCTCTGCGCATGTGTGTTGATTACCGAGAACTGAACAAACACACTCTCAAGAATCGTTATCCGATGCCTCGCATCAACGATTTATTTAATCAGCTCCATGGAGCTAAAATTTTCTCACAACTTGATCTAGCCACTGGATTCCACCAACTCAGAGTTGCTGAAGATAGTATCCATAAGACAGCTTTCCGTACTAAGAATGGATTCTATGAATGGTTGGTTATGCCATTCGGTTTGACCAACGCACCTGCTTATTTCGTCGACTTGATGAATCGAGTCTTCCGTGATGTGCTAAACAAGTTTGTTCTTGTTTTCATTGATGATATTCTCGTCTTCTCCAAAGACAAGAAGGAGCATGAGACACACCTTGCTTATGTTCTGGAAACTCTCCGAAATCATCAACTTAAGGCCAAATTCTCTAAATGCCACTTCTGGCGAGATGAAGTGAGATTCCTAGGCCACATAGTTTCTGAAAATGGGATTTCGGTCGATCCAGCTAAGATCGCCGTAATCAATGTAAGATCTATCCTATTCGCTATTTCTATTCAATTCCTCTTATCCCTTTCTAATTTGAAATTTATCTACAGGATTGGGAGAATCCTAAAACTCCTACGGATATCCGCAGTTTCTTGGGTTTAGCCGGTTATTATCGCAGATTTATTGAGCACTTTGCCCAGATTTCTGCCCCACTTACTGCTTTAACTCGGAAGGATGTTAAGTTTATTTGGAGTGAGAAGTGCGAATCAGCTTTTAATGAGTTGAAGCGTAAGTTAACTTCAGCCCCTGTTCTTGCGGTAATCGATGGAAGTGAAGGATTAACTGTTTATACAGATGCTTGCCGAGAAGGTTTAGGCGCTGTTCTTATGCAAAATGGAAAGGTTATTGCTTGTGCTGGTCGTCAGTTGAAGACCCATGAATTAAATTATGCCACACATGACCTAGAGCTTCTTGGCGTTGTATTCGCTCTGAAACTATGGAGGCATCATCTTTTGGGAACAAAATTTGAATTATTCACTGATCATAAGTCCTTAAGATATATCTTTTCTCAGAAGGATTTGAATCAGAGGCAAGTCCGATGGCTCGAATTTTTAGCTGCATACGATCTTGACATCACTTATACTCCTGGGAAAGCGAATGTTGTAGCTGATGCATTGAGTTGTAGCAAAGCATTGTCTTGCTGTAATATTGTTGAAGGCATGTTATTTCAGCTTGTCATCTCTCCCTCTCTTATGGATCGCATAAAAGCTAAACAATATGAGGACACTTTGCTCTATCGTATGAAGGAGTTAGTTCTTGGTAGAGTTGGAAATGCCGACAGTAAAATAGGAGCGCAGATTGATAGTAATGGAATTCTAAGGATCGACAATCGTATTTGTGTTCCTAATGTCGACGGATTGAGACAAGAAGTACTTAGAGAGAATCATCAGTCATCACTTTCACTTCATCATGGTGTCATTAAGATGTATCGTAATATGAAGCGTTTATATTGGTGGAGTGGGATGAAGAGAGATATTTCTATATATGTCAGCAGATGCACCACTTGCCAACAAGTCAAAGCCGATCACCAGAAGACTGTCGGTTTACTTCAACCGCTAGAGATTCCTTGTTTGAAATGGTATCAGATTTCTATGGACTTCATTGATGGATTACCAAGGACCGGAAAAGGTAACGAGAGTATATGGGTGATCGTTGATAGGATGACAAAATCTGCTCACTTTATTCCTGTTAAGACCACTCGTACTGCTTCAAGTTTGGCAAAGATATATATGAGAGAGATTGTTAGACTTCATGGGGTTCCATCTAGTATCGTATGCGATCGAGACCCTATATTCACTAGTAAATTCTGGAAGGCATTTCAAGACGTCTTGGGCACTAAACTGAATCTGAGCACAACTTATCATCCTCAAACGGATGGCCAAAGTGAAAGGGTAAATCAGATTTTGGAGGATCTGCTCCGAGCTTGCATCACTGATTTTGGTGGATCTTGGGAAGACCATTTACATTTAGTTGAATTCACGTATAATAACAGCTATCAGGCAAGTATTGATATGACACCGTTCGAAGCTTTATATGGACGGCCATGCAAATCGCCAGCTTGTTGGATTGAGCCTGGTGATCGATTAATTCTTGGCCCAGATATGATTATGGAAGCATCCGAGAAGGTTAATGAGATCAGAAGGAAGATGAAGACCGCACAGGATAGGCAGAAGAGCTATGCTGATAGGCGTAGAAGAGATTTGGAATTTCAGGTTGGGGATGAAATATTTCTGAAAGTATCACCTTTGAAGAATGTTATTCGATTTGGTCGTAGAGGGAAGCTTGCTCCAAGATTTGTTGGACCATTTACTATCACAGAGAGAATTGGTACACTAGCTTATAGAGTTGCATTACCAGAAAAGTTTGAGGGCGTGCACAACGTATTCCATGTTTCACATCTCCGAAAATTCGTGCGAGATCCATCCATGACCATTCCAATTGCTCAGTTAGATGAAGTAGATATCAAACCAGATTTGACTATCGAAAGGAGACCACTTCGAATAGTCGATCGGGAAACAATGCAACTAAGAAGAAAGTCTATAAATCTCGTCAAAGTCCAATGGATTGCAGATGAGCGAGATTGCACCTGGGAAACTGAGGAAAGCATTCGGGATTCAAACCCCGAATTACTGATTTCAGGTATAAATCAAATTTTCTTAAAAATCTATCTTGACTTTTCCGCTCTCTCCATTCTTATTTCTCCGTCTCGTTCTTTTCGAGGACGAAAAGTTTTGAGTGGAGGAGAATTTAACGACCCTGAAATTTCGACCCAATTTTAAATTTTGAATCCACTATTTTAACATAAAATGATGGAACTTTCTTACGATTTCAATTAGCGTCCAAACTTTGTTTATAAATTGAGCCTAGATGGTTATAGATATGGGAAAAGTTTCGTCGGAAAATACAGCAGCAAATTTCGTGCGCGTTTACTTCACATCAGTTTATTTTAAACGCGAAATTTTTTATCTTCTGAACCGTAATATTTTTACATAGAAAAATTCTAAACCATCTTCTGAACAAGATGTCATTTTTCGTTTTTCAAATTTCGGACATCTTCAGCTCGGTCGATCTTATTTTTCGGCAGTTTTGCTGCATTTTCACAATGGAAAATTTTCGAATTTTATAATTTACTCGTACCACTGATATCTATATACCTTTGGGTTCGCCCCGTCACGCTGATCAAAATGGTATATTCAATTGTGCAAATCTGAGTCCGACGGGAATCGTCACGTTAATTAAACTGTTCTGGACGAACCGATTAAACCATTTCAGTCCAAATTTTATTAGCCCATTCCCATTCCATTGGCTTGTGTCTCTTGGCTTAATTGAATCAATTATAACGGTGGGTGGTAAATTTAATGGGCATAAAAAAAAGTTGAACAGATTTATGATATGAAGAAGATAAAGCAGCACTTTAAAACCCCAAAATTATTTAATATAACTCTGCCCGTCAGTCTACTGTCTGTCTATTCATATAGCCTCTTGTCTATAAAAACTTTGCCCATTTCTACGTCCTTCGATTTACTTGCAATACTGTCACTGTCAGGTAATAAAACTTTCTCCACTAACAATCTTCTCTTCCCTTCTCTTTTTATTTTCTTTTATATTTTTCATTGTTTGCATGAAATCTGGAGCACTATATTTCGCTCCGCAACCCCACGCGCTCTCCTCCTCCCGCTCCCATCCGCCCACGTCAGGACCTGTCACCCCTATCCCAACCATCGCCAACCTCCGCCCATCCCACGCCTCCAGCCAGCTCCACAACCCCACACGCCTCCGCCCATCCCACGCCTCCAGCCAGCTCCGCAACCCCACGCGCCTCCGCCCATCCCACGCCTCCAACCAGCTCCACAACCCCACGCGCCTCCGCCCATCCCACGCCTCCAGCCAGCTCCGCAACCCCACGCGCCTCCGCCCATCCCACGCCTCCAGCCAGCTACGCAACCCCACGCGCCTCCGCCCAGACCCACCGCCCGCCAGCCCAGGCCTCCGCCACCATTCCTCCCACTGACCCACCGCCTTCCACCTCGTCACCACACCCGCCTGCAGCCTTCGAAACAGCCCGACCTACCACCATCCCTCCCACTGCCAGTTCTCCGACCTTACACCTCCCACCGGCCAGTCGGCAACCCCAGTCCGAACCCGCCACCACAGCACACGTCCACCCACCAGCCTGCAACCGCCTCCTCCGACCACCGTGACATCCCCTGCCACCGTCACCGCCGTGCCTCGCCTTGGCTGCAACCGTATTCCGTTCATTCCGTCGTATATATATAGAAATATATATATGAAAATGCTACATCTTGAAGCAGTAGTTACTTTGAATTTCTGGTTACTAACGTACAGTGTTTTGCTGTGTTTGTTCCAGCTACAGCTTCAGAGAATTAGGCTTCCACTCAGCTTGGCGAAACGATCTAGTTCCTTTGTTTTGGTATGATTATATACGAAAATATATATTATATTGAACAAAATTGTCAATTTAATTGTTTGTTTGATTGTAGTTTGTGTTCGCTTTTTGTCGTACTTGTTAGTGCCTCTTATCCATTCGTCTTCGTGCTTCGTCGTCAAATCTCTAACCACGCAAGGTGAATATTCCATTCACGACTCAAAATCTATTATGCTATGATAATCAAGTGATATATGTTATTGGTATTAATTTGAATGTTAAAATAATTGATGTTAAATTGTGATTTGCAATTAGATATGAAAATAATTATGACATTAAATTTGTTATGTGATGTTTGGTTGTTAATATAAGTGATAATTAATATGAAATTGGAATTGATATAGGATAGTCTAAAATTCAAAATAGATTATATATGTTGAACTTGTCACTTTAAATGTTAAATAAACCGACACGTAGAAATAGGATTAGTCATACTTTGAACCATTGAATGTATGATTACTGTAATAATTTGATAGTAAATGCCAAGTGAAACTTATAATGTAATAATCTTTAATCCGCATGAAATGATAGTGTGGATTCTAGGAATAATTTTATTTAATTTACATAAATAACAAATGTAAATTAATACGATTATTTCGGGATTATTTAAATAAACGGTTAAACTGTTATGTATGGTTGCTATTGCTTGTTTATTTACTTTGACACCATCCCAGCTATCACACTGCAAGTTCCCTTTGTTATGCTTTGTTTTATGTATTTATTTATATTGGGTTGAAATGATAAATACCCAAATTGAACAACTTTGGCCTAGGATAGATAATTAAAGATAAGAAACCCGATTGGTCAAAAAAAAATCATTTTGAAATTGAAATTCATTGGAATTAAGAAATGAACTTAAAATTTTGTTGGAAAGTAAGTAACGAAATTTATGGATCTAATGGAATTAAATTAATAGGATTAATTGTAATAAAGGAATGGACTTAATTATAATTTATGAATTTAATTGTAATAAAACAATAATTTTATTTGTAATAAATTTATGGATTTAATTGTAATAAAGCAATAGATTTTATTATAATAAATCAATGGATTTAATTGTAATAAACGTATGGGTTTAATTGCAATAAAGCAATAGATTTAATTGTAATAAATCAATGGATTTAATTGTAATAAACGAATGAATTTAATTGTAATGAATAAATGGATTTAGTTGAAATAAATCAATGGATTAGATTCATAGGATTAATTGCAATAATTAATGGACTTAATTGTAATAAATTAAGGGATTTAATTGTAATGAATTAATAAGTGAACTTAATTGTAATAACTTAATGGATTAAATTGAAACGGATTAATAAATCTATTAATTTAGATAAACGGATGGACACGTTTAATTGAAATAGGATTCGAGTAAGTAAGTTTTAGAATCTAATAAATTGAATTTATTAGATTCGAAATTAAACATAATTTGGATAAATTTAATTAAGTTGGAATTTGTTATAAATTTAATTTGAGATTAAGTAACAAAGTGACCTAAAGGAATGTAAAACCAACTAAATTTAAGGAGTTGATTTAGCTGTTGAAATTGATTAAATCAAAGTTTTGATTAAATTTAATGTAACGATGAATGGGAATAGGAATTAAATTGGAATTGAATTCTTAAGTATCGTTAACTCAAGGACTTGAACTAAAACTCCATTTGGAAATATAATTTTAATGTTCGAAATAAATTGAACTGTGAAATGTCAACTTTTGAAAGTCAAAACTTGCAACTTGACTTTTGGACTTTGATTTGTTTTAAACTTAAATATTAAATGACCATCGGGTAATTAATGCGTGGTTATTAAAGAGACCGGGATCGGATATGGACATGCTCTCTGTCGATACCGAAAACCACTTTAATAACTAATATACGCGGAGTGTTGATCCAGAACGAAGTGGATGATTTCGGAGAACGCGTTGACTGAAGAAAGAGAACGATTTTGGATGACCCCTGACATGACTAAAACAGGAGCCGCGCCGGGCCATTGAGGATCGCCATCTCTAGCGGACACACTTCTTCGATACCATATCTATTACTTTTGTGATTCGATTTGGGTGCACCCCTTGATTTGGGAGTGTTGTTTCGCGGTGTTGAAATAGTAGCTGCTATGCTCAACATCAGTCCGGATCACGCAACTACTAGTATCCTAGTTGGTATCGCCTCATGTACCTTGTCATACTGATTATCCTATTCGCGACCACTACGTTTTGTTTTGTACCTTTAGTATATGGATTGCCCTCTGGTGACTACCTGTTTTGGGGAAACTACGGTCTTGTATATGCTTTTGGGAATAAAAATGTGTTAAGGGTGGAATGGGCCACGACTTAACGCTATTTTGATATCATACTTTACTGATTAGACCTTATCTATTTAGCGTATTCTATTGTATATATAGATAGTTTATCGGATCCTTAAAGATGTGTACCGCATTCATCTTTGAGTTATGAACTTTATTATTTGCACCTGATTATCCTGTATAAGATTTTGAGTCTTGACTCGAGTGTTTCTTTTGTATATGCTCGGGTAAGTCTGAAGCTATCCAGTTGCTGATCAAGGTTGGTTGAAGATGCTGAAGGCTTAGCATTTATCTTTATCAGTTATTTCCTTTCTAGTATTTGATGAACCTATGTATTGAACATCTTGTATTTCTCTTTGTCACTTTATGTTAAGACATTGTTGTATTCCTGTAGTAGCTTCATGAACTACTATTATGATGATGTACTTTTTTTCCGCTGCATTATTCTGTGACTATTCTGTGTCTGTGATGTTGTATTGATTCTCATTTACATATATGTATTCATAATCCCATAATGATTTGTGTTTTGTATTATTTAAGTCGACATGTGTGGATTATTGTCGATTTAAATGGTCCAAATATACGGGTTGTTACATTATACTTAAGAATTTCAAAAAGTTTTGAAATTTAGAAAGAAAAATAACTTTGGAAATAACAAGAACATCAATAAACCATCAGCTTCAAATCTCGAATGCTATGAATGTTATGAAAAGGGTCACATAACGAAGGACTATCCTGATCGAAAGAAAGACAGGTACAAGGATAAAAGGGAAAAGATAAGAAGAAGCAAGCATTTTCTGTTACATGGGATGATTCAGAATCGTCTTCTTCATCAGATAGTGACACTGACAGTGACTCCGAACAAGCCAATGTGTGCTTTATGGCTTCAACTGACAAAGCAGATGAAATTTAGTCGATATAAACTCAGAGTTGTTGGATAAACTAAAAGATGTTAAAAGAAAATATAAAGACGCTTTAGAAAAACTAAACATGAGCGAAATAAAAATTGATATGCTCGATGAAAAGAAAATCTTAGAAAAAGAACTTGTCAAAACACAAGAATCTTTATCTAATATATCTTATCAACTCACTATGCTATCAAATGAGACTGAAGTTCAAAAAGAAAAGAATATGACATTATCTATAGAAAATCACGATTAAAAATCTAATGTCAAAATTCTTAAATTAAACAATACTAGTTTCATGATAAGATTAGAAAATAATACTAAAAATGTTTCTAACTTTAATAAAGGTAGAGAAAATCTGTCTAAAATTATTAATAACTCTCAAACCTCTTTCAATAAAAAAAAAGGTTTAGGATATACAAATTCCTCAAAATCTAGTTTAAAGAGGAACATTTCACTATATAAATATTTCAAAATATATGAATTTCGATAAAGCAAACCAAAACCAAAAGTTTTCACGCAAAAGAAGGACATTTGCAACACAAAAATTATAAATATTTGTGTGGAAAACACTAATAATAATTCGATTAGAAATAAGTATATTAAGACTTTTATAAATACAGTTCATAAAAATGAAAATTTTACTTATAAAGGGAATTTTAAACCCTCTTGGGTTTGGTTTCCTAAGACCTAACTCTTAGGACCCTAAAAAAAAGTGGGTTCCAACGTCGTCTCTATATTTTTTGCAGGTACCAACTAACAAAAGAGGAAAGTGGATACTTGATAGTGGTTGCTCAAAACATATGACATGAAACAAAGACATGCAGACTAAAATTATCTACTTAGATGAAGGATCTGTCACTTTTGGAGATAATTTCAAAGGATATATCATCGGCAAAGGCGATGTGAGCAATGATGGTACATCTTACTTAACTCTTATTACCAATGCTTTACTAGTTAAAAATTTAAAACATAATTTGCTTAGTATAAGCCAACTATGTAATAATGGTTTTAATATATCTTTTTCGGAAAATAAATGTAACATACTTGATCAAAACAAGAAACTTATCTTTGAAGGAACTAGAGAACATAATATATACATTTTAAATATAAAAGTTAATCATAATACAAATATGTGTCTAATAGCCAAAGAAAATGATCCTTGGTTATGGCACAAAAGATTTTATCATATAAACTTCATAGCAATAAGAAAATTATCTAAATAATTTAGTAAAAGGTTACTAAAAATGAATTTTAAAGTAAATAGTATTTGTGATGTTTGTGAGTTAGGAAAATTAACCAAATCTACTTTTAAATCAAAAAAATTATTTCTACATTACAACAACTTGAGTTATCATATTTTAAATCATTTCGGACCAACTCAAATTCAATCTATAAATCATAATAAATATGTTTTCGTAATTGTAGATGATTTTTCAAGATACACTTGGACAATGTTAATGAAAAATAAAAGTGATACTTTTGAAAATTTTAAAAACATTGCTAAGAGAATTCAAAATATTAAAAATATAAAAATTAAAAACATTAGAAGTGATCACGTTAGTGAATTCGATAATGATATTTTTGAAAAATATTGTAATAAGAAAGTAATTTTTCATAAATTTTTATTTCCTAGAACTCCGCAACAAAACAAAGTTGCAGAAAGGAAAAATAGAACACTTCAGGAATGTGCTAGAACCTTTTTAAATAGAAACACTCTACCTAAACATTTTTGGGCAGAAGCTGTAGCAACTACTTGTTATGTTTTAAATCGAGTCTCCATCAGACCATTAACAAAACGTACTCCTTATGAACTTTTTAATGGAAGAAAACTTAACATATCATATATTAAAATTTTCTATTCAAAATGTTTTTTATTAAATACAAAAGACCAACTTGGTAAATTCGATCCAAAATCCGATGAAGGAATATTCATTGGATACTCGAACGAAGCAAGGCATATAGAATTTATAATAAAAGAACCAAAATAATCAAAGAAACACCTCATGTGACATCCGATGAAAATTTTAAACTCAATAATAAAAATAAAGATGAAGAAATAATTATAAAATCAAATATCACGAAAGATGATATTGAAAATATCGAAAATAATACTAAAGTTGATAACAAAAATTTACCTAATGAATCCGAGATTCGATCTCCACCAAGACTACAAAGAAATCAAACAATTGAAAATGTTATTGGAGAAATAAATTCTAACGTAAGGACATGAAGTCAATTAAATCAAATGGGTCATGTAGCTTTCCTATCGAACATTGAACCTAAAAATGCTAAAAAAGCCTCAACTGATGATTACTAGATTATAACTATGCAAGAAGAGTTAAATCAATTTGAATGAAACAAAGTTTAGGACTTAGTTCGTAGATCTAGTAATCAAACCATCATCGGTACTAAGTGGGTTTTACAAAAATAAAGCGGATGAGCAAGGCAATATTATTCAAAACAAAGCTAGATCTCAAGGCTAGAATCAAGAGGAAGGAATAGACTATGAAGAAATGTTGCTCTTGTAGCCCCACTAGAAGCAATACATATTTTATTAGATTTTGCATGTTTTCATAACTTTAAACAATATCAAATGGATGTAAAAAGTTCCTTTTTAAACGTATTTATAAAAGAAAATGTGTATGTAGAACAACTACCTCTATTTACACATGAAAAATTTCCAGACCATGTTTATAAATTAAAGAAAGCTTTAGACGGTTTAAAACAAGCACCTTGTGCTTGGTATGATCGTCTTAAAAGTTATCTTATAAATTCTGGTTTTAAAATTGGAAAAGTAGGTCAAACTCTGTTTATAAAACAAAATAAAAGGGATATTTAACAATACAAGTTTATGTAGATGACATCATTTTTGGTTCCACGAATGAAAAATTATGTCAAGAATTTTCGAATACTATGACAAGAGAATTTAAAATGTCTCATATGGGAGAACTTTCATATATATCTTAGATTACAAATCAAACAATTAAATAATGGAATTTTTATTAATCAGGAAAAGTATTGTAATAATCCTATAAATCTTTTTGGCATGGAAAATACTTTTGCTAAACCAACACTTATGAGTACTGTAACCACCCTAGATTTTAACTAATTTAAATTGATAATTAAATGAATTTTTGAATAAAAATTTGTAAATTTAATTATAAATGGAAGCGAGTTTCCCCTATTCAAATAGAAAATATATTAAGTCATATGGATTTGAAAATTTGTATATATGTATATATTGGATTTGAAATAAAATTTTAATAAATGACTTAGAAAATGTTGATAGCTGAAAATTTATATGCAAGTTAAAATAACTATTGAAGTTAGAAATAAGTAAAACCAAGAAGTACAAGCAAATAAATGATAAGTATGTAGGCAGTAACTAGGAAAGCAATATATGCTTAAATATAAAACAAAACAAAATAAAATATGCAGCCTATAGAGTTAGAAAAGCAAAGGCAAGTAAATTATGTTATGTACATAAAGGACATGCATTTAATACCCCATCACTACTTTGCACAATAAAATATCATCTCAGCCGAAAGCAAAGAGAAAAGAAAATGAATTTGTATAAACTAAAATGTATCAGCCTCTATTCCTCTGATATAATTGTACAAAAGAAAATATAATATACAACAAGTACTCAAGCATTAGCCTCCAAAGTCTCTGCTCTCAAGTGTACAAACAAACATAAAAATTGTATAACCTGTACAACTCCTCTTTTATATATATCAACATCAATTCCTCGTTCTAGTTCGACCCTTCTCAGCTGAGAAAATGAAGCAAAGCATCCTCTTGAAAATTCAAACAAAAATTCAATTTAAACATTAAAACAACAATACAACCCAGATCAACCAGAGATTAAAGACTAGGAGATTTCAACTTGCCAGTTTACAACTGCTTCAAGCACAAAAAGAAATGCTCTGTTTATCTCTGGAAAATAAGGTGAGCAAACTAGACCTCTTTGTTCTTTTACCTGTGAGTAAACTTAATCTTTAAAAAGTTTAAATTTATTTAAAGCAGTTCAAACTTTATCCATTAACCGTTTTGAATATGCTTCAGTTGCATATGATTTTGTATGCTCTGTGTTCTCTGGAAATTTGATACAGATTTGCATTTTGGTTCAAGCACACAACTATCCTTATTTAAATCAATTGTAAGCCTTGATTCTCAACAAAACAAATGGTTAAACTAAAAATATGAGATTTTTAAAGGTTGATTTAAATCATCTTTATCAAGCACATCACTGGAACTTTGGTTTACAGGTTTCAAGTGAAATTTGATGAAAATTAATTGTTGAAAAATATTAATTCAAGTATATATATTGAATCTATACTGAAATCAATGATTTTTAAAACAAAAATCAATATTTTTAGATTAATATTAAAAGGGCAGTTTGTATATAAACAAAGTTTGCATTTCTACAAATTTCTCATGATTGAATCAATTATAAATGCTGAAACTTGTTATATAGCAAGTTAAACCCTCCACGAATCCATTTAAAATGCTTAAAGATTTTTCGAATGCAAGGATTTTGAGGTTGAAAAAAAAGTAGGGTTTGAGTTCATAAATCTATATGTTCTGTAAATTGATAATCGCATCACCATCAAGCGATCGAGTGCACGGGGATTTCGAGAGGAGGTAGCTCGGTCGTAGCCGAGCCATTAGCCAAAGTTTGGGATCTTCAGGTGGTCAGGGCGGTGAATTCGAGGCTGAGTTTGGTGAATGATTGGTTTGGGTTGGTGGCGAAAGTGCTCGATTTCGATTCTCTTTCGAATTCGAATATGCGTGGAGTTGGAAGGCATGTGGAGATCTACTGTGATGTACGGGGAGTCTCGGTGATGGTTAGCGACCATCCAATCGTCTGGACACGTGCACGCGGTGACCTTCGTATCAACGAGAGTGTGAGTGGAGGAGACGTAGTTTTTCTCGAGTTCAAATCGAAGTAGGCTATGGGTTTACTCGAAGGAACTGGGAAGTGCGAAACTCGAAGTCGAACTCGAGTAGAATGATGGAGTACCGGGTAAAAATAACTTAAACAAATTTTAAAACAAAATTTAAAGTGTCTCGGGTTGATCTAGGGGAGAACTCGAAGCAGATGGAATTTTGGCTCCTGGAAGGCTCGGGAAAGTCTCGGGTTTTGTGATTTACAGTTTTAATTAAATGTTTTCAAGTTTTAACTTAAAAGTTAAGTTAATTTATTTTGTTAATGATCATTAGATAATTAATGATTTATAATTACTTAATAATTAAAGAATAATTATTTAAAATTAATTAATCATTAATTAAAAAGGTTAATCAATTTATAATCATGGAATTAATCATTCAATGTAATTAATCGAGATAATCGAATCTGTTAAAATTAAATTTCTTAAGTTTAATTTAGAGTAATCACTTGATGAATTTGGAAAATATAATTACTTAGTGAAGTAATTAATAGATAATTACTGAATGTAATAAATTGAATGATAATTTGAAATTTTAGTAAATTTATTTGTGAATAATTAAAGGATTAATTAATTTAAAATTAAGGATTAATTACCGAATTAATTAAGTTGTTAATGGCTTAATGAAATTTAAAAAAATAATTTATCAAGAAGAATTAATTAAGATAGATGATTATTGTATGATAAATTTATTTGATATATAATTAATTAACAAGCAGGATTTAAAGGAAATTAAATTAACTGATTTAATTCATCTAATTGTCAGATGATTGATTGTTATTGAAATGCTTTGAGCAGTCTGATACCCCTGTTTGTGATTGTGATGCTTTGTGATGTGAATTACTTTGTGCTGAGCTGTGATTTCTGTTTCTGTGATATATTACTATGTGAATATGAAAACCCTTGGGCCGTAAAACGACACTTGAATTTCGATGCGATAGGTAGTCGGATTCCAATTGGTTATCCGAAACCCACATCGAATTGTAATAGTGAATCTTTGTGACCGATAAATTTATTTTATCTATGAATCTGTGAATGAAGATAAGCGTTATCGATTATACCGCTTATCGATATATCTGTGATGATTGATGTTGCACTATTGTGTGTAAAACCCCTAGAATACACCATACACACACTTAAATATGGATTTCACGTGGAAATCGGTTAAGTCATAGATGATTTTAATTTAATGTTTTTGTAATTAAAACTTTAATTTCAATTAATTTTTGAAATTGGAAGATTGGGGTTTAATATGAAAAGCTTTTGAAAGGAGTTTTAAAGATATTTTGGATATCTTGAAATTTAAATAATTTGATTTAAATTTGAATTCAAGTTTGAAATTGAATTCTATGATTTGAAACTAGGGATTAAAGATGCTGTACAAGTTATATATGGGTTAAACCATTTTAAAGGTATTGATTTGGGAATTTTGAATTTAATTCAAGGGTTTTAACTTAAGTAAATATAACTGGATTTTTATGAAACGAAACTATTTGTTTTCAAAAAGTAAAAGCTTTCACATAAGTAATGAACTTCCAATTTGTGTTGAACGGTTTCAAGTTTGAAATAAAATTGAAATGTTTTGAAAACTATGAAATGAGTCTTTGATTCAAAGACCGGATGAGTTAATCCAACTTGAAATAGAATTGTTTTGAAAGACTATGAATGAATCTTTGAAAACGAGTTTTGAAAGCTATAAGTTAAATCTTGATTTAAAGATTTAACGAGTTAATCAAATTGAAATGGAAATCGATTTGAAAATCTATGAATGAATCTTTGTGAACGGGGTTAACTTTGTGAATTGAATCTTCATGTTTAAAAGATTAAAAGTGTGGAAATTGTAAACCCAGTGAAGGTTTTTGAAATGAATCTTTTTGTTTAAAAGATTGGAAATGTTAATTTGTTTTAACCATTCGAATGAAATGTTTTGGGCTTTAAGCTGTGATTTAACTGAGACGCCAGTATCCATATTATTTTTAATTGCGCTCGTTATTTGGTTTAGCCGGGAGAGGACCTTTGTGTCATATAACCCATTCCGAATAGTGATACGACGATATGGATAGCATTTGAAGACCGGTGGTGAAGACCGGGTATTTACGAGAGCGATAGGATGACCTATCGATTGTCTCTGCACTGAGTAGCTACGGTATAGAGATTCCCTAAGTGATGGGAAGTCCGATCAGGATTGTGAATACCCGGATTGCAAGGGCTTCTTTGGAAGTGCCTTCGGTTCTGTTCGAACCCGGAACAGACTTGTATGGATGTGTGTTCGACGTTACACTTTGAGATGTAAAGCTGGTTTCTATCAAATACATTTCTATTGGTGGCGGAGAATTTATTCTCTTAGCTTAACACCCTTCTCTGAGACGTACGAGCTCAGATGTTATGTAGTTGATGGTTACTAGTGATACATTCCTAATTTGGTAATGTGGCACACGAAGTGCTGATGATCATTTGTTGGTCAAAGCGTGCTTTGTGAAAAAGCGTTGCTTTGTGAAAAGCGTGGCTTTGTGAAAAAGCGTTGCTTTGTGAAAAAGCGTAGCTTTGTGGACGAGACTTCGTCGAGCCTCACAACCCGGTAATGGTCGAAATAGGAATGTTGCGACAAAGGTTTGTAGGGGTAGCGCCCCTAGGGTATGTCATTTCCTTCTGTATAAAAGGTGATATCATGGTATGGAGCCCAGATATTTTACCTATGTTGATGCTACACAGTTATTATACTTTGTGGTTGTTGCTTTATGATCGAGACGTCTCGGATAAAGGTCGGTGATGACCGGGGGATGACATAGCTCGTGTGTTAGTTACCTAGTTACCGCTTGGTTAAAGCATGAGGTAGCATCGGCCTTGTGTTTGCAGAGATCCGGTTAGGTTCTCGGGGCGTCTTTCCAGAGGCGTTTTCTATTTCGGTAAGGAAGTTCCTTTGCCTTACCATTTGTTGGAAATCCAAAGAAACAATACGAACCCTGTACGGTTTTTAGTTGTATAACCTGCCATGGAATGTGGCGGTAACCTGTTATTGAACATGGTAGCTATAGCAGGCATACAATAATGGTTGTATGCTGGCTAAGATTAATATTGTATTTTCGAAATGTTTTCACACTATGCACTAGTAATAATATCAAAAGAGTTGATTTTGCGTAGTAAGTATGTTTGACTATCATAAGAAGAAATCTCCTCCAATTCTGCGTTTGCATTGTGTGTGTGGCGGGAGGTCTTATGGTAGTTTCATTTTCCAAAATCATTGTGGATTTCAATGTTTAAAATCCCTTTGTTGTTGTTTAGAGATAAACTGTTTTTGTTTGCTCATACCAGTCCCATGACTGATCCAGAGTTTATTGTTCCCTTCCTAAACTCTGGGTGCCCACCATTTTCCACACGGGCAGTCTAGAGTTGGGTTTCTCAGATATTCAGGTTTAGTAGATTATCTGGAGCTAGTTCAGTTCTTGGAGTTCATGGACTGACGTTGCCTATCTTGGTGGTTCGAGCTGATATTGGAGTGGTTGGAGTTAGTCTCTCTGACTGGTCATTTGGAGTTATTATTTCTGCTTTCCGCTGTATCATTATTTATCTCTGATATTGTTGTATCATATTGATATCATTGTTGTATATCATTCTGGATATTGTATTCATTGGATTTGTATATGATATCATCTGTTTTTATTCCGCTGTGTTGTTATACTTACTGTGTTATAAGCTCCGGTGAATCAGATTTGAACGGTCGAATCTATGACATTTGAATACGATATGAAGTATGGATATCGATTTTCGAACGCGAAAATTTGAGATGTTACATTTGGTATCAGAGCTGAAGGTTGAACTTTAGCTCAGGAGTATAACACATTAAGTAGCTCATTAGTGATAGGGTGAAGTATACCATAGAATGAGTGATCTCTAAGATATCTGTTCGAATGCCTCAGTAAATTCTCTTACTATCCGCTGATAGTGAGTATAAGTGCAAGAAGAGGACGAGATAGGGGTCAGGAAAATTCGACTATAAATGGTCAATACCCTGTAACAACAGTGGAAACAATCTTTCTCTATCAATTTCCTTTGATTCGTTTCCAAATTCTTTTCATTTCTTCGTACCAGTTACATGAAGAAGTTTCGGTGTGATGGTGGCCTTACGAATCGTTGTAGAAAATTCTTACTTCGTATCTTCATCGTTTTCTTATCAGCTTTTCATTTTTAAAATTTTAATGAAATTTGAAATAGGAAATTCTAAATAAATTGGAAATTTAGAATTAATTGAAAATTTTAAATTGTTGACATTTTGCTTTGATGAGCCAAATACAAAATAGATATACAGTTTGATATGGAAAATTATTTCTCTATTTGTGTTATTTTCGTGCCTGTAAATTTCGAGGACGAAATTCTTTTAAGGGGGGAAGTTTGTAACGACCCTAGATTTTAATTAATTTAAATTGATAATTAAATTAATTTTTGAATAAAAATTTGTAAATTTAATTATAAATGGAAGGGAGTTTCCCCGATTCAAATAGAAAATATATTAAGTCATATGGATTTGAAAATTTGTATATATGTATATATTGGATTTGAAATAAAATTTTAATAAATGACTTAGAAAACGTTGATAGTTGAAAATTTATATGCAAGTTAAAATAACTATTGAAGTTAGAAATAAGTAAAACCAAGAAGTACAAGCAAATAAATGATAAGTATGTAGGCTGTAACTAGGAAAGCAATATATGGTTAAATATAAAACAAAACAAAATAAAATATGCAGCCTATAGAGTTAGAAAAGAAAAGGCAAGTAAATTATGTTATGTACATAAAGGACATGCATTTAATACCCCATCACTACTTTGCACAATAAAATATCATCTCAGCCGAAAGCAAAGAGAAAAAAAAATGAATTTGTACAAACTAAAATGTATCAGCCTCCATTCCTTTGATATAATTGTACAAAAGAAAATATAATATACAACAAGTACTCAAGCATTAGCCTCCAAAGTCTCTGCTCTCAAGTGTACAAACAAACATAAATATTGTATACTCTGTACAACTCCTCTTTTATATATATCAACATCAATTCCTCATTCCAGTTCGACCCTTCTCAACTGAGAAAATGAAGCAAAGCATCCTCTTGAAAATTCAAACAAAAATTCAATTTAAACATTAAAACAACAATACAACCCAGATCAACCAGAGATTAAAGACTAGGAGATTTCAACTTGCCAGTTTACAACTACTTCAAGCATAAAAAGAAATGCTCTGTTTATCTCTGGAAAATAAGGTGAGCAAACTAGACCTCTTTGTTCTTTTACCTGTGAGTAAACTTAATCTTTGAAAAGTTTAAATTTATTTAAAGTAGTTCAAACTTTATCCATTAACTATTATGAATATGCTTCAGTTTGCATATGATTTTGTATGCTCTATGTTCTCTGGAAATTTGATACAGATTTGCATTTTGGTTCAAGCACACAACTATCCTTATTTAAATCAATTGTAAGCCTTGATTCTTAACAAAACAAATGGTTAAACTAAAAAAAATGAGATTTTTAAAGGTTGATTTAAATCATATTTATCAAGCACATCACTGGAACTTTGGTTTACAGGTTTCAAGTGAAATTTGATGAAAATTAATTGTTGAAAAATATTAATTCAAGTATATATATTGAATCTATACTGAAATCCATGATTTTTAAAACAAAAATCAAGATTTTTAGATTAATATTAAAGGGCAGTTTGTATATAAACAAAGTTTGCATTTCTACAAATTTCTCATGATTGAATCAATTATAAATGCTGAAACTTGTTATATAGCAAGTTAAACCCTCCATGAATCCAAGAAAAATGCTTAAAGATTTTTCGAATGCAAGGATTTTGAGGTTGAAATAAAAGTAGGGTTTGAGTTCATAAATCTATATGTTTTGTAAATTGATAATTGCGTCATCATCAAGCGATCGAGTGCAGGGGGATTTCGAGAGGAGGTAGCTCGGTCGTAGCTGGGCCATTGGCCGGAGTTAGGGATCTTCAAGTGGTCGGGGCGGTGAATTCGAGGCTGAGTTTGGTGACTGATTGGTTTGGGTTGGTGGCGAAAGTGCTCGATTTCGATTCTCTTTCGAATTCGAATATGCATGGAGTTGGAAGGCATGTGGAGATCTACTGTGATGTACGGGGAGTCTCGGTGATGGTCAGCGACCATCCAATCGTCTGGACACGTGCACGCGGTGACCTTCGTATCACCGAGAGTGTGAGTGGGGGAGACGTAGTTTTTCTCGAGTTCGAATCGAAGTAGGCTATGGGTTTACTCGAAGGAACTGGGAAGTGCGAAACTCGAAGTCGAACTCGAGTAGAATGATGGAGTACCGGGTAAAAATAACTTAAACAAATTTTAAAACAAAATTTAAAGTGTCTCGGGTTGATCTAGGGGAGAACTCGAAGCAGATGGAATTTTGGCTCGTGGAAGGCTCGAGAAAGTCTCGGGTTTTGTGATTTACAGTTTTAATTAAATGTTTTCAAGTTTTAACTTAAATGTTAAGTTAATTTATTTTGTTAATGATCATTAGATAATTAATGATTTATAATTACTTAATAATTAAAGAATAATTATTTAAAATTAATTAATCATTAATTAAAAAGGTTAATCAATTTATAATCATGGAATTAATCATTCAATGTAATTAATCGAGATAATCGAATCTGTTCAAATTAAATTTCTTAAGTTTAATTCAGAGTAATCACTTGATGAATTTGGAAAATATAATTACATAGTGAAGTAATTAATAGATAATTACTGAATGTAATAAATTGAATGATAATTTGAAATTTGAGTAAATTTATTTTTGAATAATTAAAGGATTAATTAATTTAAAATTAAGGATTAATTACCGAATTAATTAAGTTGTTAATGGCTTAATGAAATTTAAAAAAATAATTTATCAAGAAGAATTAATTAAGATAGATGATTATTGTATGATAAATTTATTTGATATATAATTAATTAACAAGCAGGATTTAAAGGAAATTAAAGTAACTGATTTAATTCATCTAATTGTTAGATGATTGATTATTATTGAAATGCTTTGAGTAGTCTGATACCCCTGTTTGTGATTGTGATGCTTTATGATGTGAATTACTTTCTGATGAGCTGTGATTTCTGTTTTTGTGATATCTTACTATGTGAATATGAAAACCCTTGGGCCGTAAAACGACACTTGAATTTCGATGCGACAGGGAGTCGGATTCCAGTTGGTTATCCGAAACCCACATCGAATTGTAATAGTGAATCTTTGTGACCGATAAATTTATTTTATCTATGAATCTGTGAATGAAGATCAGCGTTATCGATTATGCCGCTTATCGATATATCTGTGATGATTGATGTTGCACTATTGTGTGTAAAACCCCTAGACTACACCATACACACACAAATATGGATTTCACGTGGAAATCGGTTAAGTCATAGATGATTTTAATTTAATGTTTTTGAAATTGAAACTTTAATTTCAATTGATTTTTGAAAGTGGAAGATTGGGGTTTAATATGAAAAGCTTTTGAAAGGAGTTTTAAAGATATTTTGGATATCTTGAAATTTAAATAATTTGATTTAAATTTGAATTCAAGTTTGAAATTGAATTCTATGATTTGAAACTAGGGATTAAAGATGTTGTACAAGTTATATATGGGTTAAACCATTTTAAAGGTATTGATTTGGCAATTTTGAATTTAATTCTAGGGTTTTAACTCGTGCAAATATAACTGGATTTTGATGAAACGAAACTATTTGTTTTCAAAAAGTAAAAGCTTTCACATAAATAATGAACTTCCAATTTGTGTTGAATGATTTCAAGTTTGAAATAAAATTGAAATGTTTTGAAAACTATGAAATGAGTCTTTGATTCAAAGACCGGATGAGTTAATCCAACTTGAAGTAAAATTGTTTTGAAAGACTATGAATGAATATTTGAAAACGAGTTTTGAAAGCTATAAGTTAAATCTTGATTTAAAGATTTAACGAGTTAATCAAATTGAAATGGAAATCGATTTGAAAATCTATGAATGAATCGTTGTGAACGGGGTTAACTTTGTGAATTGAATCTTCTTGTTTAAAAGATTAAAAGTGTGGAAATTGTTTAACCCAGTGAAGGTTTTTGAAATGAATCTTTTTGTTTAAAAGATTGGAAATGGTAATTTGTTTTAACCATTCGAATGAAAAGTTTTGGGCTTTAAGCTGTGATTTAACTGAGACCCCAATATCCATATGATTTTTAATTGCGCTCGTTATTCGGTTTAGCCGGGAGAGGACCTTTGTGTCATATAACCCATTCCGAATAGTGATACGACGATATGGATAGCATTTGAAGACCGGTGGTGAAGACCGGGTATTTGCGAGAGCGATAGGATGACCTATCGATTATCTCTGCACCGAGTAGCTACGGTATAGAGATTCCCTAAGTGATGGGAAGTCCGATCAGGATTGTGAATACCCAGATTGCAAGGGCTTCTTTGGAAGTGCCTTCGGTTCTGTTCGAACCCGGAACAGACTTGTATGGATGTGTGTCTGACGTTACACTTTGAGATGTAAAGCTGGTTTCTATCAAATACATTTCTGTTGGTAGCGGAGAATTTATTCTCTTAGCTTAACACCCTTCTCTGAGACGTACGAGCTCAGAGGTTATGTAGTTGATGGTTACTAGTGATACATTCCCAATTTGGTAATGTGGCACACAAAGTGCTGATGATCATTTATTGGTCAAAGCGTGCTTTGTGAAAAAGCGTTGCTTTGTGAAAAGCGTTGCTTTGTGAAAAAGCATAGCTTTGTGGACGAGACTTCGTCGAGCCTCACAACCCGGTAATGGTCGAAACATGAATGTTGCGACAAAGGTTTGTAGGGGTAGCGCCCCTAGGGTATGTCATTTCCTTCTGGATAAAAGGTGATATCATGGTATGGAGCCCAGATATTTTACCTATGTTGATGCTGCATAGTTATTATACTTTGTGGTTGTTGCTTTATGATCGAGACGTCTCGGATAAAGGTCGGTGACGACCGGGGGATGACATAGCTCGTGTGTTAGTTACCTAGTTACAGCTTGGTTAAAGCGTGAGGTATCGTTGGCCTTGTGTTTGCAGAGATCCGGTTAGGTTCTCGGGGCATCTTTCCAGAGGCGTTTTCTATTTCAGTAAGGAAGTTCCTTTGCCTTACCATTTGTTGGAAATCCAAAGAAACAATACGAACCCTGTACGGTTTTTAGTTGTATAACCTGCCATTGAATGTGGCGGTAACCTGTTATTTAACATGGTAGCTATAGTAGGCATACAATAATGGTTGTATGTTGGCTAAGATTAATATTGTATTTTCGAAATATTTTCACACTATGCACTAGTAATAATATCAAAAGAGTTGATTTTGCGTAGTAAGCATGTTTGACTATCATAAGAAGAAATCTCCTCCAATTCTACGTTTGCATTGTGTGTGTGGTAGGAGGTCTTATAGTAGTTTCATTTTCCAAAAGCATTGCGGATTTCAATGTTTAAAATCCCTTTGTTGTTGTTTAGAGATAAACTGTTTTTGTTTGCTCATACCAGTCCCATGACTGATCCAGAGTTTATTGTTCCCTCCCTAAACTCTGGGTGCCCACCATTTTCCACACGGGCAGTCTAGAGTAGCGTTTCTCAGATATTCAGGTTTAGTAGATTATCTGGAGCTAGTTCATTTCTTGGAGTTCATGGACTAACGTTGCCTATCTTGGTGGTTCGAGCTGATATTGGAGTGGTTGGAGTTAGTCTCTCTGACCGATCATTTGGAGTTGTCATTTCTGCTTTCCGCTGTATCATTATTTATCTCTGATATTGTTGTATCATATTGATATCATTGTTGTATATCATTCTGGATATTGTATTCATTGGATTTGTATATGATATCATCTGTTTTTATTCCGCTGTGTTGTTATACTTACTGTGTTATAAGCTCCGGCGAATCAGATTTGAACGGTCGAATCTATGACATTTGAATACGATATGAAGTATGGATGTTGATTTTCGAACGCAAAAATTTGAGACGTTACAAGTACCACAATACATCTTGATCAAGATGAAAATGGCAAAAGTATTGACCAAAAACTATATCAAAGTATGATTGGATCTTTACTTTACTTAACTTCTAGTCATCCTGATATAATGATGAGTGTAAGCTTATGTGCACGATTTCAAGCAAATCCCAAAAGATCACATTTGCGAGCAGTGAGACGTTTTTTGCACTACTTAAGCAAAACTAAAGACTACGGCCTCTTTTACCCGGAAGAATGTTCTTTTTAGTTAGTACCATATAGTGATGCTGATTTGGAGGATGTCGAACGGATCGAAAGAGTACAAGTGGTACATGTCATTTCATTATACAATCTTTAGTATCTTGGTTTAGTAAGAAATAAAATTGTGTACCACTTTCGACGTGTGAAGCAGAATATATTTATGCTGCTTCGGCATGTGCTCAAGTAATATATATGCAACAAACACTTCAAGATTTTGATATAAATTGTTAGTCCCTGAGAAGTTGGTTTTGATGACAACAAACTTAGAATAAGATTATAAAATATAAATACTAACATTATTGTTTAGGTATATATGTATATGCAGGATATATATATAGGTACCAAAGAATGAAGACTGTACAATATAGAGATTCAAGAACTAATGAACTCAAGATCGAAGATATCAAGATTCAAGACTCATGAGTATCAAGATTATCAAGAGTTCAAGATTTCAAGATAAGTAACTTAGTTAGGAATTTTGTTAAAACTCCTAGAAAAGCACCGACATCTTAAAATCCATTTTATTCGTTGAATGGAATCCACTTCGAGCCTGTTAAAGGGATGGAACCCTAAGTAGGATGGAACCTACGAAAAATCTAGTGGAACATTGTTTTGTATCCACTAACTTTTATTCAAATGTTTTACAAAATTATATATTGTTTTCAAAATGATTTCAAATTCTTCCTTTTTAAATCAAAAACATCTATCCTGGTTTTAAAATACTTTTAGCCTCAAAATAATCTTTATTTTCAATATCAAATTATCCTTGGTTTTAAACTATCTTTTAATTATAATATATTTTTGAATTTTAATATTTATACTTAGATTTAAATATAAAATTATAGTAAAATTTTATATATACCAAAATATTACTCTCTATATTTATTTATGTATTTTAACTATAGTTAAGTATATTTATAAAGTTTAAAATAGTTTTAATACAAGATAGAAGTTATTTTCAAAGAAAAACAAATTACCAAAAATAACTTAGGCTTGTCGACAACCCCAAGGAACCCTTGTCGACAAGGTGACAGTTTATTTCAAAAGTTTGAATTTCAAAGGAAGTGTCTATTCGTCATACCCTTTCAAGAATGGACATGGCTGTTGTTCTACTATAAATAGGGACTGTTTTAAACGAATTTACATTCAATTATATTTTCTCTGATTTCACTCCTCTTCTTCTTCCACATTTCTTTATATGCATTTTTACCATTACTCTGCCGATATCACCATTGAATCTAACTAGATCATCTCTGGTTTGATTCTCTATCACTATCTCAACAAGATCCCAGTGCTATTCAGAGTTATAGACTTCTTTGTATTCAATCGAGTGAGAAAAGGTGTGATTGTAGCCTGGAAAATCAATCGGGTGAACTGGTTGCCCGTAAAATCAAGTATCTCTACCCAGAGGATTGTGAATCTGGAGCGGTGTACCTCGTGGCCTTGAAATCGAGGGTGTAATTGTAAGAATTGATTTTGAAAGGAAATCTGTACTTGTGTAGCGGGACTAGATGTAGGGTAACTCCGAACCAGTATAAAATCCGGTGTGTTCTTTCCTTTATTGCTTTTACTTTATATCTGCATCTGTGTTTAATTCTGTGATCATATCTGTGTCTGAATATTGCATTCATTTGTCTTCAAATTAATATAAATTCAAAAAGAATTAGTAATTCCTTAAAACACTATTCAACCCCCTCTAGTGTTAATTCTAGCCTTAAGATCCGTAATATGCATTTCTCACATTTGGTATCAGAGCAAGGTTTTCAAAGTTTCATAATATGAATTTTGAGAAAGCTTTTAAAATGGCTATGTTTGAAAAACTTGTTAATACTAGTTTGGAAATATTCAGATCATCACTGTCTCATGAGTCTGCGTATAATCGATATTCAAATTCAAGTTGTCTACCAAAATTGTATGATGTGCATGAAACATGTTTATGGGTGTTGAGGAATCAATCCACAATGGACAAATTGTGCAGATCAAAAAGAATAAATGGATACTCGATAGTGGATGCTCTAGACACATGACTGGTAATCCGGATATGCTGAATGATATAATATACAAAGACGGAGGACTGGTTAACTTTGGAGACAACTCAAAAGGATATGTGATTGGCATCGACAATGTCGGTAACTTTGAAACTCCTATTACTACTAATTTTTTGCTAGTTAAGAATATGAAACATAATCTGCTAAGTATTAGTCAACTTTGCGATAAAGGATATAAAATTAAATTTGAAAAAGATAAGTGTCACATTGAAGATAATAATTCAACCATAATATTTGAGGGAATTAGGAAAAGGAATATTTATATTCTTAGTATGAAAGTTTCAAATGATAACCTATGTCTTTTGGCAAATACAAGTGACCCTTGGATTTGGCATAAGAGATTTGGGCATTTGAATTACAAACTCTTATCTAGACTGTCAAAACATGATCTAGTAAGAGGTCTCCCTAAAATGAATTTTAAAGTAGATAGTTTATGTGATGCATGTCAATTAGGAAAACTTAGAGAAAGTTCCTTTAAATTAAAAGATATGATTTCAACTTCAAAACCTCTTGAATTACTTCATCTTGATTTATTTGATCCATCTCAAATTCAGTCAATAAATTATAGTAAATATGTTTTTGTAATTGTAGATGATTATTCTAGATTTACATGGACAATATTTTTGAAACATAAAAGCGATACTTTTGAAAGTTTTAAGAACTTTACAAAAAGGATTCAAAATCAACTTTCTATAAATATTATAACCATCCGTAGTGATCACGGTGGTGAATTTGAAAATGAAAAGTTTGAGGAATTCTACAATAAAAAGGGAATAACTCACAATTTTTCATTTCCAAGAACTCCACAACAAAACGGAGTAGTAGAACGTAAAAAAAGGATGATTCAAGAGTGTGCGAGAACTATGATTTCAGATAGTAAATTACCAAAAGATTTTTGGGAAGAAGCAGTTGCTACCGCCTGTTATATTTTAAATAGAATTTTAATTAGACCTTTAACTGATAAGACATCTTATGAACTTCTTCACAGAAAGAAACCTAAGGTATCTTATTTTAGAATTTTTGGAAGTAAATGTTTTATTTTAAATACAAAAGATAATTTAGATAAATTTGATCCTAAATCCGACAAAGGTATCTTTATCGGATATTCTAATAGAAGTAAAGCATACAAAGTGTTTAATTTAAGAACTAACACCATCGAAAAAACAATGCATGTTTCATTTGATGAAAATCTCAAAATTTTTGAAGATACAAATGATGAAGAGGATTTAATTACTAAAAATCAGGAGTCAACTGAAACTAATAATGGAATTAATCATCCTAATAAAAAGATTAAACTTTTAAAAGATCATCCTATAGAAAATATACTAGGAGATATGCAATCTGTTGTTACAACTAGAAATCAACTAAGCAATGTAGCCTTTATATCAACTATTGAACCCAAAAATCCAAAAGAAGCATCAACTGATGATTCATGGATTTTGGCTATGCAAGAAGAACTAAATCAATTCACTAGAAATGATGTTTGGGAACTTGTTCCTAGACTTGAAAATAAAACTATAATTGGAACTAAATGTGTTTATAAAAATAAAATGAATGAACAAGGTGAGGTCGTTAGAAATAAAGCCCGGTTAGTCACTCAAGCTTATTGTCAAGAAGAAGGAATAGATTGTGATGAAACCTTTGCTCCCGTAGCAAGATTAGAAGCCATTAGGATTCTACTTGCTTTCGAAAATCATAATAATTTCAAATTATTTCAAATGGATGTTAAAAGTGCCTTTTTAAATGGATTTGTAAAAGAGGAAGTATATGTTGAACAACCACCGTTTTTTGAAGATGAAAAATTACCAAATCATGTTTACAAACTTAAGAAAGCTCTATATGGTCTAAAACAAGCTCATAGAGCCTGGTATGATAGACTAAGACCTTACTTATTACAATCAAACTCTGAAATTGGTAAAGTAGATAATACTCTTTTTACTAAAAGAAATAAAAATTATAATCAACCAGGACAAGTTTACGTAGATGATATCATTTTCGGATCAACTAATTTTTAAATGAATAAATAATTTTCTGAAATAATGACAAAAGAGTTTGAGATGAGTCATATGGGTGAATTAAACTTCTTTCTAGGATTGCAAATAAAACAATTAGATAATGGTATCTTTATCAGTCAAGAAAAATATGCTAAAGACCAAGTTAGTAAATTTGGTTTGACTACTACAAGTGGAAAACCCACTCCCATGTCAACCAATGAGTACCTAAGTAAAGAAGATATCTCAAAAGATGTAGATCAAAAATTATATAGAGGAATGATTGGATCAATACTCTATATCACTGCTAGTAGACCTGATCTCATGCATAGTGTTTGTCTCTGTGCAAGATATCAATCCCAACCTAAAGAGACATACTTAAAAGCTGTAAAACATATCATAAGATATGTTAAACACACCTTTGATTATGGCTTATTTTATCCTAAAAATGATTCTTTTGAATTAATATCTTACTGTGATGCTGACTATGCTGGTTGTAAATCAGACCGAAAAAGTACAAGTGAAACTTGTCACTTTTTGAGGCATTCTCTGGTTTCCTGGTTTAGTAAAAAGAAAAACACAGTTTCTTTATCAACAACCGAAGCAGATTATATTTTTGCTGCTTTGGCTTGTTCTCAAGTAATATATATGCAACAAACTTTAAAAGATTTTGGTTTAAATATCTCAAAATCACCAATTTATTGTGTGTTAACGCTAAAAAGTGAACGCTAACACTCGGTGTGTGTAAGATAGTCGTGAAAGCACCACCCGTGTGACGGGAATAAGAAGTAAGCAGTAAAATAGCAAAAATGCGGTAAAAGACAGAAGTTTATAGTGGTTCGGCTTGAGATCGAGCCTACGTCCACTTTGAATCTCTTTATTATTGAATCTGAATACAAGACGATACAATGCGCTTATCAAAACAATACAATTCGATCACAAAGACAATCTCGACTACTAGCTCAAACTTCATTGATGAAACTTGATGAATCCGTGTTGGATGTAGGAAATTCCTCTCGAAGCTTGTTGTAGTGTCTCGAATATCTGGAGATCTTCAATTGTGGAATGAGTTGAGAGCTCGGCAGAGTAACGACGCTTGAAGAAATGATCGGCCAAAAGTCCCTCGCTTGTTGGAGACGATGGTGTATTTATAGGAGCAGCTCTGAATTCTGGGCAGGAATATTGCTCTAAGTCTTAGGTCGCGTTCGACCTAAGCTAGGTCGTAAGTCGCGAGCGACCTAAGATAGATCGCGGTCTATATGCAATTTATGAAGTATAGTCTGATGGAGTCGTTCGTGCTTTTCTCTAAGTGGTAAGTCGTGAACGACTTAAGGTAAGTCGTGCTCCTTTCTTTTCCTTTAACTCGTGAAGTCTTTAGGTCGTTAGGTTTGCTTCAGGAATTAGGTCGAAGAGTCCCCTAGGTCGCTAAGAAAGTTAGGTCGCAAGCTACCTTTAAGTCGCGAGGTCTCTTAGGTCGTTGAGTCTTTTCAGTAGTTAAGTCGTAGGTCGCAGCTTCACTAAGTCGTAGGTCGCTGCTTCATTAAGTCGTGATACTTCTTGGGTCGTAGACATCTTAGGTCGTGGAGAAGTTAGGTCGCTAACTTCTTATCCTGGTAGGTCGTAGACTTTCTTTAATAGTTAGGTCGTAGATCCTTTAAGTTGGCTCTGTAGTTAAGTCGGAGACTTCCTTAAGTCGTAGCCTGTTAAGTCGTTAACCACTTCCAGTTGTTAGGTCGTGAGACTTCGTAAGTTGTAGATCGTCCACTTCCTTATGTCGCAGCTTGTTAAGTCGGCAGGCTTTTTAGGTCATGAACTCCTTAGCTCGTTAAGCTTTTAGGTCGGTAGGTCGCTGAGTTGCTTCAGGAGTTAGGTCGTGCAGTCTGTTAGGTCGTGACATCCTTAGGTCGTGATATCCTTAAGTCGTAACTCCTTAGGTCGTGACATCCTTAAGTCGTAACATCCTTAGGTCGTGACATCCTTAAGTCGTAACATCCTTAGGTCGTGACATCCTTAAGTCGTAACATCCTTAGATCGTGACATCCTTAGGTCGTGAGCTTTCTTAAGTCGTGAACTCTTTTAGGTCGTTAAGAGCTGTTAGGTCATAGGGTTTTAGGTCGCTGAAATAAAGGAATTAACATTTGCCCCTCGAAGTACACGGCTATGCCATAGGTCGTGTGCTTCGACTTACTTTTGTTAGCTCGCAGGCGACCTAAAACTTGCCTATTCGCCTTCCTCTCTCGGCCCCATATAAACTGTTAAGTCGCCTTCTTCCTCCTTATCCTTTCTGCTCTAATCTTCCGTTGCCATTGACAAATCTCTGAACTTCCAAGGGAGAATTCAACTTGTTTATTCGACGATTCATCCTTTCTACAAATTACGTAAGTGAGTTCAATCTCTGTTCCACCATAATCGCCGCCCAATCATGAGTTCATGTTTTCCGTCCCAAGTTCTATTCCATGCATTCGTGTTTTGTTTTTTGAATGATTATTATGACCAATTTCCGATCGTTGTTTGAACGTTGATATGATTTGTGAATGCACGGTAATGCTCATAATGGATCGGAGGGATTTGAAATCAATTTGCTGGGCGATCAATCTGTATGTGGAGATGAATCAAATTCAAGAAAAGGATGATCGTTTTCTTTGTACTGGCAGTATCGGGTTATTGGGTCCATTAAGAGATTACGTGGAGGGGAAGTTTGGCGACTTAGCAGATTTGTACGACTTAAGAATTTTGTGCTGAGCCTTCCGTGACATACGACTTACGACCTAAGACATGTGACCGACCTAAACATTCTTGCGACCTAAGAATTCCTGCGACTTAGATAAAGCCGAACATTTCCTACCTATGCTAGGTCGTGAGCGACCTAAAACTTGAACCTTTGGACAACTGTACTTTGAACATGACGACTTAACAATTATACGACCTAATTTCTGCGACATAAGCTCTAAGTCGCGGCCGAGTTAGGACTTGACCAATTTAAATCGCCTTGAACTTTCCAACTTGCACTGTACGACCTAAAAAAGGCTCCGAGATATGCCAAGTCGCGAGCGACCTAACGCTTGGGAATTTCAGCAGAACACGACTGAACTTTGAATTGTTTGAACTGTTTTGGACTTTGTTGTACTTCTTTTCAGATTGTCTTGACTTTAATGCTAATAACCTGCTTAAAAACAATGTTTGCAGAAAAATGGGACGAATATACTGCCATTGATTGCCCACATCGAATAACAGATTAGTCGACAAAGAAAAACTAACTTAAATGAATTTCGTGAATGAAATGCTGCGAACTAACAAGTCTAAGTGAAGTATTAAAGCAAAATTGAAATGATCAACTAAAGTTGATTTATTTGCATCGACACGACACTGTACTTGGACTTAAAATATCAAGCCTTGAAACTTTATAATCGACAAATATCAATTTACTTAGTTTCAATTATATTTGCTTGTTATTGTATTAGTTTCGCCAACACTTCACTCTTTTAGGAAACGTGCACCTTAATATTTGATCATCCAGTTCCTTGTGTAGAATGGCATCTCAACAAGAAGACTTGGAACCTGCTGGAGAAGTTTTTCCAATTGCTACTCCATTGAACGATCCTCCGGAAAGGACTCCTACCACTCTGAGTCATAAAGTTTTTCGTCAATTATGCATTCAATTTGGCATTGCCGAAGCTGACGCTTTGTTTCCTGGAATAAATGATACTGCTGATAGGCCGCCTCATGGCTTTGTCGCAGTTAACCGCCAAATGTGATTGAGTGGAGCTATTCCCCCATTTAACGACTGTCTTCGAGAACTTCTCCTCCGACTATCTATCTCCCCTTTTCAACTACACCCTAATGGCTATGCCATCCTGCTGGGATTGTGTGTGCTTTTTAGGAGAGCGCTGGACCGTTTTCCCAGTTTTGCAGAAATTCGCTTCTTGTGCACATTTGCAAAGAACAAAGACCATCCCTCTATCACACTTGTGAGGAGTGCCAGGAACCGTAAGTTGATCATTGGTCTCCCTGACAGTGTTCACAGTTTTCTAAGCCAGTTTTTCTATGTTCGCTGCCCTCCGGGATTTTACACTATCTGGAGAGTAGGAAGTAAGATCACTCGTCTCTATTTCTTATGTTCTTTCAAACTTTCCAAAGTTCGAGTTGTCAAATGTTAACTTTGCCCATTTTCTTTTCAGCACTTCCTCCTCCTTCTAGAGATCTCGGTCATAAATCGACTTTTGAGAGGCTTATGGCGGTGCCAATTGAGGAGAGGACTATTCAATTTTTATTGACAGACGAATTTTTACATCACTTTGGGCTTTTAGACTCTTCCCGCTTTATTCAGCCCCGTGAAGTTTCTAATTCTTCAGCACAAACAGCAGATGCCCCATCTTCAACGGAAGAGATGGTTCCAAAGGAGCCAACTGTAGACATTGCATTAGTAAAGTGTTCTACCTCTATCGATGTTGCGGGATCATCCAGCAAGCCGGCACTTGCTCCAATTATTGAAGAGGAAGAGAATCCTCGAATTTTTGAAAAGTCAGCCGATGTGGAAGTTGAAAAAGAGAGTTCCGCTGGGTATCACGGCGATGACACCTTCGATAACTTGAGCGATATAATGATAACTTCTCAAGAGCTTTTTAAAGACGATACTTCAAAAGTGATATCTCCTGTTGTTGAAGCAACCTCTCTTTTGCAACAAATTACAACACCCCCCACACAAGTTATTGCCATTTCCATACCCAAAAGTGGTTTGTAGTCTGACGTGCGTAGTTTGCACATCACATACACTTAGGATTTTTTGGCACTTATATGCACTTAACTTCTTCAATTCGAAGATTTCTAAGACTTGTCTTTTCTTCAATTTCAGGTTCTCTGATGGGGCGAAGTGGATCGTATTACGACAAATTTCAGCGTCATGGAAGTCGCGATGCTTATGATTTTAGGCGTTATCTTCCTTCTCGTCAGGAGACCGACGAAGAAAGGGCCTCTCGAAAAGCTCGAGAGAGGTGGGATTATGAGGAGCGTCGCAGAATAGAAGATGAACAACATTATGGGAATAGAGACGAGCGATACGACTCTTCCCGTAGAAGTGACGATTCTCATAAAAGGAAATCTTCTGACGACAAGGGGAAGAGTCGTATGGCTGATGATTCTAGCGAGCGGACCAAACTTGGCGAAAAGGACGCATCTGCAATTTCGGAAAAGACTGACGCTTCTATTCCTCTTGATACTTCTTCCGGTTCTCCTGCATTTAAGAAGTCTGACATCCAGGCAATCATTAATAGGCCTCAGTACCAAGCTGGAGATTGTCCTCCCACACTCCAGAGCCGATTTCCGAATTGGTGTCTGAAAGGAGTACGTTTTGATTTGGATTTGGTACCAATCGACAAACAAGCCATGCTGAGAAATCACGATGCTGTCAAGCTTGACATTGAAAGAATGTCTGGATGGCAGAAGCTGGTCGATGAACTTCAAAGGGTCAACCATATGAATCTTGAGGCGATGATGACCATGGAGAACGATAAATCAGAATGGGATAAAATTTGCAAGCAGCATGATGCTGAAATGAAGAGCATCTCCGATGGTTATGAGAAGCTTGAGGTTGAAGTTGAAAGACTTAAGAACGAACTTGCTACTTCTTCCACTTCTTTTTCACAGAAGGAAGAAATGCTCCAAAAGCAAGTTCTAGACGCCCACGCTGCTCAGCGAGATACTGAAATGAAACTTGAAGCAGAACAGAAGGTTACGAGAAAATACCGTGATGACGTTGCTCAAGTTCGAGAGAAAGTCGGCTCTCAGGACTTAGAAATTATAAGACTGCAATCTCAGTTATTGAAGGCTGAAAGAGAGCGTGATGAAGCTCTCTCTGGTAAAGCTGCAGTTGAAGAATCCCATAAGGCAACCAGAGCCACAATTGACACGACTTTATTCGACTTTTATATCCATTGCCTCTTGGGGCGTGGGAGCCTTTCATTTTTGTGACCGGAATATGAAGTCACTTTAGCTGAAGTATGGGAGGCGATCATTGACATGTTCGGCGGTGCCGGTTATGCTGAAGCAGATCTTCAAGCTACCTACTTAGATGAAAGCGCCTGCGCTGCCCTTGCCAAAGGAAAAGAGCAGCGTACCCGAATGCGAGCCGAAGCGATGGGAGAGAAGCTTCCTGAGAAAGAAATACTTCCTGTTGCCCCTGTTCATATTTCGGCTTCAGCTCATGTGGATATTGCTGGTTCTAGCTCTCACTCTTCGCCTCCGGCTAAAGTTGACCAAGAATCTGTGACCACTCCCATAGAAGAAGAGGCTATGGAAGACTTTAAAGCTCAGAAATTTGAGATTGATTTTGTCAAATCGACTTCTCCAGGTAACTTTGACGTCGACCCAACTCCAGTGAACTACTTATTAGATTTGACTGAGCTTGATGAACTTCTTACTTATTACTTAAGCCTGAATGAACCAATATCTTCTCTTATCTTGGAGAATACTGATTTTAACTTCTTTTCTTCTATAGCGGTAGCACCGAAAGCTGCGCCAACTTCTCCTTCTTCAGCTGCCGTTCCTCCTCCTTCTCAAGTTACTCCTCCTCCAGCTTCTCAACCAGGATCGCAAGAAGAGAAAATTGAAGCTCTCAAAGACATGGACGATCCGGTTGTTTCACAAGAGCCAAAGACAGGGGAACTTGAAGAAGGCGAGAAGACTCCGGAGCAGTCTTATGATGACGACACGAAGCTTTCAGAGTTTTTTACTCCCGGTAGTGAGTCTTCCTCGAAAAGGAAGGGGAAACGCGCAATTTCGAAGAAAGGCAAGAAAAGCTCTTCTGCCGCTGGAGAGGAAGTAGAAGTTGATCCGGTTGCACCTCTTTCTCCTTCTTCTCCGACTCAATCACAACGGCCTCCGAAGCTAATTATCAGGCCGGGTAAAAGCTCTAAAGGCGGGAAGAAGGAGAAATAAGCTTGATTTTGCCTTTTCTGCTTTTTGCATGTACTGACCGGAAGCTGTGCGGATACCGGTCTCCGCTTCTTTTTGTGATCTGCACAATGTAAAAAGTTTTCATAGTATTGAATGAAATAGCAATTTTACTTGTGTAAATTCTTGTGTATGTGAGAATGCATCTGTTTCTCATTTTTAGTGTAGAATAAACGATTCCTTTTACTTGTACAAACTTTTTTGTCTGTGTTTGGGAATGCATTTATTCCACATATATTTTTCGTGATATTGCAATGAACTTGTGGTATGTTGCTTTTATTAATATAATTGAATTGTATAGTATTGCCCTCATACCGTAAGTGTATTGCAATATTTCTAGCTTTTTCGAGACTGATACTCTTATTTCAGAAAATAATTACTCCATTTTTAAGGGAAGAATCATTCTGCTTTTAATAGAGTATATCTCGTCTTTAGAGAAGTTTTTACTTTCTCTTTCTTTCTGAAGAACACTTCAACTTTTGGGGATGATCACTTTTATTTGTTAAAAAGTGAATTTTCCTATGCAGTGAAGTGAACTTTATGAAGAATTTTTTGATTTGTTTAGCGCTTCCGAAGAAGGCTTTGTTTTTGTGCCTCTGAAAAGGGCTTATGTCTGGTACTTCAAGCATGGTGAAGTGTGCCTCTAAAGAGGTCTTTTGGTCTCCGAAGAGAAGCGATTTTGGTCTCCGAAGAGAGGCAATATTGGTCTTCGAAGAGAAGCAGTTTCGGTCTCCGAAGAGAAGCAATTTTGGTCTCCGAAGAGAAGCAATTTTGGTCTCCGAAGAGAAGCGATTTGGCATTTCATCTCTGGTGAAGTGGGCTTCCAAAGAAGAGCATTTTGCACTTCTACACTGGTGAAATGTGCCTCCGAAGAGGGCTTGTTAGCATTTCATCTCTGGCGAAGTGGGCTTCCGAAGAAGAGCATTTTGCACTTCTACACTGGTGAAATGTGCCTCCGAAGAGGGCTTTTGCCTCCGAAGAGGTCTTGTAATTGTCTGGAAGTTACTTTCTCATGGTTGAGTGGATCCACGGGGCGGACGCAAGTTGCTTGATTGGATGTTCGTTTGCACAAACGATCGCAATTAACTAACAAGGGCCCTGTTCCTTCAGCTTGGGAAGGTGCCCCTCCGGTGGTTCCACCAATCTTTTTTGATTGAGGAAAGCACTTTCATTTTTTGGCGTGCCTCGTTAGAGGGCTTTGTTGACCTTTGAGAAGGAGCTTCGGTTGGTTGGTGTGCCAGTAAGGTTGCGTCCCAGGGGCGAGTAGATCTACGGGACGGACGCAAGCTGCATGATCGGATGCATCACGATCAATTAGCAAGGGCCCTGTTCCTTCTGCTTGGGAAGGTGTCCCTTCGGTGGTTATACCGGCCCTTTTATCGAGAGGCATAATTCCTTTTGGCTGCTTCCGTGTTTGCTTGGCCATGTTCTCCCATCATCTGCTCATTAGCGATCTTTTATTATCATTTCCAAGCGTATCTTCTTTCCTTTTGCAAGTAAATTGCCTTATCCGAAGAAGTGGACTTCACTATTGCATAACTTCACGGGACAAACGCGAGTTACCTAGTTGGATGTCTGTTCATATTGACAATCACAACTGGTTAACGAAGGCTTGCCCCAGTGGAGTAGCCAACTTTTTATGTGAAGTTCTTCTTGTATAGGATTTGAATATGGAATTTTTTGTTGCTTGGTATTTGCTTTAATAAGTGATTTGTAGGGCTCGCTTGGCTTTGCGATGGGTGAGCTTCGCTTTAATGACCTGCAATATTAGATCGACATTTTAGCAATACATTTAGAGTATTTATATATCGAAATATAATAGGCATTTTGTAATAGAAAACACAGAATTCATAGTTCTTCATTATTCAGTCACACTGATTTCTCAGCGGTTTACAATGCAGAAGTTACAAATCCATTATCATTTTTACAAATTTAAGCAATGTTGTTAAGTAAAAAATGGATGCTAGTGATTGTTGTTTCAGAATCTCTGGACTGATTTTCCATTTGCACTAGATTCGCAGCTTCGGATTTATATGCCAGAGAAAGTGAAAGATGCCCCAGTTGCAGTTTTGTGGACAATTAGCAGTTGTCCCAACTTCTGCCTACTGGGTGTGGACCTCCTGTGACCACATTAATGACAAGCTTTTCTGAATCTTGCACTGCAGTGTTGTTGCGAGAATCAGATTGATGGGTAGGACGTTGTTGATCCCGAGTGGATGAGGTTGGATTGACTCCGCTTCTCTTAACGTATTGTTGGAGTTTACCCTGCCTCAGCAATTCTTCAATCACATCCTTTAATTGGCAACATTGGTCAGTGTCATGGCTAGGTTGATTGTGAAATTGGCAGAATTTTCCATTACGCACTGCACCTCTCTTCATCTCAGGTGGCTTAGGATACCTGACAACGTCCTTTGTTGCAAAAAATATATTTCTTGGTGTATCAGTTAAAGGAGTAAAATCTGAAAGATCGAAGCGGCGGAGTTTCTTCTCATTCCCCTGATTCTTTCCTCCGTCGTTTTCCCTTTTCTGATTCTCAGAATTTCTTCTGTTAGAAGCAAGTTCATTATTGTTGTCCTTGGCAACTAATACTTTTGCTGAGGCGGAAAGGTTTTCCAGGCGCATGAATTCATCGGCCTTTTTATAAAACTTCTCAACGGAATTTGGTTCCTTCATTTTTAGCCATTTTCCAAATTCACTCGATTTATCGATGGCTCGCACCAAGTAGGTCAGGATCATACGCGGTTCTACATTATCCACTTCGGCTACAACTATATTGAAACGGCTTAAGAAAGATTTGATTGATTCTCCGGGAGCTTGTTCAAGACTAGACAATGACATTATATCCTTGGCTTTTGAAGCATATAATCTGAACTGTTCTTTAAACTTTTGCGTCAAGTCGGAGAATTGATCTATTGACCGAATTGGAAGCTTTGTGAACCAAAGTAAGGCCACACCTTCCAAGTACACTGGAAAGTATCGACACTTAATCTCGTCTGACGCTCTTGCACCGGTCATATGCCAATCGTACTTGTATAGGAAATGATTAGGGTCACTCGTTCCCCTATAGGCTTGGATAGTAGGAGGTGCAAATTTCCTTGGAAATTCCGCTTTCAGGATCCTTTCCGTAAACGGAGTTCTGCTCGGTGCAAATCCCCAGTCGTTCTCATTCTCTTCCCTTTGTATGCTCTCTTTCATGATGCGGCTAACCATTTCGGACAGGTACCCTTTATTGTTCAGAGACATTTCCGGACGGGCATCAGTCCTTCTCTCGGAAGCTTGCCCGGTCACATGTTCACGATAAGTTGGCTGCGGCATAGAACCCTCAGTTTGTAAAGGTGGCACTTCTGGAAAGGTTGTTTGATGGTTTTCTGGTTGACGATTTGCCCCGAGCAGAGCAGTTAATCTATCCATCATTAAAGCGTTTTGGGTTTCAATTTGCTGGTATAATCCAGAAACTGCGTCATCCAATTCAGCCCGGGTGACTCCAACGGTAGGAGTTGCTTGGTCTGCTGTTGGGGAAGCAGAAGTCCCTTCATGAGCATTTCTGGATCTGACAGGTCTACCTCTTCTTCCAGGAGCCGTGTTTTCAGATAAGCTTCTGGTTTTGAAAGAGATTTTCTCTACCAATTGCTTTGGAGCAATGATGACAATCTTCATGAGTTGGGTTCTCAGTGAAAGCACCAAAATGTTAACGCTAAAAAGTGAACGCTAACACCCGGTGTGTGTAATATAGTCGTGAAAGCACCACCCGTGTGACGGGAATAAGAAGTAAGCAGTAAAATAGCAAAAATGCGGTAAAAGACAGCAGTTTATAGTGGTTCGGCTTGAGATCGAGCCTACGTCCACTTTGAATCTCTTTATTATTGAATCTGATTACAAGACGATACAATGCGCTTATCAAAACAATACAATTCGATCACAAAGACAATCTCGACTGCTAGCTCAAACTTCGTTGATGAAACTTGATGAATCCGTGTTGGATGTAGGAAATTCCTCTCGAAGCTTGTTGTAGTGTCTCGAATATCTGGAGATCTTCAATTGTGGAATGAGTTGAGAGCTCGGCAGAGTAACGACGCTTGAAGAAATGATCGGCCAAAAGTCCCTCGCTTGTTGGAGACGATGGTGTATTTATAGGAGCAGCTCTGAATTCTGGGTAGGAATATTGCTCTAAGTCTTAGGTCGCGTTCGACCTAAGCTAGGTCGTAAGTCGCGAGCGACCTAAGATAGATCGCGGTCTATATGCAATTTAAGAAGTACAGTCTGATGGAGTCGTTCGTGCTTTTCTCTAAGTGGTAAGTCGTGAACGACTTAAAGTAAGTCGTGCTCCTTTCTTTGCCTTTAACTCGTGAAGTCTTTAGGTCGTTAGGTTTGCTTCAGGAATTAGGTCGAAGAGTCCCTTAGGTCGCTAAGCAAGTTAGGTCGCAAGCTACCTTTAAGTCGCGAGGTCTCTTAGGTCGTTGAGTCTTTTCAGTAGTTAAGTCGTAGGTCGCAGCTTCACTAAGTCGTAGGTCGCTGCTTCATTAAGTCGTGATACTTCTTGGGTCGTAGACAGCTTAGGTCGTGCAGAAGTTAGGTCGCTAACTTCTTATCCTGGTAGGTCGTAGACTTTCTTTAATAGTTAGGTCGTAGATCCTTTAAGTTGGCTCTGTAGTTAAGTCGGAGACTTCCTTAAGTCGTAGCCTGTTAAGTCGTTAACCACTTCCAGTTGTTAGGTCGTGAGACTTCGTAAGTTGTAGATCGTCCACTTCCTTATGTCGCAGCTTGTTAAGTCGGCAGGCTTTTTAGGTCATGAACTCCTTAGCTCGTTAAGCTTTTAGGTCGGTAGGTCGCTGAGTTGCTTCAGGAGTTAGGTCGTGCAGTCTGTTAGGTCGTGACATCCTTAGGTCGTGATATCCTTAAGTCGTAACTCCTTAGGTCGTGACATCCTTAAGTCGTAACATCCTTAGGTCGTGACATCCTTAAGTCGTAACATCCTTAGGTCGTGAGCTTTCTTAAGTCGTGAACTCTTTTAGGTCGTTAAGAGCTGTTAGGTCATAGGGTTTTAGTTCGCCGAAATAAAGGAATTAACATTGTGATAATACTAGTGCAATAAATTTATCCAAAAATCCTACTCATCATGCTCGAACTAAACATATTGATATCAGACATCATTTTCTCAAAGATAATATAAGTAAGGAAGTAATTACTCTCGATTATATCAATTCCGAGAATCAAATTGCTGATATCTTAACAAAACCCTTAAATGAATCTATATTTACTAAATTAAGAAGAGAATTAGGTATTTGTTCAATAACTGAAATATAGAATATAAATATATAACAAGTATAATTAAAATTAAATTAAAATAAATCAAATAGCAAAAATATAAGTACCTTGTCGACAACCCTCCTTTACCCCTATCGACATATAACGAATTTTTTTCTTTTGAAATTTTCCCACCAAAATTCAAATGGGTGGTTACATATTCTTCATATTTCGAAATTTTGTTCATTCTTTCTGTTCTTTCTCTGTTCTAACTTCTGAAAACAATAAAACAATGGCCTCCTCCTCCAAATCAAACAAAAATTCAACCTTTTCGTTCCCTTCTCCTTCTACTGGACCATTTCAACAAACTACGCTTGCACGAGTGATGAAAATGGAGGTTTCCTTGAAGGATGCACTGCAACTTATGATTGAAATTCAAGTGGTGCAATTCAGAATGGCCAAAGAACAAGAACGGCAAGGCAAAATCCTTAGAAACTTGCAAAAGTTTCTAATGGAGAATTATGGATTCTCAGTTAGGAGAGTCAGTTATTAAGGGCTAAGTTTTAGTTTCAGAATTAAGTGTTGATTATTTATGATAACACTATCATTATAATCACATGTAATATAGTATTAGATTAAGGGGGAGTTGTTTAGATTTAAACTTCTTTTTTGATGACAAAGGGGGAGAAGTATAAAATAGGATAGTTAAGCATAGATTAAGGGGGAGTTATTAGTTTTAGGGTGAGTTATTAGGATAGAAGTAATATTTTACAAACAAAGGTTGTCATCATCAAAAAGGGGGAGATTGTTAGTCCTTAAGAAGTCGGTTTTGATGACAACAACCTTAGAATAAATTATAAAATATAAATACTAACATTATTGTTTAGATATATATGTATATGCAGGATATATATACAGGTACCAAAGAATGAAGACTGTACAGTATAGAGATTCAAGAACTGATGAACTCAAGATCGAAGATATCAAGATTCAAGACTCATGAGTATCAAGATTATCAAGAGTTCAAGATTTCAAGATAAGTAATTTAGTTAGGAATTTTGTCAAAACTCCTAGAAAAGCACTGACATCTTAAAATCAATTTTATTCGTGGAATGGAATCCACTTCGAGCCCGTTAAAGGGATGGAACCCTAAGTAGGATGGAACCTATGAAAAATCTAGTGGAACAATGTTTCGTATCCACTAACTTTTATTCAAATGTTTTACAAAATTATATCTTATTTTCAAAATGATTTCAAAATCTTCTTTTTTAAATCAAAAACATATATCCTGGTTTTAAAATACTTTTAGCCTCAAAATAATCTTTATTTTCAACATCAAATTATCCTTGGTTTTAAACTATCTCTTCATTATAATATATTTAAATTTTAATATTTATACTTAGATTTTAAAGAAAAATTGTAGTAAAATTTTATATATACCAAAATATTATTCTCTATACTTATTTATGTATTTTAACTATAGTTAAGTATATTTATAAAGTTTAAAATAGTTTTAATACAAGATAGAAGTTATATTCAAAGAAAAACAAATTACCAAAAATAACTTAGGCTTGTCGACAACCCCAAGGAACCCTTATCGACAAGGTGACAGTTTATTTCAAAAGTGTGAATTTCAAAGGAAGTGTCTATTCGTCATATCCTTTCACGAATGGAAATGGCTGTTGTTCTACTATAAATAGGGACTGTTTTAAACGAATTTACATTCAATTATATTTTCTCTGATTTCACTCTTCTTCTTCCACATTTCTTTATATACATTTTTACCATTACTCTACCGAAATCACCATTGAATCTAACTAGATCATCTCTGGTTTGATTCTCTATCACTATCTCAACAAATCCCAGTGCTACTCAGAGTTATAGACTTCTTTGTATTCAATCGAGCGAGAAAAGGTGTGATTGTAGCCTGGAAAATCAATTGGGTGAACTTGTTGCTTGTAAAATCAAGTTTCTCTACCCAGAGGATTGTGAATCTGGAGCGGTGTACCTCGTGGCCTTGAAATCGAGGGTGTAATTGTAAGAATTGATTTTGAAAGGAAATCCGTACTGGTGTTGCGGGACTGGATGTGGGGTAACTCCGAACAAGTATAAAATCCGGTGTGTTCTTTCCTTTATTGCTTTTACTTTATATCTGCATCTGTGTTTGATTCTGTGATCATATCTGTGTCTAAATATTGCATACATTTGTGTTCAAATTAATATAAACTCAAAAAGAATTAGTAATTCCTTAAAACACTATTCACTCCCCTCTAGTGTTAATTCTAGCCTTAAGATCCGTAATCCGCATTTCTCACATAAATTAATCAAAATCAACGACTTATTATGATAATACAAGTGCTATAAATTTATCGAGAAATCCAATAAACCACTCAAGAACTAAACATATTGACATTCTACATCATTTTCTACATGATAACATAGCAAAAGGTAATATTTCTCTTGATTTTGTATCACCTGAAAATCAAGTTGCAGATATATTACTAAACTTTTAAATGAAAATATTTTTCTTAAATTAAGACGCGAACTAGGAATTATGTCATTACATGATTTATAATTTGATAGTCAAGTGTAAGTAAAAAAAAGTTATAAAATAAATAAAAATTTAATTGCACAAAAACTAGAGATGATGCCACTCGAACTCTACACTCATGGGAGATAGTCATATGACCATCCGATGTTCTATTGTATTAATTGCATTAAGACATTTCATTCTTTCTGTTTTATATACGGTAATAATCTTTTTATACTTTTTCATCTAACAAACATATAACTATTTATACCTTATAGAAACAAAAGGATCGACTGAAGTTTAGAGATTAATGTTAACCGAAAAATTTTAACTTCAAAAATAGAAAATGAAATCAATATATATATATATACATACATAATATACATAAAGAGAATATTTTAAATTCATATAAAGCTAACATTAAGTATATATACACACATCCTCTTATAAAATGTCATCTCAAGAGAATTCCGATCTTTCATCAATTGTTTTCAGCACTCCAACTTTGGATTCGTCAAATAAATCTACTCCAGTGTATGTTCCAGTAAAGATGACTCCATTTCCCAATCACCATACTGGATATACACCAAACGGAAAACGAGCTAGAAAAAACTTAGAATTTGGATCATATTCTACCAAGGAGAAAATCGATGATATTCATCAGTACCACCATGAAACTTTAAGCATACAATGTGTGATGTATTATGAGAAAAAACACCATGGTAGAGCACAATTTGCTTTCAATTCTATGGAACAACTCCTAAACAAGGTGTGCACAATCCATCTCCACAACAACCTCACCTATCTCCAACTTCTTGGAATCAAGGTGTTGAACGTAATGCTTAGACCCCTATCAATCCCTTACGAGATGACACCAAAGTTGAACCAAGCTCATTCGAAATTTCCTCTTCAGACAAATCTAAGACTTCTGAAAAATGAAATCGACATTTTCATAAATTCATGTTCATGAAATTGATATTGTAATTTGGATATATAATACGTTTGCTGAAATTAAATTATATTCTTTTTAACATGAGAATAAAGCTCCCAAACAAATATATATATGACATTGTTTGGATTAACTGAAAATAGGCTAAACCTCAAAAATTCAACACATTCAACCGACTAAACGTATGGGTTCAGCCGACTGAACTTTCAAGCATATAAAAATTATTCTTTGAATTTAGTCGACTGAATCCACCAATCTAGCCAATTGAATCATACCAATTCTGAACTGATTCCTTCGGGTTTCAAAATTTTCAACTTTCAGCCGACTGTCTCCAATCTTTCACCCGGCTGATTCAATTGTTTTCTATTTTTTTAAAATAGACATGCACGTTTTTCGAAGCAAGGATCCAATCTAACTTCCTTCTTATTATTGTCTACCCGTTCATTTACCCTCTACACATTTATTCCCTCTTCAAAGCCAAAAGAGAAAACCAAAATCCACCAAATCCAAAAACCAATTTCTCTTCACTTTCTAAAATCCAAAATTCAAAATCCAAAATCCACCAAATTCCAAATCCAAAATCCACCAAATCCAAAAACCAATTTCTAAAAGAACAAGAGAATCATCTGTTGGTCCATCTCAGAGCCAAATAAGATCATGGCTCCACAATGATACGACAGTCAGTAGATTCAATAGCATTTATGAAAATTCTAGATTTTGATGCATATGCTATTAGAGAATACGTGGAAGCAAATGTTTTCGATTCACTTATTGGGTATGACGCTAATAATGTTAAGATTTATTCTCCTTTGATCATGCTTTTTTATGTGTTAATTCCATTATCTCCGCGACCTAGAATTTAGCGACCTAAAAGGGGTTAGCGACCTAAGAGGACATCGCGACCTAAGAACAGGAAGCTTTGCGACCTAGCAGCAGAAGGTTTACGACCTAAGAACAGAAGAGCTTCGCGACCTAAGAACAGGAAGGTTTGCGACCTAACAGTAGAGAGCTTCGCGACCTAAAAACAGGAAGGTTTGCGACCTAACAACAGAAGACCTTGCGACCTAAGGACTTGGGAGGAGTTTGCGACCTAAGGACTTGGGAGGAGTTTGCGACCTAGGGACTTAAGATTGCGACCTAACTGCAGGAAAGGTTTGCGACCTAACTACAGGAAAGGTTCGCGACCTAACTACAGGAAAGTTTTGCGACCTAAGGGACCTACGACCTAAGAAGCTAACAAGCTATGGCTTCAACGACCTAGAGCTCATACAGCTATTCCTTAACTCGCCTGCGACCTACCACTTGATCAAATAAAGCCAAGTACTGCTTCACCAGCTAATCTCTTAAGCCGCAAGGAGACTGCGACCTAGCTTAGGTCGCTCGCGACCTACGACTTAACTAAGGTCGTACGCGACCTAAGACTTAGTCAAATTTTCTGCCCAGAAACCAGCTCCTATAAATAGGCCACCATTTCCAACATGAAGAGGACTTTTGCCAAATCATTTCTTCAAGCGTCGTTACTCTGTCGAAGTCTCCATTCAACCAGCAATCAAAGATCCTCAAACATTCAAGACGCTACAACAATCTTCAAGAGATAATTCCCTACATTCAACATGAATTCATCGAATTTCATCGACGAAGATTGAGCTAGTAGTCAAGATTGTTTCTTTTGATCAAGTTGTACTGTTTTGATAAGAGAGTTGTACCGATTTGTAACCGAATTCAGTAATAAAGAGATTTAAAGTGGACTTAGGCTTAATCTCAAGCCGAACCACTATAAATTGCTGTCTTTTACTACTTTTCTGCCAGTTTACTACTTAAATTCTGTTCCCGTCACACGGGTGGTGCTTTCACGATTCTATTACACACACCGGGTGTTAGCGTTCACTTTTTAACGTTAACATTTTGGTGCTTTCACTGAGAACCCAACTCAGGCTACCATTCACCATTGCTTCACACAAGTTTGTTGAAAAAGTTTCCTACAAAACCAGAAATTTATCAGACATAATGGCTCCTGGAAGGAAACGAAAGGCTGTCAGATCTGAAAATGTGCAAGATAATACTGCCACTTCAATTTCACCGAGTCATGCGGCTCCAAGCGTCGGGGTGACGCGAGAGGAGCTAGACGCTGCTGTATCTGGACTATACCAACAGATTGAAACTCAAAACAATCTGATGATGGAAAAACTGAACGCTCTGCTCGGCGCCAATCAAAGACCAGTGGGTAATGAAGAAAACATCGCTGATGCTCTTCGCAACTCCGAAGGAAAAAATATTCCTCAAGGAGGATCAGGTGCTGCTGAAGGAGCACCCCTCCAAGCTGAAGGATCTAGGCCATCGCCGATTTTCCGCGAACATCTGCCCGGACAGACTTCTGAGAAAATGGCCGAGGTCTATTCCGCCAAATCTTTGAACAACGAGGAATATCTTTCTGGCATGATCAAGCAAATAATGAAGGAGAGCATGTAGAGGGATGAAGATGAGAGCGAATGGGGATTCGCACCAAGTAGAACTCCGTTTACCGAGAAGATTCTAAAGGCTGAATTTCCTAGAAAGTTTGTTCCCCCCACCATTCCTGCTTATCGAGGAACAAGTGATCCAAATCAGTTCTTGTATAAATACGACTGGCACATGACCGGCGCAAGAGCAACTGATGAAATTAAGTGCCGGTATTTCCCAGTATATTTGGAAGGAGTGGCACTCCTCTGGTTTACCAAGCTTCCTGTCCGATCAGTTGATCAGTTTTCCGATCTGACCCGAAAGTTCAAAGAGCAATTCAGGCTATACGCTTCAAAGGCAAAGGACATAATGTCATTATCCAGTCTTGAACAGAATCCGGGAGAACCTATTAAATCATTCCTGAACCGTTTCAATATAGCTCTGGCAGAAGTTGATAACGAGAGCCACGGATGATCTTGACCTATTTGATGCGTGCTATCGACAAATCAAGCGAATTTGGAAAATGGCTGAAGATGAAAGAGCCAAATTCTCTCGAGAAATTCTACAAGAAAGCTGATGAATTCATACGCTTGGAAAATCTTCCAGCATCGATGAAGGTGGTGGCAGCAAAGGTGGACAATAATACTGCCGCTTCGGAAAAGAAAGATTCCAGAGGTCAGAAAAGGGAAAATCACGAGGGGAAGAAACAAAAGGATACAAAGAAACCTCGCTTCTTCAAACCCTCAGATTTCACTCCATTGACCGACACTCTGGAAAATATCTTCTTCGCCACCAAAGATGCTGTGGATTATCCCAAACCGGCTGAGCTAAAACCGGGAAAAGGCGCTATGAGAAATGGAAAGTTCTGCCGTTTTCACAACCAACCCGGTCATGATACCAATGACTATCGTCACTTAAAGAGCTTAATTGAAGAATTGTTGAGGGAAAACAAGCTGCAACAGTATGTCAAGAAGAACAGAAGTGACCCATCTTCGTCAACTCAGGGGCAGCAACTCCCTACTCAGCCATCAGGTTCAGGTAAAGGCACTGCGGCACAAGAATCTGAGAGGCCCGTTATCAATGTGATTACGGGGGGCCCACACCCAGCGGGCAGAAGCTGGGGTGAAATGGAACGATATGCTCATGCTTTAAAATACATCCCAGCAGAGGAAGATGTTTTTGCTGTAGAAAATGTTGCACCCCTGAAACAGCAAAAGATTTCAGACGATGATATTATGTTCAAAGCTAGGGATTCTATTGGTATTGAAGCTCCCACCATAGATCCCTTGGTTATCTCTGCAGGAATTGGACCGGCAATAGTAAGACGAGTGCTCATTGATTGCGGTGCTTCCTGCAATATACTCTTCAAGAAAACATTTGACCAGATGAAGATCCCAATGACTGACGTTCAAGCTTCGTCGCAAAAGATTGTTGGTTTCACTGGGGAGCCACAGCAACCAATCGGAACTGTCGAGTTGTTCGTGGAACTTGGAGAAGGGCAGAAAAGAGTAGTTCGCAAGCAAACCTTTGTAATTGTCGATGGATTTTCTGCCTACAATGCTTTCCTAGGCAGGCCCACTCTAGCTGCATTCAAGGCCATTTTGGCCCCGTGGTGCCTATCTATGAAGTTTCCTACAGAAAATGGTGTTGGTGTCATCAAGGGAGATCAAAATGCTGGACGCGAATGTTATCTTATAGAGCTTCGAGAAGCCAGAAAGAGAGAAATGGGTAAAGATGCGGCAGCTCCCCTCCGCATCAAAAACCCAACCATGTAGCAAATACAGGATGGTCCCTGCACTGGTGAGCATAGTGGCGCAAGACGAGAAATGGACCCCAGAAAATCCAGTGCAGAGGATAATAGGGTGATGCCCGTCGAAGTTACGATACCAATACCTGTCGACTCCAAAGACCCAAACAAAGTACTTAATGTGGGTTCGCAACTAAGTACAACAGTTCAAAACACACTGATATCATTTCTAAAAGCGAATCTGGACGTGTTCGCTTGGTGTCATGCTGATATGTGTGGAATCTCTCCAACAATTGCTGTTCACACTCTGAATGTCGATCCGAAATTCACACCAGTAAAACAGAAACGAAGAACTCAAGGTCCAGAAAGGTCAGCAGCTTTAAAGGAAGAAGTAGATCGTCTCATGGAGAATAATTTCATCAGAGAATCCACTTATCCAAATTGGGTTTCCAATCCAGTACTGGTTAAGAAGGCAAATGGAAAGTGGAGAGTATGCATTGATTTCTCAGATCTAAACAGAGCCTGCCCCAAAGACTGCTTCCCGTTGCCTAGAATCGATCAACTGGTAGATGGGACGGCTGGACATGAGTTGTTGTCTTTTATGGATGCCTACTCCGGATACAATCAGATTATGATGAATGAACCAGATCAGGAAGACACAAGCTTTATCACAGATGTGGGTCTCTACTGCTACAAAGTTATGCCTTTCGGATTGAAAAATGCTGGGGCAACCTACCAAAGACTCGTCAATGCAATGTTCAAGCCTCAGATTGGTAGAACCATGGAAGTTTATGTCGACGACATGTTGGTAAAATCAAAGAAAGCTGTAGATCACATGGGACATCTGGAAGAAATGTTTGCAATTCTTCGAAAGTATGGAATGAAGCTCAACCCATTGAAATGTTCGTTCGGGGTAGAGTCTGGGAAATTCCTGGGTTACATCGTAAGCGCTAGGGGTATTGAGGCCAATCCTGCTCAAATCAAAGCTCTGAGAGAAGTTAAAGCCCCTAGAACAAAGAGAGAACTGCAAAGTCTCAATGGAAAAGTTGCCGCTCTTAGTCGCTTCATCTCCAAGGCCACAGACAAATGCATTCCCTTCTTTGATGCTTTAAAGAAAGGAAAGAAAATTTTTGAATGGACTCCCGAATGTCAGAATGCTTTCGATCAATTGATTCATCATATGAGAACTCCTCCGGTCCTTTCCAAGCCTAGTGATGGCGAAGACCTCTTCATCTATTTAGCAATTTCATCTCACGCCCTCAGCGCAGCACTTGTACGGGAAGATATGAAAATACAGCGTCCAGTCCATTACATCAGTAAACGGTTCACTAGGGCAGAGATGAATTATTCAATGATAGAAAAGCTTGCTTATTGTTTGTTAATCGCTTCCAGGAAGTTGAGGCCCTATTTTCAATCTCATCCTATCAAGGTCCTGACTGATCAACCTCTAAAGCAAGTCCTATATCGTCCTGAAACTTCGGGTCGTCTCTTAAAGTGGAACATAGAACTCACCCAATATGACATCACTTACCATCCCCGAAGAGCAATTAACGGACAAGCTTTAGCAGATTTCATTGCAGAGTCCACTGACAAAGGTGACATCAAGGAAGAAACAACTGACTGCATTCCGATACAGTGGAAGTTGTATGTTGATGGCTCGAGAAATGATTATTGTTCTGGGGCAGGAGTTGTGCTTGAAACTCCCGAAGGACGATCACTATGTTATGCATTGAGACTAGAATTCCCTTCGACAAACAATGAAGCAGAATATGAAGCCCTTATTGTCGGATTAAAAATCGCCAAGGAACTAAACATCAAAGTGATACAGATTTTCAGCGATTCTCAGCTTATTGTTTGCCAGGTGAAGAAAGAATTTCAAGCCAAAGGAGGAAATTTGCCTGCATATTTTACAAAAAATTCCGAACTCCTCAATGATTTAGATCACTACTCAATAAGCCACATACCCCGAGAGGAAAATATGAAGGCAGATTCTTTAGCAAAGTACTCAAGTTCCGGAGAAGCTCAATTACTGGGATTAGTTCCTGTAGAAGTTCTGTCAGCTCCAAGCATTGATGAAATGGATGTTGATTGGATTATGACTACGTCTCAAGAACATGAATTATGGATGACTCCAATCAAAGAATACTTACTCAGTGGTTCTGTTTGCACAAAAAATGGACAAACACCTCAAAGTTGTATGATTTAGTAGATCTTATGTTGTTCTTAGTGATTTGAGTGATTTATGCAAATATATGAAAAGCAGGGGCTAAACTGTAAAAAGACACGCAGATTTATAGTGGTTCAGCCAGAATGTGCCTACGTCCACTTTATATGTTATTTCTCTTCTCTTGTTTTGATTACAAGTACAAAGCTTTGATACAAGTAAAAGAAAGTTGTTTGAAAGTTCTCTCCGTGCTTGAGCTCTCAAACTTGTCCCCCATTGTCGTACCCCTGCCCCTCTATTTATAGAGTGAGGGTGGGAGCAGGGGTCTTGGATGTATATAGCTGTTGGTGGGCCTGGGCTGATGTGATCTGGCCTGGCACGTCTTGGTCTGGCAGCGTTTGGTCCGGTGGTAGGAGGTGAGTTGGTTCGGCGAAGCATGGGAGGTGAGTTGGTTCGGCGAAGCATGGGGATGAGTTGGTTCGGCGAAGCATGGGAGGTGAGTTGGTTCGGCGAAGCATGGGGATGAGTTGGTTCGGCGAAGCATGGGAGGTGAGTTGGTTCGGCAGAGCATGGGGATGAGTTGGTTCGGCAGAGCATGGGGATGAGTTGGTTCGGCAGAGCATGGGAGGTGAGCTGGTTCGGCAGAGCATGGGGATGAGTTGGTTCGGCAGAGCATGGGGATGAGTTGGTTCGGCAGAGCATGGGAGGTGAGCTGGTTCGGCAGAGCATGGGGATGAGTTGGTTCGGCAGGGTCGTTACATGCGAAGCAGGTTGGATCGGCGAAGCTTTGGACCGGTGGTGAGAATCTACCCAACATTTGCCCCCCAAAGTGGGGTATATGCTGGCGTATGGCCTACTTTGTTTCCTCTTATTCGGTCGCTGAGCGCCGATCCAACTGGTCCGACATCCTATATTTGCCTATAAGTAGGGGCTGTATACTCTCGTTATTCCCTTCCAATTCAAGATAGCCGAACCAAACGTTTCTGTCGAATTAAGCTCTCTGACGAATTGCTTCAGAATACCGAATCAAGTACTGCCGAACGAATTTACGTACTCTAAGTGCCGAATGATCATTTACTCTGGGTGCCGAATGAACTTTACCCTGGGTGCCGACTGAACATTCACTCTGGATGCCGAATGAACTTGATTCTAGGTGTCGAATGAACGTTCACTCTGGGTGCCGAATGAACTTGATAAACTTGATTTTTTCACTTGAAATTTCAGACTGCAGACACTTGCTCCTTTACTTCCTCTATTCTAACGACGTTCTTCTTTGTGTTTGCAGATAATGTCTCGTAAAGCGGAAACTCGATCAGACAAAAAGAAATCCGGGGGCGAAGGAGGTTCCTCCACCGTGCCCCCAGCTCAGCCGAATCCAGAACGTCACGGACCTGCCCCGAGATCACTAGTGGATGGGTACGGCCCTCAGGAACTTCTGAACTCCCCGCCCGATTGCTTTCCTAGCTCCCTCAAGGAGGAGCAGCTTGATGTTATTTCCCGATCTTTCGGAATTGATAGGGCGCACTTGCTGTTGACAAGGAGAGAAGTTATGCCGTACGAACCTCCTGAAGGGTACCTTGCCTACAGCAGATACCACTGCATGTGTGGTGCCATTCCTCCTCTTAACGCTTGGGTAGCCAGCTTCCTCACATATCTAAAGGTGGCCCCATTCCAGCTTCAACCCAACTCCTATGCTATACTAGTGATCCTCTTCGTTATTTTTCAGAGGAAGTGTTGTCGTGCTCCTTCCAACCGGGAGATCCGGTACTTATATAATCTGAGGGGCTATAAGAAGGGGTCCCCATACATCAGCTTGGAGTCGGCTGTAACCTTCAAGCCGGTCTTGGACCTGTATTCCAAATTCAGCATGTTCAAGAAGGAGTGGTTCTTCGACAGGGACGGCTCAGTTTCTTTTAGGCGCTTCACCTCTGGATGTAAGTCTACACTTTATTTATTTCCATTCTGGTTTGCGAGGCTTCTTCTCATACGTCTTCATTTTTGCTAGCGACAGGTGGCTTTGCGGTGGTGGAGACCGATCGCTTGGTTCAAACGGCGGTTGAGATAGAAGCTATCCCCGGGAGGGATAGATCAGCTGCCTTCCTGATCAGAAACGCGACCCTTATGGACTATAACTTGATCCTTAAACTTGATCCTTCCACACCAGTCAGTAGTCAAGCTGAGGGAAACGGCGGAGGAGAGGGCGGCTGCTCAGGCTAAGGGAGGTGTCGCGGCAAAGAGTGGAAAGAGAAAACCTTTCACAAAACCTCCAGCCGTCGGAGGTAAGAAACTTAAGAGATCGGACGGTCCTTCTCCCAGCAATTGTCCACTTACTCAGGGGGAGAAAGACGTGGAGGAGGAAAGAGGTGAGGGTGGAGATGGCATCGGGGCCTTGCTTCCTGGGCAAGCGGGCGAGATTCAGGAGTGGACGGATGATGCGTTCCACCAAGCTTTCGAGGGGCTGGACGAAGATCCTGCTTTGGTAGAGAAAACCGGGAAAGCGGACAAGGTCGGGACCGGTGCAAGCGAGTCTTCTCAGACCATTCCAGCCAAGGTGGCTCCGACGACTCAAGGTGAACTCTTGACTCCTGCATGCTTCATTAATGATAGGGACTTAGGAATATTTTATGATCCGCTCCCGTCCTGGAATGAAATCCAAGACTCATTGCAGTATCCTACTTCTCCCCAGGGTTTGTATAACAGACGTGCTTTCTTTCTTCTTTTAACTTGTAATTTACCGCGCTTCTCGAATTATATAGTGATGTAAGCTTGTGACACTTGTTCTTTATATCAGGAGCAGGTAAGACATCCAAGGCCCCAGATCTTCGGCACAGGCTTGAGCAATACAAGCTTTCCAAAACTTCCGCCAAGCCGAAGCCTTCGACCCACCGCTCCGGGGATGTAGTCGGCTACCGTCCTCTTCTCGGGGTTATTGATGAGGGTATTCAGCAGAGAAAGAGGAGTCATCCTTTATCTGAACCTTCACCTGGTCCTCAGCTCCCGGCTCAGCCTCTTCATGATATCACGGAGGAGGATAGCGAGTTTGCACTCTCTCCGCACCCGTCCGAAAACCCTTCCGTTACTCATATCGACCGTCCTGACTTAGCTCGAAATCCATTTGCGGGTCATCCTGATCTGGATCCAAGTTCCCACGATATTACCTTTGACGAGGTTACTGGTGAGCACCTTCTTCCCCGCAATCCCATGGTACGGGTGCTTGATGAGGCTAAGTCCTTAGATCTTGATCTACTTACTACTCGGATAGTTACCATGGGAGACGAGGCCAAGGCTAATATTGATCGGGTGGCGGAGGAGACTAGGAAGCTGATGGAGCATCATGCCCGGCTGGTTAAGGCTGGAGAAGAGATTGGGAGTTCCAACATCCGACTTCGATTGGTGGTTTCAGATCAGGCCAAACAGCTTGCTGATCAGGCCATTCAGATTTCTCAACATGAGGCTGCTTCTGGATGACTAAAGAAAACCATGGAAGAGGCCAGCCGGGCTGAACTGCGGAAAATGAAAGCTACCTGCAGGGAACGGATCGACATGGCTATTGCCATGGTGGACGAGGTTCGGAAAGCGGATCTTGAGCAGATAGGGGAGCTATCCGGGAAACTTGAGACTGCAGAGCTTGCTCAAGCCAAGTTGAGGGAGGAGATGGAGGCAATGCGGAAATCCCTTCTGGTAGACTGCTCGAGATACCGATCGGAGAGAGATGCCACCGTTGAAAGGTTGTCGGCTTCCGAGGCCCGAATGAGGGAGTTTGAGGAAAATGAGGAGATGATAGACGAAATGCTTCAGGACATGTACTTCCGTACCTGGAAGCAGGGCAACCTATCCTGGATGGATGATTATCCCAGGGTCATGGCTAAGATCTATCTTCGGGCTTTGGAGGAGGCTAAGGCCGATGCGGATAAAGATGGTGGCGTGGTCTTCAGCATGGATGTGGTCACGGCTCAATTTGCCAAGGAGGAGAAGGTGGCGGTGAAGGAAGGTATGCGGTTGCTTGCTGAGGAGGTAGGCGTGCAAGTAGAGGACGACGATCAGGATAGCCAAGAAGCAGGTGCTGGTAAGTCTTCCTTTTTAGTCTCTCCATTAACTTGGTTGCTTATTGCTAATGAATCCTTTCTTTGACTGGACAGGTGGTCAACAGGACAAGGATAAAACTCCAATGCAGCCGGCCCCTTGATTATACCTGGAAAGACTCTTTTTCTTTGACGTGTAATTCTTTAACTTAAGCTGATTTTGTCGTCTTCTGAATGTTTGTTGTTATTTTGACATGTCGTATGAGAAATATAGCTATGTATATTCTTGTAATTAAATTGTGTTTGATGTCGGGTTCTGGTTTAAGACATAATTTCATGACTTGCAATGTTAGCGTGTGGTGCGAACAAATTATAGTCATGTATTTGTACACAAAAGAAGAAAATACCGCCTTTCATGCTCTAATTGTAGATGGCAGTTTTGAGTATCTTGTATGACCGAGCATGGAAAGCAGTTGAATGCCCTGCCATCCGATTGTGAGTCCCTGCACCCATTGGCGAGTATCTCCTACTCTGTATCCTGTACTTTAGGGGTTGTTATAAAGCTTTTTAAGTAAAATTGAAATAGGTGAAATAGTAAAACTTCCAATCACGGAAGGCCTTCGATGTGCTTAAGTTCGTGGCAAACGGGTTTTGTAGTCACTTTCCATAGCTGTGGGTCTTGGAGACATTTGTAACCCATCTTACGCCTCCGAGGGGAGTTAATTCTTTTTTACCACAGCCGCACTTAAGACACATCGGAGCCGAGATCGCGCACAGTAACTACCCGGGCCATTATGGCCCGTAATCGTGGGTATTATTCGATTTACTGTGGCCAGCTAGCGTGGGTGCCGATCGTCAACTGTGAACTGCCCCTGGCTGGCCACACCTTATGTTGGGGCTTATAGTCGGTTCACAGTTGCCGGCGAGCCTAACGCCGTAATGAGCTGCCTCGGCTATAGTCGGCCTTCTCGGTGGCTTATAATCGGCTCATTACAGTTGGCTTTAAGGGCCATCGTGAGCAATGAGTTAACCCGCAGCAGAGGGATGCCGGAGCGAAAGTGTCTAATTGACGAGGGCATAGATTCGCATAGTACCTGTTAGGTTTTGTCCAGGAGAGGTTGCGCTGCGGAGCGCCTTGAATGAAAATTCTATTTGCACAGGATTTTGTTCAACATAAAAGGATACAGTTAACAAGCAGCCAAGATATGAAGGAACAAGTTAAAAAGAGACAAGTTTTTTAAAGTGGTTCGACACGAAAATGCCTACGTCCACTGATTCTCTTTGTTAATTCACTTCATATGGGCAGTATGAGTTAAGAAAAGTATCGACTAAGGTGTTGGATGTTCCATGCCCTCTGGAACACCTCCCTGTCCACTGTTGACAAAATATAAGCTCCATTGCAAAGATCTTTATGAATTACATATGGTCCGTCCCAGATTGGATCTACAGCTCCGGGGCGCGGGAATATTCGCTTGAGGATAAGATCTCCTTTCTGTAAGCTACGATGCTTGACTTTGGAGTTGTATTGCGTTGCCACTTTTTGCTTGTGAGCTGCTGCCCTGGGGGGCAGCATCATTTCTTCTTTCCTCAATTAGATCCAGAGACATGAGGAGGAACTCTTCGTTCTCTTCTGGGTTGTAGTGGATCCTACGATGGGAAGGCACTATAGTTTCAATTGGGAGCATAGCCTCCGATCCGTATGCCAAAGAGAAAAGGAGTATGCCCCGTTGATGTTCTGAAAGACGTGCGATTGGCCAATAGTGCCGTAGGAGGTTCATCCACCCAAGCGCCCTTTGACTTTTCGAGTTTCTTTTTTATTAGAGTTTTGAGAACTTTGTTGACGGCTTTGACTTTTCCGTTTGCCTGGGAATAAGCTACGGATGAGAAGCTTTTGTGAATTCCATGCTCTTGGCACCAGTTGGCGAACTCCTCGCTGTCAAACTGAAGTCCATTGTCCGATATGATTTTGAATGGAACTCTGTACCTGCATAGAACATTTTTTGATCAAGAAGTTAATAACTTTTGCTAAAAATACTTTATTTAGGGGTTCTGCTTCCTGAGGGATGTGTTTGATTAAATAGTGATCCCATCGATTGAGAAGCAACTTGGTCTTCTTTAAATATGCTATGAGTCGTTCTTCTCGAGCCTGGAATCCTACTAGTATTTGATTTACAATAAGTTGAGAATCGCTATGAAGACACAAAGAATTGGCTCCGATTTCTAAGGCAAGTTCTAATCCAGCTATCACTGCTTCATACTCTGCATCGTTGTTGGTGGCAGTGAATCCTGACCTTATAGCATAGTGTAGTTCATTTCCCTTGGGAGTGATTATTACCACACCTGCCCCCGAGCCTTGTTCGTTGATGGCGGTGCGAGGATGGTAGGTGATATCATATTGACTTAGTTGAATGCACCATTTAAGTAGTCGCCTAGAAGCATCGAGACGATGGAGTACCTGCCTTAGTGGTTGATCGGTCAGAACGCTGATGGAATGAGATCGGAAATAGTGACGCAGTTTCCGTGATGTGATTAGTAGGCAATAGGCTAGCTTCTCAAGTTTAGGATATCTGGTTTCTTCTTGTGCGGGGGCGTTTGTATCTAACTTCGTCTTGAGTGTCCCGGGAGATGTTTTCGATCGTTTCATTTAAAGGAGTATAAGCGTCAAATCTCGGTCCTGGCCGATACAAGCACTTTTCTCCCTTCTTGCCCCCAGCATTGTCTCTAGAAGCATCCCTTCGAACGTCCTTTGCTACAGCGGACGTGCTGCCATAAGCTGCCTTATTTTGTCGCCCCGACTGCCCTTTAGTGGCAGCGTCTTCAAGCCTCATATGTTTCCCGGCCTCATAGAAAAAATCGGGTAAAGTAGCTGGTTTTTCTTTTGTCAATCTTCTAGCAAATTTAGTATCCGGATGCACACCACTACAGAGGGCCATTAAGATAAGCTTCTCGTCGGCATCTTGGACTGTGGCCGTTGCGGTATTGAATCGGGTTAGGTATTGCTGTAGCTTCTCTCTAGGTTTCTGCTTGATACTGGATAGGGAATAAGCATCCTTAGGTTGTTCCACATGAATGCGGAACTGGCTGATGAACTTTTCTTTCAACATTTCTCATGAGCTGATGGATCCCTGAGGTAGATGACAGAACCAGGAGGTAGCGAGGTCTGCTAAGAAGAGTGGAAAGCATTTGCACAGTACTCCCTCTGTCGCTCCACTCATGAGCATATGTTGTGTGTATCTCTGCAAGTGTACAACGGGGTCGGAGGTTCCTTTGTAAGGTTCCATTGTTGGCATCTTCCATTCTCGGGGGGTGATAGCAATTTCAATGTTGCGGGCGAAAGGGCTGGTCGCCCTAGCGCCTATCCCTCGATCTCTTTTCTCCCGTTGGACGCACTCTCTGAATAAGCGCGCCATCCTTTCATCAGAATTTGGAGCAGATAGAAACGAGTTTGGTTATGTTCTGTGGGATTGATTCCGTCCAGATGACCTGTAGGGATGGTATCGTCTATCATTCCTCATATTTTCCAGTGGCTGCCTTTGGTCTTCTGGGAGCATGCTCGGGTCAGCTACAGTTGGCCCTTGCCTTGATCTCCCCCTGCTGGGTTCTGATCTAAGCACTTCCTCGGGTCCAACTTCGGGCTGGACTCTAGCTCGGCCCCGTTCACTGGCGTTTCTGTGGTTAGGCAGCATGACAGGCTCAGCTACAGTTGACCTTCGCCCGGTACCTCCCCCATTGGGTTCGGTACCAAACGTTTCCTCAGGCCTAACTTCGGGCTGTGCTCGGTCTCAGCTCCTACCATGGCTACTTCTGCCGTTAGCTCCTTCGAAGAAGGAAGATCTTTGTTGTCTCTGAGATCCTCCAGACTGGGACTCGCCCCATGATTCAGTGTTGCGGTTGGATTCTTCAGCGTCCCTTAAGCGTGACATGAGATGGTCCACCAAGGCTTCCTGCTGGGACGTGAAGCGGTTAGTTACTTCAACCACAACTCTGTCCAGATCTGCTCTAGTAATTGCTGCAGGCTGTTCTGTGGCAGGAGTGGTTGGGTTAGCCTATTCTTCATTTGTTACTGTTGCTGGAGGAGGACGATTTACTTGATTCGTGACAGCTGGATCTGGAAGACTGCTGGATGCGATGTTTTTTCCTTTGTTAACATCTTTTCTCTGTTTGGGAGGCATGTTTTCCAAGTGGCGGACGATGCTGTTAGGAAAACTTGTTAAGCGGATGAAGCTGAAGCTTCGAGCTTCTATCTCTCAGTGAAAGCACCAAAAATGTTTGCACAAAAAATGGACAAACACCTCAAAGTTGTATGATTTAGTAGATCTTATGTTGTTCTTAGTGATTTGGGTGATTTATGCAAATATATGAAAAGCAGGGGCTAAACTGTAAAAAGACACGCAGATTTATAGTGGTTCGGCCAGAATGTGCCTACGTCCACTTTATATGTTATTTCTCTTCTCTTGTTTTGATTACAAGTACAAAGCTTTGATACAAGTAAAAGAAAGTTGTTTGAAAGTTCTCTCCGTGCTTGAGCTCTCAAACTTGTCCCCCATTGTCGTACCCCTGCCCCTCTATTTATAGAGTGAGGGTGGGAGCAGGGGTCTTGGATGTATATAGCTGCTAGTGGGCCTGGGCTGATGTGATCTGGCCTGGCACGTCTTGGTCCGGCAGCGTTTGGTCCGGTGGTAGGAGGTGAGTTGGTTCGGCGAAGCATGGGAGGTGAGTTGGTTCGGCGAAGCATGGGGATGAGTTGGTTCGGCGAAGCATGGGAGGTGAGCTGGTTCGGCAGAGCATGGGAGGTGAGCTGGTTCGGCAGAGCATGGGGATGAGTTGGTTCGGCAGAGCATGGGAGGTGAGCTGGTTCGGCAGAGCATGGGGATGAGTTGGTTCGGCAGAGCATGGGAGGTGAGCTGGTTCGGCAGAGCATGGGGATGAGTTGGTTCGGCAGGGTCGTTGCATGCGAAGCAGGTTGGATCGGCGAAGCTTTGGACCGGTGGTGAGAATCTACCCAACAGGTTCCCTGCCAGAAAGTTCTAAGGAACGTCGAAAATTATTGAGAAAAGCGTCAAGGTATATAATTCAAGATGGCCGATTATACAGGCGGGGATTTTCAATGCCTCTGCTCCGATGTGTAACTAAGGAAGAAGCCAAGACAATTCTAGCCGAAGTGCACGGAGGAGAATGTGGAGATCATTCAGCTGGTCAAACTTTAGCCAAGAAAGTTCTCCGATATGGGTATTTCTGGCTGGATATTAATCGAGATGCAGCATCTTATTCCAGGAAGTGCGACAAATGCCAAAGATTTGCAAAAATCCCAAGAGCGCCTTCCACCGAACTCACACAGATGGTTAGCCCATGGCCATTTGCCATTTGGGGAATAGACCTAATTGGACCATTACCGATCGCCAAATCAGGGATTAAATATGCTATTGTTGCCGTTGATTATTTCACCAAATGGACTGAAGCTGAACCTTTGGCCACCATCACTTCTAAAAAGATGATAAATTTTGTAACGAAGAATATCATTTGCAGATATGGTGTGCCACAGAAGATAATCACAGACAACGGCACTCAGTTTGAAAGTGAAGAATTCCAGGATTTCTGCAAACGGTTCAGAATTCGAAAAAGCTTCTCGGCAGTAGCTCATCCGCAGGCAAATGGGCAAGTGGAAGCAGTTAATAAGATCATCAAGTCAACTATCAAAAAGCAACTCGAAAAAGCAAAAGGTGGTTGGGTTGATAAGCTTCCATTAGCACTATGGGCGTACAGAACTACTCACAAAACTGCGACTGGGCACACTCCATTTTCACTGGCATACGGATCAGAGGCAATGATTCCAGTGGAAGTAGAAGTTCCTTCACATAGAAGAGTTCATTTCAACGAAGCTGAAAATGAGAAACTGCAACTTGAAGCACTTGATTTTCTTGATGAGAAAAGAGAAGAAGCTAGGCTCAGAGTTTCAGCTTATAAGCAGAGAATTGCCAGGCATTTCAACTCTAAGGTTCGCCAACGCAGCTTTGAGATCGGAGACTTGGTTTTGAAAAGGATCATGACAGCAACTGGTGTGTTTGGGCCAAACTGGGAAGGACCATATGTCATAGGCACTAAACTTCTTGATGGCACTTTCAAACTCATAACTGTTGAAGGAGATCCAATTCCAAGAGCCTGGAACAGCAACCACTTACGTCCTTATTTTACTTGAAAGAAAAAGCTTGGTTCAAAATTGTGAAATAATGATGAATGTATCAGTTGTATTGTAAAATATTGTAAATCAGTGTGAATGAATCAAAGCTATAAAGTGGATGTAGGCCCGATTCTTGGCCGAACCACTATAAATCTTGTGTTCTTTACTATTTCATAATGCCTGTTTTATTTCGATATGTAAATACTTTAAAATGTATTGCTAAAATGTCGATTCAAAATTGCAGGACATCAAAACAATGCTTGCTCGTCACAAAGCTAAGCGGCCTCTATAAATCAGCTATTACACGAAAACCAAGCAACAAATTTTTTTTTTCCAAACTCAAATCCCAAGCAAGGAAAACTTCACATAAAAAGTTGGCGACTCCACTGTGACAAACCTTTGTTCACTAGTTGAGATTGTCGTTATGAATAGACATCCAACTAGATAACTTGCGTTTGTCTCGTGAAGTCATTCAACAGTGAAGTCCACTCCTTCGGATAAAGCAATTTACCTGTAAGAGGAAAAGAAGAAGATGTGCTTGGGAACGATAATAAGAGATCGCTAATGGGCAGATGATGAGAGAAAGTTGCCAAGCAAACAAAGAGGCAAACAAAGGGAGGTATGCATCTCAACAGGAAGGCCGGAAGGTCCACTAAAGGGACATCTTCCCAAGCGGAAGGAACAGGACCCTCGCTAACTGGTCGTGATGCATCCGATCAGATAGCTTACGTCCGTCCCATGGATCCACTCGCCCCTGAGACGCAACCTACCTGGCACACCAACCAACCAAAGCCCTCTAACGAGGCACGCCAATAAATGGGAGTGTTTTCCTCAATCAAAAAGATCGGTGGGACCACCGAAGGGGCACCTTGTTAATTGATTGCGGTCGTTTGTACAAACAAACATCCAATCAAGCAACTTACGCCTGCCCCGCGGACCCATCCGACCATGAGAAAGCAACTTCCAGGCACTCAAAAGCCCTTTTCGGAGGCACAAGCCCTCTTCGGAGGCACAAGCCATCTTCGGAGGCACGCTTCACCATGCTTGAAGCACAAAATCAAAAGCCCTTTTCAGAGGCACAAGCCCTCTTCGGAGGCACGCTTCACCATGCTTGAAGCATAAAATAAAAAGCCCTCTTCGGAGGCACATTTCACCAGGGTAGAAGTGCAAAATGCTTCTCTTCGGAGACCCACTTCACCAGAGTTGAAATATCAAAATTGCTTCTCTTCGGAGACCAAAATTGCTTCTCTTCGGAGACCAAAATCGCTTCTCTTCAAAAACCTCTTCAGAGGCGCACTTCACCTTGCTTGAAGTACCAAAAATAAGGCCCTTGCTGGGGCACAAAATCAAAACCTTCTTCGGAAGCTCATTTCACTGCGTAGGAAAATTCGCTTTTAACAAATAAGAGTGATCATCCCTAAAAGTTGAAGTGTTCTTCAAAAGGAAAGAAAAAGTAAAAACTTCTCGAAAGACGAGATATACTTTATTAAAAGCAGAATGATTCTTCCCTTAAAAGTGGAATAGTTATTCTCTGGAATAAGAATATCCGTCTTAAAAGAAAAAAAAAAGGCTAAGAATATTGCAACGCACTTGCGGTATGGGGGCAGTACTATACGATTCAGTTACATGAACAAAGTAATATACAAGCAACATACCGCGAGTTCATCACAATATCATGAAAAATAGATGATGTGGAATAAATGCATTCTCAAACGCAGACAAAAAGTTTGCACAAGTAAGAAGAATCGTTTGTTCTACACTAAAAATAAAAGACAGATCATTCTCACATACACAAGAGTTTGTACAAGTAAAATAATTGTTTTATTTAGTACTATGAAAATTCTTTACATGTGCAGATATCTCAAAAAGCAAAAGCAGGGACCGGTGCCTGCACAATCCCCGGTCGATACATGCAAAAAGCAAAAGCAAGGAGTAAAAAATCTAGCTTGTTATCCCTTCTTCTCGCCACCTTTGGATCCTTTCCCCGGCCTAATGATTAGTTTTTGGAGCCGTTGTGGACGGGTCGGGGCAGAAGGAGAAAGAGGCTCGGCTGGATCAACTTCTGCTTCCTCCCCAGTTGAAGCACTTCTCTTCTTCTTCCTTATGCCACGCTTCCCCTTCCTCTTTGAAGAAGATTCGCTCCCCGGAGTAGCAAGCAGTGTTGAAAGCTTCGTGTCATCATCAAGGGACTGCTCCGGGGTCTTCTCGACGTCTTCAAGGTCCTCCGCCTTCTGTTCCTGCGAAGCTGCCGGGTCATCCAGGCCTTGAAGGGCTTCGATTTTCTCTGCCTGTGATCCCGGCTGGGAAGCAGAAGGAGGAGTAACCTGTAAAGATGAAGGGACGGCAACTGAAGGAGTGGAAACTTGTGCAGTGTTTGGTGCCTCCGCTGTAGAAGAAAAGAAGTTAAAATCAACATCTTTCGAAAATAGAGAAGGTATCGGTTCACCAAAGTTCAAGTAACAAGTAAGAAGGTCATCAAACTCAGTTAAATCAAATAACTGGTTCATTAGACCCGAAACTTCGCCAAAGTTACCTGGAGGAGTTGGCTTCACAAGTTCAATTTCATATTTATCAGCCTCAGTTTCTTCCTGGCTCTTCTCTTCAATTTGGGAAAGAGGAGTCTCAGAAGTATCGAGTTTAGCTTCAGCATCTTTTGCAGCAAGTGGAGATTGAGGGCTAGAACCGATGATATCAACATCAGTCAAAGTTGAAGTATGGACAGGGGCAGGTAGTGATGTTGTCTTTTCTGGATATTCTTCTACCGCTGTCCCGGCTCTAGCTTCGGCAAGTTGCTCTTTGCCTCTAATAAGCGCATCACGTGCTTCATCGTCTAGATAAAGCGCTACAAGGTCTGCTTCCGCATAACTGGCAAATGTGTCAAGTATAGTCTCCCAAACTTCAGCAAGTGTAATCTCATATTTGGGACCCAAGAAGGAAAGGCTGCCACGGCCCAAAACGCTGTGCATATAGAAGTCAAATAGAGTAGAATCGATGCTAGCTTTAGTGGCATCATGAGACTCTTCGGCCGCAACTTGTCCAGCGACCGCGTCATCACGCTCCTTCTCAACTTTAAGAAGCTTAGCTTTCAGCATCTCAATCTCTGCATTTTGGGACACAATTGTTCCCCGCAGCTCAGTATTTTCTGTGCGATATTTCTCAGTAATATGCTGCTCAGCTGCAAACTTCATTTCGACATCTCTTTGTGCAGCATGTGCGTCCCGCACTTGCTTCTGAAAGACTTCTTCCTTTTGAGTGTGCGATGCAGAAGATGAGGCCAGATCTTCCTTTAGTCGTTTGACTTCAGATGCAAGCTTTGCGTTGTCATCTGCAATGCTTGTCATTTCCGCATCGTGTTGCTTGCACCATTTGTCCCATTCTGATTTATCATTCTCCATGGTCATCATCGCCTCAAGATTTATGTGGTTAACCCTTTGGAGTTCGTCGACAAGTTTCTGCCATTGCGACATCCTCTCGATATTAAGTCTGACCGCGTCAAGACTTTTAAGCATGTCTTGCTTATCAATTGGAATCAAATCCAAGTCAAAGCGCACTCCTTTTAGGCACCAGTTTGGAAATCGGCTCTGGAGCGTTGGAGGGCCGTCTTTAACTTGATATTGTGGCCTGTTAATGATTGTTTGAATATCAGACTTCTTTAGAGGAGGAGAGCCGGCCGGAGTATCAGAAGGAATAGGAGCGTCAGCCTTTTCAGAAATTTCAGACGCGTTTTTCTCATCAAGTTTAACCCGTTTACTTGGGTCATCGGTAGCATGCTTCTTCCCTTTGTCATCAGGATATTTTCTTTTATGAGAGTCATCGTCTCTCCTTCTTTGCTGCTCTTCGTAAGCACGCCTTTCTTGAGCTTTTCTAGCTGCACGCTCTTCGTCAGATTATTTGCGGGAGGGAAGATAACGTCCATAATCATAAGAATCGCGCCCTCCGTAGCGCCGAAAGTTGTCGTAGTATGAGCCGGAACGTCCCATCGGAGAATCTGAAAAATGGAAAAGAAGTAGAGTTTAGAGAATTCCAGAAAAAGAGGATAAATGCTTATAAGTGCTGAAAAAATCCTAAGTGTGTGCGGCGTGCAAGCTACATGCGTCGAACTACAAACCACGCTTTAGTGTGGAAACAGAGACGGCTGGCGTAGTAGGCGTCAGGGTTTGTTTTAGGGTGGAAGTCGCTTCAGCAACGGGAGAAGTCACTTTTGGATTATTATCCCCGAAAAGCTCTTGAGAAGTTATCATGATATCGCTCAAGCCATCAAAAGTGTCATCACCCTGGAACTCAGCAGACTTCTCCTTTTCGACTTCCGTATCGATTAATTTCTCAGAAACTCGAGGATTCTCTTCCTCCTCAATAATTGGGGCAAGTGCCGACTTGCTGGCTGACCCTACAACATTGATAGATGCGGAACATTTTATCAGAGCAGCCTCTACAACGGGTGCTTTTGACGCAATTTCTTCTACAAAAGAGGGGGCATTCGAGGCCTCTGCTTGAGAGCCCGAAGCAACTAACGTTTCCGCATCAGAACTAGAAATTTCATGAATCTGAGTCGATCTAGAAGGATGTAAAAGACCAAACTGGTGTAGAAATTCATCTTTCAGCAAGAATTTGGCACTCCTCTCTTCAGCATCAACGGCACTCAAAGTATCTAAAATCGACTTGCGGCTGGTATCTCGAAGAAGAGAAGGAAGTGCTGCACAAAGAAAGAATGGAATTAAGCATTTGACGGTTCGAATTCTGAAAAATCTAGAAAATGAATCGGTAAAAGGTAATCTTACTTCCGACTCTCCAGATGGCATAAAATCCCAGAGGACAGCGAACATAAAAGAATTGAGTCAAGAATCCATGGGCACTTTCAGGCAAGTCCAGAATTAGTTTACGATTCCTGGCACTCCTTACAAGTATGATGGAGGGATGGTTTTTGTTCTTTGCAAATGTACACAAGAAGCGAATTTCGTCAAAAGAGGGAAAACGGTCCAACGTTCTCCTGAAAAGCACACACAATCCCAGCAGGATGGAGTATCCATTAGGGTGTAGTTGAAAGGGAGAAATAGTTAGCCGAAGGAGAAGTTCTCGAAGACAGTCGTTAAATGGGGGAATGGCTCCACTCGAACACATCTGCCGGTTCACAGCAACAAAGCCAAGAGGCGGCCTGTCAGCAGTGTCGCTTGACCCAGGAAGTAAAGCATCTGCTTCAGCAATGCCAAATTGGATGCACAGTTGTCGGAAGACTTTATGACTTAGAGTGGTAGGAGTCCTTTCCGGAGGGTCGTTTAGTGGAGTAGCAATTGGAAAAGCTTCTCCGGCTATTTCCCGGTCTTCCTGTTGAGATTCCATTCTACACAAGGAACTGAACGATCAAATATTAAGGTGCACGTTTCCTAAAAAGAGTGAAGTGTTGTGCAAAACTAATACAATAACGAGCAAATGTAAATGAAACTAAACTAATTGACACTTGTCGATTATAAAGTTTCAGGGCTTGATATCTTAAGTCCAAGAATAGTGTTGTGTTGATGCAAATAAATCAGCTTTAATTGATCATTTCGATTTTGCTTTAATACTTCACTTAGATTTGTTAGTTCACAACATTTCATTCACGAAGTTCATTTAAGTTTGATATTCTTTGTCAACTAATCTGTTGTTTGATGTGGGCAATCAATATCAGTATATTCGTCCCATTTTTCTGTGAGTGTTGCTCCTAAACAGGTTATCAGCATTAAAGTTGAAGCAATCTGAAAAGAAGTACAAAGTCCAAAACAGATCAAATTCAGAAAATCAGTCAAGTCCTGCTAAAAAATTCTTAAGTGTTAGGTCGCTTACGACCTAACAAAGGTTGCAACGTTCTTATACTGAGTTGTTCAGGTTAAAAGTTCAGGGCTGAGAAAAATTGTCTAAGTATTAGGTCGTTCAGCGACCTATCATGGGTCAAGCTTTCTGTAAGTCGCACGTTGCAGTTGAATGGATTAAGATGAGGCAATTTTCTTTAAGTCCTAGGTCGTGCACAATTGTTTTTAGGTTGGAGATTCTCTAGGTTGCAAATGTTGTCAGGTCGCAAAGGCTTAAGTCGCTAAGCGTTCCCACGCGACCTAACTCTTAGGTCATTCAAATCTGATAGGTTGTCGACTTCCTCTCCAAGCAACATCATATTAAGTCCAATAACCCAATACCGCCAGTTCAAAAAGAGTTCATCTTCCCCTTCACCCTACCTCAACGTACCACCGATTAACTAACAAATCAATGGCAAACCCTACAGAACTGTAGTAGAAGCTTTCGTATGATCGCAAATCACCACGACACGAACGAAAGTCAGTTGAGACTACCGCTCAGAAAGCATGATGCATGAAATTGGGCTTAGGACGAGTAACAACGATTCGTGATCAAAGCAGTGACTATGGACAAATAAAGGTCGATCCACTTACGAATTATGATTGGTGAGAATGAATCGTCAATTGAAGGAGTCGAATTTGTCTTTGGAAGCTCGAAAAATCGTTAATGGCGAGGGAGGCTCGAAACAGTAAGGTGAGGAAGAAGGTGCGACCTAACCAATTTATATGAAGCTGAGAATGGGAGGCGAACATGCGTAAAGTTCTAGGTCGTTTGCGACTTAGCAAGGTTGAATCGAAGCATACGACCTATGGCATAGTCATATGCCTCGAGGGGCAAATGTTAATTCCATTATCTCCGCGACCTAGAATTTAGCGACCTAAAAGGGGTTAGCGACCTAAGAGGACATCGCGACCTAAGAACAGGAAGCTTTGCGACCTAGCAGCAGAAGGTTTACGACCTAAGAACAGAAGAGCTTCGCGACCTAAGAACAGGAAGGTTTGCGACCTAACGGTAGAGAGCTTCGCGACCTAAAAACAGGAAGGTTTGCGACCTAACAACAGAAGACCTTGCGACCTAAGGACTTGGGAGGAGTTTGCGACCTAAGGACTTGGGAGGAGTTTGCGACCTAGGGACTTAAGATTGCGACCTAACTGCAGGAAAGGTTTGCGACCTAACTACAGGAAAGGTTCGCGACCTAACTACAGGAAAGTTTTGCGACCTAAGGGACCTACGACCTAAGAGGATAACAAGCTATGGCTTCAACGACCTAGAGCTCCCACAGCTATTCCTTAACTCGCCTGCGACCTACCACTTGATCAAATAAAGCCAAGTACTGCTTCACCAGCTAATCTCTTAAGCCGCAAGGAGACTGCAACCTAGCTTAGGTCGCTCGCGACCTACGACTTAACTAAGGTCGTACGCGACCTAAGACTTAGTCAAATTTTCTGCCCAGAAACCAGCTCCTATAAATAGGCCACCTTTTCCAACATGAAGAGGACTTTTGCCAAATCATTTCTTCAAGCGCCGTTACTCTGTCGAAGTCTCCATTCAACAAGCAATCAAAGATCCTCAAACATTCAAGACGCTACAACAATCTTCAAGAGATAATTCCCTACATTCAACATGAATTCATCGAATTTCATCGACGAAGATTGAGCTAGTAGTCAAGATTGTTTCTTTTGATCAAGTTGTACTGTTTTGATAAGAGAGTTGTACCGATTTGTAACCGAATTCAGTAATAAAGAGATTTAAAGTGGACGTAGGCTTAATCTCAAGCCGAACCACTATAAATTGCTGTCTTTTACTACTTTTCTGCCAGTTTACTGCTTAAATTCTGTTCCCGTCACACGGGTGGTGCTTTCACGATTCTATTACACACACCGGGTGTTAGCGTTCACTTTTTAACGTTAACATTATGCTAATATGAATCTAGACCATCATAATCCTCAAAACAAAGACGATTGTATTTGGACTTTGGTCTGTGGCATTAAAATTTACTTACCCCTAAAAAGATTAGGACATATTCTAAGATGTCCATCTGAGGGTTTAGACATTTAAATGGTTGATGTTAATATGTATGAATGTGATGAAGTGTCACATAGATTTTTGTCCAATGACTTAACTGAACTAAAATCCAGTGCATTACGTCCAAAGCCAAGAATTATTCATCGCGCGCTCATACGTTCTCTTCAACCACATACCAAAAGCTATGAAAAAGTTTATAAACGCGACTTCGAAGCCCTCTATGCTATTTGTTCCTCTCAGAGAGTTAACTGGGGCAAAATTATCTTTGATGAATTTCTTAATGTCAATCATAGGAGAAGCTACAAAACCATTCATTATCGAGCTTACAAAATGCGGATACCACTAAATTTTAGAATTCCTTTGCCTGATTCTGGCTTCATGACTATAGGTGAGCTTAACTCCAAAACCCTTAGTCTTATAGGTCTTCCTAAACGTCCTGAAATTCAACTAATAATTAGTTTTCAGGAATGGGTCGCAAACTGTAATCAAGGAATTCCACAACCTTGAGACATGAATATCGCCTCCTCTTCTCTAGTCCTTCAACAAGTAGAAGAGGATGATGAAATTAATGAACTAAATATTGACGTACCTCCTAAGCAAGCTCTAATCACGTTATCCTAGAACCAAAGCAAACTTAATCGAGTTTAGCTAATGTTGAAAAGAACGTTTCTAAAACAAACAAAAAGCTAAACTTGATAAAAGGTTTTCTGAATAAAATTTGGGATAAAGTTTCTTGTTACGGATCCACTTCAACGGTTATTCTTGAAAATCCAATGCCATTTTCTTGGACAACCTCGAAAGAAGAAGGAGAGGAAGAAGAAAAAGGTAGTGAAGAATAAACTGGTATGCTTTTTATTATCTAAATTCTTTGACTATTTGTTGTGTTTCTATGATGTTTAATTCGTGACAATATGTTGTATGATTATTTTGTATGGTTAAGACATGTTTTTATCTTAAAACCTTGTGATGTTTATGTGTTTGTGATATTTTCTTCAATCATTACAATCATTTTCTATGTGCAGTATCTATGTGAAATGTTTATTTGTTTGTCATGTCTATGTGTTTATATGTCTATGTGAAATGTTTGTCTATTTTATTTCTTATATCAATTTTTTTTGTCGATGACAGAGGGGGAAAATGATTGGGTGAGTATCTAATTAGGGGGATAAAATTACACTATATATTTAAAAACTTACTCTATATATTTAAAAACTAGTGGTCATCATTAAAAAGGGAGAATGTTAGAACTTAGAATTTCGATGTTTTGATTGTGACAACTATATAAGTAAATATTATATGAACTAACCAAACTTACATGATAAGACATTGTTTTTTACTCAAGAAATATTCTAACAATTTGAAGACCAGATTTCGGATTGAAGCTTCAGCAAAGTATTAAGTTTAAGATCTGTGTTTAGTAGTAAAAATATGTTAAAATCTCTCCAAGTGGCGTATGCACACACACATTATATAAAGTCCATCAAAACAATTAGAAAAGGCCAAAAAACAATTCAACCGATTGAATGGCTTGAGTCAGCCGGCTGACTACTATGCACGTGCATAAATAAGTTTGAACATTCAAACGGCTGAATTATGTCATTTTTACACTATTTCTTTACTATTTCGATTTTCAATCAATTCAGCTGGCCGAGTTTCTTCATTCAGACGGTTGAATCTTCATAATGGCTAGTTTTTCAAGCGACACTTCATTTTCAATGAACAGAAACAACTCTTGATTTAAGAGTTGCTTCCATATCTTTTTATGGCTATCTTTCATGAATGAATACAACTCTTAATCTTTATAAATAGCCATGAATCCATTGTTTTAAAAAAAATCTTATCCTTATTTCTAATCTACCTTGCTATTTGAACTATAAGCATTCAATACTTCATTCTGATCACTTGTTCAATTAAGAATACTTCATTTGTGATTTAATAAACTTCTTATCTTCATGAATTACATGATATACCACAAAGGAGAATATTTTATGAAGGGTGTACTCTGAAGACTTATCCGTGCTATTAAAAGAGCACATTCAGTCAAGATAATTTTTTGTATTATTGAAGTCATCTTCAGTTGCTCAGGTGGTTGAAGTCCTTTTATGTTGCTTAGGCGGTTGAAGTTCTGTTCAGTTGCTCAGACGATATAATACCTGTTCCTTTGGGTTAAGTGAGGGTTCATAATTTAATTCTAAAAGGAGGTTGGAACAGGATGTAGAATGGGATGTTCGAACTAGTATAAAAATTTCTGGCGTCATTTACTTTATTACTTTACTTTTACATTTACATTCTTCATAAGTAGATAGTTTATTTAACATTCCATATTGCATGATCCTTAGTCACTTTCATTTGGTATCGTCTCTCTAGATGGGACTTAAAGTGATCAATATTCTAAAATCACATCAGCTCACTCTTTGACGAGGGGACTTGCACCATGCACTTTGGTCCCGTCTCTTCGAACGAGACTGAAAGCGATCAATACCCGATTGTTCTTCGATGAAGGGACTTGCACCCTGCACATCAGTCCATCTCTCCAGATAGGTCTTAAAGCTATCAACATCACTCATCACATTCAATGTGGATTTTTCATGAGTTAAATGTTCGGATCAAAGCAAATAAGCAGAAGTCCTAATTATCCATCCTAGACATCGAATCAGAGCATGCCTAAGACAAATATAGGTCTCATACTCGTGCAAGTTGTCCGAGGTTATTATTGTCCTAAATAGTCATCTCAGACATTAGACTCAGAGCGTGCCTAGAGATCAATCTAGGCCTCGTACACATGTAAACGATCTGAGATTATTACTATCTTAATTATCCAAGTAAGCAAAAAAGAGCAAGTGAATCAAACCTGACTCCCACCATCCCAATCATGGGGTTTCGAGTCTCAGACCATATCTTGTTTGTTCCTTGATGCGTTCGCTACAGATGGTGGTTGCTCCGACCGCACCATCGCATTTCGTTTCCTCACGTACTATTGCAGCTGGTTGCTCCGAACCAGTTCTTCTATCAGATCATAAAGGTGTCGGCACTCATTCATTTCATATCCCTCTAGCTCATGGAAGATGCAATTTTTTTGGATGTTTTCTCTCGATCAGTGGGCTCTCATAGCTAGCTTTCGATAGGCGATCTGCCCGCTAATGTCTAGATATATCGTCTCCATGGTCTTTATAAGAAGAGAACTTTGGTTCCCTCCTTAACCATTTTGATTCCCCAAAGTCATCATAAGCTCTTCTTTTTCCTTTATCCTTTCTGTTACCTGCTCCGAACAACCCTCCATCATTTGCAGCATTAATTTCAGCATCCTCATCTTCGACGTCCTCTTGATGCAAATATCTCTTAACTTTGTGATATAATTTCACAAGATCCATCGGTGGATCCCTTTCCAATACAACTTTGAAGTCAGTCTTGCTTGTGATTGGAGATATTGCCACTATTAAGATTATTAATGGATCTGGCTTATCAACTGTGGCGGTTGCCACATTGAATCTCATTAAATAGCTTATCAAGGTCACTCCAGGCCTTTGTGTAATGCTTGACAATGTCATCACCCTTTGGAAAAATCCTTTAAGCATTTCCTATTATCAAGTCATTAATTCATCTTTCATCTCTTTCATCATTTTCTCCGTCTCTTCTCTAGTCACGTAGATGAATTGATGAAAATTTGAGGACATCTCCTGGCTGCCCCATGCTTTGGTTGGTCCAGCTTTTGATCTAGTTTTAAGCCTCTTCATCTTCAGATCTAGTTCATTGTTCTCGGTGGTAACACCATAATGTTAACCAAAAAAATTGATCAACAACTAGAAATCAGATGAAAGCAACAATTCTAGTGAAAATAGAGGAAAAATCATAAATTTAAAGGACATACATGAATTTTTATAGTGCTTCGGCGTAATCTTTGGCCTATGTCCACTTCAATCTTTTTATTAGTTGTTCTCTCTCCATATTACAACTAATTATATCAGATCTGACCATGGTCTTGTGGATCTTAGTTTTACAATGATGTTTCTAAGGAGTTTGAGATGTAGAGGACAACAGTGAAGAATAGAGAGAAGTCTCCAGTGGCAAAGATTTCAAATCTGGGATAGAGAGCTGAATTTTAGGGTAGATATATCAAACAAAAAGGATCCCTCCTTGGTTGCAGGTAGACTAGTATTTATAAAGAAACAATTGTGTTGGATCATAAGTTCACTTGGAGCAGAGTCCAGAGATCGACCCGAAGTCACGTGCCAAATTGGCGGTGCTCACAGATTAACTAAACATGTCGGTACTGACCTAAACATGTCTGTGCCGACATGTTTCCTTTGTTTAAAATACTTTGAACTCTCTTATGCTCTTCTTTTTACATCATTTAATGGCATCCAATGTTGTTTTCACTAATTGTTGTTTGATTTTGATGGTCGTTCCTACAGCACTTGATTTATTCTACCATTCTAGCTGTTCACTCTTCAACTCTTGAAATGGGTCATCCAAAACCCTTGGAAATCACTTGGACACATGTGGGAGAGATAGATAATAACATGTATGGAGTTGAAGTACAGGAACATAGGGGGAAAAAACATGTTGGCACTGAAATGAATAAGTCAATATTGACTATTATTGTTAGTGTACTTAGGATGAAACTTCTCCAAGCTGTTTCCTTGCTCCATCTAAGTGTGTTTGCCGATTTTCAAGTCGTCTCATCCTCAATTTGATATTCTAAGTCCATTGAAATCTTCTTTGGCTCAAAAAAGGTTAACTTCATAAGAACTAGATTCATGCAGTCCTACAATTCAAATTAATAAGTTGAAAAGTTGACAAAAATTATCTAAGCCAAAAGGGTAAAATAGTTTCAATTTGAAATCAAAAGTAAGGCGGTGTGGTAAACCAAGCACTACCAGTTTATCAAATTTGAAATATTAAATAAACCATTATTTTGTAAGTGGTAGACGAATAATGGAAATTATTCGAGTAGTAAAACTTTGGAAATAATAATGGTTTTTCAAATTTGAAAAATTAAATCCAAGCCGACAAAAAAGCTTAAACAGATGCAGTAATGTTAAACTATAGTTCTAGTTTTAAGATAGATACATGAGAGCACTGAAAATTGAAATTAAATATGGTATTACAAACTATGAGCATCATAGTAACACGTTGGGATAATTTAGGCTTAAAAATTCTAGATCAAAACATTTAGCTATTCAAAACTAAATATGAGTTGACAACTAACAGATCTGACACGGTTGAACTACCAAATAACAAACAAATTAGTTAAAACCCAATTTTTAATTATGGAACTAAGTGTAGGACCTTTGTTGTAATCAATTGATAGATGATGAATTATTACATAATTAATAATAGAGTGCACCAAACATAACGTTTATGCTTGTAAATTAACTAATGATTTCTTAAAATAAGTTCCAACAACATGTTAATTTAAAAAAGTAATTCCCAAAAAAAATAAGAGGTTAAGTATATTTTTCCACGCAACTTGAAACATAACGATAATATGATTATCTTAGTTACAGTGTTGCCTCCAATTAAAACTTCGACGATGATTATACTTTGCCAGACGGTGTTTTTAATTAGAGGAGTGGATCTATCTACAACTATAGCTATGCAACATATTCGATATGAAAAATAAAATGAAAAAAATAGTTACATAATCATTATGTATGTCGAAGAGAAAAGGCTGTTGGGTGGATGAGCATATCAAATGGTTTGTAGGAAGTAGAAATTGAAGGATTTCCAAATCATGGATTTTTGGCTAATTAAGTATTGGTTAGGTTAAAGAAGAAATTATTAAATTAGGTATTTGTGAGCGGAATAGAACTTGATTATTGAGAAATTTTATTTTGGACGACTATCAATTTGCTAAAATGAAAATGATGGGAGGTGAGGGATTCTATAATGCCGAAATGCTTAATTTCTGAGTGTGCACGTAAGTGGAGATAGTTTCCTCTTATTAAATTTAAGTAATTGAAGGTTTGGATTCATATTACCGGAGAAACTAAGAAAAATGCATTAACGATAATTTTGATGCGGTGATTAATAATGAAATTCTTTATTTTCGAAGATTGTAACGAACCATCTAGGATGTGGTTACATTCAGACTATAATGTTGGAAGTGGGTACTAGAACATATTCTTTATTTTTGTAGGTACGCCACATAGAGGATACAGGTTATGAATTTAATGAAGCATGTGGAAAATGGACTACAAAAGAAGAAAATTCGATGAAATTTGGTAACCATATCCTAATTCAATTTGGATTCTATTCAACTTCTGAATATTGAATTTCATCGATTAACTTTCATTTACAACTGCTTATTTTAAATTAGTTTCAATTACTAATTCATCACAAATTCTAATTCATTTATTCAAATTTGTCTTCAACATTCAGTTTCAATTCCAGTTTTATTCACTTTTGTTCGTTCCCAAAATTTATTTACAATTCACTATTTTGGTTTACAATCACTTATATTAAACTGGATTTCAATTCGAATTCAATTTACATTCATGTACTTGCAATTGCAAATTGATTCATTCATTCACAATTTTATTTTCTTAATTCAATACTCAATTCCAGAGTCTTTTCAACCTTTTCAAAACCATTTTTGAAAACAATTCAAATTTATCTTTTGAATTTTCTAAAACAAAATCCAAAATTTTCAAACAACCTCCATTTTAAACAATTTGGCAGTAATTCCTCTTTTGGAAACCCGAAAATGAACACCGGTGATGTCGCGATCATCATCGGAATTATTTTCCAGCGACCGAAAAGAGTTTAGAGCTTTCATCTCTCAAAAATACTTTTCAAAACCTTTGAATTCATTTTCAAATCAAAAAGGTTTAAACTTTCCAAATCCCCAAAATTCTCAAATTCTTTTCAAAACATTTCCAAATACTTCTCTGGAATTCCGTTTCAAATTACAAATCACCTTTATAATTTACATTCCTTAATTTCATTTGTATATGAATTTATTTCTTAACCTTGGAGTTACGATTTGAATTTCTTATCCAATTTCATATAATAATGATAACATTTCAATATTGTCACTTTCTAACAACCATGCAACCATATACTGTAGTACTTCATAGAAAAACATTTCTTTTCTATACAAAAATAGTTTTGGGCAAAATTATTTCATTTACCCTATTTTAAAACAATACTGTGTCAGTTTATCTTGTTTAGAGTTTAGAAACCCCTATCGATTACAGTTAGCTAGACTGCACCGACCAGAATCCATAAACAATCAACCGATAAGTCAACACAATACAAAACAATTTCATATTCACTAACAAATACGCACTCGTATCTATTATTACACTCACACTCATTCTAGAGTACTGCTGACTCTATCTCTAATGAGTAACACCCAACAGAGCAAGGTTGTCGCTTAACCATATGCTCTGATACCACGCTGTCACATACCGGAGTAAGCGGCCACCGGTAGGCTTTGCAACCATCCCAGTCCCACCGTGGCTGACAATGGTACCCCAAACTTGCTTTTACGGCCAGCCTCTCGACTGTCACGGCCTCTGCCTAACCAACCCATCCCTCTCAGGGACATGTAGGGGTAAGAGTCTCCCGTTCGCCACCAAACCGCGAAGCGAGAATCCCCTATCATGCTATAATATAGCAAGACTGGTGTGAGATCGTAAAACAGTTATTTTTCACAAAGAAAATAAAACAAATTCGCAATGCTTTTGGAAAATGAAACTACCATAAGACCTCCCGCCACACACACAATGCAAACGCAGAATTGGAGGAGATTTCTTCTTATGATAGTCAAAGATGCTTACTACGCAAAATCAAATCTTTTTGATATTATTATTAGTGCATAGTGTAGAAAACATTTCGAAAGTATAATATAAATCTTAGCCAGCATAGACATTCCGAACTATGCCTACTATAGCTACCATCCAAACAGTGGTGACCACCATAAGTGAATGAAAGGTTCTACAACTAAAACCGTACAAGGCTCGTATTGTTTCTTTGGATTTCCAACAAATGATCAGGCTAAGGAACTTCCTATCCACGATGGGTACGTCCCTGGAATAGACGACCCGAGAAATAACCTAACATTACGGTTAGATCTCTGCCAACACAAGGCCGGGTTACCTCTGCAAAAATAGGTAACTACTGACACGTGTATGTCATCCCCCGATCGTAACCGATCTTCCCGAGGATCCCCGATTTCCAACAAACCACATAAATAATAATGCAGCAACCATATAGGTTAAGTATCTGGGCTCCATACCATGATACCACCTCTATCCAGAAGGAATGACATACACTAAGGGGCGCTACTCCCTAGAACCTTGCCGCATCCTTCCTGTTTCGACCATTTCCGGGGTGTGAAGCTCGACGAAGTCTCGTCCACAAAGCTACGCTTTCTACAAAGCCCTGCTTCGGGTCAAACAAAAATGATCAACCTATGATCACAAAGATATAAGATCAAACAAATGATCATATCGCAAATGATCAAACACTGATCATTTCACAGCAACACTCAGTATGCCACGTTACCAAATTGGGAGTATATCGCTGATAAATTTCAACTACATAACCTCTGAGCTCGTACGTCTCAGAGAAGGGTGTTAAGCTAAGAGAATAAATTCTCCGCCACCAACAGAAATGTATTTGAAAGAAATCAGCTTTATATCTCAAATTGTAACGTCAGACATACAATCCATATAAGTTTGTTCCGGGATCGAACAGAACCGAAGGCACTTCTCACGAAGCCCTTGCATATCCGGATAATTTTCTAATCACGTCCGGACTTCCCGTCACTAAGGGTGATAAAACCTCTAAACCGGAGATCAGCCGATGTAGAGTAACTCGACGGTAATCCTTCCGTTTTCAAAAATATCCGGTCTTTAACACCGGTCTTCAAATGCAATTCATAACGACGTATCACATATTCGGAATGGGTTATACGACCCCATGGTCCTTTCCCGGCTAACCCGAATAGTGAGCGATTATTCAAAAATAAGTGTGGCATTCAAATTCATCCAATTCACAACAAATACCATTTAAGGTAATTATTGATAGTCGGTTATTTAACTATCAATAAAGATGCGCAACATCATCAGATTCCAAATAATTTTCCAAATTATTTATTTTCCAAAAATATCTTTACTAGATATATAATTTCCACACTTAACCATTTGAAAACAATTTCAAATCAATTTCCACATTTCATTTTATCTTTGAAGATAAAATCTCAAAACAGTTCATTTCATATTGGAAAAGCATTTCCATACTTATTTAAAAATAAGTATTTCACAAATCTATTTATTTTCAACATTTGAAAATATTCGATATACTTAAATCAAATTAAGTATATATTTCATTCTTTAAGGAAATCTATTTATATAACACATTTATCTGAGTCAAAACGAATGTTACGTAAAACATCGTTACGACGACTCAAAATCACTAGTATAGGGATTCAGATTTAGATAGACATATAAATCCCAATACTATATAAAAACATTTCCTTTCGAAAATCATTTACTATAACAACAGTGTTATAGTCCACCATTTCCTTCTTCCCTCGAAAACGTCTATTTCAACCATGAATGTTGAAATCTATGATTTCGATATTCAATACATTTTAAAAACATCGTTATAACAATTAACTTCATTTTTAATGTCACTTTCCCAAAACATATCCATTTTACTTAATAATATATTCACTGTCCAAAATCGTGAATATATTTCACTAACCAAATTTCGATCTTTTCTACACATTTTATTTCAAGAATTATCCACTATCCAAAATCGTGGATAAAATCCCCTTAATAACTTTCTATATTAAATTCATCAAATTTGATTTATTTTCGAATTTATAAAACAACGTTTATAAATTCTATTTCCATTTATAACACTTCGATTTATACATCTTCTTTAATGACCTATTCAATTTATAACTCAATGTAAATACCAAAGGTCCATCTTATAAGTTAATAACTTATAATTCATTTATTTTAAAAGAAATCGTTCTTTTAAACTTCACAGATTTTAAATCTTATTACTTATAAGATTTCATTTATAACCTTATTTTCAACCATAACCGAATTACTTTTATACTATTTATAAATCTCATCTATTAACCATTCATACTTATTCAAAAATCTCAATTAAAATGCCGAAATCCAATTTATACTTCATTTTAACACTTATAAAAACTCGTCTTATAATCCCAATATTTCAAATTTATAAATATCCATTTTTGTACATCTTTTAAATAAACCGTTTATAATACTAGAAATCCCAATTTAAACCATTTCATAAATTTCTTAACTTTTATTTCAAAAATCAGACTTTGATTTTTATTTCACAAAAATCTTAACTTTTATAACTTTAAAATTTTAGACGTTTATTTATTTGAAATAAATCAATTCAACAATTCAATAAAACGTCTACTTTCAAAAATTACTTTAAAATCCTTTTAAAGTAAAAGTCGTTATTTTTAAACTTCAATACTGAATCCGATGATGCAACAGCACCAATTAGTCAATCACAACAACAACATCATATATCAACATATGATAACAGAATATACATCAATATCTGTAAATAAATAACTACTGGTGAGGAATCCAGTTGGATCCCTCCAACCTGTTTCCCTGCATCCACAGATGTTAGCACAATACCAATTCCACTTCGAGGTGGAATATCGCGGTATATGGGTTTTATAAAAATATCCGCTTACTAACGGCGCAATAGGGTCTCATCCGCTATACGAGGCGGGAAATCAATCAATCCAATATATACATATGCCAATATGTATATATTGCTATATATATAGATATATCCTACTATATCTAATATCACATCCAATAGCAATCAATCAAATCAATAATAACTGCAAATCATTTTGAGTGAGAAAAATCTCACCTTAGCTTTTATTCACAATCCATTTCCATTTCGTCTTGTTCCCTTTACGATTTCAAACTGTATAAACATTTATACGATTTATTAATATTCGAAATATTTGAATAATTAATTTCCATTTGCTAAATTAAATTAACTAGTGATAAATTTTAAATCAAAGGATTAAATTTTGACCAATTTCCTTGAAAATCTTTTTATAACAAAAATGATTAAATAAGTTAATTACCAAAATACATTTTTCTTAAAATAAACAGGTAAGTTCAAAATGTGTATGTATTTTATTTTATCATTTCTATTCTTTTGAAACTACATGGATAAAAATAATTTATAGATTCCAAATATCTAATTTTATACAAATTCCCCTTGTTTTAAAATTCCTATATTTCCAGAACTTAGATATATATCTTCTGTTATATCCATATATCCATTAGATTCTAAATAAAACCCCTTTCTAATCTATAAACATATATATCAAATTAAAACAGAGATTGTTTTAAATCTTACTGTAAACCCAATTACTATGTTATATATGTATATATTTTTTTCCTAAATCGAACGAGACTAAACAAGTGATTACCTCACTGCAGATCAAACTCAAAGTCGAATGAATCGCATTCGACTGCCTAACCTTCCGATGTCGAGCTCGAGATGACTCCCTCGACGTCGCCGAAGCCACGACTTTGTTTGCCACCAGTTTACGCGTCTCCAGGCTTGCTCCGACCATTCTCGTGAAAACCCTAGTAAGTCACGACCCCTAGATTCATGGCCATCACCACGCTACAGGCTCGAGACTGCCATCCCCCTCGCGTGCGCGAGCGCACGCCGCCGCATCATTCCTCCAGCGACCCAATCGACCGCCACTGCCAACTCACGAAAGCCTCCACCCTCACGCGATTAGTCGCAACCTCCGACCCTGCCTACACTCGCGAAGTCGAAGCGCCTAGTCCCCTGCAGACCTCTTGCGACGCCGCCCTACTCGAGATCGTCTCGCGACATGGTCGTGATTTCATTTGTTATTATTATTTTCTCTGGTTTCGAACGAACGAATGGGGTTTTAAGAAGAATGAAAAGGGGATGCCTGCAATTGGCTTGAAGTGGAAGGATTTGATTTAGCTGCCATTTATTTCCTACTTTGAACGAGAATAATGTTTCGTTCGTTTTGTTTTTTTTTCTTTTCTTTCTTTTCGTTCTACCTCTCTGAAAAGGAAGACAGGGTAGTGTTCAGCGCGTTTAGATGTAGGGTGGCTTGAGTTGAAAGGAATTTGACCGGTGAAATGATACAAGATATTTACATTAAAACGATATTTATTTTCTAGACATTTTAATCTCGTACGATCACACAATGAATCCGAATGCTACGAAATTTGAAATCCGGTAATAATACAATATTACTGACCCAATGGAACCGGTCTCGTCGAATTCCGAGACTGCGCCTCGGATGGCTATTTTTAAATTCGATTCGAACAATATAATTTCGAAACTGAACAAAACAGTTTTAAATTTCAATTCTGAAAGTTCGATTATCTTCGGTATTATCAATATGAATTTTAAAAGCTTTCAAAATATTTTTCTTCAACTTTAAATTGAATGTTCAAATTTTTATTCAGCATTCAATAGATTAAATTTTAAAGTTTATTCGCAAATTTCAAAGTTATATCGGGGATTCAAATTAAATTATCGTTCAAATATTTAAAATTAATTGAATATTTTCAATTTAATTTGTTCAAAATTCAGGGTCGTTACAGACTTCCCCCCTTAAAAGAATTTCGTCCCGAAATTACAAGTTAAGAAAAATGATCCCTAACTCGTCTACTATTTTTCACAAACCAAATAGTTTTATCAAATTTTCAAAATAAATCTTCCTACTAAAGATTCGTTATTCATCAACTAAATTTTTCCAACTCAAATTATAAGTTCCAGACAACATTGTTTACTTTAACAATTCAAATTTAAGTTTAAATTCAAATTTCAAACTTTCAAAATTTTCTCAAAAATTTTCTAACGCCCGATATTTTCGAAAAATTTCGCCAGCGTCTCCTTTGCGCGGCTAATACGGCACGACTACAAAATGTCCCTACGGACTCTCAGATTTCAAAAAGAAAAAGAAAAAGCCAAGCGGCTAGAGAAGAAATCAGCAAATTTCATATTGAAATTCAAATACTTACCTTTTGTCGAGCAATTCAAATTTATCTTTGCAATTCAATTCCAATTCCTTTTATAACACCTGTATGTCCTACTAGCCATAATATCAAGTTACAACATTCAAATCATTTTGCAAATTCTATTACAAAATTTTCAATATAAACTGCTTATACATTTTTTTTACTTCACTGTTGAAGTTACATATCTATTATCATTCAATTTTACATTTCAAATTTCATTTGGATTCAATTCACCATATCTTAATTCAATTTGGATTCTATTCAACTTCTGAATATTGAATTTCATCGATTAACTTTCATTTACAACTGCTTATTTTAAATTAATTTCAATTACTAATTCATCACAAATTCTAATTCATTTATTCAAATTTGTCTTCAACATTCAGTTTCAATTCCAGTTTTATTCACTTTTGTTCGTTCCCAAAATTTATTTACAATTCACTATTTTGGTTTACAATCACTTATATTAAACTGGATTTCAATTCGAATTCAATTTACATTCATGTACTTGCAATTGCAAATTGATTCATTCATTCACAATTTTATTTTCTTAATTCAATACTCAATTCCAGAGTCTTTTCAACCTTTTCAAAACCATTTTTGAAAACAATTCAAATTTATCTTTTGAATTTTCTAAAACAAAATCCAAATTTTTCAAACAACCTCCATTTAAAACAATTTGGCAGCAATTCCTCTTTTGGAAACCCGAAAATGAACACCGGTGATGTCGCGATCATCATCGGAATTATTTTCCAGCGACCGAAAAGAGTTTAGAGCTTTCATCTCTCAAAAATACTTTTCAAAACCTTTGAATTCATTTTCAAATCAAAAAGGTTTAAACTTTCCAAATCCCCAAAATTCTCAAATTCTTTTCAAAACATTTCCAAATACTTCTCTGGAATTCCGTTTCAAATTACAAATCACCTTTATAATTTACATTCCTTAATTTCATTTGTATATGAATTTATTTCTTAACCTTGGAGTTACGATTTGAATTTCTTATCCAATTTCATATAATAATGATAACATTTCAATATTGTCACTTTCTAACAACCATGCAACCATATACTGTAGTACTTCATAGAAAAACATTTCTTTTCTATACAAAAATAGTTTTGGGCAAAATTATTTCATTTACCCTATTTTAAAACAATACTGTGTCAGTTTATCTTGTTTAGAGTTTAGAAACCCCTATCGATTACAGTTAGCTAGACTGCACCGACCAGAATCCATAAACAATCAACCGATAAGTCAACACAATACAAAACAATTTCATATTCACTAACAAATACGCACTCGTATCTATTATTACACTCACACTCATTCTAGAGTACTGCTGACTCTATCTCTAATGAGTAACACCCAACAGAGCAGGGTTGTCGCTTAACCATATGCTCTGATACCACGCTGTCACATACCGGAGTAAGCGGCCACCGGTAGGCTTTGTAACCATCCCAGTCCCACCGTGGCTGACAATGGTACCCCAAACTTGCTTTTACGGCCAGCCTCTCGACTGTCACGGCCTCTGCCTAACCAACCCATCCCTCTCAGGGACATGTAGGGGTAAGAGTCTCCCGTTCGCCACCAAACCACGAAGCGAGAATCCCCTATCATGCTATAATATAGCAAGACTGGTGTGAGATCGTAAAACAGTTATTTTTCACAAAGAAAATAAAACAAATTCGCAATGCTTTTGGAAAATGAAACTACCATAAGACCTCCCGCCACACACACAATGCAAACGCAGAATTGGAGGAGAGTTCTTCTTATGATAGTCAAAGATGCTTACTACGCAAAATCAAATCTTTTTGATATTATTATTAGTGCATAGTGTAGAAAACATTTCGAAAGTATAATATAAATCTTAGCCAGCATAGACATTCCGAACTATGCCTACTATAGCTACCATCCAAACAGTGGTGACCACCATAAGTGAATGATAGGTTCTACAACTAAAACCGTACAAGGCTCGTATTGTTTCTTTGGATTTCCAACAAATGATCAGGCTAAGGAACTTCCTATCCACGATGGGTACGTCCCTAGAATAGACGACCCGAGAAATAACCTAACATTACGGTTAGATCTCTGCCAACTCAAGGCTGGGTTACCTCTGCAAAAATAGGTAACTACTGACACGCGTATGTCATCCCCCGATCGTAACCGATCTTCCCGAGGATCCCCGATTTCCAACAAACCACATAAATAATAATGCAGCAACCACATAGGTTAAGTATCTGGGCTCCATACCATGATACCACCTCTATCCAGAAGGAATGACATACACTAAGGGGCGCTACTCCCTAGAACCTTGCCGCATCCTTCCTGTTTCGACCATTTCCGGGGTGTGAGGCTCGACGAAGTCTCGTCCACAAAGCTACGCTTTCTACAAAGCCCTGCTTCGGGTCAAACAAAAATGATCAACCTATGATCACAAAGATATAAGATCAAACAAATCATCATATCGCAAATGATCAAACACTGATCATTTCACAACAACACTCAGTATGCCACGTTACCAAATTGGGAGTATATCGCTGATAAATTTCAACTACATAACCTCTAAGCTCGTACGTCTCAGAGAAGGGTGTTAAGCTAAGAGAATAAATTCTCCGCCACCAACAGAAATGTATTTGAAAGAAATCAGCTTTATATCTCAAATTGTAACGTCAGACATACAATCCATACAAGTCTGTTCCGGGATCGAACAGAACCGAAGGCACTTCTCACGAAGCCCTTGCATATCCGGATAATTTTCTAATCACGTCCGGACTTCCCGTCACTAAGGGTGATAAAACCTCTAAACCGGAGATCAGCCGATGTAGAGTAACTCGACGGTAATCCTTTCGTTTTCAAAAATATCCGGTCTTCAACACCGGTCTTCAAATGCAATTCATAATGACGTATCACATATTCGGAATGGGTTATACGACCCCATGGTTCTTTCCCGGCTAACCCGAATAGTGAGCGATTATTCAAAAATAAGTGTGGCATTCAAATTCATCCAATTCACAACAAATACCATTTAAGGTAATTATTGATAGTCGGTTATTTAACTATCAATAAAGATGCGCAACATCATCAGATTCCAAATAATTTTCCAAATTATTTATTTTCCAAAAATATCTTTACGAGATATATAATTTCCACACTTAACCATTTGAAAACAATTTCAAATCAATTTCCACATTTCATTTTATCTTTGAAGATAAAATCTCAAAACAGTTCATTTCATATTGGAAAAGCATTTCCATACTTATTTAAAAATAAGTATTTCACAAATCTATTTATTTTCAACATTTGAAAATATTCGATATACTTAAATCAAATTAAGTATATATTTCATTCTTTAAGGAAATCTATTTCTATAACACATTTATCTGAGTCAAAACGAATGTTACGTAAAACATCGTTACGACGACTCAAAATCACTAGTATAGGGATTCGGATTTAGATAGACATATAAATCCCAATACTATATAAAAACATTTCCTTTCGGAAATCATTTACTATAACAACAGTGTTATAGTCCACCATTTCCTTCTTCCCTCGAAAACGTCTATTTCAACCATGAATGTTGAAATCTATGATTTCGATATTCAATACATTTTAAAAACATCGTTAAAACAATTAACTTCATTTTTAATGTCACTTTCCCAAAACATATCCATTTTACTTAATAATATATTCACTGTCCAAAATCGTGAATATATTTCACTAACCAAATTTCGATCTTTTCTACACATTTTATTTCAAGAATTATCCACTATCCAAAATCGTGGATAAAATCCCCTTAATAACTTTCTATATTAAATTCATCAAATTTGATTTATTTTCGAATTTATAAAACAACGTTTATAAATTCTATTTCCATTTATAACACTTCGATTTATACATCTTCTTTAATGACCTATTCAATTTATAACTCAATGTAAATACCAAAGGTCCATCTTATAAGTTAATAACTTATAATTCATTTATTTTAAAAGAAATTGTTCTTTTAAACTTCACAGATTTTAAATCTTATTACTTATAAGATTTCATTTATAACCTTATTTTCAACCATAACCGAATTACTTTTATACTATTTATAAATCTCATCTATTAACCATTCATACTTATTCAAAAATCTCAATTAAAATGCCGAAATCCAATTTATACTTCATTTTAACACTTATAAAAACTCGTCTTATAATCCCAATATTTCAAATTTATAAATATCCATTTTTGTACATCTTTTAAATAAACCGTTTATAATACTAGAAATCCCAATTTAAACCATTTCATAAATTTCTTAACTTTTATTTCAAAAATCACACTTTGATTTTTATTTCACAAAAATCTTAACTTTTATAACTTTAACATTTTAGACGTTTATTTATTTGAAATAAATCAATTCAACAATTCAATAAAACGTCTACTTTCAAAAATTACTTTAAAATCCTTTTAAAGTAAAAGTCGTTATTTTTAAACTTCAATACTGAATCCGATGATGCAACAACACCAATTAGTCAATCACAACAACAACATCATATATCAACATATGATAACAGAATTTACATCAATATCTGTAAATAAATAACTACTGGTGAGGAATCCAGTTGGATCCCTCTAACCTGTTTCCCTGCATCCACAGATGTTAGCACAATACCAATTCCACTTCGAGGTGGAATATCGCGGTATATGGGTTTTATAAAAATATCCGCTTACTAACGGCGTAATAGGGTCTCATCCGCTATACGAGGCGGGAAATCAATCAATCCAATATATACATATGCCAATATGTATATATTGCTATATATATAGATATATCCTACTATATCTAATATCACATCCAATAGCAATCAATCAAATCAATAATAACTGCAAATCATTTTGAGTGAGAAAAATCTCACCTTAGCTTTTATTCACAATCCATTTCCATTTCATCTTGTTCCCTTTACGATTTCAAACTGTATAAACATTTATACGATTTATTAATATTCGAAATATTTGAATAATTAATTTCCATTTGCTAAATTAAATTAACTAGTGATAAATTTTAAATCAAAGGATTAAATTTTGACCAATTTCCTTGAAAATCTTTTTATAACAAAAATGATTAAATAAGTTAATTACCAAAATACATTTTTCTTAAAATAAACAGGTAAGTTCAAAATGTGTATGTATTTTATTTTATCATTTCTATTCTTTTGAAACTACATGGATAAAAATAATTTATAGATTCCAAATATCTAATTTTATACAAATTCCCCTTGTTTTAAAATTCCTATATTTCCAGAACTTAGATATATATCTTCTGTTATATCCATATATCCATTAGATTCCAAATAAAACCCCTTTCTAATCTATAAACATATATATCAAATTAAAACAGAGATTGTTTTAAATCTTACTGTAAACCCAATTACTATGTTATATATGTATATTTTTTTTTCCTAAATCGAACGAGACTAAACAAGTGATTACCTCACTGCAGATCAAACTCAAAGTCGAATGAATCGCATTCGACTGCCTAACCTTCCGATGTCGAGCTCGAGATGACTCCCTCGACGTCGCCGAAGCCACGACTTTGTTTGCCACCAGTTTACGCGTCTCCAGGCTTGCTCCGACCATTCTCGTGAAAACCCTAGTAAGTCACGACCCCTAGATTCATGGCCATCACCATGCTACAGGCTCGAGACTGCCATCCCCCTCGCGTGCGTGAGCGCACGCCGCCGCATCATTCCTCCAGCGACCCAATCGACCGCCACTGCCAACTCGCGAAAGCCTCCACCCTCACGCGATTAGTCGCGATCTCCGACCCTGCCTACACTCGCGAAGTCGAAGCGCCTAGTCCCCTGCAGACCTCTTGCGACGCCGCCCTACTCGAGATCGTCTCACGACATGGTCGTGATTTCATTTGTTATTATTATTTTCTCTGGTTTCGAACGAACGAATTGGGTTTTAAGAAGAATGAAAAGGGGACGCCTGCAATTGGCTTGAAGTGGAAGGATTTGATTTAGCTGCCATTTATTTCCTACTTTGAACGAGAATAATGTTTCGTTCGTTTTTTTTTCTTTTCTTTCTTTTCGTTCTACCTCTCTGAAAAGGAAGACAGGGTAGTGTTCAGCGCGTTCAGATGTAGGGTGGCTTGAGTTGAAAGGAATTTGACCGGTGAAATGATACAAGATATTTACATTAAAACGATATTTATTTTCTAGACATTTTAATCTCGTACGATCACACAATGAATCCGAATGCTACGAAATTTGAAATCCGGTAATAATACAATATTACTGACCCAATGGAACCGGTCTCGTCGAATTCCGAGACTGCGCCTCGGACGGCTATTTTTAAATTCGATTCGAACAATATAATTTCGAAACTGAACAAAACAGTTTTAAATTTCAATTCTGAAAGTTCGATTATCTTCGGTATTATCAATATGAATTTTAAAAGCTTTCGAAATATTTTTCTTCAACTTTAAATTGAATGTTCAAATTTTTATTCAGCATTCAATTAATTAAATTTTAAAGTTTAATCGCAAATTTCAAAGTTATATCGGGGATTCAAATTAAATTATCGTTCAAATATTTAAAATTAATTAAATATTTTCAATTTAATTTGTTCAAAATTCAAGGTCGTTACAAGAACCATCCCTTACTGGACAGTCCCAAACAAGACAACCCCGGCAGTTGGAGCTCAAAACTACCCACACAGCCGAAAATAAAAAGGGACATCTAGACAGGGGTATATCTCGCTCTCAAGTGGGTGCGACCCACGAAGCCTTGCTGCACCTCCTCTGTTTTATCCATTCCCGATTGATGAGGCTTGAGGCTACGATTACCTTAACAGAACTCATCACTTAGAATGCTCATCGTCCGGCTAACGATGTTCTAAAAGCATTCAATCCATACAAGTTCGTTCCGGGTTCGAACGAAACCGAAGGCATTATCTCATTACACTCATTTTGGAATCACCCTCAGAGTTAACGACAATAACCCTTGCACTATGAATCTTCATCTTCACTTAAGATTCACGACCTATCGTTAATTTGGATCGATGTGGTTTTCGGATATCCAAATCTGGAAACCCGATCCTGGTCTCATCAAATCCAAACCGTGTCTTTTAAGGCCAAGTTGTTTTAAAGTTAAAACAATTCAATTTAATTATCTATATACACAGAGATAGATAATTCACAATATCACAGATAGATAATTCATATCACACAGCCTTACTTATCTCATATCTGAGATTTCAAACCATTCAAGGCAAACAATATCATCCATCCATACATAAGCAAGGATAAATAATCACACCATATATAATTAATTTAAAATGAATTAAATTAATTATCTCATTTCTAATTAATTTAAAATGAATTAACTTAATTACTTTATTTTATATAAATCCTGCTTACTTAACCATTAATTAATTACAAATCAATTAATTAATCATTCTCTAAATTTCCATCTTAATTAATCATCTTGATTAACTAACCTTTAATTACATTCAAGTAATTATCTTTTAATTAATTTCGCAAATTAATCATCCTTAACCATTCACAGTAATTAACTATTAATTACTTCATTAATTACATTAATTAATGATCCTTAATAAATTACTTCCATTAATTAATTATCTATAATTAATTACATTAATCCTTAATTAATTACGTTAATTAATTAACTTAAATTATTCACTTTCATTTATCAACCCAAATCAGATACAGGAATTTCCATCTTGAAATTACTTACCTTAATTAATTAACTTCTTAATGTATTATATAAAGCCTTTGATTTATTATACTAAGTAATAAATCTTTAATTACTACTACTAAGTAATTATACATTAATTACTTCAATTAAGTAATTTCCTTTAATTAATTACATTCCAGTAATTATACATTAATTACTTTGCTAAGTAATTATACTATTCAATTTCATTAAGTATTTAAACTTAATTAACCATCAAATGATTATTTTTAATTAATTTACAATTAATTAACTTGAATTAATCTCATTCATTTGATTAATTACAATCGGTAATTCATTTCTTAATTTCCTTAAACTAATTAATTAACCTTTGATTACAGATTAATTATTCTTTTAATTATTAATTAATAAACCTTAATTATCAATTAATAAGACTTAATGACAAATTAATTAATCCTTAATTAATCTCTATAGATTAATTATTTCTTATTCATTAGTTAATTAATAAAACCAAATTATTAATCAATAAAACTTAATTACAACTAGGTACTTCTTAATTACCAATTAATCAACCTTTAATTTCTTAATTAATAAATTCTCAATTCATTAATCTCTAATTTATTAGTTAACCAATCATAATCATTAATTAATTAAATTAATTAGTTATTCTTAAATTAATCACTTAATTAACCTTTATCCTTAATTAATTAAATTAATTACTTATACTTAATTTCCTAATTAACTTAACTAATTCAAAGATAATAAAACATCTTTAACTTAAGATAAACATTCTCTTACTTACCATATACATTTTAAAACCTTTTATCTTAAAATTAACTTTCCTTAACAAAATTTAGATTAAATAAATTTTAACACTTCTTAACAAATGTTAAGAACAATTTGATATTTATCAAGTAATGTTATAAAAGAAAGTTTTAAAAAAATTTGTTTAATTTTCAAAAATCCTATTTTTAAAACTTTTATAAAAACTGGGCTTTCTTTCCCACTTCGGGTCCTACCCGAATACTACTCGGGACTATCCCCGAGTTTTCCCTACTTCCTCCCCTGTTTTCAAAACTTAGATTAATTTACAGTTTAAAAACTGAAACGTATCACTATCAAAATACTCGAGTACGAACTCGAGTTAATCCCCAAAAATCCCGACCTTCGCTTCGAGTCACTCCCACACAATCACGAGCAATCACACACGAAAAACTCGTCTTCCCCAAAGCCCAAACCCAGATCGAAATGCACGTGCACAGTCGCACTGGCCACCTCCGACCAACACCACGATCATCTCCACATCGTCGATAACACACACAAGCATCGCGACCACCCAGATTCCTTTAATTCGCCTAGAATCGAATTCGAGCATAGCTCGAGCCATCACGACCAAACTGGCCCAAACGATCGTCACGTTGTCGTCTCGTCACCACTGCACAGGCCACCGGAGTCGACCTAGTTCCGACCACACCTCGACAACACTCCAAGCAACCATTTCCCGAATTCTCACGAAGCTCGATCACGTAAAAGAGTCGAACTCGATACATTTATAGGCATGTCCAAAAGTTTGCACAAAACCCTAATTCGATCTCGTTTCTTCAATCCTTACAATAGAAAAATGTTTTAGTAATTTTCTTGATACCATTAATTATCAAGCTATGTTCAAACAAGAATTCAATATCCAAACTTTGCTTGATCACTCGAAATTGGTGAAAACATGTTTTCAGTTCAACCAGGAATTGCTACCAAAGCACTATACTAAAAATTACCTAATTCATTTTAAAAATCATCATTTTAGGTATGGATTCAAGCTACAAACTTGAATCAAGGTTTTATTAAATTCGAAATTTCCAAAATTTAAAATGGTCCTCTGTAAAAATTTAATTTACATCATGTTTCTCTTAATTCTTCATAATTCTATTTTTAGATTTATCATTCTTTCCTAAACACACTTATCTTGCTTAGAATCCAAAGTCTAACACTAGCTAGAAAGGGAGAACTTTAAATTCCTAGTTGTTGCTACCTTGTGAGTTAACAGAGAGGATGATAAATTAACAGAGCATTGATTACAGGGAAATATACAAGCAACATCCAGATATATATATAAATTAAAATAACTTAAGTTCTAATTTACTTGTTTACTCACAGTTTTGAAAAGGCAGAGGCTTGAACTTGATTTGAAAACAGGAAGGCTTGCAAAAACTGAAATTGGAAAGCTTGTGTAACAACCCTGTATTTTACAATTATTTTTAAATTGATATTTCCAGATTTAAAAAGCTTTATTTATGAAAAAGAATAAATTTTGTTATTTTAAATATAAACTTTGATTTTGATATGGATAAGAATTCCAAATATGACTGAATAGAATAATTTTCCAAAATGTGAATTTTGGTCAATAGTCAAACTTTGACTTTTAAATTTAAATTTTAAATATTTAAAATTACAAATTTTATCTTTTATTATGAAAATAGATTTAATAACATGAATACTGCTTTTCGTTTCGTTGGAAACGGAGTTAAAATGTAAAAGTTATGTACATTTCAATTTTGTGTATAAACCTTTTATTTTGCAATATTATTTATTTTAAATCATATAAATTATATTTTATTGTCATATTTTGTTTGAATGTGTGTTAATAGGTTATTTTATGTATTTTAATATTTTTAAAATGATAATATAATTTTTCTAAAGTATACTTAAATTTATTTCAATTTATAAAGCCTAGTTTTCATTTTTCTGTTATTTTCTTCATTAAATTATATTTAATTAAAATATATTTATTTATTTTTGTGAATTCATTTTTATTTTGTGTTCTTATCTTTATTTATAAATATTTTTCAAGTATATAAAGATTATCTAAAGCTCATCTGAAATTTTTTCAAGTTTACAAAGCCTAGTTATGTATATATTGCCACTTTCTTTATTTATTCGATTTTTTTATTTAAATTTTTTTATTTTCTTTTCTTATTTAATTTATTTTCTGAGATTATGTATCTTTGTTTTCAGCCATTTATATATATATATAAAATATTAAAAAGAAAATATAGGAAATTCGAAGAGTTTTAAACTTTTGATATTCCTAAGTCCTTTTGCATTCCGACCTTTCACTTTCTCAACTCCTTTTCTTTAATTTTGGCCGTACCTCTACTCTATTCTTTCTGCTGCCTTCCACTTTGTTTTCACGCATATCATTTCCACTTTCTTGAGGAAAAAACTCACGGCCCTTTGTTGTGCAAAAATTTGGTAAAAATCTCTTCTTTCTTCTTGTTTTTTTGGTGTTTTTCTATTGAAATTTGCTATTGTTCTCTACCTTCATGGCTTCACTCCACCTCCTCCAAGCTTTGGCCAACCACCACCACCCCCTTCCTCTGACCATCACCCACCCCAGCAACCCTCCTCCACAGGCCAAACCACCCCAAGGTGAAGATCACCACATAATTCACCAAAACATCACCTAACATTGAAAACCGAGCCACTTTTGTCACCACCGCCTACAACCACCTTTAGCCACCACTTCCTCCACCACCACCACCTCAGACCTGACCACCACCCTCTGCCACATCATCTAACACCACCTGGACATCTGGACCTGACCATATAGCCTCTGGCCGAACCAAGTCATAGCATAGGAATGTTGATATTTGCCTCGAAATTGTGTAGTTTTGCACCTAGACTATGCACCATCTTCACCACCTTGTAAACACATGATGGCTGACCCATTTGGAACCCAAACCAGACCATTTTCTTACCCTAGGCCGAGCTTAACCACTACCTAACTGAAGTATATGAGGTTGAGAACAAGTGCAAGTCATTTGATGTTGTTTTGGGTATCGAATTCCTATGTTATTTGATGATAAATTTGTGTTGTAACCTATGTATTATTGTATTGTTTTGTGTATATGTATCCAAGGCTATTAATCTTTGGCTCTCCCAATCAAATCATATTTGTATTGTCGTGCCTCCGTTGTGTCAGTTTGTGTGCTTGGGTAGCGATTTCCAGCTTTGACCAGGTGAGTTATTCTCACCAGACAATATGTACCTATATAACTAGTAAATTGACACCCTGCGAATCTGTAGAAATATATTATCATGTTATATATGCTTATATTATTATCATATGATGTTCACACCTGTTATTACACCTGTTATATCATATGTTACTGTTATTTAATGTTATTTTGTTATTTATATCTGTTATCACCATTGCAAGTTCCCTGTAGACTAGAATCACTATGGGTTGAAATGATACATACCCGAACGGATTTTAGAATAGGGAAAAATCGTTATGGGCTGAAATGATAGGCCTGAACGATTTTTATTTAAATTATTTTAACTTGGGATTGCGGGTTTGAAATGATAGAACCCGGATTTTTCTTTTTTAACTGCGGATTGAAATGATACATATCCGTATCACTTGACCTAAGTTAGAAAATTATATACAGGCCCGTGGTTATTTTATAAAGTGTTTTGGATATTTTTAAGTATTTTAAAAATTATAAATTTATGAAATTTGATTTAAATAGATTTTGAAATGTTTTAAAATAAAGAAATTATGATTTTTCTATGAGTTAAAAATGTAATTAATGAATGGTTAAATTGGATTATTGAAATATAACTTAAGTTTGGAATTTGGAATTTTGGTTAAAAATGATATTTAAGTTATATAAATAAAAATGAAAATTTAATTATATTTGGAAAATGGTAAAATATGATAATTTGATTAAATTTGAATTTAAGTGATTTATTAAAGTATTATTGATTTTTCTATGAATTTAAGTGGTTAAATAAATGAATGTTTAAAAGTGATCTTTTAAAATATAACTTGACTAGGAAATGTGAAATTTGGTTTTAATTAAAGGTTTAAGTGAATTAAATGAAATTGGAAATTTAGTTAAATTGTGAAATGGTAATTTAAATTTGAAGTGTTAAGTTTATTTGTTGAAATGTGAAGAATTGGACACTTTTACACTAAAATTTATTAAGTAAATTGTTGAAAATTGGATTTGATTATAAGAAATTTATTGTGAAAAGATATATGTTAAATGATATGTAAATGAACATTTTAAATGTTAAAATATGATTTTAAAAATGTTTATGTGTTTTAAATTAAAGTTATTTAATTGCTGGAAATACACTAACACCTGAAATTAACTTTTAATAGCATTCAGAAATGCTATAGATTCTGTTTTGAACTAAAATTGTGTAAAAAGGAGCTATTACAGCATTTCTGGAATGCTGTAGTTGCTGTAGTTGAACTTATAGGCTAATATTGAACTCAGGCCTATTATAGCATTCTCTGGAAATGCTATAATGGTCTACAGTCTATGTTGAAATCAAATTTAACCCTTGGTTTGAAATCTGAACTACCGCAGCACTTCTGAAATGCTGTCTTTTATGTTTTGAACTATAATTCAACTATAACTGAGTTTTAACAGCAGTTTTAAGTGCTGTCTTTGCTGAATTAAAAATGTTTTCAAATATAACTTATAGCAGTTGTTTTTAAATGCTGTGAAATGCTGAAATTTTAATAATTAGGGTTTTTGACTTAGTAAACGAACTCAGAATGGTTTGAAACTTTGGAAATTGAATACTTGATTTGAAAATATAATAATTACACTTTTAAAGGTTTAAATGAATTATTTTGATTGGAATATAAAATATTTAAAGGTGATTTGAAATGATAGTAAATGAACGATATCTTTGAATTTAAAAGGTATTTAAAGTTGAATATTTGGATTTGAACTGATAGGATATTTTATTTTTGTTAAAATGATTGGAAATGAAGTTTTTTGAGGATATGATATTTTATTATCTTAAAATGATTTGAAATGAAGTTTTGAAATGATATGAAAATTTAAATATATGGAAATGGTTTGGAATTAATTTAATCTTTATTTTGATAAAGATATGGTTTGAAATGATATTTTATTTTGATGTAAAGTATTGTTTTTAAAAGTTATAACCACGGGTTATAATAACGATTGGTTGGCAAAAAGACCGGGATCAGATATGGACATACTCTCTGTCGATACCGAAAACCACTTTGACAACCATGTCGCGGTGGAGATTCTAGAATGAAGTAGGATGGTGGCGACGTTCTTAAGGTATGTTACGTGGACCCAACTCCCGTGAGTTGGCATAAGGTGGCTAAAACAGGAGCGATCTCGGACCAGTGAGGTAGCACCTCTTCTCGGACACATTTCTTCGATATTATACTCTTACTTGTGATTGATTAGATGGCCATCCTACGATTTGGGAGTGGTGTTCGAGGTGGATGATAGTGGCTGCTATGCGCTCCATCAGTCCGTGTGCGTAATTGGTATATCTACCCTGGCATTGCCTAGTTGTGCCGTGTCACCTACCATATCGAGCTTTACTACGATTATGATTTTAAGATCCGACCGCGTTAAGGTTCTCCATCCCCTTAATGCTATTTTCTATATGATTATACTTTACTTATTAGACATTATTATAATAGCGAATATTACTACATAGTAGATATTTTAACGGATCCTTAGAGGATGGGCGGTCCCAAGCATCTCCTAAGTTACTTGTACCTTTATTACAGTTCACTTGAGTTGGTTTACATTATATAAGTATATATTGTCCTGACTCGAGTGTTTTGTGTTTTGCTTTACGCTCGGGTCAGCCTGAGTATTCATAGATTTGGATTTCCATCTTCTGTAGATTTGAATCGCTGGAGATTATCTGCTCGTCTTGTTCTATCAACTTCGGGTTCCGTTGTTCTATTCAGCATGTACTTGGTTATTGTATTGAGACTTCTGATGTACTTTATTTCTTATCTTGTATATTATGTAACTCTGATATATTTTCATAGTAGCTTCATGAACTACTATTTCTTTTACTTCCGCTGCATTATTTTACTCTATGTCTGTGATCTGTGATTATATTTATTTACTGTATCTTCTGAGATTTGCCAAATTTTATTTACAACGCGGTATTTTGAGCAATTCAACTCCGGCATGAGTGTCTATCTATACACTTATAATGGATGCGAATGGTTGAAAATATCGGGTCGTTACAGTTGGTATCAGAGCTTTGGCTTTGAGGCAAAACTCAGCATATAGAGTATATTTATTTACAGAATCACTTTCGTTCGAGTTTGAATCTTTTCCTCTTGATTCGAATTTCCTTTGAATTTTTGGAACGTTACCTGCGGTTCCAAAATTCATTCTTGTCCCTCACTATTCATCTTCTTTTGATTTTGGAGTATCACATAACTCCACTTCGAATGACCTTTATAGTGAATTGGCGGTCTCGCCAATATTCTAATTTTCTTGTAAAAGGGTGAAACTCCTTTACAATAGCATCGATTCACCAAAGATTTTATATCCTCGGTTTAGATGCTAGTATCGCTTACTATTCCAAACTCTATCTCTTGAGATCGAATGTAGATTTATCCCAGAAAAATCCACATCGATCTTATTCTTTAAGTCATGGTTGACCCGGTTAAGGTTGTCCGCGATTTATCTAAGCTTACCCATCTCTCTACTCAGTTTAACCATCTTGTCTTTTGTTTCTAAACTGTAAAGACCCAAAAGTTGGCCTTCGAAAATCGGCACCCGTACTTCACTTGTACTCAAAATGCCGTAGATTCAAATGCCAAATCTGGTTCTCCGGAGCTTATAACACAGTTAAGTAAATAACACAGCGGAATAAAAAGAATAATACATTGATATACAATATCTGATACCATGATGATACAATGAATATCAATATACATCAGAGATATGATACAACAAATAGCAGCGGAAAAGAAAATGATACATAACTAATATCAGCAGCGGAACAAATAACTCTAAGATAGTCTTCAAGAGAGAACTCCAGCAGTAGCTCGAACTCCCAATAACGATACACCAAGATAAGCAAGTGCAGTCCATATCCAAAGACTGAACGAACTCCAGAAAATCTACTAGACCTGACTATCTGAAAAACCAAACTCTAGACTGCTCGTGTAGAAAATTATGAGCACCCAGAGTTTAGGAAATGAACAATAAACTCCGGATCAGTCGTGGGACTGGTGTGAGCAACAAAAACAGTTTATCTTTAAAAACGAACAACAAAAGAATTTAAAGTCAATTCGCAATGCTTTTGGAAAATGAAACTACCATAAGACCTCCCACCACACACACAATGCAAACGCAGACTTGGAGGAGATTTCTTCTTATGATAGTCAAAGATGCTTACTACGCAAAAATCAAATCATTTTTGATATTATTATTAGTGCATAGTGTAGAAAACATTTCGAAAGTAGATTATAAATCTTAGCCAGCATAGGTACCATTATATTATGCCTGCTATAGCTGCCATATTAGATGGCAGGTTCTACAACTAATACCGTACAAAGTTCGTATTGGAGTTTGGATTTCCAACAAATGATCAGGCTAAGGAACTTCCTATCCACGATGGGTACGTCCCTGGAATAGACGACCCGAGAACCTAACCGGATCTCTGCCAACACAAGGCCGGGTTACCTCTGCAAAAATAGGTAACTACTGACACGCGTATGCCATCCCCCGATCGTCACCGATCTTCCCGAGGATCCCCGATTTCCAACAACCACAAAGTAATAAACTTGTAGCAACCACAGAGGTTAAGTATCTGGGCTCCATACCATGATACCACCTTTATCCAGAAGGAATGACATACACTAAGGGGCGCTACTCCCTAGAACCTTGCTGCATCCTTCCTGTTTTGACCATTTTCGGGGTGTGAGGCTCGACGAAGTCTCGTCCACAAAGCTACGCTTTGTTCACAAAGCCATGCTTCGGGTCAAACAAATGATCAACCTATGATCACAAAGATATAAGATCAAACAAATGATCATATCGCAAATGATCAAACACTGATCATCACACAGCAACACTCAGCATGCCACATTACCAAATTGGGATATATCGCTGATAAATTTCAACTACATAACCTCTGAGCTCGTATGTCTCAGAGAAGGGTGTTAAGCTAAGAGAATAAATTCTCCTCCACCAACAGAAATGTATTTGAAAGAAATCGGCTTTATATCTCAAAGTGTAATGTCAGACATGTATCCATACAAGTCTGTTCCGGGTTCGAACAGAACCGAAGGCACTTCTTACGAAGCCCTTGCAATTACGGGTATTCACAATCCCGTCCGGACTTCCCATCACAAAGGGTGATAAAATCTCTATATCGGGGCCAGTCGATGCAGAGACATTCGACGAGTTGTCCTTTCGTTTTCGTAAATATCCGGTCTTCACCACCGGTCTTCAAATGCGATCCATATACGACGTATCACTATTCGGAATGGGTTATATGACACAAATGTCTTTTCCCAGCTAACCCGAATAATGAGCGCAATATTTAAAAACATATGGATATGTGATTTCAATTAAGTCACAACTTAATAATTCAATTTCTTTTTAAATGGTTTCAATCGATTACCATTTCAAATCTTTTAAACAAAAGATTTATTTCACAAAGTTCACCCAGTTTCATAAAAATCCATTCACAGATTTCAAAACAATTTCCATTATGAATTTAATTAATTCGTTAAATCTTTAGATCAAAGATTTAACTCATAGCTTTCAAAACAATTCCATTTCAAAGGGTTTAAACAAATCATCATTTTAAATCTGTTAAAAATAAACAGATTCAATTCATAGCTTTCAAAAGAATTCCTTCATAGCCTTTCAAAACATTTCAACTTCATTTTAAATTTGAAACCTTTCAACACAAATTGGAAGTTCACTTCTTATATGAAAGCTGTTATTATTTGAAAACAAGTAGTTTTTGTTTTAGAAAAATTCCATTTTATTTTGAACGAGTTAAAGCCCTTGAATTATATTTACATTTCAAAATCAATACTTTTAAAATAGTTTAACCCATATATAACGGGTATTATATTTTTAATCCCTAGTTTCAAATCATAGAATTCAATTCAAATATTGAATTTAAGTTTAAATCAAATTATTTAAACTTCAAAACTTTATCAAGTTATTCAAAATAAATTTCATCTTTGAAATTCCATTTCAAAAGCTTTTCATATTAAACCCAAATTTCTAATTTCAAAATCAATTGAAATTAAAATTTCAATTTCAAAAACATCAAATTTAAATTATTTGTGACTTAACCGATTTCCACGTGAAATCCATATTTGTGTGTGTATAAGTGTGGTCCAGGGGTTTTACACACAATAGTGCAACATCAATCATCACAGATATATCGATAAGCGGTATGATCGATAACGCTTATCTTCATTCACATATTCATAGATAAAATAAATTTATCAGTCACAAAGATTCACAATTATAATTCGATGTGGGTTTCGGATAACCAACTGGAATCCGACTCCCTGTCGCATCGAAATTCAAGTGCCGTTTTACGGGTCAAAGGTTTCATATTCACATAGAAATATATCACAGAAACAGAAATCACAGATCACGACATAAATCAGGACGTATCACAAAGCATCATATATCAGGGATATCAAACAATTCACATTATTCAACAGAATCCAAACATCCATAGGTGGGATCAATTTAATTATCTGATTGATGTGAATCAGATTTATTTCTATGAATAAATTACTAATCCTGGTTAATTAATATTAATCAATTACAAATTATTTTGATTAATTATTCTTTAATCATTTATTAATAATCATCAATAATAATTTACTAACCCCTTAATTATTAATTGATCAATCTTTAATTATTAAATAATTAACTTTTAATTATTTAATTCCCCATTCTATTAATTATCTTCAATTAATAAATTTACCCTTAATTAATTACCTTTAATTAAGTAGTTATCTCCAATTAATTGATTACCTTTAATTACTTATTTAAATTAATTATCCCTTAATTTATTATCCCTTAATTAATTTCATTGAGTAATTATCCATTAACTACTTTCATTAATTTATTTTCCCTTAATTGCTTTTATAACTTAATTAACTCAATTACTATAAGATAACCATTATCTTTTATTAATTCCTTAACCATTATTAACATAAACTTTAAACATTTTGTCCTTTTACTCATTACTTAAATATATTTCTAAATTAAGTTTAAATTAACTTAAGAGTTCCTTTCAATACGTTAAGTAACATAAAACATACGACTCATAAATTAGTTATTAAAACATTCATTTTATAAAGACTTGATTTGATTTAAATGGAAAGGAACTTATATTTATGTTTAAGTTAAAAACTGGAAAGCTAACATCTACGCTCCCGAAGGTATACTCGAGAAAACTGCTAAATTCCCCTAGTCAAACGCTGAACCTACGCGAGTCGACCATCAAAACACACGAGCAAGCCTCACTGCAATACCAAAACCCTTCTTCTTTTTCGAGTCGTACACGACGGAAACACGACCTCAAACCCGAGTTTCTCTCGTTTTCCCCAACTCCACATTCCAGGTATACACACGAGTGCACAGGTGCACGTGCACGCGGTGGCGCCAGAGTTCTGGCGAACCTCGCCTCTCTTAACAAGTCATAAACCACCTCGACGTCGAACTCGAGATGTCGAACCACCTGATATCACCATCGATCAAAATCGAGCAAAGCCTGGAAACTCGATCCCAGACATCGATCAAAAATCAAATACGCGAACCCATTCCAGACCATTTGATGCCTAGCAACTCCAGACACGCCTCCGCCACCCACCAAGCTCCATTCTCCTACAATGGCGTGCAACTAGACGCACGGTGAAGGTCGCGGCAGCCAAAAGTTCGAGCCCACTAAAATTTAGGTTTACGAAACAAAAACGATCACCGTAGTCACCACCGTTGATGAAGCCACCTCCGCCCATTTTTCCGTCGACCACCGTAGGCTCCTCCTTCTCCCCTAGCAACCCCGACGTCTCCAGTTCATCGCGTCGCCGGAATTCGATCAAAAAGCCCAATTCGATCCTCTCCGAACTGCTCTCAAACCATCCCACCAAAAATCACCAACTTCATTTTAAAAATCACAGCTTGAGGTAAGGATTTAAGTTATATTCATGAATCATTAGTTTGTTGAATTCGAATTTCTCAAAAATTAACTTTCCTCCTGAAAAAATTAGATTTTTACCCCTATATACATCTATACTTCATAAACCTATTTTTAGATTTATATTCTTATCTAAACACAGTTATTTGGTTTTGAATTCAAAAGCCAATATTGTCTGGTCAGTAAGAAATCGAATTTTTTAGTTGATGCTACCCTGTAAGCAAATAAATTTTCTATACAAACATTTTTACAACAACTTGAAGTATTCATTCCAAACATCAAGCATAAAAACAGTTTCAAATATACTTATGGTTTTAAAAGAAAGTTACTCACTTTGGAACAGTTCGAACAGAAGACAGGAACAATGAAGTAAGGCCTGGAAATGATGTGTTTGAAAAACTGGAAATTGCATTTGAATTTGAACTTGAACTTCCAGGTTTGAATTTGAACAGAAGCTTGTTTACTTTGTTTGTGTTAGAGGAGATGATATACTTTAGTTTTTTTTCCCTTTCCTCTTCACGGCTTGGAATGATCGAAACTGAGGTGAAGTTGATATGTATAAAAGAAATGAAGTAGACAGGGATTATAACTTTGTACAGGGTTATTATATTTTTGTACAACACAATGTACACTTTTGTACAATTATCAGGGATAGTTTTATTAGCTTGGAGGCTGAAATGCTTGAACGTGATGGCTATAGGACATGGCATTAATTACTTGTACAAATTTGCATATAATTGTCTACATACTTATGCTTTGTCTCGGCTGTACAAAGATATATATGAAGATATTGTTGACTTCCTCTATAAGCTCTTCATTTATAAAATTTTTTTTCTCTCTTGTTCACTTTGCTTTACTAAGTAGAAGAAATTGTTTAGTTATTTGTATGGTTTGTTTTGTTCATACAAAATTTACAGCAGCATATTTTTATTCTTACCTTGTTTTATTTCCTTGTCTACCTCTTAAGTTATTTGTTTTGAAGACTTGATTTGCCTTTGCAATGTGAATGAATTTATGTGGTTATATTGTTAGCTAATATGTTTACTTTATATTTTATCATAATTTAACTTTTATATGTATTTCTATCTCAATCATTTATTTAAAATTTTAAACGATTTATACAAAATATACTTGGATATCGGGGAAACTCGCATCACCTTATCATTTAATTTTACAATTTTTATTCAAAAATTCAATAAATTATCGATTTAAATAAATTTAAATCTGGGGTCGTTACAAACTTCCCCCCTTAAAAGAATTTCGTCCTCGAAATTCGCAGGCACGAAAACAACAGAGAGATAGATAGATTCGATCTCTTATAATTCCCCCAAACACAAGATACGGATTCCAAATTCAAGTCGGAATATCTCAGAATACATACCAATTTTGTCCCTCTTCGGACTTTGGTGTTCAAAAGAAATTACAATAGAATTTCAAAATTTGATTCCAAACGATATCGTTTTTATTGATTTAATTCAAATTCAGCTTCATATTCTATTAATCAATTAAATTCAATTTCAAATTTCCAATTTCAAATTCATTAAGGTTTAAATCAAAAAGCTGATAATAAACCGATGAAAATACTAAGTAAGAATTTTCTACAACGATTCGTAGAGCCATCATCATACCGAAACTTCTTCTTGTAACTGATACGAAGAAATCAAAAGAATTTGGAAACGAATCAAAGAAGATTGGTAAGAAGGTTATTTCCACTGTTACAGGGTATTGACCATTTATAGTCGTATTCCCTTGTCCCCTATCTCGTTCTCTTCTTGCACTCATACTCACTATCAGTGGATAGTAAGAGAATTTACTGAGACGTTTAAACGGATATCTTAAGGATATACTCATTCTAGAGTTACTTCACTCTATCTCTAATGAGCTACTTAACGTGTTATACTCCTGAGCTAAAGTTCAACCTTAGCTCTGATACCAAATGTACAGACCCAAAAGTTGGCCTTCGAAAATCGGCACCCGTACTTCACTTGTACTCAAAATGCCGTAGATTCAAATGCCAAATCTGGTTCTCCGGAGCTTATAACACAGTTAAGTAAATAACACAGCGGAATAAAAAGAATAATACATTGATATACAATATCTGATACCATGATGATACAATGAATATCAATATACATCAGAGATATGATACAACAAATAGCAGCGGAAAAGAAAATGATAGATAACTAATATCAGCAGCGGAACAAATAACTCTAAGATAGTCTTCAAGAGAGAACTCCAGCAGTAGCTCGAACTCCGAATAACGATACACCAAGATAAGCAAGTGCAGTCCATATCCAAAGACTGAACTAACTCCAGAAAATCTACTAGACCTGACTATCTAAAAAACCAAACTCTAGACTACTCGTGTAGAAAATTATGAGCACCCAGAGTTTAGGAAATGAACAATAAACTCCGGATCAGTCGTGGGACTGGTGTGAGCAACAAAAACAGTTTATCTTTAAAAACGAACAACAAAAGAATTTAAAGTCAATTCGCAATGCTTTTGGAAAATGACACTACCATAAGACCTCCCACCACACACACAATGAAAACGCAGACTTGGAGGAGATTTCTTCTTATGATAGTCAAAGATGCTTACTACGCAAAACTCAAATCATTTTTGATATTATTATTAGTGCATAGTGTAGAAAACATTTCGAAAGTAGATTATAAATCTTAGCCAGCATAGGTACCATTATATTATGCCTGCTATAGCTGCCATATTAGATGGCAGGTTCTACAACTAATACCGTACAAAGTTCATATTGGAGTTTGGATTTCCAACAAATGATCAGGCTAAGGAACTTCCTATCCACGATGGGTACGTCCCTGGAATAGACGACCCGAGAACCTAACCGGATCTCTGCCAACACAAGGCCGGGTTACCTCTGCAAAAATAGGTAACTACTGACACGCGTATGCCATCCCCCGATCGTCACCGATCTTCCCGAGGATCCCCGATTTCCAACAACCACAAAGTAATAAACTTGTAGCAACCACAGAGGTTAAGTATTTGGGCTCCATACCATGATACCACCTTTATCCAGAAGGAATGACATACACTAAGGGGCGCTACTCCCTAGAACCTTGCTGCATCCTTCCTGTTTTGACCATTTTCGGGGTGTGAGGCTCGACGAAGTCTCGTCCACAAAGCTACGCTTTGTTCACAAAGCCATGCTTCGGGTCAAACAAATGATCAACCTATGATCACAAAGATATAAGATCAAACAAATGATCATATCGCAAATGATCAAACACTGATCATCACACAGCAACACTCAACATGCCACATTACCAAATTGGGATATATCGCTGATAAATTTCAACTACATAACCTCTGAGCTCGTATGTCTCAGAGAAGGGTGTTAAGCTAAGAGAATAAATTCTCCGCCACCAACAGAAATGTATTTGAAAGAAATTGGCTTTATATCTCAAAGTGTAATGTCAGACATGTATCCATACAAGTCTGTTCCGGGTTCGAACAGAACCGAAGGCACTTCTTACGAAGCCCTTGCAATTCCGGGTATTCACAATCCCGTTCGGACTTCCCATCACAAAGGGTGATAAAATCTCTATATCGGGGCCAGTCGATGCAGAGACATTCGACGAGTTGTCCTTTCGTTTTCGTAAATATCCGGTCTTCACCACCGGTCTTCAAATGCGATCCATATACGACGTATCACTATTCGGAATGGGTTATATGACACAAATGTCTTTTCCCGGCTAACCCGAATAATGAGCGCAATATTTAAAAACATATGGATATGTGATTTCAATTAAGTCACAACTTAATAATTCAATTTCTTTTTAAATGGTTTCAATCGATTACCATTTCAAATCTTTTAAACAAAAGATTTATTTCACAAAGTTCACCCAGTTTCATAAAAATCCATTCACAGATTTCAAAACAATTTCCATTATGAATTTAATTAATTCGTTAAATCTTTAGATCAAAGATTTAACTCATAGCTTTCAAAACAATTCCATTTCAAAGGGTTTAAACAAATCATCATTTTAAATCTGTTAAAAATAAACAGATTCAATTCATAGCTTTCAAAAGAATTCATTCATAGCCTTTCAAAACATTTCAACTTCATTTTAAATTTGAAACCTTTCAACACAAATTGGAAGTTCACTTCTTATATGAAAGCTGTTATTATTTGAAAACAAGTAGTTTTTGTTTTAGAAAAATTCCATTTTATTTTGAACGAGTTAAAGCCCTTGAATTATATTCACATTTCAAAATCAATACTTTTAAAATAGTTTAACCCATATATAACGGGTATTATATTTTTAATCCCTAGTTTCAAATCATAGAATTCAATTCAAATATTGAATTTAAGTTTAAATCAAATTATTTAAACTTCAAAACTTTATCAAGTTATTCAAAATAAATTTCATCTTTGAAATTCCATTTCAAAAGCTTTTCACATTAAACCCAAATTTCTAATTTCAAAATCAATTGAAATTAAAATTTCAATTTCAAAAACATCAAATTTAAATTATTTGTGACTTAACCGATTTCCACGTGAAATCCATATTTGTGTGTGTATAAGTGTGGTCCAGGGGTTTTACACACAATAGTGCAACATCAATCATCACAGATATATCGATAAGCGGTATGATCGATAACGCTTATCTTCATTCACATATTCATAGATAAAATAAATTTATCAGTCACAAAGATTCACAATTATAATTCGATGTGGGTTTCGGATAACCAACTGGAATCCGACTCCCTGTCGCATCGAAATTCAAGTGCCGTTTTACGGGTCAAAGGTTTCATATTCACATAGAAATATATCACAGAAACAGAAATCACAGATCACGACATAAATCAGGACGTATCACAAAGCATCATATATCAGGGATATCAAACAATTCACATTATTCAACAGAATCCAAACATCCATAGGTGGGATCAATTTAATTATCTGATTGATGTGAATCAGATTTATTTCTATGAATAAATTACTAATCCTGGTTAATTAATATTAATCAATTACAAATTATTTTGATTAATTATTCTTTAATCATTTATTAATAATCATCAATAATAATTTACTAACCCCTTAATTATTAATTGATCAATCTTTAATTATTAAATAATTAACTTTTAATTATTTAATTCCCCATTCTATTAATTATCTTCAATTAATAAATTTACCCTTAATTAATTACCTTTAATTAAGTAGTTATCTCCAATTAATTGATTACCTTTAATTACTTATTTAAATTAATTATCCCTTAATTTATTATCCCTTAATTAATTTCATTGAGTAATTATCCATTAACTACTTTCATTAATTGATTTTCCCTTAATTGCTTTTATAACTTAATTAACTCAATTACTATAAGATAACCATTATCTTTTATTAATTCCTTAACCATTATTAACATAAACTTTAAACATTTTGTCCTTTTACTCATTACTTAAATATATTTCTAAATTAAGTTTAAATTAACTTAAGAGTTCCTTTCAATACGTTAAGTAACATAAAACATACGACTCATAAATTAGTTATTAAAACATTCATTTTATAAAGACTTGATTTGATTTAAATGGAAAGGAACTTATATTTATGTTTAAGTTAAAAACTGGAAAGCTAACATCTACGCTCCCGAAGGTATACTCGAGAAAACTGCTAAATTCCCCTAGTCAAACGCTGAACCTACGCGAGTCGACCATCAAAACACACGAGCAAGCCTCACTGCAATACCAAAACCCTTCTTCTTTTTCGAGTCGTACACGATGGAAACACGACCTCAAACCCGAGTTTCTCTCATTTTCCCCAACTCCACATTCCAGGTATACACACGAGTGCACAGGTGCACGTGCACGCGGTGGCGCCAGAGTTCTAGCGAACCTCGCCTCTCTTAACAAGTCATAAACCACCTCGACGTCGAACTCGAGATGTCGAACCACCTGATATCACCATCGATCAAAATCGAGCAAAGCCTGGAAACTCGATCCCAGACATCGATCAAAAATCAAATACGCGAACCCATTCCAGACCATTTGATGCCTAGCAACTCCAGACACGCCTCCGCCACCCACCAAGCTCCATTCTCCTACAATGGCGTGCAACTCGACGCACGGTGAAGGTCGCGGCAGCCAAAAGTTTGAGCCCACTAAAATTTAGGTTTATGAAACAAAAACGATCACCGTAGTCACCACCGTTGATGAAGCCACCTCCGCCCATTTTTCCGTCGACCACCGTAGGCTCCTCCTTCTCCCCTAGCAACCCCGACGTCTCCAGTTCATCGCATCGCCGGAATTCGATCAAAAAGCCCAATTCGATCCTCTCCGAACTGCTCTCAAACCATCCCACCAAAAATCACCAACTTCATTTTAAAAATCACAGCTTGAGGTAAGGATTTAAGTTATATTCATGAATCATTAGTTTGTTGAATTCGAATTTCTCAAAAATTAACTTTCCTCCTGAAAAAATTATATTTTTACCCCTATATACATCTATACTTCATAAACCTATTTTTAGATTTATATTCTTATCTAAACACAGTTATTTGGTTTTGAATTCAAAAGCCAATATTGTCTGGTCAGTAAGAAATCGAATTTTTTAGTTGATGCTACCCTGTAAGCAAATAAATTTTCTATACAAACATTTTTACAACAACTTGAAGTATTCATTCCAAACATCAAGCATAAAAACAGTTTCAAATATACTTATGGTTTTTAAAAGAAAGTTACTCACTTTGGAACAGTTCGAACAGAAGACATGAACAATGAAGTAAGGCCTGGAAATGATGTGTTTGAAAAACTGGAAATTGCATTTGAATTTGAACTTGAACTTCCAGGTTTGAATTTGAATAGAAGCTTGTTTACTTTGTTTGTGTTAGAGGAGATGATATACTTTAGTTTTTTTTTCCCTTTCCTCTTCACGGCTTGGAATGATCGAAACTGAGGTGAAGTTGATATGTATAAAAGAAATGAAGTAGACAGGGATTATAACTTTGTACAGGGTTATTATATTTTTGTACAACACAATGTACACTTTTGTACAATTATCAAGGATAGTTTTATTAGCTTGGAGGCTGAAATGCTTGAACGTGATGGCTATAGGACATGGCATTAATTACTTGTACAAATTTGCATATAATTGTCTACATACTTATGCTTTGTCTCGGCTGTACAAAGATATATATGAAGATATTGTTGACTTCCTCTATAAGCTCTTCATTTATAAAATTTTGTTTCTCTCTTGTTCACTTTGCTTTACTAAGTAGAAGAAATTGTTTAGTTATTTGTATGGTTTGTTTTGTTCATACAAAATTTACAGCAGCATATTTTTATTCTTACCTTGTTTTATTTCCTTGTCTACCTCTTAAGTTATTTGTTTTGAAGACTTGATTTGCCTTTGCAATGTGAATGAATTTATGTGGTTATATTTTTAGCTAATATGTTTACTTTATATTTTATCATAATTTAACTTTTATATGTATTTCTATCTCAATCATTTATTTAAAATTTTAAACGATTTATACAAAATATACTTGGATATCGGGGAAACTCGCATCACCTTATCATTTAATTTTACAATTTTTATTCAAAAATTCAATAAATTATCGATTTAAATAAATTTAAATCTGGGGTCGTTACATAAACTATCTCCAAACATTTTGAATTGTACTTGTAAATCTATGTTTTGTTTTATATATGGTGTTGTTTGAGTTGTTGATGTTGATTTGGGTTTCCGATCGATTCGTCTGATCAACGCTATCGATAAGATTTCTAAAAAACTTTGACAGAACAAACTGACACAATATTATATAAAAAAAAATTTGGTTAATGAAATAAATTTTGATATATAATTTATGGAACTTAATAAATTGATTTAAATTGATAATCTGAAGTGATAATACTTGATTTATCATTTATTGTTCTACAAATGAATTTATAAATAGTTGTTTATAAATTTATTTGGGAACTGAAATGAATTTAAAACAAGAAATTTAAGAATTTAATTTCCGATGGATTCAAACCTTATGTTAAAAGTTTTAAAAGGATATTATTTAAAGTATTTCCAAGTAGAAATTTGTTTCTAAAGGATTTTTAAGTTTAAAAATTTAGTGCTCTTCTCTTTGTCGCTGGAAAATAATTTCGGTGATGACTGCAGCATCATCGACGTTCATTTTCGAGTTTCGAAGTGAAGAGACCGTTCTGTAGTCTTATTACAGCTTTGTTTTGGAAAATCTAATTGATTTGAATTTCTAAAATATGACTAAATTATAATATATATATAGATATATGATTTAAACTTGATTTGACATATTATGTATATATAATTACTTATCTCCAAATGGTTTGAAAGGAATCAGAAGTTTAATTCTAAAATTTTAATTTAAAGAATAATTTCAGTTATAAGAAGAAAATCAAAAATTTGAATAAATGATTCAAACTTGAGATAATTGAATTGGAAAGTTTTACTTGTATAACACACAATTTAATTCCAATATAACTTACCTAAATTACACAGAAGTTAAATATGGAATTGGATAATATACAATATAAAAATTATTTTTATAAATAAAATTTGAGTGGTTATAATACATGTTATACACTTAAATTTTAGTTATAAAAGATTAACAGAGGTAAATAGTGAAAAAGGAATTTAAAGAGATTTTATTTAAATAACTTAATAATCAAATTTGATTTAATATGGAACCTTAAGTCTAACCTAGGAATTTTAATAATGGTTATTTCCTGAAATGAATATGTTGTATAATAAATAATGTATCTTTGAATAGATAAAATAAAATACATTTGAATTGGACATTTTGTAATAAAGATTATTTAACTTGAATTCATAGTTTAATTGATGTCTAAATGAATAAATGTGTAAAGGAATTTGATTGTTATATTTGCTATGATAAATATTTTATTTATGAAATAGATATGTCTTGAAAAATGAATTATTATGATTTAAATAGTTAAAATGTATTTTAACATCACAAAAATTTGATAATTGAGAATTTGGTTTCCAAATGGAATTTTAAATGTAACTTACTAAAGGAATATCTATTTATGAAATGGGTATTTTAAAATAAAGTGTTAGGTCATGTGTTAAATTAAGAGCTAACTAAAATAGTGAACTTTTGAATTAATAAATGAAGTATAGTTTAATTTGGATATTCCATTCATAAAACTTTGTTTTAATAAGTCATAAGTTAAATGATGTCCAAATAAATATTTCTGGAACTAAATTGATTTGAAATATTAATATATCTACGTAGCATTTTATAAGTGCTGCTATTTTGAAAAGACAATGTTTTGGAAATTTATATAATTGAATGAACTTAGAAATGTTACAACTTTAAAATGAATATTATTTGACCTTGAATTAAAATGGTTTAAATGAAGTTTATTTTTTTTCAAGTGTTATGATTTTCTTAGTGTTATGTTTTTTTTAGAATAACATTTCCAAAGTGTTATGATTTTTAGTAGTATGATTTCCAAATGATAACATCTCTAAATTGTTATGATTTCAAAACATTATGGTTACAAATCTATTATCTTATTATTATTTTTTTCAAACTATCTTTTGTTTGTCCTTATTTCTCTTATCGTGTTACAGAATGGGAAGGCTATTGCTTATACCAGTATGTTTAGAAATCTTTCTGTAATCTTTGAAAATTTTTGGTACTCATTTTAACCCTGAGCACTGTTTTTTCCATTCATAGACCGTCGATCAAGTGAAAAGGGAGATTCAGACTCTAGAGGATCTTTTTCGTGCTTATATTCTTTATTTGATCACCTCCATCTTGTTAAACTTACATATAACAATAGTTATCAGGTGTAATTCCAATCTTCTTATCATCTTGTCTTAGTTCTATTTCATTCTATCTTTTTCTGTGCTTTCCCGTACCTCGTTCCTTTTCAGGGACGAAAAGCTTTGAGTAGGGGAGAGTGTAACAACCCTGTATTTTACAATTATTTTTAAATTGATATTTCCAGATTTAAAAAGCTTTATTTATGAAAAAGAATAAATTTTGTTATTTTAAATATAAACTTTGATTTTGATATGGATTAGAATTCCAAATATGACTGAATAGAATAATTGTCCAAAATGTGAATTTTGGTCAATAGTCAAACTTTGACTTTTAAATTTAAATTTTAAATATTTGAAATTATAAATTTTATCTTTTATTATGAAAATAGATTTAATAACATGAATACTGCTTTTCGTTTCGTTGGAAACGGAGTTAAAATGTAAAAGTTATGTACATTTCAATTTTGTGTATAAACTGTTTATTTTGCAATATTATTTATTTTAAATCATATAAATTATATTTTTATTGTCATATTTTGTTTGAATGTGTGTTAATAGGTTATTTTATGTCTTTTAATATTTTTAAAATGATAATATAATTTTTCTAAAGTATACTTAAATTTATTTCAATTTATAAAGCCTAGTTTTCATTTTTCTGCTATTTTCTTCATTAAATTATATTTAATTAAAATATATTTATTTATTTTTGTGAATTCATTTTTATTTTGTGTTCTTATCTTTATTTATAAATATTTTTCAAGTATATAAAGATTATCTAAAGCTCATCTGAAATTTTTTCAAGTTTACAAAGCCTAGTTATGTATATATTGCCACTTTCTTTATTTATTCGACTTTTTTATTTAAATTTTTTTATTTTCTTTTCTTATTTATTTTATTTTCTGAGATTATGTATCTTTGTTTTCAGCCATTGATATATATATATATATAAAAAAATTAAAAAGAAAATATAGGAAATTCGAAGAGTTTTAAACTTTTGATATTCCTAAGTCCTTTTGCATTCCGACCTTTCACTTTCTCAACTCCTTTTCTTTGATTTTGGCCGTACCTCTACTCCATTCTTTCTGCTGCCTTCCACTTTTTTTTCACGCATATCATTTCCACTTTCTTGAGGAAAAAACTCACGGCCCTTTGTTGTGCAAAAATTTGGTAAAAATCTCTTCTTTCTTCTTGTTTTTTTTGTGTTTTTCTATTGAAATTTGCTATTGTTCTCTACCTTCATGGCTTCACTCCACCTCCTCCAAGCTTTGGCCAACCACCACCACCCCCTTCCTCTGACCATCACCCACCCCAACAACCCTCCTCCACAGGCCAAACCACCCCAATGTGAAGATCACCACATAATTCACCAAAACATCACCTAACATTGCAAACCGAGCCACTTTTGTCACCACCGCCTACAACCACCTTTAGCCACCACTTCCTCCACCACCACCACCTCAGACCTGACCACCACCCTCTGCCACATCATCTAACACCACCTGGACATCTGGACCTGACCATATAGCCTCTGGCCGAACCAAGTCATAGCATAGGAATGTTGATATTTGCCTCGAAATTGTGTAGTTTTGCACCTAGACTATGCACCATCTTCACCACCTTGTAAACACATGATGGCTGACCCATTTGGAACCCAAACCAGACCATTTTCTTACCGTAGGCCGAGCTTAACCACTACCTAACTGAAGTATGTGAGGTTGAGAACAAGTGCAAGTCATTTGATGTTGTTTTGGGTATAGAATTCCTATGTTATTTGATGATAAATTTGTGTTGTAACCTATGTATTATTGTATTGTTTTGTGTATATGTATCCAAGGCTATTAATCTTTGGCTCTCCCAATCAAATCATATTTGTATTGTCGTGCCTTCGTTGTGTCAGTTTGTGTGCTTGGGTAGCGATTTCCAGCTTTGAACAGGTGAGTTATTCTCACCAGACAATATGTACCTATATAACTAGTAAATTGACACCCTGCGAATCTGTAGAAATATATTATCATGTTATATATGCTTATATTATTATCATATGATGTTCACACCTGTTATATCATATGTTACTGTTATTTAATGTTATTCTGTTATTTATATCTGTTATCACCATTGCAAGTTCCCTGTAGACTAGAATCACTATGGGTTGAAATGATACATACCCGAACGGACTTTAGAATAGGGAAAAATCGTTATGGGCTGAAATGATAGGCCTGAACGATTTTTATTTAAATTATTTTAACTTGGGATTGCGGGTTTGAAATGATAGAACCCGGATTTTTCTTTTTTAACTGCGGATTGAAATGATACATATCCGAATCACTTGACCTAAGTTAGAAAATTATATACAGGCCCGTGGTTATTTTATAAAGTGTTTTGGATATTTTTAAGTATTTTAAAAATTATAAATTTATGAAATTTGATTTAAATAGATTTTGAAATGTTTTAAAATAAAGAAATTATGATTTTTCTATGAGTTAAAATGTAATTAATGAATGGTTAAATTGGATTATTGAAATATAACTTAAGTTTGGAATTTGGAATTTTGGTTAAAACATGATATTTAAGTTATATAAATAAAAATGAAAATTTAATTATATTTGGAAAATGGTAAAATATGATAATTTGATTAAATTTGAATTTAAGTGATTTATTAAAGTATTATTGATTTTTCTATGAATTTAAGTGGTTAAATAAATGAATGTTTAAAAGTGATCTTTTAAAATATAACTTGACTAGGAAATGTGAAATTTGGTTTTAATTAAAGGTTTAAGTTAATTAAATGAAATTGGAAATTAAGTTAAATTGTGAAATGGTAATTTAAATTTGAAGTGTTAAGTTTATTTGTTGAAATGTGAAGAATTGAACACTTTTACACTAAAATTTATTAAGTAAATTGTTGAAAATTGGATTTGATTATAAGAAATTTATTGTGAAAAGATATATGTTAAATGATATGTAAATGAACATTTTAAATGTTAAAATATGATTTTAAAAATGTTTATGTGTTTTAAATTAAAGTTATTTAATTGCTGGAAATACACTAACACCTGAAATTAACTTTTAATAGCATTCAGAAATGCTATAGATTCTGTTTTGAACTAAAATTGTGTAAAAAAGGAGCTATTACAGCATTTCTGGAATGCTGTAGTTGCTGTAGTTGAACTTATAGACTAATATTGAACTCAGCCCTATTATAGCATTCTCTGGAAATGCTATAATGGTCTGCAGTCTATGTTGAAATCAAATTTAACCCTTGGTTTGAAATCTGAACTACCGCAGCACTTCTGGAATGCTGTCTTTTCTGTTTTGAACTATAATTCAACTAAAACTGAGTTTTAACAGCAGTTTTAAGTGCTGTCTTTGCTGAATTAAAAATGTTTTCAAATATAACTTATAGCAGTTGTTTTTAAATGCTGTGAAATGCTGAAATTTTAATAATTAGGGTTTTTGACTTAGTAAACGAACTCAGAATGGTTTGAAACTTTGGAAATTGAATACTTGATTTGAAAATATAATAATTACACTTTTAAAGGTTTAAATGAATTATTTTGATTGGAATATAAACTATTTAAAGGTGATTTGAAATGATAGTAAATGAACGATATCTTTGAATTTAAAAGGTATTTAAAGTTGAATATTTGGATTTGAACTGATGGGATATTTTATTTTATTAAAATGATTGGAAATGAAGTTTTTTGAGGATATGATATTTTATTATCTTAAAATGATTTGAAATGAAGTTTTGAAATGATATGAAAATTTAAATATATGGAAATGGTTTGGAATTGATTTAATCTTTATTTTGATAAAGATATGGTTTGAAATGATATTTTATTTTGATGTAAAGTATTGTTTTTAAAAGTTATAACCACGGGTTATAATAACGATTGGTTGGCAAAAAGACCGGGATCGGATATGGACATACTCTCTGTCGATACCGAAAACCACTTTGACAACCGTGTACGCGGTGGAGATTCCAGAATGAAGTAGGATGGTGGCGACTTTCTTAAGGTATGTTACGTGGACCCAACTCCCGTGAGTTGGCATAAGGTGGCTAAAACAGGAGCGATCTCGGACCAGTGAGGTAGCACCTTTTCTCGGACACATTTCTTCGATATTATACTCTTACTTGTGATTGATTAGATGGCCATCCTCCGATTTGGGAGTGGTGTTCGAGGTGGACGATGGTGGCTGCTATGCGCTCCATCAGTCCGTGTGCGTAATTGGTATATCTACCCTGGCATTGCCTAGTTGTGCCGTGTCACCTACCATATCGAGCTTTACTACGATTATGATTTTAAGATCCGACCGCGTTAAGGTTCTCTATCCCCTTAACGCTATTTTCTATATGATTATACTTTACTTATTAGACATTATTATAATAGCGAATATTACTACATAGTAGATATTTTAACGGATCCTTAGAGGATGGGCGGTCCCAAGCATCTCCTAAGTTACTTGTACCTTTATTACAGTTCACTTGAGTTTGTTTACATTATATAAGTATATATTGTCCTGACTCGAGTGTTTTGTGTTTTGCTTTACGCTCGGGTCAGCCTGAGTATTCACAGATTTGGATTTCCATCTTCTGGAGATTTGAATCGCTAGAGATTATCTGCTAGTCTTGTTCTATCAACTTCGGTTCCGTTGTTCTATTCAGCATGTACTTGGTTATGGTATTGAGACTTCTGCTGTACTTTATTTCTTATCTTGTATCTTATGTAACTCTGATATATTTTCATAGTAGCTTCATGAACTACTATTTCTTTTACTTCCGCTGCATTATTTTACTCTGTGTCTGTGATCTGTGATTATATTTATTTACTGTATATTCTTAGATTTGCCAAATTTTATTTACAACGCGGTATTTTGAGCAATTCAACTCCGGCATGAGTGTCTAGCTATATACTTATAATGGATGCGAATGGTTGAAAATATCGGGTTGTTACAGCTTGTATAATTTTGTTGTTTTGTTCCCAGAGAATAATGTCTTGCATTGACTTAAAACTGAAGCTTTAAAAAAAACTGGAACTGCTAGCTTGATCTCTCGTTGCAAATTTGAAGATGCTACGGGCTTTATCAAATGGTTACAGGGATTGTTGAAAATGCTTACAGGCTTTTTATTTGAAGATGAAACTTTGAAAATGCTTTGATTTTCTTAAAAAATGAAATGCTTCGCTTAGCATTGTGATCGATAAATGACAAAGGAACTTTGGTATATAGAAAACAATGAAGACGCTAAGAAATTAGCTGGTACAAAATAATTTAGTTTAGGGTCAGAGATTTTTTTTGTATGGAGGCTGAAATGAAGACATTGGTACACAAGCATTTATTAAGTTGTCATACATATCCCTTCTTAGTTCAATTCGTATAGTACTTGTGTGTTATTTATATTATTTTACTTCTTTTCTTGCCTGCAAAGCTTCATTTCTATAGTACAAATATTTTCATTTTACTTTGTAACATCTTGAGTATATTTTACTTTGTTTTAGACTTGCTTCTTGCATATAGCTATGGTTATAGTTGGTATATTTTACTTGCCTGCAAACTATAGGTATACAATATAATTCTAACTTACTTAAGTCTTAATAAAGGTGTTATATTTATTTTATTATGTTAGCTTGTGAATTTAATTCTAGTTTTACATGACTATCTATTTATTTAACTAATGTATATTTTCTAATTTAAAATTAACAACCAAACACTTTATTTATATTTAATTTTATTTTACTTATGTTATATGTATTAATACTTACATTTATGACCATATATTAGTTTTATATTCATATTTAACATTGACAAGATTTATTTCAATTTAAACCTTATTACCAAAATTTATATCAAATTATTATATATATCAAAATGTAAATAAGTAGAGTTTTACTTAAATTTAAGATAGATTTTTATTGTAATTAAATTGAAACACTTTTTATTTTAAATCCTCAAATTATAATTTTCTTCTAACTACACACATATATATACACATTTAAATAACACTTATTAAATTAGAAAAAATAGGACTATTTAAATCTATTTATAAAATAACACAGATTAAATTTGCAACTAATTATTCTTATTTAAAACCAATCTATAATCATAATTTAAAACATCACATTATTAATTTAATCGGTTATTTATATTGAAAATAACAATTGAAATCAATTTTAAATACTTTAATTAAGAGATTATCGCATTTTAAATTCCATGAAATTCCGGGATGTCACATTCCTCCCCCCTTAAAAGAATTTCATCCTCGAAATTTAAAATAAAAGATAATCCAAAGTTTTATTTCATTTTCAACCAATTCAGCATACATATCAGCCATTCACAACCAAACAAACAATTCAATCAACAAACAATACTAGCTATTCGGACACAGATCCGAATAAGCTTCCTAAAAAATTTCCCGAGTTTCCAAGGTATAGATATTGGAATACTCGCACCACTGAATCCAAACTAGCTATACTACTGAGCTACTGAGCTCCTACCCATCTAGATCTACAATCTACACAAGAGATCTGACCACACTCAAGATCTGATCAACAACCAACCCTTCTGAACTACTGGTTCCAAAACCAATGATAGATCTTACACGTATTCCCTCACAGATACGTGAAACACAACGAATCCCAGTTCTCCAAACTGGCAATTCACTCCTGCAGACCAAAGTACTTATCCTTACTAGAATACAGAAAATCCAATATACTCCGGAGCTAACCTCAGAGTCTTACCCAATCTTATTGCTCCCTTTACCGAAGAAAATCTCAACAACAACGAAGTCTCCAACTTTGAATTCCAAATTCTTCTGTTTCTTATCCACATAACTCCTTTGACGATCCTGGACTGCCTACATCCTTTCTTGACCAGCTAAAACTTCGCTGATGCTTCAATAAACAACTGGATCAGAATAACTCAACCAAAAAGATCCTCTCCAGATTTACCCAAAATCCAGAATACAACTCTACTCCACCATCATCAATAGATACAACTTACTTCTCCTATCCGGAAAAGACAAAACAGATGCACTACCACCTGGCCTCAATCCAGAAAAATTCCTGTAGAAATTCTCTAATCCCAAAACACTACAACTTCCGGTTGCTTCCACTCTAGAACAGATGCCACCTAGCTTCCACTGCACAACTCTGATCAGAAGTAGATAAGAATGTCGATGAATTCGAGCAAAATCTTAACCAACACCTCCTGGACACATAATTCAATAGATCCACCACAATCGGAAACGAACTGCTCAAAGAAATAAATGAGTCCTCAGTCAAGGGTACTGTCTTCAGCTACCTTTAGCTGGAAGAAACTCGAAACTAGATACAGAAGAGAAAACTCAAATGCTCCACCAAATCTCCTAAGAAACCATCGGTACCACTTCTGGAATCCAATCGATACCAAACTCAATCTCCAGATGCTGACAAAACTCTGACTAACCAAGAGAAAACTAAGACTATCGCAAGTCACTTTTGCGATCAATCCAGCCAATTTCCCAAGAAAAACTGCTCTCTCTTTACCAAACAGAACAGCTTACGCTTATGAAGCCAATCCGTCGAAGAAACGAAACCACTCTGATGCGTCTGAAATTACCTCGAGAAAATCTGTCAAGCCATAAGACTTCCTAACCAAACTCCTCGAGAAACTCGAACCTCAAATAACAGAAACATCCTGCTGAACACATCCACAACACCGAAGCAGACACACTCCCTTAAACTTGTTCCAAAGAAAACATCCTCGGAAACATCCATAGTCACTGTGCCTCATCACACAACTACTACATCCTGAGGTATCAAGATATCATGACTTACTTCTGTCCTACCGATAGATTCAAAATCTCGAAAATCCGCTCACACGAGCGCGATCAAACTTGCACTTCAATGATGAACTCCGAATCCTTAACAGGTTTCCTTCAGAGAACAATAAAATCCTTACATCAAACAAAGCCCACTCGAGACGGTATTAGGCCTACAGTCTCGACAAATACACTTCCAATCTCACACATTCAAACTCCAACCATTGGTAGTCGTGTTACACACACCACTACTCTATCTACCTTTATAACTTATATTGGAAAACCCGAACAGGTAAGCCAACAGATAGGTAGAAATAAATATACCTATATATATAGATAAAAATTACAAGTACGCTCTCTCAAGAAAGATACCACTCCAGAGCTTAGGTATTCGCTCAACCTATCGCTCTGATACCACTGTAATGACCTGCCCTTCTACACACAGAAAGACGCATCATTTTTAATAAAGAAAGGGATGAGAAATAGAAAAGATAGAGAAGAAAGAAGAAACAACATCAGAATTTCAGCAGCGGAACGAATGAAATATAATATATCACATAAGAGATTACATAGTAAAATATACATCAGAGTTACACAGATAATACAACACATACTAGTCAGTTATAAACACCAGTATAGTTAATACAACTCGATACAACTTTAAGCATCACAGAGATACAACACAACGGAAATACACATAAACATTAACACATCAGAACCAATATATAGATATATGTTGAAGCCTCCTACTCCATTGCTCCTCCAGAATTTGTCACAGCTAACCTGAATCCCTTGGCTACTCGTAAAAATTTGAGTACCCAAGAGTTTAAGAAAAACAGAAATATGTCTGGTATGAGTAAACGGTTAAAGTTGCTTAACTTTAAAAATCCTTTGAAAACAAAAGGTATCACGTAAGACTTCCCACACATAAACATGGAAAAGTTTTTACCTAACGCTAACCAAACATTTGATATGAAATTCTATGATATTATAATAGGTCTAGGGTTTTCAAGTAAATAAGAAATAGCCGAAATTGTTACATTCATTAAATTCCAGCATACTAGGTTTACAATCAAAACCGATGGCACTTATTGGATTTGGGATTCCATACAATGGCAGGGCTACTGGGGTACCGCCCGTCACAGTACCTGGCCTAGATCAGCGTACCGAGGACCCACCCTAAGTCCCCTGCAACACAAAGCCGGAACGATCCCTTACTGGACAGTCCCAAACAAGACAACCCCGGCAGTTGGAGCTCAAAACTTCCCACACAGCTGAAAATGAAAAGGGACATCTAGACAGGGGTATATCTCACTCTCAAGTGGGTGCGACCCACGAAGCCTTGCTACACCTCCCCTATTTTAGCCATTCCCGGTTGATGAGGCTTGAGGGTACGATTACCTTAACAGAACTCATCACTTAGAATGCTCATCGTCCGCTTGATGATGTTTTGAAAGCATTCAATCCATACAAGTTCATTCCGGGTTCGAACGAAACCGAAGGCATTATCTCGTTACACTCATTTTGGAATCACGCTCAGAGTTAACGACAATAACCCTTGCACTCTGAATCTTCATCTTCACTTGAGGTTCACGACCTATCGTTAATTTGGATCGATCTGGTTTTCGGATATCCAAATCTGGAAACCCGATCCCGATCTCATCAAATCCAAACCGTGTCTTTTAAGGCCAAGTTGTTTTAAAGTTAAAACAATTCAATTTTATTATCTATATATGCAGAGATAGATAATTCACAATATCACAGATAGATAATTCATATCACACAGCCTTACTTATCTCATATCTGAGATTTCAAACCATTCAAGGCAAACAATATCATCCATCCATACATAAGCAAGGATAAATAATCACACCATATATAATTAATTGAAAATGAATTAAATTAATTATCTCATTTCTAATTAATTTAAAATGAATTAAATTTGTGATGACCTAGATTTTTAACGATTGTTAATTAGTAATTAATGGAATTAAATCATTGAAATATTGATATTGATTAGTCAAACAAATAAATTTCTAACGATTAAAAATATCTGAATCAATTTATTTATTTAAAAAGTATACCAAATAATCAAACAACATATCAAGATAAACATCCATCATATTTCATAAACAAACAACATATTAGTATAATAAAACAAATTTTAGTTTAGAAATATATATACAAGTAAATTCCATAGTTTTGTAAATAATAAAACGAATACATTTTATAATCAAACAATATGTTGGAATAACATTTCACTTACACTACATTCTTTGATCAAACTAGTAGCATGTTTGTATAGCACATAAGAAGAATGCAAGCTAAGAATGAAGACTTCCCAGCCTAACAAATATCTGCATAGAAAATCATGTTCGAATATGATATGCAGGTAAACTTGAGAACAATAAGAACCAAAACAAAGTCAAAATACAATATTGTTTGTAGCTTGTAAGTTAAGCCAGGCAAATATAAGAAAAATGAGATATGTATAAAATAGAAACATAAAGTACAAATAGCATTTAATGCTAGTAATGCAAATATCTTCTCAAGCACATAAAAATGTAAATCTCGGCCACCAAAACCAGAAATTATCTCTGATAAATGGTACAAACTTGCACACTATTTTGTATAAAGGAATGATACCCTGTTTTATACTTCACCTGTAAACTAATTTCAAAAACCAAAACTCCACAAAACATTTTCCAGTTCAAAACAAATGTAAACATTTTGAAAATCTAAGACTAAAGCCTTGTAACCAAACCATGTGAATTAGTTACTCCTCAAGCCTTAAACAAATCTCCTCAAAACAAATTCAAACCAGAGAAATTCGAACTCAAGCCTGTAACTTTTTAGGCAATAAGCCTGTGAACATTTTTCTAGTCCAAAACCTGGAAATGTCAAGCTTTCCAGTCTTCAAATCAGGGCAGTCAAAGACCATCAAAGATTTTAAGTTAAAATTGTTTGCACGCATTCCAGTTCAAGGCCCTTCAAGTTTCCTTAATCCAAAACTATTTCAACAGCTCAAGCCAGGTGAGTAACTCTGAGAGTTCTGGTATATTTCGAAGTTGCTGATGATTTTTTTGAAATATAATGTGAACCATGTTATGCATGATGTTTTAAAAATGTTTATAAGTATATATGTGTTAATAATTATGAACATGACTGAACATAGAAAGTAAAGCTCTGTTAAAAACTGGAGCAGTGAATAAATTTAAAATGTAAATATAAATTTGGTTCGGGTAGCAAATGCTAAGGTAAAATCTGATGATTTTGAGATGAATAAATGTAAATATGTATATAAATACTTGTGTGAATGACTGCATAACAGTATTTATATATCCTCTGTTCATCTCTACAACTGTAAGTAAACAGTTTTATTTTAAGGTTTAAAATCTGATTTAAATCTCAATACATGCAGTAAATTGTTGAAGTTAAGTATGATGGGTGTGAGCAAAATTGTTACTACTATTATGCTTAAAAACGGTTAACAAGGATGCTTGTGATTTATCTTTGATATAATTTGTGGAAATTAGTTTGAATGTTGAAGAAATGTCTGTATATAGATATATATGCAGTCATCGATACAAGTATATTTGTATATGTTTATAAACCTCTGATACTTGATATAGGCTTATAAATTTAGTTTTAAATCCTAATTTCTCTATATACAGACAGTATTAAGCAAGAAGTATAAAAGGGAAAATGTATCAGGATAATGCAATCCCATTTTTAAAGAGTTTTCAGGAGAGAATATTAAATAAAAGATGTGGAAATAAGAAAAACAGTAAAGTACTTTTTTTTAAACGGAAAATTTAAATGTCTAGATTCCTTATATTGAATATGTAATCTGAATTGGGTTGGAAATTCATGGATTATGATGACTATACCATAATTTTCGAGTTAGTGGTTAGTGAGGAAGTTAGTGATGATCAGAATTTGATTAAAATTCGATCTCCGACGATCTCGTAGTTCGGAAAGGCCGGATTTGAGGCAGGTGATAGGTGGATGATCCACGATGGTAGGAAAATAGTTAAGGAATTTACTGATGGTCGTAGGGGCCATTTCGAGACAAACTAGGGTTTTGTATTGGGTTCAGGAAGTGACTGTTCACGAAGCTTTGGTGACGTTGTCAGGGCATCGGACCCGATGGGATGTAGGGGAAGATGAAGTTTAGACTTCAGCGAGGCAATGAACGTGGTATTAGCAGTTCACGTGGTCTGTGGTGGCGCTGCGAAGAGTTTTCGATGGTCGATCAAGTTCAGGCGTTCACTGAGGGTGCTCGATTTCGAGTTGTTAGGGTTTAGTGTTTTTGGGGTGATCGGACGACTTGTCGATGTCATCGCCGACATGATAGGGGTTGCAGCGCCAGTCGGAGGTGATAGAAACGACTGTGCACGTGCACGTGTGGTATCGTGCACAACTGGGTTCCAGGTGATCGAATTTGACGTGGTGATGGATAGCGTTTGCGTGCGGTTGAGTTAGCTTTGATATCGAGTTTCTTTCGAGTTGAATCGAGTTCTTGTTGTTGCTTGGCAGTTCAAATTTGTGAATTGTATTCCTGATGGGAGAACGGATGCTGGAATCGTGTGTTTGGAAAAGAAGAGGCGGGTCTGTATTCTTTGAATTGGGCTTCGGCCCGTTACTTTGAGCTGTGAATTATTTAGGGCCTGTGCGTCTAGTTTTGGAGTTGTGGAGTTATGGGCCGAAGGGCTTTTGTATTTAAGTGTTTAATAGAAAAATAAAGATTCGTCTTTAAATTAAATTAAGGTTTGGTAATTAAGAATTAATTAAAAAAAGTTAAGAGCAATTCATTAGTTTAATTAATTAATGATTAAGGTGTAATTAATTAATAATTGAGGGATTATAGTTGATTAATTTGAGATTAATCAATTCGTAATTAAGGATAAGTACCTTTAGTAGTTAGAGGTTAATTACCTAAAATGATAATTACTTAAAGTAAGTAATTAAAGGATTGATTAATTAAGGGGATTAATTAAGGATTAATCAATTAATGAGTGTAATTTATTAAAGGATAATTAACCAGTGTAAGAAATTATAAGATAATAACTTTGAGTAATTATTTAAGAATAATTACTGTAAATTGTTAAGAATAATTAATTTGTGTAATAAATTAAAGGTTAATTACTTAATGTAATTAAAGTATAATCAATCAAGGATGATTAATTAAGATGGATAATTAAAAGATCATTAATTAATTGATTTATAATTGATAAATGATTAAGTACAGGTAATCTAAGTGATTAAAGGTTTAGTAATTAACTTAATTAGTAAATTGATGTTTGGAAATGATCCAACTTGCTTATGAATAATTGAATGATGATTAAATGCCTCGAATAGATTGATATGTGATGTCAATTGGCTAAAATGAAATAATATGCACCCTTGAACTAAGTTAGAATACCCAGTATTTGAGTCGTGAAATAAGAGTTGAGCATAACAAGTAAAGAACTCGTAGTGAAGTACGAGTTACCCGGGTTTCCTTTTAAATTTGGACTTAGTATTTCATATTATATGGATTTACTCACGCTGGTTTCCAGCCTGACCCAGGTGTTACTTTAATGTAATGCTCGGGTCAGACCGAGTATTACAGATTTTCAGGTAAAGACGTTCTGGAGCTTAGGAGATGAGCTGGATGGCAGGACGTATGGAGTGTTTCCGCTGTGACTATTATTTATGTTTATCTGAGATATATTTGATTTGTATATACTCAGTGTTGTGTATGAGAGTAACTCTGATGTATTATAAATGCAAATGGAAAGATATAGTATTCTTTTGTAAACTGCTATTATTTGATATTATATTTTGATCCGCTGCGAATGTGAGGTTCTGTGTTTTATTTTCTGTTTCTTCTTCTATCTCTTTCTTCTTTTCCTAACTATCTGGAATTTTCGGGATCGAAATTTCCGGGTCGTTACATTTGGTATCAGAGCTGAAAGGTTAAGCGAGAACCTTGGCTCTGGTGGGTATACTCATAAGGATAGGGTCAATAGTACCCTAAATTGGTTGAGTGTGTGTGTATATATATATATATATGTATATGAGAGCGTACTTGTTATTTTCATATATAAAGATTTTAAATGATTTTATATAAGAATATATTTTGATATATATAAAGCAATATTCCTTAACTAATAAATGTTAAAGTAATTGGTTGTTAAAAAATTATTGGAATTAAAAATAAAAATAATAAGGAGAATTAAGGGTTAATAGAAATACAACCAAATTGAAATTAAATAAAGATAAGTTTGAAATGGATTCAAACTGGAATTAAAATCTTGAATTTGGGGAAGAGTTCAAACTAAGATAATAATAAATTAGTGTCCAAATATGATAATCTTGGTTATTATCATAAATGGTTGTTGTGTTTAATAATGAAATATTTTAGGAAAGTAAAACGTCTAGGTAAATATGACTTATAAGTTGGAACTGAAGATGATATAAATTGTGAAGTTTTAAATCTGGGTCCAGAATTTGAAAATTGTTTCAAAATGATAAATAAATAATAAATGATATTATTTGAATGAAAGGGCTTAATTCAAACAGGAGTTGTTTGAAAATTTCAAGGAATTTGTTTGAATTAAAAACCAAAGGTGGTTTAAATTTTAAGGTATAACTTGGTGTGTAAAGGAAGAATATATATATATATGAGGGATATACATAATGTCAAAGATGATTTGAAATAAACTCTAAATGTTGAGTTTTAAATTTGGAATGAGATATGAAAACCCAAAGTGATAAGTTTTTGAACTTATAAGTGGGAATATTGTTAATATAAGGTTTAAAAATTTGAATGGGAATTCAAATTGGGTCAAGTTGACTGGATTAAGTTGAATTTTACTGAAGGAAAGTTAAATGAGTTTAGAATGAACAACTTAAATTGAAAATTTTAAGATGAAATTGAAATTTAACTTGGAAAGTTAAATAGTTGATTTTAAATGGGAGTTATGAGTGATCTCAAAATGGGTTTGAGATCTGGAAATAGAAATGGATGCTGTAAATAGGTGTTTGGATAAATTTGGATGTTTATTTATCCTGATATCATTCTATTGTTATAAATAATCTATGAAACTGGGAAATGGTTTGAAGTTAGAAATGGATAATAAATTTGAATCTAAAGATTAAATTGTTTTTGAATTCTTATTTGAACTTTGAAATATGTTAAGTAAAGATAATTTAAAGTGGAATTTTTAGAATTCGACTCAAAATTAAATTGTTTAAAGATTTGGATTATTGATTTAAAAGTAAGGGTTAGTTTGATTTAAGGGGTTAAATCAACATTTGAAAATTTAACTCGAATATATATAATTCGAGATGGTTTAAAATTGAGATTTAGATGGAGTTAGTTCAAACTGAATTTGATTTGAATTAATGGGAAAATTTGAATTGGATTAATTTAAAATAAAAGTGAAGATTAAATGAGTTCAAATTCAAATGGGAATTGGGATTAATTCGGATAGGAATTGAAATGATTTAAAATAATTTGGGATTTCTAGTTGAAGTGAATATACTTAAATCAAATGAAACTTGATTTGAATTTGGGAAGAAATTGAGGTTGATTTATCTTGAATTGGGAAGTTGAACAGTTTGGCTTTGGACTATTTCCAAAAAAAAATTGTTTTAATATAAATCTCTTTTTCCAAACTATTTACTACACAACTTTTCTTTTTAAACCTAAAACTATCTTAAACCTGTTTTACAATTACTTTTGGAACTATTTAACTATTTTACAACTGTTTTATAAACTAATTACTATTTTTCTACTACTTTATAAACTGATTACTATTTTTCAACTATCTTACAATTACTTAACTGTTTCCAGCTATTTTACAAATTAATAATTATTTTTCAACCACTTATCTATTTTTAAAATTTTTCAAGCTATATTTCTAAATTTAAGCTGGTCGGAGTTCAAACTATTATTGATTAAATACCCAATTTGAGATAAGAATTGCAGTGCTAATCCAAATGTGGATAAGTGAATAGAATCGTGGATGAATGTGAATAGAAAAGGAAATTGATTTGGTTAATAATCAATAGGGGTAAATACGTGAGATGTACGTATATTATTCTATTCGCATAGAAATTTGATCCAGATTCGAGCACAGAATTTTGAGGTAGTTATATCGATCCGAGTTGGGATTTTCCACTCGATTTTCGACGGCGAACCTGGATATGGGTTGTTGATTGGTTCTGTGTATTCTCTATCATAGTTGTGACTATGCAAGGAGAATGACGGTTTCTGATCAAGAAACCAGATCTGTGTCCGCACTTGAAAGTCAGGTGGACGATGCTAGTTCGGAAGTGAAATTGTGTGATCGGGCGAGCGATCAGATTGATATAGCGTATGGATGATATGTGAACATTCTACAAGTTGGAATGGAATTTGATATTGAAGATTTTGGAGATAAAAGATATAAGATGATCCTCAAAATGGGAAATATATTTTGTGAATATATGATGGCCTTCAATAAAATAAATTAAAATTTGATATTTCTATGGTAGAACTTAACTTTATGGAAGTAAAGTGGAAATTGGGTATCTTACTAATTAAAATTTTACTTTATAATAAAAGTAAGGAATTTGGCAAGTGACATTATAAGCAGATTTAAAATTTAAATTTAATATTTGTTTTGGAAAGAAAAGAAAATTTAAAATTTTATATCTTTGATAATAAGATAAAAACCACCTTGTTGAAACTATTTCCAGAAGAAAATGATTTTTGAAAATATTTGAAATATAAAAGTGAATTTATATATGTACAAATTGATTCAAAGATTTTTCAAAACTTTTATTATATATGTTTATATAAAAAGGGATTTTTGTGAAAATGATTTTGAAAAGAATTTTGAGGAAAGGTTTTGGGAACCTATGGATTTGGAAAGGCTTTTGATTTTTGGGTAAAATCAATATTGAGATTTGGAAAAGCCCACTTTGGAAATTATCGATTTTGGGAATCGATTTTGTGTAAAAGAGCCTTATATGAAATTCATACTAGGTGTATGATTTGGAAAATACTATATGTGTATAGTATAAAGTGTTTTGAAAGTGGCTCTGGGGAAAAAGGCACTCCCTTGAATGAACTTCTCAGGAGTGCCACTAAGTGGTACTGCCTTGAGCCTCTAAAGGGGAGGTTCTAAAGTTGATCCTGTGAGGAGTCCGGACAAACTAGTTCCTGAGGATTATTTGGTAGTGAAAGTCGATGGCGCTGATGCCTACAGGGGCATTTGAGTTATGCTGTGACGACAGTGTAACTCGATGTCGCTGCGATCTACTGTGTGGGGACCATAGCGAAAATCGTGTGGAGGATGAGTGCCAACAGTCTACACTTGATTCTGTCGGGATGGCAGCGCAACATCGGTAGACTGCGATCTATGGTCAAGTGGAGGAGTTTCATTCTTTTGGCAGCGAAATTCGGTGGCGCTAATGCCTACAGTTATATGGGTCTTTGCTGTGATAGCAATGTATAGCCCGGGTATAACTGCGATCCGTAGCGGGTTCCATGGCGTAATCGAGTGGCGCGGAGACCTACAGTTATCTGTGGATTTTGCCGGGACGGCAACGTAACCATCGGGTTAACTGCGACCATGGATGGGGGTGATGATTTCCAGAGCGTTTTCACCAAGATATTTTCTCTATTTTCAAAACTGTTTTCAATAAAATTATTTTCCAAAGTATTTTCACTGGGTGTTGGAAACGAGTTTACCAAGTACTTATAGATTTTCAGTCCTACCCCCGATCAACGTATGACCGAATTTCTGTGAGAACAAGGATGGACTTGTCAAAACATCGAGTTATAAAAGTATTTTTATAAAAACAATTTTAGAAATATTATATAGATTTTAAAGTAGTTCAAAAATGATCAAAGAAATTTATCTGATTTTAAGCATTTTAATAATTCTGGCTTCGTTCTTTTCGAGGACGAAAAGTTCTAAAGGGGGGAAGAATGTGATGACCCAGATTTTTAACGATTGTTAATTAGTAATTAATGGAATTAAATCATTGAAATATTGATATTGATTAGTCAAACAAATAAATTTCTAACGATTAAAAATATCTGAATCAATTTATTTATTTAAAAAGTATACCAAATAATCAAACAACATATCAAGATAAACATCCATCATATTTCATAAACAAACAACATATTAGTATAATAAAACAAATTTTAGTTTAGAAATATATATACAAGTAAATTCCATAGTTTTGTAAATAATAAAACGAATACATTTTATAATCAAACAATATGTTGGAATAACATTTCACTTACACTACATTCTTTGATCAAACTAGTAGCATGTTTGTATAGCACATAAGAAGAATGCAAGCTAAGAATGAAGACTTCCCAGCCTAACAAATATCTGCATAGAAAATCATGTTCGAATATGATATGCAGGTAAACTTGAGAACAATAAGAACCAAAACAAAGTCAAAATACAATATTGTTTGTAGCTTGTAAGTTAAGCCAGGCAAATATAAGAAAAATGAGATATGTATAAAATAGAAACATAAAGTACAAATAGCATTTAATGCTAGTAATGCAAATATCTTCTCAAGCACATAAAAATGTAAATCTCGGCCACCAAAACCAGAAATTATCTCTGATAAATAGTACAAACTTGCACACTATTTTGTATAAAGGAATGATACCCTGTTTTATACTTCACCTGTAAGCTAATTTCAAAAACCAGAACTCCACAAAACATTTTCCAGTTCAAAACAAATGTAAACATTTTGAAAATCTAAGACTAAAGCCTTGTAACCAAACCATGTGAATTAGTTACTCCTCAAGCCTTAAACAAATCTCCTCAAAACAAATTCAAACCAGAGAAATTCGAACTCAAGCCTGTAACTTTTTAGGCAATAAGCCTGTGAACATTTTTCTAGTCCAAAACCTGGAAATGTCAAGCTTTCCAGTCTTCAAATCAGGGCAGTCAAAGACCATCAAAGATTTCAAGTTAAAATTGTTTGCACGCATTCCAGTTCAAGGCCCTTCGAGTTTCCTTAATCCAAAACTATTTCAACAGCTCAAGCCAGGTGAGTAACTCTGAGAGTTCTGGTATATTTCGAAGTTGCTGATGATTTTTTTGAAATATAATGTGAACCATGTTATGCATGATGTTTTAAAATGTTTATAAGTATATATGTGTTAATAATTATGAACATGACTGAACATAGAAAGTAAAGCTCTGTTAAAAACTGGAGCAGTGAATAAATTTAAAATGTAACAATATAAATTTGGTTCGGGTAGCAAATGCTAAGGTAAAATCTGATGATTTTGAGATGAATAAATGTAAATATGTATATAAATACTTGTGTGAATGACTGCATAACAGTATTTATATATCCTCTGTTCATCTCTACAACTGTAAGTAAACAGTTTTATTTTAAGGTTTAAAATCTGATTTAAATCTCAATACATGCAGTAAATTGTTGAAGTTAAGTATGATGGGCGTGAGCAAAATTGTTACTACTATTATGCTTAAAAACGGTTAACAAGGATGCTTGTGATTTATCTTTGATATAATTTGTGGAAATTAGTTTGAATGTTGAAGAAATGTCTGTATATAGATATATATGCAATCATCGATACAAGTATATTTGTATATGTTTATAAACCTCTGATACTTGATATAGGCTTATAAATTTAGTTTTAAATCCTAATTTCTCTATATACAGACAGTATTAAGCAAGAAGTATAAAAGGGAAAATGTATCAGGATAATGCAATCCCATTTTTAAAGAGTTTTCAGGAGAGAATATTAAATAAAAGATGTGGAAATAAGAAAAACAGTAAAGTACTTTTTTTTAAACGGAAAATTTAAATGTCAAGATTCCTTATATTGAATATGTAATCTGAATTGGGTTGGAAATTCATGGATTATGATGACTATACCATAATTTTCGAGTTAGTGGTTAGTGAGGAAGTTAGTGATGATCAGAATTTGATTAAAATTCGATCTCCGACGATCTCGTAGTTTGGAAAGGCCGGATTTGAGGCAGGTGATAGGTGGATGATCCACGATGGTAGGAAAATAGTTAAGGAATTTACTGATGGTCGTAGGGGCCATTTCGAGACAAACTAGGGTTTTGTATTGGGTTCAGGAAGTGACTGTTCACGAAGCTTTGGTGACGTTGTCAAGGCATCGGACCCGATGGGATGTAGGGGAAGATGAAGTTTAGACTTCAGCGAGGCAATGAACGTGGTATTAGCAGTTCACGTGGTCTGTGGTGGCGCTGCGAAGAGTTTTCGATGGTCGATCAAGTTCAGGCGTTCACTGAGGGTGCTCGATTTCGAGTTGTTAGGGTTTAGTATTTTTGGGGTGATCGGACGACTTGTCGATGTCATCGCCGACATGATAGGGGTTGCAGCGCCAGTCGGAGGTGATAGAAACGACTGTGCACGTGCACGTGTGGTATCGTGCACAACTGGGTTCCAAGTGATCGAATTTGACGTGGTGATGGATAGCGTTTGCGTGCGGTTGAGTTAGCTTTGATATCGAGTTTCTTTCGAGTTGAATCGAGTTCTTGTTGTTGCTTGGCAGTTCAAATTTGTGAATTGTATTCCTGATGGGAGAACGGATGCCGGAATCGTGTGTTTGGAAAAGAAGAGGCGGGTCTGTATTCTTTGAATTGGGCTTCGGCCCGTTACTTTGAGCTGTGAATTATTTAGGGCCTGTGCGTCTAGTTTTGGAGTTGTGGAGTTATGGGCCGAAGGGCTTTTGTATTTAAGTGTTTAATAGAAAAATAAAGATTCGTCTTTAAATTAAATTAAGGTTTGGTAATTAAGAATTAATTAAAAAAAGTTAAGAGCAATTCATTAGTTTAATTAATTAATGATTAAGGTGTAATTAATTAATAATTGAGGGATTATAGTTGATTAATTTGAGATTAATCAATTCGTAATTAAGGATAAGTACCTTTAGTAGTTAGAGGTTAATTACCTAAAATGATAATTACTTAAAGTAAGTAATTAAAGGATTGATTAATTAAGGGGATTAATTAAGGATTAATCAATTAATGAGTGTAATTTATTAAAGGATAATTAACCAGTGTAAGAAATTATAAGATAATAACTTTGAGTAATTATTTAAGAATAATTACTGTAAATGGTTAAGAATAATTAATTTGTGTAATAAATTAAAGGTTAATTACTTAATGTAATTAAAGTATAATCAATCAAGGATGATTAATTAAGATGGATAATTAAATGATCATTAATTAATTGATTTATAATTGATAAATGATTAAGTACAGGTAATCTAAGTGAATAAAGGTTTAGTAATTAACTTAATTAGTAAATTGATGTTTGGAAATGATCCAACTTGCTTATGAATAATTGAATGATGATTAAATGCCTCGAATAGATTGATATGTGATGTCAATTGGCTAAAATGAAATAATATGCACCCTTGAACTAAGTTAGAATACCCAGTATTTGAGTCGTGAAATAAGAGTTGAGCATAACAAGTAAAGAACTCGTAGTGAAGTACGAGTTACCCGGGTTTCCTTTTAAATTTGGACTTAGTATTTCATATTATATGGATTTACTCACGCTGGTTTCCAGCCTGACCCGGGTGTTACTTTAATGTAATGCTCGGGTCAGACCGAGTATTACAGATTTTCAGGTAAAGATGTTCTGGAGCTTAGGAGATGAGCTGGATGGCAGGACGTATGGAGTGTTTCCGCTGTGACTATTATTTATGTTTATCTGAGATATATTTGATTTGTATATACTCAGTGTTGTGTATGAGAGTAACTCTGATGTATTATAAATGCAAATGGAAAGATATAGTATTCTTTTGTAAACTGCTATTATTTGATATTATATTTTGATCCGCTGCGAATGTGAGGTTCTGTGTTTTATTTTCTGTTTCTTCTTCTATCTCTTTCTTCTTTTCCTAACTATCTGGAATTTTCGGGATCGAAATTTCCGGGTCGTTACAAAATTAATTACTTCATTTTATAAATCCTGCTTACTTAACCATTAATTAATTACAAATCAATTAATTAATCATTCTCTAAATTTCCATCTTAATTAATCATCTTGATTAACTAACCTTTAATTACATTCAAGTAATTATCTTCTAATTAATTTCACAAATTAATCATCCTTAACCATTCACAGTAATTAACTATTAATTACTTCATTAATTACATTAATTAATGATCCTTAATAAATTACTTCCATTAATTAATTATCTATAATTAATTACATTAATCCTTAATTAATTACGTTAATTAATTAACTTAAATTATTCACTTTCATTTATCAACCCAAATCATATACATGAATTTCCATCTTGAAATTACTTACCTTAATTAATTAACTTCTTAATTGATTATATAAATCCTTTGATTTATTATACTAAGTAATAAATCTTTAATTACTACTACTAAGTAATTATATTTAATTACTTCCATTAAGTAATTTCCTTTAATTAATTACATTCCAATAATTATACATTAATTACTTTGCTAAGTAATTATACTATTCAATTTCATTAAGTATTTAAACTTAATTAACCATCAAATGATTATTTTTAATTAATTTACAATTAATTAACTTGAATTAATCTCATTCATTTGATTAAGTACAATCGGTAATTCATTTCTTAATTTCCTTAAACAAATTAATTAACCTTTCATTACAGATTAATTATTCTTTTAATTATTAATTAATAAACCTTAATTATCAATTAATAAGACTTAATAACAAATTAATTAATCCTTAATTAATCTCTAAAGATTAATTATTTCTTATTCATTAATTAATTAATAAAACCAAATTATTAATCAATAAAACTTAATTACAACTAGGTACTTCTTAATTACCAATTAATCAACCTTTAATTTCTTAATTAATAAATTCTCAATTCATTAATCTCTAATTTATTAGTTAACCAATCATAATCATTAATTAATTAAATTAATTAGTTATTCTTAAATTAATCACTTAATTAACCTTTATCCTTAATTAATTAAATTAATTACTTATACTTAATTTCCTAATTAACTTAACTAATTCAAAGATAATAAAACATCTTTAACTTAAGATAAACATTCTCTTACTTACCATATACATTTTAAAACCTTTTATCTTAAAATTAACTTTCCTTAACAAAATTTAGATTAAATAAATTTTAACACTTCTTAACAAATGTTAAGAACAATTTGATATTTATCAAGTAATGTTATAAAAGAAAGTTTTAAAAAAATTTGTTTAATTTTCAAAAATCCTATTTTTAAAACTTTTATAAAAACTGGGCTTTCTTTCCCACTTCGGGTCCTACCCGAATACTACTCGGGACTATCCCCGAGTTTTCCCTACTTCCTCCCCTGTTTTCAAAACTTAGATTAATTTACAGTTTAAAAACTGAAACGTATCACTATCAAAATACTCGAGTACGAACTCGAGTTAATCCCCAAAAATCCCGACCTTCGCTTCGAGTCACTCCCACACAATCACGAGCAATCACACACGAAAAACTCGTCTTCCCCAAAGCCCAAACCCAGATCGAAATGCACGTGCACGTGCACAGTCGCACTGGCCACCTATGACCAACACCACGATCATCTCCACATCGTCGATAACACACACAAGCATCGCGACCACCCAGATTCCTTTAATTCGCCTGGAATCGAATTCGAGCATAGCTCGAGCCATCACGACCAAACTGCCCCAAACGATCATCATGTTGTCGTCTCGTCACCGCTGCACAGGCCATCGGAGTCGACCCAGTTCCGACCACACCTCGACAACACTCCAAGCAACCATTTGCCGAAGTCTCACGAAGCTCGATCACGTAAAAGAGTCGAACTCGATACATTTACAGGCATGTCCAAAAGTTTGCACAAAACCCTAATTCGATCTCGTTTCTTCAATCCTTACAATAGAAAAATGTTTTAGTAATTTTCTTGATACCATTAATTATCAAGCTAAGTTCAAACGAGAATTCAATATCCAAACTTTGCTTGATCACTCGAAATTGGTGAAAACATGTTTTCAGTTCAACCAGGAATTGCAACCAAAGCACTATACTAAAAATTACCTAATTCATTTTAAAAATCATCATTTTAGGTATGGATTCAAGCTACAAACTTGAATCAAGGTTTTATTAAAGTGGAAATTAGGGAGGCATCCCTATCATACTTTCATATTGTAAAGCGGGTCCCTGTTAAAGTTTTATTGTAAAGCGGGTCCCTGTTTTCTGGAAACGAAGAAAAATTATTGCTGAAATGTCAGCAACTTTTATAAATAAGTGCTGATATTTCAGCAACTATCTGTGTCAAAGTTTAACTGTAAAAACAAAGAAAAAATATTGCTGAAATGTCAGCAACTTTTATAAATAAGTACTGATATTTCAGCAACTTTCATAAACTATGTTCACAGTGTACATAAATGTTGCTGAAATATCAGCAACTTTTATAAATAAGTGTTGATATTTCAGCAACTTTCATACACTATGTTCACAGTGTACAGAAATGTTGCGGAAATGTCAGCAACTTTTATGAAATGTTGCATCATACTCTGCAATAATCGTGAATAAAAAACAAGGACCTAATTTACACTGAAATTTAGTGAAGGACTTTTCGTGAATTTTGAAACTTAATAAGGACCTGTGTCAAAAGCACCCTTTCTTAAATTCGAAATTTCCAAAATTTAAAATGGTCCTCTGTAAAAATTTAATTTACATCCTGTATCTCTTAATTCTTCATAATTCTATTTTTAGATTTATCATTCTTGCCTAAACACACTTATCTTGCTTAGAATCCAAAGTCTAACACTAGCTAGAAAGGAAGAACTTTAAATTCCTAGTTGTTGCTACCTTGTGAGTTAACAGAGAGGATGATAAATTAACAGAGCATTGATTACAGGGAAATATACAAGCAACATCCAGATATATATATAAATTAAAATAACTTAAGTTCTAATTTACTTGTTTACTCACAGTTTTGAAAAGGCAGAGGCTTGAACTTGATTTGAAAACAGGAAGGCTTGCAAAAACTGAAATTGGAAAGCTTGTATACTTTTGTTGTTTTGTTCCTAGAGAATAATGTCTTGCATTGACTTAAAACTGCAGCTTTAAAAAAAACTGGAACTGCTAGCTTGATCTCTGGTTGCAAATTTGAAGATGCTACAGGCTTTATCAAATGGTTACAAGGATTGTTGAAAATGCTTACAGGCTTTTTATTTGAAGATGAAACTTTGAAAATGCTTTGATTTTCTAATTAAAAACTGAAATGCTTCGCTTAGCATTTTGATCGAAAAATGAAAAAGGAACTTTGGTACATAGAAAACAATGCAGAGGCTAAGAAATTAGCTGGTACAAAATAATTTAGTTTAGGGTCAGAGATTTTTTTTTGCATAGAGGCTGAAATGAAGACATTGGTACACAAGCATTTATTAAGTTGTCATACATATCCCTTCTTAGTTCAATTCGTATAGTACTTGTGTGTTATTTATATTATTTTACTTCTTTTCTTGCCTGCAAAGCTTCATTTCTATAGTACAAATATTTTTATTTTACTTTGTAACATCTTGAGTATATTTTTACTTTGTTTTAGACTTGCTTCTTGCATATAACTATGGTTATAGTTGGTATATTTTACTTGCCTGCAAACTACAGGTATACAATATAATTCTAGACTTACTTAAGTCTTAATAAAGTTGTTATATTTATTTTATTATGTTAGCTTGTGAATTTAGTTCTAGTTTTACATGACTATCTATTTATTTAACTGATGTATATTTTCCAATTTAAACTTAACTACCAAACACTTTATTTATATTTATTTATTTTATTTTTACTTATGTTATATGTATTAATACTTACATTTATGACCATATATTAGTTTTATATTCATATTTAACATTGACAAGATTTATTTCAATTTAAACCTTATTACCAAAATTTATATCAAATTATTATATAGATCAAAATGTAAATAAGTAGAGTTTTACTTAAATTTAAGACAGATTTTTATTGTAATTAAATTGAAACACTTTTTATTTTAAATCCTCAAATTATAATTTTCTTCTAACTACACACATATATACACATTTAAATAACACTTATTAAATTAGAAAAAATAGGACTATTTAAATCTATTTATAAAATAACACAGATTAAATTTGCAACTAATTATTCTTATTTAAAACCAATCTATAATCATAATTTAAAACATCACATTATTAATTTAATCGGTTATTTATATTGAAAATAACAATTTAAATCAATTTTAAATACTTTAATTAAGAGATTATCACATTTTAAATTCCTTGAAATTCCGGGATGTCACATTCCTCCCCCCTTAAAAGAATTTCATCCTCGAAATTTAAAACAAAAGATAATCCAAAATTTTATTTCATTTTCAACCAATTCAACATACATATCAGCCATTCACAACAAAACAAACAATTCAATCAACAACCAATACTAGCTATTCGGACACAGATCCGAATAAGCTTCCTAAAAAATTTCCCAAGTTTCCCAGGTATATATACTGGAATACTCGCTCCACTGAATCCAAACTAGCTATACTACTGAGCTACTGAGCTCCTACCCATCTAGATCTACAATCTACACAAGAGATCTGACCACACTCAAGATCTGATCAACAACCAACCCTTCTGAACTGCTGGTTCCAAAACCAATGATAGATCTTACACGTATTCCCTCAGAGATACGTGAAACACAACGAATCCCAGTTCTCCAAACTGGCAATTCACTCCTGCAGACCAAAGCACTTATCCTTACAAGAATACAGAAAATCCAATATACTCCGGAGCTAACCTCATCGTCTTACCCAATCTTATTGCTCCCTTTACCGAAGAAAATCTCAACAACAACGAAGTCTCCAACTTCGAATTCCAAATTCTTCCGTTTCTTATCCACATAACTCCTTTGACGATCCTGGACTGCCTACATCCTTTCTTGACCAGCTAAAACTTCGTTGATGTTTCAATAAACAACTGGATCAGAATAACTCAACCAAAAAGATCCTCTCCGGATTTACCCAAAATCCAGAATACAACTCTACTCCACCATCATCAGTAGATACAACTTACTTCTCCTATCCAGAAAAGACAAAACAGATGCACTGCCACCTGGCCTCAATCCAGAAAAATTCTTGTAGAAATTCTCTAATCCCAAAACACTGCAACTTCCGGTTGCTTCCACTCTAGAACAGCTGCCACCTAGCTTCCGCTGCACAACTCTGATCTGAAGTAGATAAGAATGTCGATGAATTCGAGCAAAATCTTAACCAACACCTCCTGGACACATAATTCAACAGATCCACCACAATCGGAAACGAACTGCTCAAAGAAATAGATGAGTCCTCAGTCAAGGGTACTGTCTTCAGCTACCGTTAGCTGGAAGAAACTCGAAACTAGAAACAGAAGAGAAAACTCAAATGCTCCACCAAATCTCCTAAGAAACCATCGGTACCACTTCTGGAATCTAATCGATACCAAACTCAATCTCCAGATGCTGACAAAACTCTGACTAACCAAGTGAAAACTCAGACTATCGCAAGTCACTTTTGCTATCAATCCAGCCTATTTACAAAGAAAAACTGCTCTCTCTTTATCAAACAGAACAGCTTACGCTTATGAAGCCAATCCGTCGAAGAAACGAAACCACTCTGATGCGTCTGAAATTACCTCGAGAAAAACTGTCAAGCCATAAGACTTCCTAACCAAACTCCTCGAGAAACTCGAACCTCAAACAACAGAAACATCCTGCTGAACACAGCCACAACACCGAAGAAGACACACTCCCTAAAACTTGTTCCAAAGAAAACATCCTCGGAAACATCCATAGTCACTGTGCCTCATGACACAACTACTACATCCTGAGGTATCAAGATATCATGACTTACTTCTGTCCAACCGATAGATCCAAAATCTCGAAAATCCGCTCACACGAGCACGATCAAATTTGCACTTCAATGATGAACTCCGAATCCTTAACAGGTTTCCTTCAGAGATCAATAAAATCCTTACATCAAACAAAGCCCACTCGAGACGGTATTAGGCCTACAGTCTCGACAAATACACTTCCAATCTCACACATTCAAACTCCAACCATTGGTAGTCGTGTTACACACACCACTACTCTATCTACCTTTATAACTTATATTGGAAAACCCGAACAGGTAACCCAACAGATAGGTAGAAATAAATATACATATATATATATATAGATAAAAATTACAAGTATGCTCTCTCAAGAAAGATACCACTCCAGAGCTTAGGTATTCGCTCAACCTATCGCTCTGATACCACTGTAATGACCCGCCCTTCTACACACAGAAAGACGCATCATTTTTAAGAAAGAAAGCGGTGAGAAATAGAAAAAGATAGAGAAGAAATAAGAAACAACATCAGAATCTCAACAGCGTAACGAATGAAATATAATATATCACATAAGAGATTACATAGTAACATATACATCAGAGTTACACAGATAATACAACACATACTAGATAGTTATAAACACCTGTCTAGTTAATACAACTCGATACAACTCTAAGCATCACAGAGATACAACACAGCGGAAATACACATAAACACTAACACAGCGGAACCAATATATAGCTATATGCTGAAGCCTCCTGCTCCATTGCTCCTCTAGAATTTGTCATAGCTAACCTGAATCCCTTGGCTACTCGTAAAAATTTGAGTACCCGAGAGTTTAAGAAAAATAGAAATAAACTCCGGGTCAGACATGGGTCTGGTATGAGTAAACGGTTAAAGTTGCTTAACTTTAAAAATCCTTTGAAAACAAAAGGTATCACGTAAGACTTCCCACACATAAACATGGAAAAGTTTTTACCTTACGCTAACCAAACATTTGATAGGAAATTCTATGATATTATAATAGGTCTAGGGTTTTCAAGTAAATAAGAAATAGCCGAAATTGTTACATTCATTAAATTCCAGCATACTAGGTTTACAATCAAAACTGATGGCACTTATTGGATTTTGGATTCCATACAATGGCAGGGCTACTGGGGTACCGCCCGTCACAGTACCTGGCCTAGATCAGCGTAACGAGGACCCACCCTAGGTCCCCTGCAACACAAAGCCGGAACCATCCCTTACTGGACAGTCCCAAACAAGACAACACCGGTAGTTGGAGCTCAAAACTGCCCACACAGCCGAAAATAAAAAGGGACATCTAGACAGGGGTATATCTCGCTCTCAAGTGGGTGCGACCCACGAAGCCTTGCTGCACCTCCCCTGTTTTAGCCATTCCCGGTTGATGAGGCTTGAGGCTACGATTACCTTAACAGAACTCATCACTTAGAATGCTCATCGTCCTCTTGACGATGTTCTGAAAGCATTCAATCCATACAAGTTCGTTCCGGGTTCGAACGTAACCGAAGGCATTATCTCGTTACACTCATTTTGGAATCAACCTCAGAGTTAACGGCAATAACCCTTGCACTCTGAATCTTCATCTTCACTTGAGATTCACGACCTATCGTTAATTTGGATCGATGTGGTTTTCGGATATCCAAATCTGGAAACCCAATACCGGTCTCATCAAATCCAAACCGTGTCTTTTAAGGCCAAGTTGTTTTAAAGTTAAAATAATTCAATTTTATTATCTATATACACAGAGATAGATAATTCACAATATCACAGATAGATAATTCATATCACACAGCCTTACTTATCTCATATCTGAGATTTCAAACCATTCAAGGCAATCAATATCATCCATCCATACATAAGCAAGGATAAATAATCACACCATATATAATTAATTTAAAATGAATTAAATTAATTATCTCATTTCTAATTAATTTAAAATGAATTAAATTAATTACTTCATTTTAAAAATCATGCTTACTTAACCATTAATTAATTACAAATCAATTAATTAATCATTCTCTAAATTTCCATCATTTATGTCACTCACCTCACATTAATGTAATTAATGAAGTAATTAATAGTTAATTACTGTGAATGGTTAAGGATGATTAATTTGGGAAATTAATTAAAAGATAATTACTTGAATGTAATTAAAGGTTAGTTAATCAAGATGATTAATTAAGATGGAAATTTAGAGAATGATTAATTAATTGATTTGTAATTAATTAATGGTTAAGTAAGCATGATTTATAAAATGAAGTAATTAATTTAATTCATTTTAAATTGATTAGTCAAACAAATAAATTTCATATTGTTTGATTATAAAATGTATTCGTTTTATTATTTACAAAACTATGGAATTTACTTGTATATATATTTCTAAACTAAAATTTGTTTTATTATACTAATATGTTGTTTGTTTATGAAATATGATGGATGTTTATCTTGATATGTTGTTTGATTATTTGGTATACTTTTTAAATAAATAAATTGATTCAGATATTTTTAATCGTTAGAAATTTATTTGTTTGACTAATTAATTTAAAATGAATTAAATTAATTACTTCATTTTATAAATCATGCTTACTTAACCATTAATTAATTACAAATCAATTAATTAATCATTCTCTAAATTTCCATCTTAATTAATCATCTTGATTAACTAACCTTTAATTACATTCAAGTAATTATCTTTTAATTAATTTCCCAAATTAATCATCCTTAACCATTCACAGTAATTAACTATTATTTACTTCATTAATTACATTAATTAATGATCCTTAATAAATTACTTCCATTAATTAATTATCTATAATTAATTACATTAATCCTTAATTAATTACGTTAATTAATTAACTTAAATTATTCACTTTCATTTATCAACCCAAATCATATACATGAATTTCCATCTTTAAATTACTTACCTTAATTAATTAACTTCTTAATTGATTATATAAATCCTTTGATTTATTATACTAAGTAATAAAATCTTTAATTACTACTACTAAGTAATTATACTTTAATTACTTCCATTAAGTAATTTCCTTTAATTAATTACATTCCAGTAATTATACATTAATTACTTTGCTAAGTAATTATACTGTTCGATTTCATTAAGTATTTAAACTTAATTAACCATCAAATGATTATTTTTAATTAACTTACAATTAATTAACTTGAATTAATCTCATTTATTTGATTAATTACAATCGGTAATTCATTTCTTAATTTCCTTAAACAAATTAATTAACCTTTCATTACAGATTAATTATTCTTTTAATTATTAATTAATAAACCTTAATTATCAATTAGTAAGACTTAATAACAAATTAATTAATCCTTAATTAATCTCTATAGATTAATTATTTCTTATTCATTAATTAATTAATAAAACCAAATTATTAATCAGTAAAACTTAATTACAACTAGGTACTTCTTAATTACCAATTAATCAACCTTTAATTTCTTAATTAATAAATTCTCAATTCATTAATCTCTAATTTATTAGTTAACCAATCATAATCATTAATTAATTAAATTAATTAGTTATTCTTAAATTAATCACTTAATTAACCTTTATCCTTAATTAATTAAATTAATTACTTATACTTAATTTCCTAATTAACTTAACTAATTCAAAGATAATAAAACATCTTTAACTTAAGATAAACATTATCTTACCTACCATATACATTTTAAAACCTTTTATCTTAAAATTAACTTTCCTTAACAAAATTTAGATTAAATAAATTTTAACACTTCTTAACAAATGTTAAGAACAATTTGATATTTATCAAGTAATGTTATAAAAGAAAGTTTTAACAAAATTTGTTTAATTTTCAAAAATCCTATTTTTAAAACTTTTATAAAAACTGGGCTTTCTTTCCCACTTCGGGTCCTACCCGAATACTACTCGGGACTATCCCCGAGTTTTCCCTACTTCCTCCCCTGTTTTCAAAACTTAGATTAATTTACAGTTTAAAAACTGAAACGTATCACTATCAAAATACTCGAGTACGAACTCGAGTTAATCCCCAAAAATCCCGACCTTCGCTTCGAGTCACCCCTACACAATCACGAGCAATCACACACGAAAAACTCGTCTTCCCCAAAGCCCAAACCCAGATCGAAATGCACGTGCACGTGCACAGTCGCACTGGCCACCTCCGACCAACACCACGATCATCTCCACATCGTTGATAACACACACAAGCATCGCGACCACCCAGATTCCTATAATTCGCTTGGAATCGAATTCAAGCATAGCTCGAGCCATCACTGTAATGACCCTGAATTTTGAACAATTTAAATTGAAAATAGTTAATTAATTTTAAATTTTTGAATGATGGTTTGACTTGAATTTCAAATTATCAGAAGTAATTTGGCGATTAAATTATAGAATTTAATCTGTTGAAAGTGGAATAAAAATTGAATCTTCAATATAAAGCTGATTAAAAATATTTTAAAGGCTTACAAAATTCACATTGATAATACTGGAGATAATAAGAGCTTCAGAATTTAATTTGAAAGCGATTTGTTCAGTTTTGAAATTTTATCGTTTTAAATTTCGTATTTATCGGAATTATTGTGTGAACACACGATGTATAAACGCATCGAAATTTAATCAAATTTAATTTAATTTTAATTTTAAATTTGGTCAAAATTTGTTAAACCCCATTCCTTAAATCATGCCTTCATTTATGCAATAAAGATCGCGTACACCATGTCGTTCTCTTCTTATATTATACGAACTCGTTCCCCTTTTCTCATTCGTATACCCTAAAACCTAAAATCAATCGAAGAAAAATAAATGGTGGCTCCTGTCTCGTTCGTTCCTCTTTATCAAAACTAGGGTTTTCAAGAAATTCAAGAATGGCGACTTTAAGTGCTCGCGGCTGCTTGATCGAACTCGCCCTCGCTTCGATCCAGCCTCATAGTTTCGGTTTCGTGAGTTTTTGGTGACTTCGGCCCCTTCAATCTGCGCTTGACGAAAGGTGAGTGATTCTAATTATCACTCACATCTAGTACAACTTAGCACTTGGTTTTGCGTTTGATTTGGTTTCATCGCTGATGGTTTTAATTCACTCAAGTTCTTCGTTTTATGCTTTGATGTTGTTGTTTTCTCCAATTTAATTAAATTTATATAAAATGAACTTGCGATTTTGACTGATTCATGTATATGGCTTTGACGATTTTTGAGGTGTTCGAATTCCTTAGCCGCTACGGCTTAACTTTCATTTTGCCTTCTTGGCTACTACTGCTTCGAATTTTAATGATTTTGAACTTGCGATTACATGTTTTCTTGGCTGAATTGATGCTGGACTTCAGTAACTTGGATTTTGTGAAAATGCTAATTTCGTGAATTTCAAGACTCTGACTTTGCTTGATGATAAATTCTTTGACGATGATGTTGTTTCGTTTTGAGCTCGACTGTGGCCATCCACTATTGACTTCGGCTTGTGATAACGTTGGCTTCGGCTTTGACAATTTAAAACTTGATTTTGTAATTTTCTACACTTACATGGGAATGTGATGATGTTTTAAGAACAACCTGTATACTATATGGAGTTTGTTGTATTCATCCAGTATAGTATTTCTTTGAAAATGATGCTTGTTGAACTGTTATCGATTTTGGCCTATGTCTTAAACATTTGCTACTGTTGTATCACCATACAAGGAAGAAAAATATCACCCTGTTGCACAAACTATACATCACCAATACAAATGAAAATAGTAATATCCTGTGTACCTTAACTTCACGTGCACATCAAATTATCATCCCAGTTTCGTTCTTCACAAAGAAAGAAAAATCAGTTGAATTCTTGTTTTTGAAATAGTTGGATATCACTACGGTTTCAAAATTAAATGGTTATATTTGAATTTTGTTGAGGATTTTTTTATTTAAGTTTGACGATGTAGTTGTTGTTTACTGTATTGCAGTTTCAATTTGCATATAGTCTTGAGTTGTAGCTTCGACTTTGCACATTGTCACATTATGTTGCACTTGTTTCGTCGTCTTCATGTACTTGTTGAGTCTTGTTAACCTTACCAGTGCACTATTGGTTCACGTTGCATTCACTTGCATACTAGTTCAGCATATGGTTCCTTGTATCAAATTATGAACATGTCCATTTCAATGATGAGGCTGTCCAGTCGAGCCTAATATTCGCATTGTACAGATTCATTTTGTATTTTTCCCTGTAGCACACTTGAACTAGTTTATGTAATTCCATGACATTGGCATTGGTCTTGACTTTAGGCTTGTCATTTGTTAACGCTAAAAATCGAACGCTAACACCCAGGGTGTGTAATAACAATGTGAAAGCACCACCCGTTGGTACGGGAACAGAGTATAAGCTGAAAATAGCAGAAAACGGTAAAGGAACAACAGATTTATAGTGGTTCGGCCCGTAATTGAGCCTACGTCCACTTTATAGTCTTTTATTGCTGATCTGATTACAATTTGATACAATACACTTTGAATACAATTCACTTCGATCACTCAAACACTTCGGATTAGTAATTCAAATTCTAATGATGAGATTTGTCGGATCCATGTCGGATGTGTAGAATCTCGTTCAAAGCTTGTTGTAGTATCTTCGATGTTTGGAGTTCTTCGAGTCTTGGATGAGTTGAGAGTTCGGTAGAGTAATGACGCTTCAGAAAATGATTGGCCAAAAGTCCTTTGCTAGTTGGAGTTGGGGCTCTATTTATAGGAGTGATTCTGGACGGAATTTAACCCCCAAGTCTTAGGTCGTGTACAACCTAAGTTAGGTCGTAGGTCGCGAGCGACCTAAGTTAGGTCGTGGCCCACTCGCGACTTAAAAAGTTAGCCTGATGGAGTTGCTCTCGGTCTTATCTGAACAAGGTGGCAAGTTGTAGGCGTAAGCGACCTAGAGAAATGCGTCGTAGGGAACTATGTTGGCTTGTTTAAATTGGGCATGTTATAGGTCATGATGTTATAGGTCGTGAGCGACCGAAGGTAGGTCGTAGGTCGCACTTCCTTTTGAACCAGTTAAGTCGCTAAGACCATTATGTTGTTAGGTCGCAAATACCTTTAGGTCGCGGACATTTAGGTCATTGGAGAAGTTAAGTTGTAGATACCTTTTAGGTCGTTAGGTATGTTAGGTATGTTAGGTCGCGAAGTTTTTAGGTCGTTAGGTCGTGAAGTCTTTAGGTCGTGAAGTTTCTTAAGTCGTTAGGTTGCTAACTTCCTTAGGTTGTAGAGTCTTTAGGTCGGGAACCCCCTTAGGTCGTTAGGTCGCTAACTTCCTTAGGTCGCAGAGTCTTTAAGTCGTAGAGTTTTAGGTCGGCACTAAAATATGAGTTAACATTTTCCCCTCGAAGTGCAGGCCTATGCCATAGGTTGTGTGCTTCGACTTAACTTTGCTAGGTCACGAACGACCTAAAACTCGTGCTAACTCGTACGCCTACTCGCCTTCTTCTCTCAGCCTCATATAAATTAGTTAGGTCGCTCATTCCTCCCTACCTTACTGCTCCGATCTTCCACTGCCATTGACGAATTTTCAAACTTTCGAAGGCGAACTCAATCCAGTTAATCGTCGATCCATTTCTAGCAGCATACTACGTAAGTGGATCCAATCTCTACTCCACCATAATCGCCGTTCGATCGTGAATCCATGTTTTCCGATCCAAGTCCAATTTCACGTGTCATGTTTCATTTTGAATGGTTATTTCGATCGACTTTTTAATCGTCGTTTGATACATTGTGGTAATTCATGAATGCACGGAAATTTTTATAATGGATCAGAGGGGTTTGGAGTCGATTTCTTAGGCGATTTGATGGTATGTGGAGATGAATGAAACTCGCGTAGAGGATGATTAATTTTCTTTGTAATGGCGTTGTCGGGTTATCAGGTTTAGTAAGTGATTGCGTGGGGAGGAAGTCAGCGATCTATCAAATCTAGACGATCTGAAAGTTAGGTCGTGAGAAACCTGACCGATCTAAGGATCCTGCGACCTAAGTAGTTTCTGACCTATGCTAGGTCGTGAACGACCTAGGACTTTGAGAATCTTGCCTCGCCTTTGAATCTTGCACTGTGCGACCTAAAGATGCCTCGACCTATGATAGGTCGCTGAATGACCTAGGACTTAAATCAACTCTTCACTGCCCTGAACGTTTTAATTTGCCTAGTACGACTTAAATATGCCTCGACCTATGATAGGTCGCTGAACGACCTAGGACTTGCGAAGTTTGGCCAGAAGTTGACTGAGCTTTGAATTTGAACTGAATTGTACTTCTTTGCAAATTGTTTTGACTTTAATGTTAATAACCTGTTAAACACAGTATTTGCAGAAAACTTGGGACGAATATACTGCCATTGACTGCCCACATCGAATGACAGATTAGTCAATAAAGAATAATCAGCTTAAATGAACTGTGTAAACGAAATGCTGCAAACTAGTCAATTCAAGTGAAGCATTAAAGAAAAACTAAAATAGTCAACTAAAGCTGATTCGTTTGCATTAACACTGCACTTGAGTTTTAAGTTAACAAGCCATGAAATCTTGTAATCGACCAATTGTCAACTAATTTAATTCCAGTTATGTTTACTTTCTGTTTTTGTTAGTTACGCACAACATCTCACACTTTTTAGGAAACGTGCACCTTGATATTTGAACATCCAGTTGATTGTGTAGAATGGCATCTCAACAAGAAGATACAGGACCAGCCGGAGAAGCTTTCCCAATTGCCAACCCATTTATCGACCCTCCGGAAAGAACTCCGACCACCTTGAGCCACAAAGTCTTCAGACAACTATGCATCCAGTTCGGTATTGCCGAAGCAGATGCTTTATTTCCTGGAGCAAACGACACTGCTGACAGGCCACCTCTTGGTTTTGTCGTAGTGAATCGTCAAATGTGCTTAAGTGGAGTTATTCCCCCTTTTAACGAATTTCTCCGAGAAATTTTTCTTCGATTAGCTATCTCGCCTTTCCAGCTACATCCCAACGGTTACGCCGTCTTGATGAGGTTGTGTGTTCTGTTTAGGAGGACGCTCAACCGTCTTCCAAGCTTCGATGAAATTTGCTATTTGTGCACCTTTGCCAAGAATAAAGATCACCCTTCAATCGTGCTTGTAAGAGGCGCCAGAAACCGGAAGTTGATTTTGGATTTACCTGATAGTGCTTACGGGTTCCTAAACCAATTCTTCTTTGTCCGATGTCCTCCGAGATTCTACTCTGTTTGGAGAGTCGGGAGTAAGATTGCCTTTCTCTGTTCATCCCATGAGCTTTTTGAAACCCGAATTATCAAATGCTTATCTTCATTCTTTTCTTTTTTCAGCACTTCCTCCCCCGCTTAGAAATCCCAATCTCAAGTCAATTTTTGAAACTTTAAATGCTGTGGCTATGGAAGAGAGAAGCGCCAAATTCTTGTTGAAAGACGAATTTTTGCACCAGTTCGAACTTCTACATTCTTCTCGTTCCATCCAGCCTCATGAAGTTCTTGATTCTCCAGCTAAGACGTCAGATGCCCCAGCCTTTGCCGAAGAATCTTCACTAAAAGAACCCACCACTGAGACTTCACTGGTGAAATGTTCCACTTCTATGGATGTTGCGGGGTTATCCAGCAAGTTAACACTTTCTCCAATTATTGAAGAGGAGGAAAGTCCTCGCATTTCTGAAGAGACAACTGACGTGGAAGTTGAAAAAGAGAGTTCTGCGGGGCATCGCGGCGATGATACTTTTGATAATTTGAGCGATATAATGATAACTTCTCAGGAGCTTTTTAAAGATGATATTTCAAAAGCGATCTCTCCTGTTGTTGAAGCGACTTCTTCTTTACAACAAGTTTCGACACCTTCTACACCAGTCGTCTCCGTTCCCACATTAAAGCGTGGTTTGTAGTTTGACGCGCGTAGTTTGCACGCCGCACACACTTAGGATTTTTCGGCACTTATACACACTTATCCTCTTTTTCTGGAGATTTCTAAACATCATTTCTTTTCCATTTTCAGATTCTCCGATGGGACGCTCTGGCTCATATTATGACAAATTTCAGCGCTATGGAGGCCGCGGAACTTATGACTTTCGGCGATACCTCAATGCACCGAGGGAAACAGATGAGGAAAGAGCTATTAGGAAAGCTCAAGAGAGGCGGGACTATGAGCAATGGCAGAGAAAAAAGGATGATGAACGATATGATTCTTCTCGCAGAAGTGACGATTCTCACAAAAGAAAATCCCATGATGACAAAGGGAAGAGTCACATTACTGGAGATCCGAGCAAACGGACCAAGCTTAGCGAAAAGGACGCGTCTGCAATTTTTGAGAAGACCCCTGCTCCAATTCCTCTTGACATCCCCTCTGATTCTCCTACTCTTCAAAAATATGATATCCAAACAATCGTCAACAGACCCCAATATCAAGTTGGACAGGTTCCGCCAACTCTTCAAAGTCGGTTCCCGCAATGGTGCTTAAAGGGGGTACGCTCGACCTTGACTTGGCCCCGATTGATAAACCGGCTATGCTGCGTAACGTTGATGCCGTCAAACTAGATATCGAAAGGATTTCTGGATGGCAAAAACTTGTTGACGAGCTGCAAAGGGTCAATCGTGCGAATCTCGAAGCCATGCTGACCATGGAGAACGATAAGTCGGAGTGGGATAAAATTTGCAAGTAGCACAACGCTGAAATGAAGAGCATCTCCGATGATTATGGGAGGCTTGAAGCTGAAGTTGAAAGACTAAAGAGTGAGCTTGCCACTTCTTCCACTTCTTACTTGCAAAAGGAAGAAATGCTCCAAAAGCAGGTTCGGGACGCCCATGCTGCTCAGTGAGAAGCTGAAGCAAAACTTGAAGCAGAGCAGCAAATGCTCCAAAGACAAGTTTGAGACGCCCGTGCTGCTCAGCGAGAAGCTGAAGCAAAACTTGAAGCAGAGCAGCATGCTATTGGGAAATATCGTGATGATGCCGTTCAGTTTCGGGAGAAAATTAGCTCCCAAGACTTGGAAATCACCAGGCTGTAGTCTCAGTTGTTAAAGGCTGAAAGAGAGCGCGATGAAGCTATCGCTGGGAAAGTTGCAGCCGAAGAATCTCATGTGGCTACTAAAGCCAATATAAGCTCTACTCTGTTCGACTTCTATTTGCACAGCGTTCAGGGTCATGGGAGCCTCTCCTTTCTGGGCCCTGATTACGAGATTACTCTAGCCGAAGTGTGGGAAGCCGCAGTTGATATGCTCGGCGGTGCCGGCTATGATGAGGCAGAGCTAGAGGCACGTTATCTTGACGATGAAACTCGTGTCGCTCTTGCTAGAGGAAAGGAGCAACTTGCTAAGGCGCGAGCTGAATCGACGGGAGAAGGACACCCAAAGGAGGAAGCTCCTTTAACTGCCCCCGTTCATACTTCAACTTCGGCCGATGTTAACATTATAGACTCAAGTTCCCATTCTTCGCCTCCTGCTAAAGTTGACAAAGAAACTGTGACCACTCCTACTGAGGACGAGGCCCTGAATGATATTGGGGTTGAGAAATTCGAGATTGATCTTACAAAACCGACTTCTCCAGGTAACTTTGGCGTCGACCCGGATCCAGTGAATCACTTATTCGATTTAACCGAGTTTGATGAGCTTCTTACTTGTTACTTAAGCTTTGATGAACCAATAACTTCTCTTTTCTCGGAGAATACCGATTTTAACTTCTTTTCTTCTGCAGCGGAGGCACCGAGCGCTATACACTCTTCTCCTCTTCCAGCTGTTCCTCCTCCAACTCTTCAAGTAACTCCTGCTTCTCAACCAGGTTCGCAGGAAGAGCAGATAGAAGCCCTTCGAGGCTTGGAGGATCCACCCGCTTCACAAGAACAGAAGGCGGAGGACCTTGAGGACAGCGAGAAGACTCCGGAGCAGTCTCTTGATGATAACACTAAGCTTTCTACGCTACTTACTACTCCGGGAAGTGAGTCTTCCTCAAAGAGGAAAGGGAAGCGCGTCATGAAGAAGTCGTAGAAAAACATTTCTGCTGGAGAGGATGAGACAGAAGAAGATCCAGCTGCACCCTCTCCTCCTTCTTCTCCGACCCGTCCCCGCCGGATTCCGAAGCTAATCATCAAACCGGGCAAGGGTACTAAGGGTGGTAGGAAGAAGGAGTGATAGCCTGGATTCTACTTTTCTTATTTTGCTTTTTGCTTGTATCGACAGGAGATTGTGCGGGTACCGCTCCCTGCTTTTTTTTAAGATCTGCACATGTAAAGAATTCTCACAATATTGAATAAAATAATTCTTTTACTTGTACGCATTCTTGTATATGTAAGAATGCATCTATTTCTCATTTTAGTGTAGAATAAGCGATTCTTTCTACTTGTACAAACTTTTTGTCTGTGTTTGAGAATGCATTTATTCCACATCTTTTCGGCGTGATATTGTAATGTGCTTGCGGTATGTTGCTTGAATACTACTTTCATTAGTGTAGTTGTATTGTATGATATTGCCCGTATACCACAAATGCATTACAATATCTTTTTGCTTTGGCGAGACTTGTACTCTCATTTTTGGAGAATAATTATTCCGTCTTTGAGGAAACAATTATTCTACTTAAATGGAGCGTGTCTCATTTTTGGAGAAGTTTTTGTGCTTCAACCTTCAGAGATGGTCAATTCATATTTTTGAGAAGTGAATTCTACTACACGGTAGAGCGGGCCTCTAAAGAGGATTTTACTTAGCACTTCAATTTCTGGGGAAGAATTTTTCAAGATGAACAAGTAAATCTTCCTTGAGAGTTGAAGTGTGCCTCTGAGGAGGGCTTTTCGTTATTTCTGAGGAGTAGCATTTGGACTCCGAAGAGTAGCATTATGCTTTGTGAAGTAGCGTTGTGCCCCCGGAGAGGTCTTGTGCTTCCGGAGAAGTCTTTTATTTGTGCTTCCGAAGAAGTCATGTGCCTCTGAAGAGGTCTTGTGCCTCCGGAGAGGTCTAGTGTGCCTTGGGGAAGGTCTTCTGCCTCCGAAGAGAGCAGTGTGTGCCTTTGGGGAAGGCTTGTGCCTCGTAAGAGGGCTTGTGGTGCCTCGGGAGAGGTCTTATGCCTCCAAAGAGGTCTTGTGCCTCCGAAGAGGTCTTTATTTGATTGCCTGGAAATTACTTTCTCACAGTTAAATGGATCCACAGGGCGGACGCAAGTTATTTAATTGGATGTTCGTTTGCACAAACGATCGCAATCAGTTAACGAAGGCCTTGCCTCAGTGGTTTCACCAACCTTTTTGTTGAGAAGAGCGTTTCCATTTATTGGCGTGCCTCCGAAGAGGGCTTGTGCCTCCGTAGAGGTCTTTATCCTCCGAAGAGTTGCGCCTCCGAAGAGGTCTTGTGCCTCCGAAGAGGGCTTTTGTTAATCAGCTCGCCCATGTCTCTTTGTTGTTTGCTCATTAATGGTCCCCTGTTATTGTCTCCGCGCCTATGTTCCTTTCCTTTGCAAGCAATTTGCTTTATCCAATGGAGTGTACTTCACTGTTGATTGATTCCATGGGACATGCGCAAGTTATTCAATCAGATGTCTGTTTATACTAACGATCGTAATTAGTTAACAAGCGTCTAGCTCCTTTTCTTTGGAAAGGTGTCTTTTTGGTGGAATCATCAACTTTTGGTGTAAAGTTCATCTTATGTTGGATTTTAATTTGGAACTTTCTATGGCTTGAAATTTGTTTATTGAGTGATTTACGGGGTTCACTTGCCATTGCGATGGGTAAGCTTTGTTTTAATGACCTGCAATGTTAAATCGATATTTTAGCAATACGTTTAGAGTATTTACACATCGAAATGAAACAAGCATTTTATAATAATAAAGAACACAAAATTTATAGTGGTTCGGCCAAGAACTGGGCCTACATCCACTTTATAGCTCTTTTATTCATCATCACTTATTTTACAATGGTTTACAATGCAATCGATACATCCATAATCATTTTACAATTTCAAGCAAAGCTTTTTCAAGTAAAATATGGGCGCAAATGATTGCTGTTCCAGGCTCTTGGGATTGGATCTCCTTCGACAGTTGTGAGTTTGAATGTGCCATCAAGAAGTTTATTGCCTATGACATATGGCCCTTCCCAATTTGGTCCAAATACTCCGACTGCTGTCATGATCCTTTTCAAGACTAAGTCCCCGACTTCAAAGCTTCGTTGACGGACTTTAGAATTGAAGTGCTTTGCAATTCTTTGCTGATGGGCCGCAACTCTGAGTCTAGCTTCTTCCCTTCTTTCATCCAGAAAGTCAAGTGCTTCGAGTTGCAATTTTTCATTTTCGGCCTGTTTGAAATGAATTCTCCTGTGTGAAGGGACTTCTAGCTCTACTGGAATCATCGCTTCCGATCCGTATGCCAATGAGAATGGAGTGTGCCCTGTTGTAGTTTTATGGGTTGTTCTGTATGCCCATAGTGCTAGTGGTAGCTTATCAACCCATCCACCTTTTGCTTTTTCAAGTTGCTTTTTGATGGTTGACTTTATAATTTTGTTTACTGCTTCCACTTGCCCATTTGCCTACGGATGGGCCACTGCTGAGAAACTTTTTCGGATTTGGAATTGCTTGCAGAAGTCCTGGAACTCTTCACTTTCAAATTGAGTACCGTTGTAACGACCCAGAATTTTTGATAATTAAAATTCGAATATTTAATTGATTTTAAATATTAATAAATGAATTTAATAAGTCGAATAATTTATTTAAAGGATATTGGATTTAATTTGGTCAATTTAATCGATAATTTAATGATTGAAATTCCAAAGATAATTGAAAATCGAGTTTAATATGATTGAAATTGATTTGGAAAATTTTATTTAATCATACTGGAGTTATAGAAAGGTTATAGAACTTTTAAAATTGAATTTGGAGTTAATTTGTGAAAATCGAATATTTTAATATTTAATTATCGACTGAAAAATAGCCAATTTTCGGACAGTCTCAGAATTGGACGAAACCAGTTTCATCGGATCCGTAATGTGATATTATTGTAAGATTTCAAATTTCGTAATTTTTGGATTTACCGTTTGTCCGGGGCAAGCCAAAACGCCTCGAAATCGATTTAAATCGGTTTAATTTAAATTGATCGTTTAAATCCATATCTCACATAGACGATCGAATTAGCTTTCGAAACCTGTTCCATTGTGTTCGGAACGCGGGATAAACCCCAGAAACGCCAGTCACTGCGCGTAAATCGGAGTTTGGAAAAATCGAAATGAATAGTGTTCGTTCGATTTCCTATAAATAGCTCTTCTCTTCACAAAAATAAAAAGAAAATAAAAAAAACTAGGGCATCAGGTCACGGCCACCACCATTTGAACGAAGGCTGAAAAACTCCCTCCTTCTTCCTCTATTATCTCCCAATCCACACGATATTGTCAAAAGCCTTCAACTACAAAAGTGTAGAGGGGAGTGAGGCCTTCATGATGAACGGCTATGATCGCCTAATTCGCAACGATGAGGGAGAAAACTACCCGCGTTCATCTCAACTTCATGCACGTTTTTCGAGCACAATAAGGGGCCGAGCTTCAAGCCTTTGGGGGCGGAGGCATATGGCGGGGAGGCGCACGTGATGGTATCATCTGATCGACGTATATGATAACGTGGTGAGTGGCGAAAATTCGAATAAGAGGCGGCAATGGGTTTTTTTTGATTGCGTGAACGTACTGGAACGAAAGGGGAAGAAGCAAGAACGAGCGGCCAGATTTGGGGCAAGGCAACGAACGGTAGATGATAGTAGGGTTTGTAAATAAAGAAAAATTAAATTTGAAATTGAATATATTAGATTGTATTAAGTTTGTAATGCCGTAACTTTGTCATACGTTATCAGAAAATGACGAAACAAAATGCGTTGGAATCGTCTCGACGAGCTCTACGCAATGCAACTGGTTTAGAGTCATTTGGAGCTAGTTTGAATCTCGGGTAAAATTTAACGCTTGTTTAATTTTATTCGAAATGAACGCTGAAATCAGAATTAAAATCACGGTGAGATCTCCTCACTCAAAAATTGAAAAGTGGAATTTTCAGTTATTGATTTGATTGCTATTGGATGTGATATTAGATATAGTAGGATATATATCTATATATAGCAATATATACATATTGGCATATGTATATATTGGATTGATTGATTTCCCGCCTCGTATAGCGGATGAGACCCTATTGCGCCGTTAGTAAGCGGATAATATTTATTAAACCCATATACCGCGATAATTCCATACTGGAGCGGAATTGGTATTGTGCTAACATTTGTAGATGTAGGGAAGCAGGTTGGAGGGATCCAACTAGATTCCTCACCATATTGATTATTTACAGATATTGTGATATATTCTGTTATCATATGATGATATATGATATTTGATTGTTGTGATTGATTGTTTGATGCTGTAGCATCATCGGATCCATTTTTGAAGTTAAAAATAACGATATTATTTTTAAAAGGATTTCAAAGTGATTATTTGAAAGTATACGTTTTATTGAATTTTGGAATTAATTCATTTTAAATAAATAAATGTTATAATTTTCGTGTTATAAAATTATGAGATTTGTGAAGATATAATAAGAATGTGGTTTTTTGAAATATAAGTTGATTAAATTGTAATTGGGTTAAATTGAAATTTCCGACTTATTATAAATGGATTATATTTATAGAAGATGTATAAAATTGTTATTTTATAAATAAAGATAAGGAGATTATTTAGGAGTTCTATAAATGTTAAAATGAACTTATAAACGGATTTTTTTTAAGTAAGTAATATTAATAGATATACGATTTGTGAAGTTATAAGATGAAGGATTTTGAAAATAAATGAATTATGAGTTATCAACTTATGAATTGGATTTTTGTTATATAAATGAGTCAAATGGAATTGATTAAGTAAGGTATTTCATAACTTGAAATTGTTATAAAATATAAAATTGTGATTTATAAACGTTGTTTATAAATCCGAAATCACTTATTTTGATAAGTGAATTGTAGAGGTTAATTAAAGGAATTATATCCACGATTTTGGACAGTGGATAAGCTTTTAAATAAAATGTGTAGAAAATATTGAAATGTGGTTAGTGAAGTATATTCACGATTTTGGACAGTGAATATATTGTTAAGTAAAATGGATATGTTTTGGAGAAGTGATATTATGAAATGAAGTAATTGTTTTAAAAGATGTTTTAAAACGTGTTAAAATATCGAAATCATAGATTTCAACATTTATTGTTGAAATAGACATTTTCGAGAAAGAAGGAAATGGTGGACTATAACACTGTTGTTATAGTAAATGATTTCCGAAAGGAAATGTTTTTTTATATAGTATTGGGATTTATATATCTATCTAAATTTCGAATCCCTATACTAGTGATTTTGAGTCGTCGTAACGATGTTTTACGTAACATTCGTTTTGACTCAAATAAATGTTGTTATAGTAAATGGTTTCCTTAAAGAAATGAATATATACTTAATTTGATTTAAGTATATTGAATATTTTCCAAGTGTTGAAAATAAAAGATTTGTGAAATAATTATTATTAAATAAGTATGGAAATGTTTTCCAATATGATCTGAAATGTTTGTTAAGATTTTATCTTTGTAAAGATAAATTGAAAGTGAATATTGAAATCGATTTGAAAATCGTATATCAGAAGATATTTTGAAATATAAATTCAATATGGAATTTATAAAAGAAAGGGAAGTTGTTTAAAAATAAACGTTGATTTATTTTTGAAGTGGAAATTTTATATCTAGTAAAGATATTTTTGAAGATGAAATAATTTGGAAAATTATTTGGAATCGGATGATGTTGCACATATTTATTGATAGTTAAATAACCGATTATCAATAATTACCTTTAGATAGGTATTTGTTGTGAATTGGATGAATTTGAATGCCACACTTATTTTTGAATAATCGCTCACTATTCGGGTTAGCCGGGAAAGGACCATGGGGTCGTATAACCCATTCCGAATATGTGATACGTCGTTATGAATTGCATTCGAAGACCGGTGTTGAAGACCGGATATTTTTGAAAACGGAAGGATTACCGTCGAGTTACTCTACATCGACTGATCTTCGATTTAGAGGTTTTATCACCCTTAGTGACGGGAAGTCCGGACGTGATTAGAAAATTATCCGGATGTGCAAGGGCTTCGTGAGAAGTGCCTTCGGTTCTGTTCGATCTCGGAACAGACTTGTATGGATTGTATGTCTGACGTTACAGATTGAGATATAAAGCTGATTTCTTTCAAATACATATCTGTTGGTGGCGGAGAATTTATTCTCTTAGCTTAACACCCTTCTCTGAGACGTACGAGCTCAGAGGTTATGTAGTTGAAATTTATCAGCGATATACTCCCAATTTGGTAACGTGGCATACTGAGTGTTGCTGTGAAATGATCAGTGTTTGATCATTTGTGATATGATCATTTGTTTGATCTTATATCTTTGTGATCATAGGTTGATCATTTGTTTGACCCGAAGCAGGGCTTTGTAGAAAGCGTAGCTTTGTGGACGAGACTTCGTCGAGCCTCACACCCCGGAAATGGTCGAAACAGGAAGGATGCAGCAAGGTTCTAGGGAGTAGCGCCCCTTAGTGTATGTCATTCCTTCTGGATAGAGGTGGTATCATGGTATGGAGCCCAGATACTTAACCTATGTGGTTGCTGCATTATTATCTATGTGGTTTGTTGGAAATCGGGGATCCTCGGGAAGATCGGTGACGATCGGGGGATGGCATACGCGTGTCAGTAGTTACCTATTTTGCAGAGGTAACCCGGCCTTGTGTTGGCAGAGATCCGGTTAGGTTCTCGGGTCGTCTATTCCAGGGACGTACCCATCGTGGAAAAGGAAGTTCCTTAGCCTGACCATTTGTTGGAAATCCAAAGAAACAATACGAGCTTTTACGATTTCAATTGTATAACCTGTCTCCTCAGGAGGCAGCTATAGCAGGCATAATATAATGGCACCTATGCTGGCTAAGATTTATATTCTACTTTCGAAATGTTTTCCACTATGCACTAATAATAATATCCAAAATGATTTGATTTTGCGTAGTAAGCATCTTTGACTAACATAAGAAGAAATCTCCTCCAAGTCTGCGTTTTGCATTGTGTGTGTGGTGGGAGGTCTTATGGTAGTTTCATTTTCCAAAAGCATTGCGAATTGACTTTAAAATCTTTCTATTGTTTGTTTTAAAGATAAACTGTTTTAGTTCTCACACCAGTCACCATGACTGACCTGGAGTTTATTGTTCCCTTCCTAAACTCTGGGTGCCCACCAATTTCCACACGGGCAGTCTAGAGTTAGGTTATCAGGTCATTCTGGATACGGGATGCTGTGGAGCTTAGTGGCAAGCTGGATGGCGAGACGTACCACTTGTATATGATATTATTTATTTCCGCTGTGTGTTCTGTATGAGGACAAGTTATTTAACTGTCCATTGTTGTATATTGACTCTGATGATTGATGTATGTATAAACTGATATAGTTCTTTGTTTTAAAAGACTAGTAATTATCTATTGTATATTGTTCCGCTGCGATGTGTAAGATTCTGATATTGTTTTCTGTTCTGATGTTGTTCTGTTGTTCTTCTTTCTTCTTCTGCTTTCTTCTTCTTCTACCTTTTTCTTCTATTTAAAACCATCACTATTGGAGTTTCCGGCACTCGATTGCTCGGTAGTCGATAAAGTGAGTATCGATGTCGAATTTTCGAAAGTCGAAAATTTCGGTATGTGACAGCGTGGTATCAGAGCATATGGTTAAGCGACAACCCTGCTCTGTTGGGTGTTACTCATTAGAGATGGAGTCAGTAGTACTCTAGAATGAGTTGAGTGTAATAATAGATATGAGCGCGTATTTGTTATTGAATATAAAATTGTTTTGTATTGTGTTGACTTATCAGTTGATTGTTTATAGATTCTGGTCGGTGCAGTCTAGCTAACTGTGTTGATAGGAGTTTCTAAACTCTAAACAAGGTAAACCGACACAGTATTGTTTTAAATAGGGTGAATGAAATAATTTTACCCAAAACTATTTTTGTATATAAAAGAAATGATTTTCTGTAAATTATTACAGTATATGGTTGCATGGTTGTTAGGAAGTAATAATATTGAAATGTTATCATTATTATATGAAATTGAATAAGAAATTGAAATCGTAACTCCAAAGTTAAGAAATAAATCCATATACAAAAAGAATTTGAGAATATAAATTATAAATGTGATTTGTAATTTGAAACGAAATTCCAGAGAAGTTTTTGGAAATGTTTTGAAAAGAATTTGAAAATTCTGGAGATTTAGAAAGTTTAATTTCTTTTTGATTTGAAAATAAATTTCACAGGTTTGAAAAATGTTTTGGAGGAATGAAAAGCTCTAAACTCTTTTCGGTCGCTGGAAAATAATTCCGATGATGATCGCGACATCACCGGTGTTCATTTTCGGGTTTCCAAAAGAGAAATTGCTGCTAAATTGTTTTAAATTGAAGTTGTTTGAAAATTTGGATTTTGTTTTAGAAAATTTAAAAGATAAATTTGAATTGTTTTCAAAATGGCTTTGAAATGTTGAAAAGACTCTGGAATACTATAAAAAATATTTATGAAATATTATGAAGTTGATAACTTGTAAAGTTTAAATAAAAAATCCATTTAACAAATGAAATTTTAAATATGAATTGGAAGCATAAGGAAACGAATTCATATATGAATAAAATGGTAAATATGAATTGTAAATGTGATTTATAAATGAAAATGGAATTCCAGATAGATATTGGAAAATTTAAAATTCATTAATGAAATGAATTTGTAATATGAATATATAAGTGATTATATAAATCGAAATGAAAATAAGTTGATAACTTATAGAATATTTGAAATCTGATTGAAATGAAAGTTCAAATTGAAAATAAATTTTGGGAATGAACGAAAGAATAAAACTGGAATTGAAACTGAATGTTGAAACCAAATTTGAATTGTATGAAATAAAATGAAGCTTTAAGATTAGTTTGAAGTGAATGAAAGATAATTGATAAAATTCAATATTCAGAAGTTAAATAGAATCCAAATAAGGTTGGAATTGTGAATTAAATTCAAATGAAATTTGAAATGTGAAATTGAATGAAAATAGATATGTAACTTCAATAGTGAAGTAAAGATGATATAAGAAATAAGTATCAAAATTTTGTAATAAAATTTGGCAAAATGGTTTGAATATGTAATTAGATATTATGGCTAGTAGGATATACAGGTGTTATAATGGAATTGGAATTTTAAATTTGAAGATAAATTTGAATTGCTCGACAAAAGGTAAGTATTTGAATTTCAATATGAAATTTGCTGATTTCTTCTCTAGCCGCTTGGCATTTTTCTTTTCTTTTTGAAATCTGAGAGTTTGTAGGGACGTTTTGTAGTCGTACCGTATTAGCCGCGCAAAGAAGGTTATGGCGAAATTTTTCGAAAATTTAAGGCGTTAGAATATTTTTGAGAAATTGGAAAATTTGAAAATTTTGGAAAACTTAGTAAAAATGTTGTAAAAAGTTTAACTATGAATTTTGGGAAAGTTAAACACTTAAGAAATTTGAAAATCTAATTTGAACAGTTTGTTTTGAGAAATTAACGGATTTTGTATCTTTTCCTTACTTGGTAATTTCGAGGACGAAATTCTTTTAAGGGCGGAAGTTTGTAACGACCCAGAATTTTTGATAATTAAAATTCGAATATTTAATTGATTTTAAATATTAATAAATGAATTTAATAAGTCGAATAATTTATTTAAAGGATATTGGATTTAATTTGGTCAATTTAATCGATAATTTAATGATTGAAATTCCAGAGATAATTGAAAATCGAGTTTAATATGATTGAAATTGATTTGGAAAATTTTATTTAATCATACTGGAGTTATAGAAAGGTTATAGAACTTTTAAAATTGAATTTGGAGTTAATTTGTGAAAATCGAATATTTTAATATTTAATTATCGACTGAAAAATAGCCAATTTTCGGACAGTCTCAGAATTGGACGAAACTAGTTTCATCGGATCCCTAATGTGATATTATTGTAAGATTTCAAATTTCGTAATTTTTGGATTTACCGTTTGTCCGGGGCAAGCCAAAACGCCTCGAAATCGATTTAAATCGGTTTAATTTAAATTGATCGTTTAAATCCATATCTCACATAGACGATCGAATTAACTTTCAAAACCTGTTCCATTGTGTTCGGAATGCGGGATAAACCCAAGAAACGCCAGTCACCGCGCGTAAATCGGAGTTTGGAAAAATCGAAATGAATAGTGTTCGTTCGATTTCCTATAAATAGCTCTTCTCTTCACAAAAATAAAAAGAAAATAAAAAAACTAGGGCATCAGGTCACGGCCGCCACCATTTGAACGAAGGCTGAAAAACTCCCTCCTTCTTCCTCTATTATCTCCCAATCCACACGATATTGTCAAAAGCCTTCAACTACAAAAGTGTAGAGGGGAGTGAGGCCTTCATGATGAACGGCTATGATCGCCTAATTCGCAACGACGAGGGAGAAAACTACCCGCGTTCATCTCAACTTCATGCACATTTTTCGAGCACAATAAGGGGCCGAGCTTCAAGCCTTTGGGGGCGGAGGCGTATGGCGGGGAGGCGCACGTGATGGTATCATCTGATCGACGTATATGATAACGTGGTGAGTGGCGAAAATTCGAATAAGAGGCGGCAATGGGTTTTTTTTGATTGCGTGAACGTACTGGAACGAAAGGGGAAGAAGCAAGAACGAGCAGCCAGATTTGGGGCAAGGCAACGAACGGTAGATGACAGTAGGGTTTGTAAATAAAGAAAATTTAAATTTGAAATTGAATATATTAGATTGTATTAAGTTTGTAATGTCGTAACTTTGTCATACGTTATCAGAAAATGACGAAACAAAATGCGTTGGAATCGTCTCGACGAGCTCTACGCAATGCAACTGGTTTAGAGTCATTTGGAGCTAGTTTGAATCTCGGGTAAAATTTAACGCTTGTTTAATTTTATTCGAAATGAACGCTGAAATCAGAATTAAAATCACGGTGAGATCTCCTCACTCAAAAATTGAAAAGTGGAATTTTCAGTTATTGATTTGATTGCTATTGGATGTGATATTAGATATAGTAGAATATATATCTATATATAGCAATATATACATATTGGCATATGTATATATTGGATTGATTGATTTCCCGCCTCGTATAGCGGATGAGACCCTATTGCGCCGTTAGTAAGCGGACAATATTTATTAAACCCATATACCGCGTTAATTCCGTACTGGAGCAGAATTGGTATTGTGCTAACATCTGTGGATGCAGGGAAGCAGGTTGGAGGGATCCAACTGGATTCCTCACCATATTGATTATTTACAGATATTGTGATATATTCTGTTATCATATGATGATATATGATATTTGATTATTGTGATTGATTGTTTGATGCTGTAGCATCATCGGATCCATTTTTGAAGTTAAAAATAACGATATTATTTTTAAAAGGATTTCAAAGTGATTATTTGAAAGTATACGTTTTATTGAATTTTGGAATTAATTCATTTTAAATAAATAAATGTTATAATTTTCGTGTTATAAAATTATGAGATTTGTGAAGATATAATAAGAATGTGGGTTTTTGAAATATAAGTTGATTAAATTGTAATTGGGTTAAATTGAAATTTCCGACTTATTATAAATGGATTATATTTATAGAAGATGTATAAAATTGTTATTTTATAAATAAAGATAAGGAGATTATTTAGGAGTTCTATAAATGTTAAAATGAACTTATAAACGGATTTTTTTTAAGTAAGTAATATTAATAGATATACGATTTGTGAAGTTGTAAGATGAAGGATTTTGAAAATAAATGAATTATGAGTTATCAACTTATGAATTGGATTTTTGTTATATAAATGAGTCAAATGGAATTGATTAAGTAAGGTATTTCATAACTTGAAATTGTTATAAAATATAAAATTGTGATTTATAAACGTTGTTTATAAATCCGTAATCACTTATTTTGATAAGTGAATTGTAGAGGTTAATTAAAGGAATTATATCCACGATTTTGGACAGTGGATAAGCTTTTAAATAAAATGTGTAGAAAATATTGAAATGTGGTTAGTGAAGTATATTCACGATTTTGGACAGTGAATATATTGTTAAGTAAAATGGATATGTTTTGGAGAAGTGATATTATGAAATGAAGTAATTGTTTTAAAAGATGTTTTAAAACGTGTTAAAATATCGAAATCATAGATTTCAACATTTATTGTTGAAATAGACGTTTTCGAGAAAGAAGGAAATGGTGGACTATAACACTGTTGCTATAGTAAATGATTTCTGAAAGGAAATGTTTTTTATATAGTATTGGGATTTATATATCTATCTAAATTTCGAATCCCTATACTAGTGATTTTGAGTCGTCGTAACGATGTTTTACGTAACATTCGTTTTGACTCAAATAAATGTTGTTATAGTAAATGGTTTCCTTAAAGAAATGAATATATACTTAATTTGATTTAAGTATATTGAATATTTTCCAAGTGTTGAAAATAAAAGATTTGTGAAATACTTATTATTAAATAAGTATGGAAATGTTTTCCAATATGATCTGAAATGTTTGTTAAGATTTTATCTTTGTAAAGATAAATTGAAAGTGAATATTGAAATCGATTTGAAAATCGTATATCAGAAGATATTTTGAAATATAAATTCAATATGGAATTTATAAAAGAAAGGGAAGTTGTTTAAAAATAAACGTTGATTTATTTTTGAAGTGGAAATTTTATATCTAGTAAAGATATTTTTGAAGATGAAATAATTTGGAAAATTATTTGGAATCGGATGATGTTGCGCATCTTTATTGATAGTTAAATAACCGACTATCAATAATTACCTTTAGATAGGTATTTGTTGTGAATTGGATGAATTTGAATGCCACACTTATTTTTGAATAATCGCTCACTATTCGGGTTAGCCGGGAAAGGACCATGGGGTCGTATAACCCATTCCGAATATGTGATACGTCGTTATGAATTGCATTCGAAGACCGGTGTTGAAGACCGGATATTTTTGAAAACGGAAGGATTACCGTCGAGTTACTCTACATCGACTGATCTTCGATTTAGAGGTTTTATCACCCTTAGTGACGGGAAGTCCGGACGTGATTAGAAAATTATCCGGATGTGCAAGGGCTTCGTGAGAAGTGCCTTCGGTTCTGTTCGATCCCGGAACAGACTTGTATGTATTGTATGTCTGACGTTACAGATTGAGATATAAAGCTGATTTCTTTCAAATACATATCTGTTGGTGGCGGAGAATTTTATTCTCTTAGCTTAACACCCTTCTCTGAGACGTACGAGCTCAGAGGTTATGTAGTTGAAATTTATCAGCGATATACTCCCAATTTGGTAACGTGGCATACTGAGTGTTGCTGTGAAATGATCAGTGTTTGATCATTTGTGATGTGATCATTTGTTTGATCTTATATCTTTGTGATCATAGGTTGATCATTTGTTTGACCCGAAGCAGGGCTTTGTAGAAAGCGTAGCTTTGTGGACGAGACTTCGTCGAGCCTCACACCCCGGAAATGGTCGAAACAGGAAGGATGCAGCAAGGTTCTAGGGAGTAGCGCCCCTTAGTGTATGTCATTCCTTCTGGATAGAGGTGGTATCATGGTATGGAGCCCAGATACTTAACCTATGTGATTGCTGCATTATTATCTATGTGGTTTGTTGGAAATCGGGGATCCTCGGGAAGATCGGTGACGATCGGGGGATGGCATACGCGTGTCAGTAGTTACCTATTTTTGCAGAGGTAACCCGGCCTTGTGTTGGCAGAGATCCGGTTAGGTTCTCGGGTCGTCTATTCCAGGGACGTACCCATCGTGGAAAAGGAAGTTCCTTAGCCTGACCATTTGTTGGAAATCCAAAGAAACAATACGAGCTTTTACGATTTCAATTGTATAACCTGTCTCCTCAGGAGGCAGCTATAGCAGGCATAATATAATGGTACCTATGCTGGCTAAGATTTATATTCTACTTTCGAAATGTTTTCCACTATGCACTAATAATAATATCCAAAATGATTTGATTTTGCGTAGTAAGCATCTTTGACTAACATAAGAAGAAATCTCCTCCAAGTCTGCGTTTTGCATTGTGTGTGTGGTGGGAGGTCTTATGGTAGTTTCATTTTCCAAAAGCATTGCGAATTGACTTTAAAATCTTTCTATTGTTTGTTTTAAAGATAAACTGTTTTAGTTCTCACACCAGTCACCATGACTGACCTGGAGTTTATTGTTCCCTTCCTAAACTCTGGGTGCCCACCAATTTCCACACGGGCAGTCTAGAGTTAGGTTATCAGGTCATTCTGGATACGGGATGCTGTGGAGCTTAGTGGCAAGCTGGATGGCGAGACGTACCACTTGTATATGATATTATTTATTTCCGCTGTGTATTCTGTATGAGGACAAGTTATATAACTATCCATTGTTGTATATTGACTCTGATGATTGATGTATGTATAAACTGATATAGTTCTTTGTTTTAAAAGACTAGTAATTATCTATTGTATATTGTTCCGCTGCGATGTGTAAGATTCTGATATTGTTTTTTGTTCTGATGTTGTTCTGTTGTTCTTCTTTCTTCTTCTGCTTTCTTCTTCTTCTACCTTTTTCTTCTATTTAAAACCATCACTATTGGAGTTTCCGACACTCGATTGCTCGGCAGTCGATAAAGTGAGTATCGATGTCGAATTTTCGAAAGTCGAAAATTTCGGTATGTGACAACCGTTGTCTGTGATTATCTTTTATGGCACACCATATCTGCAAATGATATTTTTCGTTACAAAATTTATCATCTTTTTAGAAGTAATAGTGGCCAAAGGTTCGGCTTCAGCCCATTTAGTGAAATAATCAACAGCAACAATAGAATATTTGATTCCCGACTTGGCAATTGGTAACGGTCCGATTAGATCTATCCCCCAAATGGCAAACGGCCATGGGCTGACCATCTATGTTAGTTCAGTTGAAGGCGCTCTTGGGATTTTTGCAAATCTCTGGCATTTGTCACATTTTTTGGAGTAGATAGCAGCATCTCGATTAATATCGGGCCAGAAATACCCATACCGAAGAACTTTCTTGGCAAGTGTTTGACCGCCTGAATGATCCCCACATTCTCCTCCGTGTACTTCTGCTAAGATTGTCCTAGCTTCTTCCTTGGTTACACATCGGAGTAATGGCATTGAGAATCCCCGCCTATATAACCGGCCGTCTTGAATTACATATCTTGATGCTTTTCTTAACAGCTTTTGGCGTTCTTTAGAATTTTCTGGTAGGGAGCCGTTGAGCAGATATTCTTTGATTGGGGTCATCCATGACTCTTGTTCTTGAGATACAGCCATGATCCGGTCGATATCCATATCATCAATGCTTGGAGCTGACAAAACCTCCACAGGAACCAATCCCAATAACTGAGCTTCTCCGGAGCTTGAATACTTTGCTAGAGAATCCGCTTTCATATTTTCCTCTCGAGGTATGTGGCTTATCGAATATTGATCGAAATCATTGAGAAGTTCAGAAGCCTTCGACAAATAAGCGGGCAGATTTCCTCCTTTAGCTTGAAATTCCTTCTTTACCTGACACACAATAAGCTGAGAATCATTGAAGATTTGCAATGCTTTGATGTTCAATTCCTTTGCAATCTTTAATCCATCAATTAGAGCTTCATATTCTGCTTCATTGTTTGTAGAAGGGAATTCCAATCTTAATGCGTAACATAATGATCGCCCTTCGGGGGTTTCAAGCACAACCCCAGCTCCGGAACAGTAATCATTTCTTGAGCCATTAACATATAACTTCCATTTGGTCGGGATGTCTACTGTAGTCTCTTCCTCTTTATCACCTTTATCTGTATACTTTGCGATGAAATCCGCTAAGGCTTGTCCATTGATTGCTCTTCGGGGATGATAAGTGATATCATATTGGCTAAGCTCAATATTCTATTTCAGAAGACGGCCCGAAGTTTCAGGGCGAAATAGGACTTGCTTTAGGGGCTGGTCGGTGAGAACTTTGATAGGGTGAGCTTGAAAATACGGCCTCAACTTTCTAGAAGCAATCAGTAAACAAAAGGCGAGCTTTTCAAGCTTTGAGTAATTCATTTCTGCCCCAGTGAGTCTTTTGCTGATATAGTAGACCGGACGCTGAACTTTTGCATCCTCTCTTACCAGTGCTACGCTCAGGGCATGAGATGAAACTGCCAAGTATATGAAAAGGTCTTCGCCGTTGTTGGTCTTTGAAAGTATTGGAGGCACTTCCATATGACAGATTAATTCATCGAAAGTTTTCTGGCACTCAGGTGTCCATTCGAAGTTCTTCTTTCCTTTCTTTAAAGCGTCAAAGAAGGGGATGCATTTATCAGTAGCTTTGGAAATGAATCGACTTAAGGCAACACCTTTTCCATTAGGCTCTGCAGTTCCTTCTTTGTTCTAGGGGCTTTGACTTCTCTTAGAGCAGTAATTTGAGCAGGATTGGCTTCAATGCCCCTAGCGCTTATGATAAATCCCAAGAATTTCCCGGACTCTACTCTGAATGAACATTTCAAGGGGTTGAGCTTCATTCCATATCTTCGGAGGATTTCAAACATTTCTGCTAAGTGGTCCATATGGTCAACTGCTTTCTTTGACTTCACCAACATATCATCGACATAGACTTCCATAGTTTTCCCAAGCTGTGATTTGAACATTGCATTAACGAGCCTTTGATATGTTGCCCCTGCATTTTTCAATCCGAAGGGCATAACTTTGTAGCAGTAAAGACCAACATCTGTGACGAAGCTCATATCCTCCTGGTCCGACTCATGCATCATAATCTGGTTATACTCGGAGTTAGCATCCATGAAAGATAACAATTCGTGTCCGGCTGTTCCGTCTACATGCTGATCAATCCTTGGTAATGGGAAGCAGTCTTTGGGACATGCTTTGTTTAAATCTGAGAAATCAATGCACACTCTCCATTTTCCATTGGCCTTTTTAACTAGCACAGGATTTGAAACCCAATTTGGATATATGGACTCTCTGATGAAATGATTTTCCATGAGTCGGTCTACCTCTTCCTTTAGCGCTGCTGACCTTTCTAGACCTTGGGTTCTTCTTTTCTGTTTCACAGGCATGAATTTCGGATCGATATTCAGAGTATGTACAGCAATCTCTGGAGATATTCCACACATATCTGCGTGGCTCCAAGCGAATACGTCCAGATTTTCTTTCAAAAATGATATTAGCATATTTTGGACTGCCATACTGAGTTGCGAACCCACATTTAGCACTTTGTTTGGGTCTTTAAGATCAACAGGTACTGGTACCGTTACCTCCATCGGTACCACTCTATTTTCCTCTGCACTGACTTTTCTGTGGTCAATTTCTCTTCTTGCACCACTATGCGCGCCAATGCAGGGACCACCCTGTATTTGCTACAAGGTTGGGTTTTTGTTGCGGAGGGGGGCTGCCGCATCTTTTCCCGTCTCTCTCTTCCTGGCTTCTCGAAGCTCTATAAGGTAACATTCACGTCCAGCATTTTGATCTCCTTTGATGACACCGGTACCATTATCTATAGAAAATTTCATAGTTAGGCACCACGGGGCCAGAATGGCTTTGAACGTAGCTAGAGTTGGCCGGCCTAGGAAGGCATTGTAGGCAGAAAATCCATCGACAATTACAAAAGTTTGCTTCCGAACTACCCTTTTCTGCCCCTCTCCAAGTTCCACGAACAAGTCGATAGTTCCGATTGGTTGCTGCGGTTCCCCAGTGAACCCAACAATCTTTTCTGATGAAGCTTGAACGTCGGTCATTGGAATCTTCATTTGGTCAAAAGTTTTCTTGAAGAGTATATTGCAGGAAGCACCGCAATCAATGAGCACTCGTCTTACAATAGCTGGCCCAATTCCTACAGAAATGACCAAAGGATCTATGGTTGGAGCTTCAAACCCATAGAATCCCTAGCCTTAAACAGAATATCATCATTAGAAGTTTTCTGCTGTTTCAGGGGTGCACCGTCTTCTATAGCGAAAATATCTTCTTCTGCTCGGATGTATTTCAGAGCATGAGCATATCGTTCCATTTCACCCCAGCTTCTTCCCGCTGGGTGTGGGCCTCCTGTAATCACATTGATAATGGGCCTTTCGGATTCATGTGCAGTAGTGCCTTTACCCGAGCCAGATGGTTGAGTAGGGAGGGGGTTGCTGCCCCTGAGTGGACGAAGTTGGGTCATTCATGTTCTTCTTGACATACTGTTGCAGCTTATTTTCCCTCAACAACTCTTCAATTAAGCTCTTCAAGTGACGACATTCATTGGTATCATGACCGGGTTGGTTGTGAAAGCGGTAGAATTTTCCATTTTGCATAGCACCCTTTCCAGGTTTTATAACTGGTTTAGGATAATCCACATCATCTTTGGTGGCAAAGAAGATATTCTCCGGAGTGTCAGTTAAAGGAGTGAAATCTGAGGGTTTAAAGAAGCGAGGTTTCTTTATATCCTTTTGTTTCTTCCCATCATGATTTACCCTTTTCTGACCTCCAGAATCTTTCTTAACTGAAGCAGCAATGTTATTTTCTACTCTTGTTGCCACCACTTTCGTTGGTGCTAGAAGATTTTCAAGCGTATGAACTCATCAGCTTTCTTATAGAATTTGTCGAGTGAATTTAGCTCCTTCATTTTCAGCCATTTTCCAAATTCGCTTGACTTATCGATAGCCCGCATCAGATAAGTCAAAATCATTCGCGGTTCTGCGTTGTCGACTTCAGCCAGAGCTATGTTGAAGCGATTCTGGAATGACTTATTAGGCTCTCCCGGATTCTGCTCAAGACTAGACAATGACATTATGTCTTTCGCCTTTGAAGCATACAGCCTGAATTGCTCTTTAAACTTTCGGGTTAGATCGGAAAACTGGTCTACGGATCGAACGGGAAGCTTGGTAAACCAAAGAAGTGCCACCCCTTCCAAATATACCGGGAAATACCGGCACTTAATCTCATCAGTTGCCCTTGCGCCGGTCATGTGCCAGTCATATTTATACAAGAATTGATTTGGATCACTTGTCCCCCGATAAGCAGGAATGGTGGGGGGAACAAATTTTCTGGGAAACTCAGCTTTTAGAATCCTCTCAGTAAACTGAGTTTTACTCGGCGCGAATCCCCATTCGCTCTCATCTTCATTTCTCTGCATGCTTTCTTTCATTATTTGCCGAATCATGCCAGAGAGATATTCAACACTGTTTAATGACTTTGTGGAGTAAACTTCGGCCATTTTCTCGAAAGTTTGTCCGGGCAAGTGTTCGCGGAAAACTGGCGATGGCCTGGATCCTTCAGCTTGGAGGGGTGCCCCTTCAGCAGCACCTGATCCCCCTTGAGGAATATTTCTTCCTTCGGAGTTGTGAAGAGCATCAGCGATGTTTTCTTCATTATTTACCGGTCTTTGACTAGCCCCGAGCAAAGCACATAACTTCTCCATCATTAGAGTATTATGAGTTTCAATTTGCTGATACAACCCGGTCACTGCAGCATCTAACTCTTCTCGCGTCACTCCAATGCTGGGAGCTGCTTGACTTGGAGAAAGAGAAGTAGTAGTGTTATCGTGAGCATCTTCAGATCTGACAGTCTTGCGTTTTCTTCCAGGAGCCATTATATCCAACAAACTTCTAGTTTTGAAAGACACTTTTTCCACAAACTTTTGTGAAGCAATGATGACAATCTTCCTGAGTTGGGTTCTCAGTGAAAGCACCAAAATGTTAACGCTGAAAATCGAACGCGAACACCCAGTGTGTGTAATAACAATGTGAAAGCACCACCCGTTGGTACGCGAATAGAGTATAAGCTGAAAATAGCAGAAAATGGTAAAGGAACAACAGATTTATAGTGGTTCGGCCCGTAATTGATCCTACGTCCACTTTATAGTCTTTTATTGCTGATCTGATTACAATTTAATACAATACACTTTGAATACAATTCACTTCGATCACTCAAAAACTTCGGATTAGTAATTCAAATTCTGATGATGAGATTTGTCGGATCCATGTCGGATGTGTAGAATCTCGTTCAAAGCTTGTTGTAGTATCTTCGATGTTTGGAGTTCTTCGAGTCTTGGATGAGTTGAGAGTTTGGCAGAGTAATGACGCTTCAAAAAATGATTGACCAAAAGTCCTTTGCTAGTTGGAGTTGGGGCTCTATTTGTAGGAGTGATTCTGAACGGAATTTAACCCCCAAGTCTTAGGTCGTGTACAACCTAAGTTAGGTCATAGGTCGCGAGCGACCTACGTTAGGTCGTGGCCCACTCGCGACTTAAAAAGTTGCATGTGTTTTGCAGTTTTCCCCCTGTTGGGATTTGTTTTCGAATTCACTTGAGTTGAATCCGGTACTTTGGGTTTGACCTTGTGTTCGTTTGTGAATTTTCATTGTGTACACATGTGCACATTGTCCAAGTCTGTTTGCTTTGACCCTTGAGGCTGTGGCATTGATATTTAAATCTTCATTTGATTTTTGGTTCGTTGAGCTTTTGGGAAATTTATCATATGTAGTATTGGCGAGGCCGTACACATTAGCGTGTACCGCATCCAATCGAAAATTGATGTTTTAAAGTGATATTTCAACTGTTTGAATTGATTTTGGTGATTTGATGATTTTGTTGTTTTTGTCTAAATTATCCTCATTGATAATTTTGTTTATTTATTTCAGTTGATAATTTGAATCTACTGATATGTTGTTTAACACTGTTAAGTGTTATAATTAACGTCATCCGATTTCTTTGTAAAAAGGGTCGGATAGACGAGAATTATTGTGACTGTCGTCTATTTGATTATTATTGCTTTTATGCAGTAATAACTGAGTTTGAATTAGACTGACCTGTGTATTATTTTCTTTTGAATGTAATACTCGGGTCAGACCCGAGTTATTTTACAGCTTGAAGATTTTCGAGCAGCAAAGTTAGAGAGAGGGTAAAATGTTCACTTTAGTTCAGGAAATGTGTACTTAAAGAAATATTCCGTTGTATAAATTTAATAAATTGTATAAACTCTGATGTATATAAAAAGTTTCATAGTAGTGAAATATTTTTATTCTGTGTTTCTGTAGCTGATTCTGTTTAAACTCTATAAACTAAATAACAATCCGTCATTTTGAACGTTTCAAGTGGGGTTAATTACCGACTAAAGGCGGTCAGAAGGGCGAGATGTTACAAATACGACCAAACTGCCCCAAACGATCGTAACGTTGTCGTCTCATCACCGCTGCACAGGCCACCAGAGTCAACCCAGTTCCGACCACACCTCGACAACACTCCAAGCAACCATTTCCCGAAGTCTCACGAAGCTCGATCACGTAAAAGAGTCGAACTCGATACATTTACAGACATGTCCAAAAGTTCGCACAAAACCCTAATTCGATCTCGTTTCTTCAATCCTTACAATAGAAAAATGTTTTAGTAATTTTCTTGATACCATTAATTATCAAGCTAAGTTCAAACGAGAATTCAACATCCAAACTTTGCTTGATCACTCGAAATTGGTGAAAACATGTTTTCAGTTCAACCAGGAATTGCTACCAAAGCACTATACTAAAAATTACCTAATTCATTTTAAAAATCATCATTTTAGGTATGGATTCAAGCTACAAACTTGAATCAAGGTTTTATTAAATTCGAAATTTTCAAAATTTAAAATGGTCCTCTGTAAAAATTTAATTTACATCCTGTATCTCTTAATTCTTCATAATTCTATTTTTAGATTTATCATTCTAGCCTAAACACACTTATCTTGCTTAGAATCCAAAGTCTAACACTAGCTAGAAAGGAAGAACTTTAATTCCTAGTTGTTGCTACCTTGTGAGTTAACAGAGAAGATGATAAATTAACAAAGCATTGATTACAGGAAAATATACAAGCAACATCTAGATATATATATAAATTAAAATAACTTAAGTTCTAATTTACTTGTTTACTCACAGTTTTGAAAAGGCAGAGGCTTGAACTTGATTTGAAAACAGGAAGGCTTGCAAAAACTGAAATTGGAAAGCTTGTATACTTTTGTTGTTTTGTTCCCAGAGAATAATGTCTTGCATTGACTTAAAACTGAAGCTTTAAAAAAAATTGGAACTGCTAGCTTGATCTCTGGTAGCAAATTTGAAGATGCTACAGGCTTTATCAAATGGTTACAGGGATTGTTGAAAATGCTTATAGGCTTTTTATTTGAAGATGAAACTTTGAAAATGCTTTGATTTTCTTAAAAACTGAAATGCTTCGCTTAGCATTGTGATCGAAAAATGAAAAAGGAACTTTGGTATATAGAAAACAATGCAGAGGCTAAGAAATTAGCTGGTACAAAATAATTTAGTTTAGGGTCAGAGATTTTTTTTTGTATGGAGGCTGAAATGAAGACATTGGTACACAAGCATTTATTAAGTTTTCATACATATCCCTTCTTAGTTCAATTCGTATAGTACTTGTGTGTTATTTATATTATTTTACTTCTTTTCTTGCCTGCAAAGCTTCATTTCTATAGTACAAATATTTTTATTTTACTTTGTAACATCTTGAGTATATTTTTACTTTGTTTTAGACTTGCTTCTTGCATATAGCTATGGTTATAGTTGGTATATTTTACTTGCCTGCAAACTACAAGTATACAATATAATTCTAGACTTACTTAAGTCTTAATAAAGTTGTTATATTTATTTTATTATGTTAGCTTATGAATTTAATTCTAGTTTTACATGACTATCTATTTATTTAACTAATGTATATTTTCTAATTTAAACTTAACTACCAAACACTTTATTTATATTTATTTATTTTATTTTATTTTTACTTATGTTATAAGTATTAATACTTACATTTATGACCATATATTAGTTTTATATTCATATTTAACATTGACAAGATTTATTTCAATTTAAACCTTATTACCAAAATTTATATTAAATTATTATATAGATCAAAATGTAAATAAGTAGAGTTTTACTTAAATTTAAGATAGATTTTTATTGTAATTAAATTGAAACACTTTTTATTTTAAATCCTCAAATTATAATTTTCTTCTAACTACACACATATATATACATTTAAATAACACTTATTAAATTAGAAAAAATAGGACTATTTAAATCTATTTATAAAATAACACAAATTAAATTTGCAACTAATTATTCTTATTTAAAACCAATCTATAATCATAATTTAAAACATCACATTATTAATTTAATCGGTTATTTATATTGAAAATAACAATTTAAATCAATTTTAAATACTTTAATTAAGAGATTAGTGCATTTTAAATTCCTTGAAATTCCGGGATGTCACAAAATGGATGAAAAAGGTACATTTAAGGGGGTATATAAATAGATAAATAGTATACATTCAAGGGGATTTATTTAATATTTTATTTTGTAACTTATAAAGCTATCATCATAAAAAAGGGAAAGAATTTTAGGAAACTGATTTTATCATTTTGGTAATAACTACATTACAACAATGCTACAGATGATTGTATCAAGTGTCCCGGTGATTTAAGAAGCAGATACATACGCACAACCCAACACGAAACATATATACGCATAGGTACAAGACATGAAGGACACAAATCAATTATGGAGTGTTTGAGCATTCTAAGATCAATTGTGGTGTTTAAAATTTGAACTCAGATGCATCACGATGACAAAAGGAGATGAACTCAAGAGCTTCAAAAGAATGTATGTCATAAATTGAGTCTACGTTGAGCCATTATACAATAAAATTGTTAAAACCCCAAAAATACTCCACACCACTTCAAGTTTCTATATAACCTCTACTATACTCTAAAATATATTTTAGATTTTATTTAAGATTTTTCTAGAATTTGTATATATAAGAAAAGTGATAAAATGTCAAAAATGCAAATATATACAATAGTTTTGCACAGCAGCAAAGCGCATCATTTTGGATAAAAATGCTAGCAAAGGCTGTATTTTTGGCAGACATTTTGTAGTGTTTTTAAAGCAAATTACTATCGTATAGTGCTATCTAAATCATATGTTTAAAATTCCTACAACTGCTATAATTATGAAATGGTGTTTCATGTCTATTCAACAACTTCTCATCGCCAAATATATTTTGAAGTGTTGCACCTATTTAATAGGTTCCTTTCACTCTTATATAAGCCTTCCATTAACCCCAAAACAATCACTCAATCATATTCACTTAAACTCTCTTTCTCTTAATTGAAATCGCTTTTATATTCTCAAATAAAAAAATCCTAATTGATATTTATTGTGTGTTAAGTTCTAAACTATTTATAATAAAAAATTAAGACACTCAAGACATCATTATCTATCCACTTTATCCAACAAAGGTTTTATAATTACCTGTACACCTTTTTTCATTCATCTCTGTATTATTTGTAGTCGTTCTAGGCCATTTTTACTAATTGTGCAACTAATCCGTGTATTGTTGACACAAGTCGAGTCAGGTTGAATTTATCATTTTTCTATGCCCGACAAATCAGTTAGGCTAAAGTTATGTCCGGTTTTTCAAGTTGGGTATATAAACATGTTAATCCAGGTGAAGTCAGGGTATTGTTAGTGAAATTCCTAAGAGGTGCTTAGGATTGGATGTAGGAGTGGTGCTTTGAACAGGTATAAAATAGACTGTGTGGTCTACTTTGCTATTTCAACTACATTTGCATTATTTATTACTGTTGGCCATCTTTGGTCCTATTCATAGCAAATAACATGACTTTTATGGTGGTAAGTAATGGTGTTGGAGATAATGGGTATTCTTATCTTACTCTTTATTGATTTGAACTAGCCATATTGCTAACTATTGATAAGTATTGAGCACTAACAATTAAATGAATTCACCATATCATATCTATAAAGGCTTAAAAAAAGCCTAAGCCTCTAAAACTTTTTAAAATAACTATCCACGAGGTTTTATCATATGGCTTGGCTTAGTCAATATTGATAATGATATTGGACCCAAAGGTTAACTGTTAAACTAAGAATATAGTTCTTAGGCCAAAAGTATCTCATTCACAATTAGTCTATTTTGGACAACCCAAACACGATGTTAATACGACCTACAATAATTTTAGCGATTGTTTTTCTATGAAATTGCAAAGACTAATTGGGTGTTTGTCTAAACAAACTTATGAAATTGCAATGGAGATAAGAATAATGTTGGTATGTGTCCAACTCCTAGCTATTATTAACCAGAAAATGGATCAGCATCCAAAGATCAGATGAAAGCACCAGTTCTATTCAAAATAAAGCAAAAGCAGTAGAAACAACAGGAAAGCAAAAGGCGACACAAGAACTTTTATTGTGGTTCGGAGTAATCTTCGACTTACATCCACTTTAATATTTGTTATTAGTCCGGATTAAAACTAGTTATATCAGATCTGATCACAATCTAGTGGATCTCAATTTATAATGGAGTTTCTAGAGTGTCTGAGGTAAAAGATAAGAGTAAAGAAGAAGAGGAAGTTCCGGATCCAAAAGTTAGAGAGTGAAAGAACAAGATCCCCTTTTGGTTGCAGGTAGGCTGGTATTTATAAGGAAACATGTGTATAGGTCCAGAAGTCCGCTTGCACTGAAGTCCAGAAGGCGGCCCGAAGTTGCACAGTCAAATAGAAGACCCACGAGTGAATGGAATAACCTACTACAGAGTCAAATAACTCGGTGCCGAGTTATTTTTACTCATCCAAGTTGAGCTTTGTCCATTCATTAGCTTTTATATATCCTTCTTGACTTGTTCCAAGCTCTTTCCCTTCCACTTTGAGTTGATTCTAATGATCTTTTTATTAGCTGCTTTCTTCTCATCAATCCTTGGAATTGCTCGTTCGAATCGAAGAAACCACTTGACTATGAGTTGTTGGAATAGTATAGAGGTGTATGGTGTGCGGGAAACAAAAAGAAGGGGAGGAATAAATTGGTGCTGACCTAAACAACTCGGGGTTAAGTTTTTTCCTTAGCCAATTTTCCATTCTAACTTCTGGAGTTCAGTTCTCTAGTCCTTTTGAACATGTTTCCAAGTTTTTGAATTACTTCATCTTGGTTTTTATCTTCTAAGTCTAGTTGAAATCAGCTTTGGCTTAAAAGCAGGTTAACACTTGCCTCCTAAAGTATGCCTTTCGAATGTAAGGTGTGTTTTGCTCAAGAACAAGTTCCAAAAACTAGTCTCTAATAGTTGAGCTCTCCGGTTATTTCAATCCTGGTGAATCGTCTAGTTCCTTCGGATTCTTTACAAAATCAGAGGTTGTTCCAGACTCGATTTAACTAAGGACTTCATCCTATGCTTAAGTGTCTACCGTGAATCATGATTGAGATATCTTCATTCGAAGGTATCGTTCCACAACCAAGCCATCTCGTGATCGACTCGGATTTATCTTTCTTTCTCTGATTGCTAAGCGCACAAATCTTTTTATCAAGTATGCATCCATTTCGGGGCTTGGTCTCGCTAGACCATTGGACTTCCAATCTAAGGGTTGATCCTTTTGGATCGTTTATCCCCCAATGTGGGGTTTCAATCTCTCCGAGTTCTTGCTGAGTCCAATCCGCTTGCTCTCTGGTGAGGAGACCAAATGATCAAGTAAGCTCATTCGCACACTCCCCGGTGAGGAGACTTATTTTTGTGCAAGCCTATCCACTCGCTCTCCAGTAAGGGATTTTGCACCTTGCATACCGGTCCCGTCTGTCTGGACGGGACTTACAGTGATCAAAATCATACAAGCTCATCCACTCGTTCTCCAACGAGGGAAATTGCACCCTGCACTCCATTCCCATCTCTTAAGATGAGACTTAAAGTTATCAATATAGTACAAGTTAATCCACTTACTCTCCAACAAGGGAACTTGCACCTTGCACTCTGATCATGTCTCTCCGAATGGGACTTAAAGTAATAAATTTTATACAAGCCCATCTGCTCGCTCTCCAGTAAGGGGAGTTGCACCCTACACTCTAGTCCCATCTCTATGGACGGGACTTAAAGCATTCCATAACAGTCATCACGTTCAAGTGTAATTTTTAGGTGTCTAGTATTTAAGTCAAAACAAACAAGCAGAAACCGTAATTATCCATCCCTGACATCCGACTCAGAGCATGCCTAGGAATAAATCTAGGTTCCTTACACGTGTAAGCGATCCAAGGTTATTGTTCTCCTAAATAATCATCCTAGACATACGACTCAGAGTGGCCCTAGAGACCAATCTAAGCCTCGTAAACATGTATGTGTACTAAGGTTATTATTATCGTAATTGTTCAAAGCAAGAAAAAGAAAAAACAAGGGAGTCAAACCTGACTCCCAACCATTTCGATCATAGGATTTTGAGTCTTGGACCAAATCCCTGATTATTCCTTGATGCATTCGCTGCAGATTGTGGTTGCTCTAGCCGCACCATCATAGTTTGGTTCCTCACGCACTATTGCAGCTAATTTCTCCAAACTATTTCCTCTATCAAATCCCTAAGATGTCGACACTTATTCATCTCATGCCCCTCCAGCTCGTGGAAGATGCAAAACCTTCCGAATCTTCTTACCCGATCAGTGAACCTCTCTTAGCTGGTCTCCAATAGGGGATCTACCCGCTAGTGTCCAGATATATCCTCTCCAAGTTTATGTTAAGTCAATATAGGAGGAAAATTTCGACTCCCTTTTTTGTCATTCCGATTCCCGAAGTCATCATCAGCTCTTCTTTTCCATTTGTATTTTCTGTTCCATGCTCTGTACAGTCCACTATCATCCTTAGTATTAATTTTGAAATTCATAGCTTCGACGTCATCCTGGCACAAATATCTCTCAACTTCTTGGTAGAATTCCATGAGATCCATCAGTGGATCCCTCTCTAAAGCAATCTTAAAGTTGGTTCTGCTTGCGACTTCAGATATTGCCGCCATTAAGATTATAGATGGGTCCGCCTTATCGCCGACTGTAGCTGCTGCATCGAATCTTGTTGAATAGGGTCTCTCCAGGCCTTTGCTTCATGCTTGATAGTATCATCACATTCTGTGGTCTTGAGACATGAACTTTGAATTTTCTTAAAAATTTATTCACCAAATCGGTCTAGGTGCTTGTGGACTCATTCTCCACCTATCTGAACCACATTGTTGCCAAGTCCATTAAGTATATTGGAAAGCACCACCCCATGACCTCCTAAAAAGCACCCAACACTAGCATATGTTAGATGTATCTCATCAAATGAACCATCAGATCCGAATCTTCGTCGTACATTTCCAACGCCGGAAACTTAAAATCAGGAGGATTTCTTGCATTTCAAATATTGGAAGTGAATGGAATCCTTTCTATATCTCCAAACTCTAGTCTGGGGGTTTACCTCTAACTATTTTCCTTACTAACTCAGCAATTTGGTTTTTGCCGTCCAGTAAAGGCCTTCGACCAAAAGAAATATTCTACCCCCTATTCGTGTAGGGGAACTCTAGAACATATTCTAGCACATACTCCTCCGGTTATATATAAGTGTTCTGACCGCTCCTTTGGTTTCACTCTGTCCTTTGTTCCTATGGGGAAGCTCTTATACAAATTCCTCTAACATTGACAATTGGCATTCTGATTTATGTTTCTTGCTCTAGCATTATCCATTCCCATCAACCCAACAACTACGTCAACATTCCCCTTGTAATAGTTCTCTCAATACCGAGTATATTTGGATCGGTACCAAGTTGTTCTACTTGTGGGGGCATTGTTTCAGTTTGCTCTGGTCCAACTACAGATGTTCCTATATTGTCTCCTTGTCCATATTTTGAATTCCAGCAATCCTAGCTATTCTTTGTTGTCCCATATATCAGAAACATCTTTCGAGCATTTCGTGTTGTCTAGTTGTCGCTCCATCCTGCATCTCATTTATCATTCTTTCCATCTCTTCTCTGGTCACGTAGATGGATTGATGAGAATTTGAGGACAACTCCTGGCTACCCTACGTTCTGGTTAGCTTCCTCCAGCCTTGGACCTTGTGTTAGGTCTCTATACTTTCTCTAAATTTAGTATTCAAGCTTCAACTCTTTAGAACTAATTCCTTCTCAATGAAAGAAGCAAAATGTTAATCCAGAAAATGGATCAACACCAGAGATCAAATCACCGGTACTAGTCAAAATAAAGCAAAAGCAGTAGAAATAACAGGAAAGTAAAAGGAGACACAAGAATTTTCATAGTGCTTTGGCGTAATCTTTGGCATACATCCACTTAAACCTTTGTTATTAGTTTTTCCCTCTGAATTATAACTAATTGTATAAGATCTAACCACGATCTAGACGATCTCAAATTTAGAATGGAGTTTCTTGAGTGTTTGATGTAGAAAATAAGAGTGAAGAAGAAGAGGAAGTTCATGATCTTAAAGTCAAAGAGAAAAAGAAGAAGTTTCCCTTTTAGTTGTGGGTAGACTGGTATTTATAGGGAAACAAGATTACAAGTCTAGAAGCTCAGTCCAGAAGGCAGCCTAAAGATGCACAAGTGAAAGAATAGACCCACAAGTCAATAACTACACACTACCGAGTAAAATAACTCGATGCCAAGTTATTATTACTCTTCCACGTTGAGCTTCGTCCATTCACTAGCCTTTCTATCTCCTTCTTGAGTTGTTACAAGCTCTTTTCCTTTGATTGTGAGTTGATTATAACGATCTCTTTGTTAGCTACTTTCTTCTCGTGGATTCTTGGAATTGTTTATTAGAATCTTGAAGAAACCATTTTACTACGAGTTGTTGGAAGAGTATAAGAGGTATAGGGTGTTTGGGAAGTAAAAAGAGAGGAATAACTCGGTACCGACCTAAAAAACTCGGGCCTGAGTTTTTTTCTTAGATAATTTTCCACTACAACTTCTAGAGTTCAATTCTCTAGTCCTTTTGCCATGTTTCCAAGTTCATGAATCGTTTCATCCTGGTTTTGATCTCATAAGTCCGGTTGAAATCCGCTTTGGCTCAAAAATGAGTTAACACTTGGACCCTAAATTACGCCTTTTGAATCTAAGGTATGCTTTGCTTAAGAACAAGTTCTAAAAACCAATCTTTGATAGTTGAGCTCTCCTGTTGTTTCAATCATGGTGAATTGTCCAGTTCCTTTGGATTCTTTAGCAAATCAGAGGTCATACTAGACCCGGTTTAGATAAGGTCTCAATCATGTGCTTAAGTGTCTATCATGAATCATGATCGAGATATCTTCATCTGGGAGTGCCGTTCCACATCCAAGCCATCTCGTGCTTGCCCATGGTTTATCATTCTTTCTTCTAGCGCAAGGCGTTCAAATTATTTTATCGAGTCTACATCCACTCTAGGGCTTGGTCAAATTGCAAGGTGTTCAATTTCTTTTGAATTGTTTATTACCCAGTCTAGGGTATCAATCTCTTTGGATTCTTGCATAGTCCAATCCATTTGCACCCCGAATAGGGAATTTCAAAATTTATTAGTTAACCTGTAATTATTAACTAATCAGTTCTTAATTAATGAATTAATTGATCTTTAATTATTAAATTAATCTTAATTAATCACCATTATTAATTAATCCTTTGAACAGGTTCGATTAACTCAATAAATTACATTGAATATTTAATTTCACAATTATTGTCATTTAGTAATTATATTTAATAGTTCCACACTTTATTATCATTAAATTAATTAATCTAATTTATTGTTAAAATTTAATCACATTAATTAATTATCCAGATAATCTTAGTTAATGATCTCATTAACTATTAAATTTCTTTAATCACCCTTTTAAAGAAAATTTTCTTATATTAATCGTTATTAATTATAAATCGATTCACTGTTAAAAATGCATTCGTTAATGAACTAGAAATCATTAAATTTCATTACTTAAAGTAAAGTTCAATCATATTTATAATTTAATTATTATTCACAATATGTTTGAAACATTGTTTCAAATTTTCTTTTAAATTTCATTTTTTAAACTTATTTTCAACACATTAGTTATAAAACTTAATTAAATTTCAAAACCTTGAAATTAGATTTAGAGTTAATTCCAGATTTAAACTTTTAGTTTTAACTTGCTTAAATTTTTCATTTAAAATTTCAAATCTATTTCAAACTCAAATCTCTTTAATATATTAAATTGCTTTTATGTTATTAAAACAATTTGAATTTAAAACTTATTTATGTTCAAACTAAACTCCCAATTCAACTTGAATTTATATTAACATTTTAATTTGAACTCAGCTTTAAAACTTTGGTTTAAAATTTAAATTTGGTTTTAAAATTTTCAAAACAGAAAAACAGGTTTCCAGGTTGAAAAACTGGAACAGCAATTTGACCCGAGCCTCAAGAATTTACTTCGAGTAAATTGCTCGAATCACCCGAGTCACACGTGAGAAAAATCCGTTCTTCCCAGACAACACACCCAGGCTGACACTCTCAACTTCGTGCACGTGCACATCGCCTCTGGCGAACTCTGGCCATCGCCACGACGTTGAGCACGTCGACAATTCACCCCAGATCCAACTCCGACCACTTGAACCATGTCACCACCTCGAGATCGAATTTCTAGTTGAAACTCGAAACCTGGAACACTCGAACCCATACAACCCCAACCCTGTCAACGTCACGTCCTCGGCGCTCCGACCACCAGACAACTCCAACTTCTGGCCTCGCCTTCGTCAACGACCAGGCTACCATTCTCCAAAACCTCGCGACACTCGATCCAACGATGGTAACGAACGAAACAATTTTCTTAGCCGTGACAAAATTAGGTTTACAAACTTCAAACCAACACCACCACCACCATGACCAACTGCACCACCTTCCACCATTTTTCCTCGCCACTCTGTAGGCTCCCCCATCTCCACAAACAACCCCGACAAACTCGAATCACTCGATCACCAGAAAATGATTAAAAAGCATATTTTGTTCTATTGTGAACTGCTCATGATATACACAACAAAAAATCACCATATTTGTTTTAAAAATCTTATCTTTGGCTGTTAATTCAAGTTATACAATCGAATCAATAATTTAAGATATTCGAAATTTCCAAAGACTTAAGTTTTTACTGTAAAAACTTGATCTTTCACTCTATATACCTTTATACTTCACGAAACCATTTTTAGATGATAAATCATACTTGAACACAACTATTTTGTGTTGAAACCCAAGCCTAATATGGATTATAAAACAAGAAGTTGAATTTTTCTTGTTGGGTTGTACTCTGTAACTAACCAGAGAAGAAGAAGTACTAGCATGTATATATACAATCAAAACAATGGCAATATACATTCAAGTTTGAACAACCATATGTTACTCACCTTAAACATCTTGTTTTCCAAAAAAATTGAAAAGTTGAAAAGTTGAAGCTTTTTGAATTTGAATTGAAAACTGGGTTGTAGTTTGATACTGGAACTCTTTGCTTGATCTCAGGATTCTTTGATAAAATTTGTTTGATTGTTTAAAGTGGATGTTTGTTTTAAAATGATTCTTTACTTCAGTTTTTTTTCTTTTGCTCAGTTTAAAATAGATGAACGAAAACTGAAATGAAGTTGTGAATGTATATAGGAAGTGAGGTTTACAATGTGTAAAGATTTGTACAGAGTGATGATTTTTAATTGTACAAGTGATCTATTATTTTGTACAAAGAAAATGGGGATATTTTCTTGGTTTAGAGGTAGATGAGTGTTTGCATTTATTGCCTTGTACCATGTTTATTATTTCTTCCTCTTTAGTTCGGCTGTACAAAATATTTTGAGATAGTGGTGGCTTCTTTGGTAATCTTTTATACACTTGTATTTTATTTTCTTTGTTTCATTTGTTACTTGTTTCATATTTATTTGTTTTCTTCTTTTGTTTGTTTTTAACTTGTCTTTATAATTTCATATGCATTTGGTTTTTTTTATCCTTTTCTATTATTATTTTTGAATGCATTTCTATATTTTAATACGTTGTTATAATTTATTTAAATGTATTTACTATATGTATTTTTCTATAATTTATTTCTAACTTAAATACTAATTATTTTTATATTCATTTGGTAATACAAGTTAATTTCTAGATTTTTATTTGTTATTAAATTTTATCCAATGTATTTATCCTATACTTTTATATCATATATATTTTCATTTTTTATAAATAATTTGTTTACAATTTAAATTCAAATCAAACATATATACATATATTTATAATTTCAAATTGGCTCATATATACCCAAATATATATATACACATATATACAATATTTTAAATTTAAATGATTTATACAAAATATATTTGAATCCGGGGAAACTCACATCACTTTATCAATTTATTTTACAATTTTTATTCAAAAATTAAATTAATTATTAATTTAAATATATATAAAATTTGGGTTCGTTACAGACTTCCCCCCTTAAAAGAATTTCGTCCTCTAAATTGCACAGTTCATTTTATAAATTATCCACGCACTCAGAATAGACTAATGACAGCTCACTATACCGGTAAACACATAGATTCTTACGGTTAATTATCAATATATCTTACATTAAATACTACACATAATATTCATACATATGTCATAATCATACATTACCCTATCAACATCCTAAATTCACTACGGTTCGAAATCCAAAATACATACATAAACACACCCTATCCCAAAAGAAGTCAACCAAACCAACTACAGATCCTCACTATCAGAGCTTCCTCTCTCAGGCCCTGACAGCTCTCTAACCTCCGCCTCAGTGTCTGTTTCATAAACCTCCTCTAGATCAGATTCTACCGAGATAAAGCCTTCATCATCTCCACCATCCATATCCTCAACGGCATCATCTAGATCCCAAATAATCGCTTCATCATCGTCTGATTCCACCTCTTCCTCGCCTTCAAATTCCTCTTCATCCTCAAATTCTTCTTTATCTACGAATTCTTCTTCGGCTACAAATTCTTCTTCGACTTCAAATTCTTCTTCGGGTTCTTCTACTTGAGGTTGTGGCTGCTCCACAGGCTCCTCTGGGACCTCCTCATGAACTGACGACCTAAATCGTCCCGAACCCTACTGGATGAAGCATAATCACCCACTCTTCTGGCTTTTGAGGCTGCTCCGCCCTGGCTAATGCTATGGGTTCTCTACAATGAGAATCAAAATCCAAGATATAATAGATGATAAATGATTCATCAAATCAAACTGAATATCTATTCTGCATTTGGCTTACCAAATCAGAATATCAACAATAGATACAAGAACGAATCTATTAAGTTTTTCACACTATACTCGGGTCATCCAAATCTACGAAATACGGAGTGATATCGGTTAGTTCGAAGGGATAACTAATCATTCATAGAACATATTCAGAATCCCAAAGAAATAGATATGGATACAATTTCAGAATTTTAGTTTAGAGCTAAAGTATACCTATCAACCATAACAAGCAAAACAACCAATTCATTCAAACAATAATTTTTGGTCCATCCGGAGTTTATGTCCCATATCAAAATATCGAATCTCTTCTTGGATCTACTTGAAATCATCGAAGAATTAAGGAAAGATGACAAGCAAAAGAGATTGATAGAGAAAATTTTTTTCCACTGTTGCAGGGTATTGACCATTTATAGTCGTATTTCCCTGTCCCCTATCTCATCCTCTTCTCGCACTCATACTCACTATCAGTGGATAGTAAGAGAATTTACTAAGGCTTATGGATGGATATCTGAAGGGTTACTCATTCTAGGGTATACTTCACCCTATCTCTAATGAGCTACTTAATGTGTTATACTCCATAGCTAAAGCTTTACCCTCAGCTCTGATACCAATTGTAGCGATCCAAAACTCAGCCTTCGAAAATCGGCACCCGTACTTCACTTGTACTAAAAATGCCGCAGATTCAAACGCCAAATCTGGCTCGCCGGAGCTTATAACACCATTAAGTATAACAACACAGCGGAAATAAAGAAATAGATGATATCATATAGAACTCAAATGAATACAATATCCAGTATGATATACAACAATGATATCAATATGATACAACAATATTAGAGATAAATAATGATACAGCGGAAATAACAGAAGTGATAACTCCAAATGATCAGTCGGAGAATGACTCCAATAACTCCAACATCATGCTCGAACCACCATCACGTAAAACAAAGGTAAGCAATGTCAGTCGTGATCTCCAAAACTGAACTAGCTCCAATGTCAACTGAACCTGATTATCTGAAAAACTCGACTCTAGACTGCCCGTGTGGAAAATTGTGAGCACCCAGAGTTTAGGAAAGAAACAATAAACTCCGAGTCAGTCATGGGACTGGTGTGAGTAACAAAAACAGTTTATCTTTAAAACAACACAAAGGATTTTAAACATTGAAATCCATAATGCTTTTGGAAAATGAAACTACCATAAGACCTCCCGCCACACACACAATGCAAACGCAGAATTGGAGGAGATTTCTTCTTATGATAGTCAAACATGCTTACTACGCAAAACAAACTCTTTTGATATTATTACTAGTGCATAGTGTACAAAATCATTTCGAAAATACAATATTAATCTTAGCCAGCATAGACATTCCGAACTATGCCTACTATAGCTACCATCTAAACTGTGGTGCCCACCATAAGTAAATGGCAGGTTCTACAACTAATACCATACAAGGTTTGTATTGGAAATTGGATTACCAACAAATGGTCAGGCTAAGGAACTTCCTATGCCACATGGGTATGCCTCTGGCGGGACATCCCGAGAACTAACTAGCTCTCCGCCAACACAAGGCCAGGTTACCTCTGTAACTAGTTAACTACTACACGAATATGCCACCTCCCGGTCCTTTGGGACCTTTATCCAAGGGCCCTCGATCACAAAGCAACAATCACATGGAGTAAATGAGATTGGAGCAACCACATAGGTTAAATATCAGAGCTCGATATCTGATACCACCCTTTTCCAGAAGGAAATGACATACCCTAAAGGGCGCGACCCTCCTAACCTTGCCGCATCATTCCTGTTTCCACCATTTTCGGTCTGTGAGGTTCGATGAGGTATCGTCCACAAAGCTACGCTTTTTCACAAAAGCCATGTTTTGATCAACAAATGATCAGTAACACACAACAGCACTCAGCATGCCACATTACCAAATTGGGAGTATATCGCTGATAACCTTCAACTACATAACCTCTGAGCTCGTACGTCTCAGAGAAGGGTGTTAAGCTAAGAGAATAAATTCTCCACCACCAATAGAAATGTATTTGAAAGAAATCAGCTTTATATCTCAAAGTGTAATGTCAGACATGTAACCATACAAGTCTGTTCCGAGTTCGAATAGAACCGAAGGCACTTCCGAAGAAGCCCTTGCAATCTGGGTATTCACAATCCCGATTGGACTTCCCATCACTTAGGAAATCTCTATACCGGCGCGACTCAGTGCAGAGACAATCGACAGGTTATCCTATCGTTCTCGCAAATACCCGGTCTTCACCACCGGTCTTCAATTGCGATCCATATATGACGTATCATTATTCGGAATGGGTTATATGACACAAAGGTACTCTCCCGGCTAAACCGAATAATGAGCGTAATATTTACAAAATATATGGCTAATGGGATTCCAATTAAGTCACAATTTATTATCCAAAACTTTTCTTCCAATGGTTTAAACACATTACCATTTTAATCTTTTTAAACAAAAAAAATTCAAATCACAAAGTTCACCCAGTTTCACAAAGATTGATTCACAGATTTTCCAAATCAATTTCCATTTCAATTGGATTAACTCGTTAAATTTTGAAAACAAAGATTTAACTGATAGTTTTCAAAAACACGTTCCAAAGATTCATTCATAACTTGGAAAACCATCTTCAATTCAAATTTGAAATTCCTTTAATTTAAATTGGAAATTCATTTCTTATATAAGATCTTTTATCAGTTGAAAATAATCAGTTTTTCAAATCATTGAATTCAAATTCAAGTATTGAATTCAAATTTTAAATCAAATTATTAAGATATCAAGTTTTATTAAGTTATTTAAAATAACTTTTAAGTTGAAACTCATTTTCAAAGCTCTCAATTCAAATTTCCAAAACTATGTGAATTCAAGAATTCAATCTTTAAAATTGTCAAAAATCTATGACTTAACTGATTTCCACGTGAAATCCATATTTGTGTGTGTATAGTGTAGTCCAGGGGTTTCACACAGTAGTGCAACATCATTCAATCATCACAGATCAGAATACAGAATATAGTTGATAAGCGGTATATTATAACGCTTATCGTTCATTTACAGATCATAGATCATAGATATATAAATAATAGATAATAATTTACATTCATCCCAGATAAATAACTACAGTACAGATCACACAAAAATCAGAATATATCACAAAGCATTACAGATCAGAGATGTCAAATAATTCAACATTCAATAGAATCCAAACATTCACAAGTGAATTTATTAATCAACTGATTAATTTAAATCAGATGTATCAATTATTAATCCGGCTTAATTATCATGATTTAATTACAAATTATTTGGAAATCTTTCTTTCAAAATTGATTAGTTAACCTGTAATTATTAACTAATCAGTTCTTAATTAATGAATTAATTGATCTTTAATTATTAAATTAATCTTAATTAATCACCATTATTAATTAATCCTTTGAACAGATTCGATTAACTCAATAAATTACATTGAATATTTAATTTCACAATTACTTTCATTTAGTAATTATATTTAATAGTTCCACACTTTATTATCATTAAATTAATTAATCTAATTTATTGTTAAAATTTAATCACATTAATTAATTATCCAGATAATCTTAGTTAATGATCTCATTAACTATGAAATTTCTTTAATCACCCTTTTAAAGAAAATTTCTTATATTAATCGTTATTAATTATAAATCGATTCACTATTAAAAATTCATTCGTTAATGAACTAGAAATCATTAAATTTCATTACTTAAAGTAAAGTTCAATCATATTTATAATTTAATTATTATTCACAATATGTTTGAAACATTGTTTCAAATTTTCTTTTAAATTTCATTTTTTAAACTTATTTTCAACACTTAAGTTATAAAACTTAATTAAATTTCAAAACCTTGAAATCAGATTTAGAGTTAATTCCAGATTTAAACTTTTAGTTTCAACTTGCTTAAATTTTTTATTTAAAATTTCAAATCTATTTAAAACTCAAATCTCTTTAATATATTAAATTTCTTTTAAGTTATTAAAACTATTTGAATTTAAAACTTATTTATGTTCAAACTAAACTCCCAATTCAACTTGAATTTATATTAACATTTTAATTTGAACTCAGCTTTAAAACTTTGGTTTAAAATTTAAATTTGGTTTTAAAATTTTCAAAACAGAAAAATAGGTTTCCAGGTTGAAAAACTGGAAAAGGAATTCGACCCGAGCCTTCACGAATTTACTTCGAGTAAATTGCTCGAATCACCCGAGTCACACATGAGAAAAATCGCGTTCTTCCTAGACAACACACCCAGACTGACATTCTCAACCTCGTGCACGTGCACACGCCTCTGGCGAACTCTGGCCATCGCCACGACGTTGAGCACGTCGACAATTCAACCCAGATCCAACCCCGACCACTTGAACCACGTCACCGCCTTGAGATCGAATTTCGAGTTCAAACTCGAAACCTGGAACACTCGAACCCATATGACCCCAACCCTGTCAACGTCACGTCCTCGGCGCTCTGACCACCGGACAACTCCAAATTCTGACCACCAGACAACTCCAACGTCAAGAAGCAAAGATTTCCAGTATCAAACTTCAATCCAGTTTTCACAATTCAAATTCAAAAAGACAACTTTTCAAACTTAAAAATTTCTGGGATCTAAAATGTTCAAGGTGAGTAACTTATAGTTTCTTTTAAAAACTTGAATATATATGTGCATTTGCTCTGTGTATCTATGTATTTGTATCAGAGTTCCTTTTCTTCTCTGTTTGTTTACAGAGTGACATTATAACCAAGAAAATTCATTTTCTTATTTCCTAATCAACATCAGGCTTCGATTTTAAAACAAATTAGCCGTGCTTAAGTATGGTTTATAATTTAAAAATAGTTTCATGAAGTATAAATGTTTATATATGGAAAGATTAAATTTTTACAGTGGAAACTTTAAAGTCTGGAAATTTCGAATGTCACGAATTTTTGATTTAGGTATATAACTCGAATCCTCATAGAAAAATAGGATTTTTAAGCCCTTTCGATGATTTTTAAGTGAGAGGTTTGAGAGCAATTCGAAGATGATCGAAATAGGTAGTTTGATCAATCTCCGGCGACACGTGGAACTGGGGGTGATGGGGTTGCTCGTTGTTAATTCCTTTATTTCGGCGACCTAAAACCCTATGACCTAACAGCTCTTAACGACCTAAAAGAGTTCACGACTTAAGAAAGCTCACGACCTAAGGATGTTACGACTTAAGGATATCACGACCTAAGGATGTCACGACCTAACAGACTGCACGACTTAACTCCTGAAGCAACTCAGCGACCTACCGACCTAAAAGCTTAACGAGCTAAGGAGTTCATGACCTAAAAAGCCTACCGACTTAACAAGCTGCGACATAAGGAAGTGGATGATCTACAACTTACGAAGTCTCACGACCTAACAATTGGAAGTGGTTAACAACTTAACGGGTTATGAGTTAAAAAGGTCTCCGACTTAACAGGCTACGACTTAAGGAAGTCTCCGACTTAACTACAGAGCCAACTTAAAGGATCTACGACCTAACTATTAAAGAAAGTCTGCGACCTACCAGGATAAGAAGTTAGCGACCTAATTTCTCCACGACCTAAGCTGTCTACGACCCAAGAAGTATCGCGACTTAATGAAGCAGCGACCTACGACTTAGTGAAGCTGCGACCTACGACTTAACTACTGAAAAGACTCAACGACCTAAGAGACCTCGCGACTTAAAGCTAGCTTGCGACCTAACTTGCTTAGCGACCTAGGGGACTCTTCGACCTAATTCCTGAAGCAAACCTAACGACCTAAAGCCATTTGTAGTCCACAACTTATCTTAGGTCGCTTGCGACCTACGACCTAATTAAGGTCATCCCCGACCTAAGACCGCACTTATAACTCGAGTTGCAAGGCTACTAAAGGGAGACGACTTATCTTAGGTCGCTCGCGACCTACGACCTAACTTAGGTCGTTCGCGACCTAAGACTTGAACAAAAAACTCGCACTAGCTGCTCCTATAAATACACCACCATCTCCAACATGGAAAGGACTTTTGGCCGATCATTTCTTCAAGCGTCGTTACTCTGCCGAGCTCTCAACTCATTCCACAATTGAAGATCCCCAGATATTCGAGACACTACAACAAGCTTCGAGAGGAATTTCCTACATCCAACACGGATTCATCAAGTTTCATCAACGAAGTTTGAGCTAGTAGTCGAGATTGTCTTTGTGATCGAATTGTATTGTTTTGATAAGCGCATTGTACCGTCTTGTAATCAGATTCAATAATAAAGAGATTCAAAGTGGACGTAGGCTCGATCTCAAGCCGAACCACTATAAACTGCTGTCTTTTACTACATTTTTGCTACTTTACTGCTTACTTCTTATTCCCGTCACACGGGTGGTGCTTTCACGACTATATTACCCACACCGGGTGTTAGCGTTCACTTTTTAGCGTTAACATTTTGGTGCTTTCACTGAGATCTGAACTCAAGAAGATTGTCATCATTGCTCCAAAGCAATTGGTAGAGAAAATCTCTTTCAAAACCAGAAGCTTATCGGAAAACATGGCTCCTGGAAGAAGAGGTAGACCTGTCAGATCCAGAAATGCTCACGAAGGGACTTCCGCTTCCCCAACAGCAGACCAAGCAACTCCTACCGTTGGAGTCACCCGGGCTGAATTGGATGACGCAGTTTCTGGATTATACCAGCAAATTGAAACCCAAAACGCTTTAATGATGGATAGATTAACTGCTCTGCTCGGGGCAAATCGTCAACCAGAAAACCATCAAACAACCTTTCCAGAAATGCCACCTTTCCAAGCTGAGGTTTCTATGCCGCAGCCAACTTATCGTGAACATGTGCCCGGGCAAACTTCCGAGAGAAGGACTGATGCTTGTCCGGAAATGTCTCTGAACAATAAAAGGTACCTATCCGAAATGGTTAGCCGCATCATGAAAGAGAGCATGCAAAGGGAAGAGAATGAGAACGACTGGGGATTTGCACCGAGCAGATCTCCGTTTACGGAAAGGATCCTTAAAGCGGAATTTCCAAGGAAATTTGCACCTCCTACTATCCAAGCCTATAGGGGAACGAGTGACCCTAATCATTTCCTATACAAGTACGATTGGCATATGACTGGTGCAAGAGCGTCAGACGAGATTAAGTGTCGATACTTTCCAGTGTACTTGGAAGGTGTGGCCTTACTTTGGTTCACAAAGCTTCCAATTCGGTCAATAGATCAATTCTCCGACTTGACGCAAAAGTTTAAAGAACAGTTCAGATTGTATGCTTCAAAAGCCAAGGATATAATGTCATTGTCTAGTCTTGAACAAGCTCCCGGAGAATCAATCAAATCTTTCTTAAGCTGTTTCAATATAGTTGTAGCCGAAGTGGATAATGTAGAACCGCGTATGATCCTGACCTACTTGGTGCGAGCCATCGATAAATCGAGTGAATTTGGAAAATGGCTAAAAATGAAGGAACCAAATTCCCTTGAGAAGTTTTATAAAAAGGCCGATGAATTCATGCGCCTGGAAAACCTTTCCGCCTCAGCAAAAGTATTAGTTGCCAAGGACAACAATAATGAACTTGCTTCTAACAGAAGAAATTCTGAGAATCAAAAAAGGGAAAACGACGGAGGAAAGAATCAGGGGAATGAGAAGAAACTCCGCCGCTTCGATCTTTCAGATATTACTCCTTTAACTGATACACCAAGAAATATCTTTTTTGCAACAAAGGACGTTGTCAGGTATCCTAAGCCACCTGAGATGAAGAGAGGTGTAGTGCGTAATGGAAAATTCTGCCAATTTCACAATCAACCTGGCCATGACACTGACCAATGTCGCCAATTAAAGGATGTGATTGAAGAATTGCTGAGGTAGGGTAAACTCCAACAATACGTTAAGAGAAGCGGAGTCGATCCAACCTCATCCACTCGGGATCAACAACGTCCTACCCATCAATCCGATTCTCGCAACAACACTGCAGTGCAAGATTCAGAAAAGCTTGTCATTAATGTTGTCACAGGAGGTCCACACCCAGCAGGCAGAAGTTGCGACAACTGCTAATTGTCCACAAAACTGCAACTGGGGCATCTTTCACTTTCTTTGGCATATAAATCCGAAGCTACGAATCTAGTGCAAATGGAAAATCAGTCCGGAGATTCTGAAACAACAATCACTAGCATCCATTTTTTACTTAACAACATTGCTTAAATTTGTAAAAATGATAATGGATTTGTAACTTCTGCATTGTAAACCGCTGAGAAATCAGTGTGACTGAATAATGAAGAACTATGAATTCTGTGTTTTCTATTACAAAATGCCTGTTATATTTCGATATATAAATACTCTAAATGTATTACTAAAATGTCGATCTAATATTGCAGGTCATTAAAGCGAAGCTCACCCATCGCAAAGCCAAGCGAGCCCTACAAATCACTTATTAAAGCAAATACCAAGCAACAAAAAATTCCATATTCAAATCCTAAACAAGAAGAACTTCACATAAAAAGTTGGCAACTCCACTGGGGCAAGCCTTCGTTAACCGGTTGTGATTGTCAATATGAACAGACATCCAACTAGGTAACTCGCGTTTGTCCCGTGAAGTTATTCAACAGTGAAGTCCACTTCTTTGGATAAGGCAATTTACTTGCAAAAGGAAAGAAGATACGCTTGGAAATGATAATAAAAGATCACTAATGAGCAGATGATGGGAGAACATGGCCAAGCAAACACGGAAGCAGCCAAAAGGAATTATACCTCTCGATAAAAGGGCCGGTAGAACCACCAAAGGGACACCTTCCCAAGCAGAAGGAACAGGGCCCTTGCTAACTGATCGTGATGCATCCGATCATGCAGCTTGCGTCCGTCCCGTGGATCTACTCGCCCCTGAGACGCAACCTTACTGGCACACCAACCAACCGATGCTCCTTCTCAAAGGTCAACAAAGCCCTCTAACGAGGCACGCCAAAAAATGAAAGTGCTTTCCTCAATCAAAAAAGATTGGTGGAACCACCGGAGGGGCACCTTCCCAAGCTGAAGGAACAGGGCCCTTGTTAGTTAATTGCGATCGTTTGTGCAAACGAACATCCAATCAAACAACTTGCGTCCGCCCCGTGGATCCACTCAACCATGAGAAAGTAACTTCCAGGCAATCACAAAAGCCCTCTTCGGAGGCACATTTCACCAGTGTAGAAGTGCAAAATGCTCCTCTTTGGAGGCCCACTTCACCAGAGATGAAATGCTAACAAGCCCTCTTCGGAGGCACATTTCACCCATGTAGAAGTGCAAAATGCTCCTCTTCGGAGGCCCACTTCACCAGAGATGAAATGCTAACAAGCCCTCTTCGGAGGCACATTTCACCCGTGTAGAAGTGCAAAATGCTCCTCTTCGGAGGCCCACTTCACTAGAGATGAAATGTTAACAAGCCCTCTTCGGAGGCAAATTTCACCAGTGTAGAAGTGCAAAATGCTCCTCTTCGGAGGCCCACTTTACCAGAGATGAAATGCAAAAACGCTTCTCTTCGGAGACCAAAATCGCTTCTCTTCGGAGACCAAAAGACCTCTTTGTAGGCACACTTCACCATGCTTGAAGTACCAGACATAAGCCCTCTTCAAAGGCACAAAAACAAAGCCTTCTTCGGAAGCGCTAAACAAATCAAAAAATTCTTCATAAAGTTCACTTCACTGCATAGGAAAATTCACTTTTTAACAAATAAAAGTGATCATCCCCAAAAGTTGAAGTGTTCTTCAGAAAGAAAGAGAAAGTAAAAACTTCTCTAAAGACGAGATATACTCTATTAAAAGCAGAATGATTCTTCCCTTAAAAATGGAGTAATTATTCTCTAAAATAAGAGTATCAGTCTCGAAAAAGCTAGAAATATTGCAATACACTTACGGTATGAGGGCAATACTATACAATTCAATTATATTAATAAAAGCAACATACCACAAGTTCATTGCAATATCACGAAAAATAGATGTGGAATAAATGCATTCCCAAACACAGACAAAAAAGTTTGTACAAGTAAAAGGAATCGTTTATTCTACACTAAAAATGAGAAACAGATGCATTCTCACATACACAAGAATTTACACAAGTAAAATCGCTATTTCAAGTTTCATTTCAGTATCTCGCTGAGCAGCGTGGGCGTCTAGAACTTGCTTTTGGAGCATTTCTTCCTTCTGTGAAAAAGAAGTGGAAGAAGTAGCAAGTTCGTTCTTAAGTCTTTCAACTTCAACCTCAAGCTTCTCATAACCATCGGAGATGCTCTTCATTTCAGCATCATGCTGCTTGCAAATTTTATCCCATTCTGATTTATCGTTCTCCATGGTCATCATCGCCTCAAGATTCATATGGTTGACCCTTTGAAGTTCATCGACCAGCTTCTGCCATCCAGACATTCTTTCAATGTCAAGCTTGAAAGCATCGTGATTTCTCAGCATGGCTTGTTTGTCGATTGGTATCAAATCCAAATCAAAACGCACTCCTTTCAGACACCAATTCGGAAATCAGCTCTGGAGTGTGGGAGGACCATCTCCAGCTTGGTACTGAGGCCTATTAATGATTGCCTGGATGTTAGACTTCTTAAATGCAGGAGAACCGGAAGAAGTATCAGGAGGAATAAAAGCGTCAGTCTTTTCCGAAATTGCAGATGCGTCCTTTTCGCCAAGTTTGGTCCGCTTGCTAGAATCATTAGCCATACGACTCTTCCCCTTGTCGTCAGAAGATTTTTTTTTATGAGAATCGTCACTTCTACGGGAAGAGTCGTATCGCTCGTCTCTATTCCCATAATGCTGTTCATCTTCTATTCTGCGGCGCTCCTCATAATCCCACCTCTCTCTCGCTTTTCGAGAGGCCCTTTTTTCGTCGGTCTCCTGACGAGAAGGAAGATAACGCCTAAAATCATAAGCATCGCGACTTCCATGACGCTGAAATTTGTCGTAATACGATCCACTTCGCCCCATCAGAGAACCTGAAATTGAAGAAAAGACAAGTCTTAGAAATCTTCGAATTGAAGAAGCTAAGTGCATATAAGTGCCAAAAAATCCTAAGTGTATGTGATTTGCAAACTACGCGCGTCAGACTACAAACCACTTTTGGGTGTGGAAATGGCAATAACTTGTGTGGGGGATGTTGTAATTTGTTGCAAAAGAGAGGTTGCTTCAACAACAGGAGATATCACTTTTGAAGTATCGTCTTTAAAAAGCTCTTGAGAAGTTATCATTATATCGCTCAAGTTATCGAAGGTGTCATCGCCGTGATACCCAGCAGAACTCTCTTTTTCAACTTCCACATCAGCTGACTTTTCAAAAATTCGAGGATTCTCTTCCTCTTCAATAATTGGAGCAAGTGCCGGCTTGCTGGATGATCCCGCAACATCGATAGAGGTAGAACACTTTACTAATGCAATGTCTACAGTTGGCTCCTTTGGAACCATCTCTTCCGTTGAAGCTGGGGCATCTGCTGTTTGTGCTGAAGAATTAGAAACTTCACGGGGCTGAATAAAGCGGGAAGAGTCTAAAAGCCCGAAGTGATTTAAAAATTCGTCTGTCAATAAAAATTGAATAGTCCTCTCCTCAATTGGCACCGCCATAAGCCTCTCAAAAGTCGATTTATGACCGAGATCTCTAGAAGGAGGAGGAAGTGCTGAAAAGAAAATGGGCAAAGTTAACATTTGACAACTCGAACTTTGGAAAGTTTGAAAGAACATAAGAAACAAAGATGAGTGATCTTACTTCCTACTCTCCAGATAGTGTAAAATCCCGGAGGGCAGTGAACATAGAAAAACTGGCTTAGAAAACTGTGAACACTGTCGGGCAGACCAATGATCAACTTACGGTTCCTGGCACTCCTCACAAGTGTGATAGAGGGATGGTCTTTGTTCTTTGCAAATGTGCACAAGAAGCGAATTTCTGCAAAACTGGGAAAACGGTCCAGCGCTCTCCTAAAAAGCACACACAATCCTAGCAGGATGGCGTAGCCATTAGGGTGTAGTTGAAAAGGGGAGATAGATAGTCGGAGGAGAAGTTCTAGAAGACAGTCGTTAAATGGGGGAATAGCTCCACTCAAACACATTTGGCGGTTAACTACGACAAAGCCATGAGGCGGCCTATCAGCAGTATCATTTATTACAGGAAACAAAGCGTCAGCTTCGGCAATGCCAAATTGAATGCAAAATTGACGAAAAACTTTATGACTCAGAGTGGTAGGAGTCCTTTCCGGAGGATCGTTCAATGGAGTAGAAATTGGAAAAACTTCTCCAGCAGGTTCCAAGTCTTCTTGTTGAGATGCCATTCTACACAAGGAACTGGATGATCAAATATTAAGGTGCACGTTTCCTAAAAGAGTGAAGTGTTGTGCGAAACTAATACAATAACAAGCAAATATAATTGAAACTAAGTTAATTGATATTTGTCGATTATAAAGTTTCAAGGCTTGATATTTTAAGTCCAAGTACAGTGTCGTGTCGATGCAAATAAATCAGCTTTAGTTGATCATTTCAATTTTGCTTTAATACTTCACTTAGACTTGTTAGTTCGCAGCATTTCGTTCACGAAATTCATTTAAGTTAGTTTTTCTTTGTCGACTAATCTGTTATTCGATGTGGGCAATCAATGGCAGTATATTCGTCCCATTTTTCTACAAACATTGTTTTTAAGCAGGTTATTAGCATTAAAGTCAAGACAATCTGAAAAGAAGTACAACAAAGTCCAAAACAGTTCAAACAATTCAAAGTTCAGTCGTGTTCTGCTGAAATTCCCAAGTGTTAGGTCGCTCGCGACTTAGCATATCTCAGAGCCTTTTTTAGGTCGTACAGTGCAAGTTGGAAAGTTCAAGGCGATTTAAATTGGTCAAGTCCTAACTCGGCCGCGACTTAGAGCTTATGTCGCATAAATTAGGTCGTACAATTGTTAAGTCGTCATGTTCAAAGTACAGTTGTCCAAAGGTTCAAGTTTTAGGTCGCTCACGACCTAACATAGGTCGGAAATGTTCGGCTTTATCTAAGTTGCAGGAATTCTTAGGTCGCAAGAATGTTTAGGTCGGTCACATGTCTTAGGTCGTAAGTCGTATGTCACGGAAGGCTCAGCACAAAATTCTTAAGTCGTACAAATCTGCTAAGTCGCCAAACTTCCCCTCCACGTAATCTCTTAATGGACCCAATAACCCGATACTGCCAATACAAAGAAAACGATCATCCTTTTCTTGAATTTGATTCATCTCCACATACAGATTGATCGCCCAGCAAATTGATTTCAAATCCCTCCGATCCATTATGAGCATTACCGTGCATTCACAAATCATATCAACGTTCAAACAACGATCGAAAATCGGTCATAATGATCATTCAAAAAATGAAACACGAAAGCATGGAATAGAACTTGGGATGGAAAACATGAACTCATGATTGGGCGGCGATTATGGTGGAACAGAGATTGAACTCACTTACGTAATTTGTAGAAAGGATGAATCGTCGAATAAACAAGATGAATTCTCCCTCGGAAGTTCAGAGATTTGTCAATGGCAACGGAAGATCAGAGCAGAAAGGATAAGGAGCAAGAAGGCGACTTAACAGTTTATATGGGGCTGAGAGAGGAAGGCGAATAGGCAAGTTTTAGGTCGCCTGCGAGCTAACGAAAGTAAGTCGAAGCACACGACCTATGGCATAGGCGTGTACTTCGAGGGGCAAATGTTAATTCCTTTATTTCGGCGACCTAAAACCCTATGACCTAACAGCTCTTAACGACCTAAAAGAGTTCACGACTTAAGAAAGCTCACGACCTAAGGATGGTACGACTTAAGGATATCACGACCTAAGGATGTCACGACCTAACAGACTGCACGACCTAACTCCTGAAGCAACTCAGCGACCTACCGACCTAAAAGCTTAACGAGCTAAGGAGTTCATGACCTAAAAAGCCTACCGACTTAACAAGCTGCGACATAAGGAAGTGGACGATCTACAACTTACGAAGTCTCACGACCTAACAACTGGAAGTGGTTAACAACTTAACGGGTTACGATTTAAAAAGGTCTCCGACTTAACAGGCTATGACTTAAGGAAGTCTCCGACATAACAGGCTACGACTTAAGGAAGTCTCCGACTTAACTACAGAGCCAACTTAAAGGATATACGACCTAACTATTAAAGAAAGTCTGCGACCTACCAGGATAAGAAGTTAGCGACCTAACTTCTCCACGACCTAAGCTGTCTACGACCCAAGAAGTATCGCGACTTAATGAAGCAGCGACCTACGACTTAGTGAAGCTGCGACCTACGACTTAACTACTGAAAAGACTCAACAACCTAAGAGACCTCGCGACTTAAAGGTAGCTTGCGACCTAACTTGCTTAGCGACCTAGGGGACTCTTCGACCTAATTCCAGAAGCAAACCTAACGACCTAAAGCCATTTGTAGTCCACAACTTATCTTAGGTCGCTTGCGACCTACGACCTAATTAAGGTCGTCCCCGACCTAAGACCACACTTATAACTCGAGCTGCAAGGCTACTAAAGGGAGACGACTTATCTTAGGTCGCTCGTGACCTACGACCTAACTTAGGTCGTTCGCGACCTAAGACTTGAACAAAAAACTCGCACTCAGAGCTGCTCCTATAAATACACCACCATCTCCAACATGGATAGGACTTTTGGCCGATCATTTCTTCAAGCGTCGTTACTCTGCCGAGCTCTCAACTCATTCCACAATTAAAGATCCCCAGATATTTGAGACACTACAACAAGCTTCGAGAGGAATTTCCTACATCCAACACGGATTCATCAAGTTTCATCAATGAAGTTTGAGCTAGTAGTCGAGATTGTCTTTGTGATCGAATTGTATTATTTTGATAAGCGCATTGTACCGTCTTGTAATTAGATTCAATAATAAAGAGATTCAAAGTGGACGTAGTCTCGATCTCAAGCCGAACCACTATAAACTGCTGTCTTTTACCGCATTTTTGTTACTTTACTACTTACTTCTTATTCCCGTCACACGGGTGGTGCTTTCACGACTATATTACACACACCGGGTGTTAGCGTTCACTTTTTAGCGTTAACACTCGTGACGGTGGACGAACCAACGGTCGTGGTAGGAAAAATGATCGGTGGTGCTCTCGATCATCGAGGCGATGGCGGCGTGATTTTCTTGTTCCGAAATCTTGTTTTTAAGGTGGTCGAGAAAAAGATCACCACGACCTCCTCAGTGCGTCGAGTTGCACGTGGTCTTGGGAGGTGGTAGGGTAGGTGTTGGCGAACGTGTGGACGAAGTCGTCGATGTCCTGGTGGTCGGAGTTTCGAGGAAATGGCGTTGACAGGCTTTGCTTTTTTTGGGTCTTGGTGTTCCAGGTTTTTGAGTCGAACTCGATTTCGAATTCGAAGTGGAGGTGAGATTCTGATGGTCGGAGATTCACGCGATGGTGATTGTCGACGTGTTCGACAATGTGGCGATGACGGAAGATCGCCAGAGGCGATGTGCACGTGCACGTGCACTCTGGTGCTTGAGTGTGTTGTTGCCTGGAAAGAGCAGAGGGGATTCACGTGTCAAACTCGAGGAATTCGAGTCATATACTCGAAGCAGGAATAGGGTATTCTCGTGTCAAATTCATGTTCCAGTTTTCAACCTGGAACCTGTTTTTTTGTTTTGAAAATTTTAAAACCAAATTTAAATTTTAAACCAAAGTTTTAAAGCTGAGTTCAAATTAAAATGTTAATATAAATTCAAGTTGAATTGTGAGTTTAGTTTGAACATAAATAAGTTTAAATTCAAATTGTTTTAATAATTTAAAAGCAATTTAATATATTAAAGAAATTTGAGTTCGAAATAGATTTGAGATTTAAATGAAAAATTTAAGCAAGTTGAAACTAAAAGTTTAAATCTGGAATTAACTCTAAATCTGATTTCAAGGTTTTGAAATTAAATTAAGCTTTATAACTTAAGTGTTGAAAATAAGTTTGAAAATGAAATTTAAAAGAAAATTTGAAACAATGTTTCAAACATATTGTGAATAATTATTAAATTATTAATATGATTGAACTTTGCTTTAAGTAATGAAGTTTAATGATTTCAAATTCATTAACGAATAAATTTTTAACAGTGAATCGATTTATAATCAAAATGATTAATATAAGAAATTTTCTTTAAAAGGTGATTAAAGAAATTTAATATTTAATAAAATCATTAACTAAGATTATTTGAATAATTAATTAATGTGATAAATTTTTAACAATAAATTAGATTAATTAATTTAATGATAATAAATTGTGGAACTATTAAGTATAATTACTTAATGACAATAATTGTGAAATTAAATATTCGATGTAATTTAATGAGTTAATCGAATCTGTTCAAATTAAATTTCTTAAGTTAATTAATTCAGAATAATCACTTGATAATTTTGAAAAGTTTAATTACTTAGAGAAGTAATTAATAGATAATTATTGAATGTAATTAATTAAATGATGATTTGAAATTTGAGTTAATTATTTGTTAATGAATTAAAGGATTAATTAATAATGGTGATTAATTAAGATTAATTTAATAATTAAAAATAAATTGATTCATTAATTTAGAATGATTATTTAATAATTAAAGGTTAACTAATAAATTTTGAAAGAAAGATTTATTTCAAATAATTTGTAATTAACTTATGATAATTAACCCGGATTAATAATTAATCAGTTGATTAATAAATTCATTTGTGAATGTTTGGATTCTATTGAATGTTGAATTATTTGACATCTCTGATCTGTAATGCTTTGTGATATATTCTGATTTGTGTGTGATCTGTACTGTTATTATTTATCTGGGATGAATGTAAATTTTGTGACCTGTGATCTGTAAATGAACGACAAGCGTTATGGTATACCGCTTATCAACTATATTTCTGTATTCTGATCTGTGATGATTGAATGATGTTGCACTACTGTGTGAAACCCCTGGACTACACCATACACACAAATATGGATTTCACGTGGAAATCAGTTAAGTCACAGATTTTTGGACAATTTTAAAGATTGAAGTCTTGAATCCAAATAGTTTTGGAAATTGAAAATTAAGAGCTTTGCAAAAGAGTTTCAAATGTAAAAGTTATTTTAAATAACTTAATAAAACTTGATATTTTAATAATTTGATTTAAATTTGAATTCAATATTTGAAATTGAATTCAATGATTTGGGAAACTAATTGTTTTCAACTGATAAAAGTTCTCATATAAGAAATGGATTTCCAATTTGAATTAAAGGAATTTCAAGTTTGAATTGAAAGTGGTTTTCCAAATTATGAATAAACCTTTGGAACGTGTTTTGAAAACTATCAATTAAATCTTTGTTTAAAGATTGAATGAGTTAATCCAATTGAAATTGAAATTAATTTGGAAAATCTGTGAATGAATCTTTTGTTTAAAAGATTAAAGTATGGAGATTGTTTAAACCGTTGAAGGTTGTTAAAATGAATCTTTTTGTTTAAAAATTTGAAAATGGTAATTTGTTAAACCATTTGAAAAGAAAGTTTGGGTTTAAGTTGTGACTTAACTGAAATTCCATTATCCATATGTTTTTAAATATCACGCTCATTATTCGGTTTAGCCGGGAGAGGACCTTTGTGTCATATAACCCATTTCGAATAATGATACGTCGTATATGGATTGCATTGAAGACCGGTGGTGAAGACCGGGTATTTGCGAGAATGATAGGATAACTTATCGATTGTCTCTGCACTGAGTCGCGCCGGTATAGAGATTTCCTAAGTGATGGGAAATCCGATCGGGATTGTGAATACCCGGATTGCAAGGGCTTCTTTGGAAGTGCCTTCGGTTCTGTTCGAACCCGGAAAAGACTTATATGGTTACATGTCTGACGTTACACTTTGAGATATAAGGCAGATTTCTTTCAAATACATTTATGTTGGTGGCGGAGAATTTATTCTCTTAGCTTAACACCCTTCTCTGAGATGTACGAGCTCAGAGGTTATGTAGTTGAAGGTTATCAGCGATATACTCCCAATTTGGTAATGTGGCATGCTGAGTGTTGCTGTGTGATGATTATTTATTGATCATTTGTTGATCAAAGCATGGCTTTGTGAAAAAGCGTAGCTTTGTGGACGAGACCTCATCCAACCTCACAGACCGGAAATGGTCGAAACAGGAATGATGCGGCAAGGTTATGAGGGTCGCGCCCTTTATGGTATGTCATTTCCTTCTGGAAAAGGGTGGTATCAGGTATGGAGCCCTAGTATTTTACCTATGTGGTTGCTCCAATCTCATTTCTTTGTACTTGTTGCTTTATGATCGAGGGCCCTCGGATAAAGGTCCCAAAGGACCGGGAGGTGGCATACTCGAGAAGTAGTTACCTAGTTACAGAGGTAACCCGGCCTTGTGTTGGCAGAGAGCCGGGTAGGTTCTCGGGACGTCCCGCCAGAGGCGATCCCATGTGGCAGTAGGAAGTTCCTTAGACTGACCATTTGTTAGAAATCCAATTTCCAATACGAACCTTGTACGGTATTACTTGTAGAACCTGCCATTTACTTATGGTGGTCACCACTGTTTAGATGGTTGCTATAGTAGGCATAGTGTGAAATGCCTATGCTAGCTAAGATTAATATTATACTTTCGAAATGTTTTCTACACTATGCACTAATAATAATAATATCGAATGATTTTGCATAGTAAGCATGTTTGAATATCATAAGAAGAAATCTCCTCCAATTCTGCGTTTGTATTGTGTGTGTGGCGGGAGGTCTTATGGTAGTTTCATTCTCCAAAAGCATTGCGGATTTCAATGTTTAAAGTTCTTTTGTTGTTTATTTTAAAGATAAACTATTTTTGTTACTCACACCAGTCCTACGACTGACTCGGAGTTTATTGTTCCTTTCCTAAACTCTGGGTGCTCACAATTTTCTACACGGGCAGTCTAGAGTTGGGTTTCTTTTTCAGATAATCAGGTTCAGTTGTCATTGGAGCTAGTTCAGTTTTGGAGATCATGACTAACATTGTGGTTCGAGCATGATGTTGGAGTTACTGGACTTATTCTCTTTCGAGGATCATTTAGAGTTATCATTTCAGATATTTCTGCTGTATCATTATTTATCTCTGATATTATTGTATCATATTGATATCATTGTCGTATATCATACTGGATATTGTATTCATTTGAGTTGTATATGATATCATCTATTTCTTTATTTCCGCTGTGTGTGTTGTTATACTTAATGGTGTTATAAGCTTCGGTGAGCCAGATTCGGCGTTTGAATCTACGGCATCTTGAACAAGTGAAGTACGGGTGCCGATTTTCGAAGGCCGAGTTTTTGGATCATCACAAGTGGTATCAGAGCTGAGGGTAAAACTTTAGCTAAGGAGTATAACACATTAAGTAACTCATTAGAGATAGGTTGAAGTATACCCTAGAATGAGTATTCTTCAAATATCTGTCTGTATGCCTCAGTAAATTCTCTTACTATTACCTGATAGTGAGTGTGAGTACGAGAAGAGGATGAGATAGGGGACAGGGGAATACGACTATAAATGGTCAATACCCTGTAACAATAGTGGAAACAAATTTTCTCTATCAGTCTCTTTTGTTTGTCATCTTTCCTTAATTCTTCGATGATTTCTGGTAGATCCAGGAAGAGATTCGATATATTAATATGGGACATAAACTTCGGATGGACCAAAATTGTTTGTTTGAATGAATTGGTTGCTTTGATTGTTATGGTTGATAGGTATACTTTAGTTTCTAAGCTAAAGAAAATTTTGAAATTGTACCAAAAAATAGACAGATATATGAATACAATTTAGGTCCGGATATAATCTACGAATGGTTAGTTATCCCTTCGGACCTAAGCAATGCCACAGCCTACCGACCTAAGAACGAAGTGGTCTCAGCGACCTAAATTAGGTTGCTGGTGGTCTCAACCGACCTACGACCTATAATAAGTCGTACGCGACCTATTAACTCGCTCAAAAAAGAACCAAATGCAATCAAGATAAGTCGGATCCCATCTCTTAGGTCGCTGCCGACCAAATAACTTGTTCAGGACAAGTTCAAAAACAGATGATACATGTGATCCCCTATGTCGTCGCCGACCTATGACCTACGACCTACCTTAGGTCGTAGACGACCTAGTACTTGGTGATAAAATTCTGCCCAGAGTATTCCCTATAAATACGGCCTTAACTCCAACGGCAAGGGGACTTTTTGGCTGATCTTCTGAAGTGCCGTTACTCTGCTGAATTCAGACCTCATCCAACACACTAAGCCTTCCAAACATTCAAGACACTACAACAAGCTTCGAAAAAGATCTTGCACATCCAACATGGATTCAAAGAGCCTTATCACATCAAAGTTTGAGCTATTAGTCTGAAGTGTTTAAGAATCAAAGTGTATTGTATCTTGAAGTGTATTGTATCAATTTGTAACCAAAATCAGCAATAAAGGAATTCAAAGTGGACGTAGGCTTGATCTTAAGCCGAACCACTATAAAATCGTTGTCTTTTACTGTTTTCTGCTATTTTTCTGCTCGTTTCTTATTCCTGTATCACGGGTGGTGCTTTCACATCATTACTACACACACCAGGGTGTTAGCGTTCAATTTTCAACGTTAACATTTTGGTGCTTTCACTGAGAACCCAACTCAGGAATATTGTCATCATTGCTTCACGAGAGTTTGTGGAAAAAGTTTCTTTCAAAACCAGAAGTTTGTCGGAAATAATGGCTCCCGGAAGAAAACGCAAGTCTATCCGATCCATCAACACTCATGATAACACTGCTACTTCTCCTTCATCAAGTCAAGCAGCTCCGAGCATTGGAGTGACACGAGTAGAGTTAGATGCTGCGGTGTCTGGGTTATATTAGCAAATTGAAACCCAGAACACCTTGATGCTAGAGAGGTTGAATGCTACGTTCGGAGCTAACCGTCACCCAGCGAATAATGAGGAAAATTTTGCTGATGCCGTTCACAACTCCGAAGGGAGGAACATTCCTCAAAGGGCAGCCGGTACTGCCGAAGGGGCACCTCCCTAAGCCGGAGTGACAAGGCCGCAACCAACTCTCCATGAACATTTGTTTAAGTAAACTTCCGAGAAAACGACTAACGATTGCCCCGTAGAGCCTCTGAACAACGGGGAATACCTCTCGGAAATGATACGACAAATCATGAAAGAGAGCATGTAAAGAAATGAAGATGAGAACGACTGGGGGTTCGCTCCAAGTAAGACTCCGTTCACTGAGAATATTCTAAAAGCTGAATTTCCAAGAAAGTTTGTTCCTCATACCATTCCAGCTTACTGAGGAACAAGCGATCCCAATCAATTTCTGTACAAATACGACTGGCACATGACGGGTGCTAGGGCAACGGATGAAATTAAATGCCGGTACTTTCTGGTGTACTTGGAAGGGGTGGCACTACTCTGGTTTACAAAGCTGCTTGCCCGATCTGTAGACTAGTTCTCCGATTTAACTCGGAAGTTTAAAGAGCAATTCAGACTGTACGCTTCAAAGGCAAAAGACATAATGTCATTGTCTAGCCTTGAGCAGAATCCGGGAGAGTCTATTAAGTCATTCTTGAATCGCTTCAATATAGCTCTGGCTGAAGTCGACAACGCGGAACCACAGATGATTTTGACTTATCTGATGCGGGCTATCGATAAGTCAAGTGAATTTAGGAAATGGCTGAAAATGAAGGAGCCAAATTCACTCAAGAAATTTTATAAGAAAGCAGATGAGTTCATACGCTTGGAAAATCTTCCGGCACCAATGAAAGTGTTGGCGACAAGAGTGGAGAATAACATTGTTGTTTCAGCTGAGAAAGATTCCGAAGGTCAGAAGAGGGAAAATAATGATGGGAAGAAACAAAAGGATATAAAGAAACCTCGCTTCTTTAAACCCTCAGATTTCACTCCTTTAACCGACACTCCGGAGAATATCTTCTTTGCCACCAAAGATGTTGTGCAGTATCCTAAACCAGCTGAGATAAAGCCTGGAAAGAGTGCTATGCGAAATGGAAAATTCTGTCGATTTCATAACCAACCCGGCCATGATACCAACGAATGTCGTCATTTGAAGAGCTTGATTAAAGAATTGGTAAGACAAAACAAGCTGCAACAGTATGTTAAGAAGAACAGGAATGACCCAACTTTGTCTACTCAGGGGCAGCAACTCCCTACTCATCCATCTGGCTCAAGAGAGGGCACTACCACACATGAATCTGAAAGGCCTGTCATCAATGTGATTACAGGAGGCCCACACCCAGCGGGTAAAAGCTGGGGTGAGATGGAACGATATGCTCATGCTTTGAAATATACCCCAGCGGAAGAAGATGTTATTGTTTTAGAAGACGCTGCACCCCTGAAACAGCAGAAAACTTCTAATAATGATATTGTGTTCAAAGCCAGGGATTCTATGGGTATTGAAGCTCCAACCATGGATCCCTTGGTCATTTCTGCAGGAATTGGGCCAGCTATTGTAAGACGAGTGCTTATTGATTGCGGCGCCTCTTGCAATATACTTTTCAAGAAGACATTTGATCAGATGAAGATTCCAATGACTAACGTTCAGGCTTCATCGCAGAAGATTGTTGGCTTCACTGGAGAACCGCAACAGCCAATTGGAACTGTCGAATTGTTTGTGGAACTTGGAGATGAACAGAAAAAGGTAGTTCGGAAACAGACTTTTGTAATTGTTGATGGATTTTCTGCCTACAATGCCTTCCAGGGCCGGCCAACTTTAGCCGCATTCAAAGCCATTCTCGCCCCATGGTGCTTAACTATGAATTTTCCCACAGATAATGGTGTTGGTGTCAGTAAAGGGGATCAAAATGCTGGACGAGAATGTTATCTTATAGAGCTTCGAGAGGCCAGGAAGAGAGAGATGGGAAAAGATGCGGCAGCTCCGCTCCGCATCAAAAACCCAACCTTGTAGCAAGTACAGGATGGCCCCTGCACTGGCGAGCATAGTGGTGCAAGGAGAGAAATGGACCCCAGAAAGGCCAGTGCTGGGGAAAATAGAGTGGTGCCAATGGAAGTAACGGTACCAGTACCTGTTGATTTTAAAGACCCAAACAAAGTGCTAAATGTGGGATCGCAACTCAGTGTGGCAGTCCAAAATATGCTGATATCATTTTTAAAAGCAAATCTGGACGTATTCGCTTGGAGTCACGATGATATGTGTGGAATATCTCCAGAGATTGTTGTGCATACTCTGAATATTGATCCGAAATTCACACCTATGAAACAGAAAAGGAGAACCCAAGGTCCAGAATGGTCAGCAGCGCTAAAGGAAGAAGTAGATCGGCTCATGGAGAATGGTTTCATCAAAGAGTCCACTTATCCAAATTGGGTTTCAAATCCAGTACTGGTTAAAAAAGCAAATGGAAAGTGGAGAGTATGCATCGATTTCTCAGATTTAAACAAAGCTTGTCCCAAAGACTGCTTCCCGTTGCCAAGGATTGATCGGCTGGTAGATGGAACAGCCAGGCACGAATTGTTGTCTTTTATGGATGCTTACTCCGGGTATAACTAGATTATGATGCATGAGTCGGATCAGGAGGATACGAGCTTCGTCACAGATGTTGGTCTTTACTGCTACAAAGTCATGCCCTTCGGACTGAAGAATGCATAGGCAACATATCAAAGGCTTGTTAATGCAATGTTCAAATCACAGCTTGGGAAAACTATGGAAGTCTATGTCGATGATATGTTGGTGAAATCAAAGAAAGAAGTTGACCATATGGATCACTTAGCAGAAATGTTCGCAATCCTCCGAAAATATGGAATGCAGCTCAAACCTTTGAAATGTTCATTCGGAGTAGATTCCGGGAAATTCTTGGGATTTATCGTAAGCGCTAGGGGCAATGAAGCTAATCCTGCTCAAATTACTGCTCCGAGAGAAGTTAAAGCACCTAGGACAAAGAAGGAACTGCAGAGCCTAAATGGGAAAGTTGCTGCCTTGAGTCGGTTCATTTCCAAAGCCATTGATAAATGCATCCCCTTCTTTGACGCTTTAAAGAAAGGAAAGAAAAACTTCGAATGGACTCCTGAATGCCAAAAAGCATTCGATGAACTAATCCGTCACATGGAAACGCCTCCAATACTTTCCAAGCCCAACAATGGCGAAGATCTTTTCATTTACTTGGCAGTTTCGTCTCACGCCCTGAGTGCAGCATTAGTGCGGGAGGATGCAAAAGTTCAGCGCCCGGTCTACTATATCAACAAGAGGTTCACTGGGGCAGAGATGAATTATTCAAAGCTAGAAAAGCTCGCCTATTGTCTATTGATTGCTTCCAGAAAGTTGAGGCCATATTTCCAAGCTCACGCTGTCAAAGTTCTCACTGATCAGCCTCTAAAGCAAGTCCTTTTTCGACCTGAAACATCGAGCCGTCTTCAGAAGTGGAATATTGATCTTAGCCAATATGATATTGCTTATCATCCCCGAAGAGCAATCAACGGACAAGCTTTAGCAGATTTCATTGCAGAGTTCACAGACAAGGGTGACTTGAGGAAGAGGTTACAGTTGACATCCCAACCAAATTGAAGTTATATGTTGATGGCTCAAGAAATGATTACTGTTCCGGAGCTGGGGTTGTGCTTGAAATCCCCGAAGGGCGATCATTATGTTATGCATTAAGACTGGAATTTCCTTCTACAAATAATGAAGCAGAATATGAAGCTCTAATTGCTGGATTAAAGATTGCAAAAGAACTAAACATCAAAGCATTGCAGATCTTCAGTGATTCTCAGCTTATTGAATGTCAAGTCAAGAAGGAGTTTCAAGCTAATGGAGGAAATCTGCCTGCTTACTTGTCAAAGGCTTGTGAGCTTTTTGATGATTTCGATCATTATTCGATAAGCCACATACCTCGAGAGGAAAATATGAAGGCGGATTCTCTCACAAAGTATTCAAGTTCCGGAGAAGCTCAGTTATTGGGATTGGTTCCTGTGGAGGTCTTGTCAGCTCCAAGCACTGATGAAATGGATATCGACTGGATCATGGCTGTATCTCAAGAACAAGAGACATGGATGACCCCGATCAAAGAATATCTACTCAACGGTTCCCTGCCGAAAAATTGTAAAGAACGCTGAAAGCTGTTAAGAAAAGCGTCGAGATATGTAATTCAAGACGGTCGGTTATACAGGCGGGGATTCTCAATGCCATTACTCCGATGTGTAACCAAGGAAGAAACTAAGACAATTTTAGCAGAGGTACATGGAGGAGAATGTGGGGACTATTCAGGTAGCCAAACTCTTGCCAAGAAAGTTCTCCGGTATGGGTATTTTTGGCCAGATATTAATCGAGATGCTGCTATCTACTCCCGAAAATGCGATAAGTGCCAGAGATTTGCAAAAATCCCAAAAGCACCTTCCACCGAACTAACACAGATGGTCAGTCCATGGCCGTTCGCCATTTGGGGGATAGATCTAATCGGACCTTTACCAATTGCTAAGTCGGGAATCAAATATGCTATTGTTGCTGTTGATTATGTCACTAAACGGGCTGAAGCAGAACCTTTGGTTAATATTACCTCTAAAAAGATGATAAATTTTGTGACTAAAAATTTCATTTGCAGGTATGGTGTGCCGCAGAAGATAATCACAAACAACGTACTCAATTCGAAAGTGAAGAGTTCCAGGACTTCTGCAAGCGATTCAAAATCCAAAAAAGTTTCTCAGCAGTGGCTCATCCGCAGGCAAACGGGCAAGTGGAGGTAGTAAACAAAATTATCAAGTCAACCATCAAAAAGCAGCTTGAAAAAGCAAAAGATGGATGGGTTGATAAGCTACCACTAGCACTATGGGCATACAGAACGACCCATAAAACTGCGATTAGGCACACTCCATTCTCATTGGCATACGGATCAGAAACGATGGTTCCAGTAGAACTAGAAGTCCCTTCACACAGGAGAATTAATTTCAACCAGGATGAAAATGAAAAATTGCAACTCGAAGCACTTGACTTTCGTGACGAAAGAAGGGAAGAAGCTAAGCTCAGAGTTGCAGCCCATCAGCAAAGGATAGCAAGGCACTTCAATTCTAAAGTCCGTCAACAAAGCTTTGAAATCGGGGACTTAGTCTTGAAGAGGATCATGACAGCAATTGGAGTGTTTGGACCAAATTGGGAAGGACCATATGTCATAGGCAATAAACTTCTTGATGGCACCTTCAAACTCACAACTGTCGAAGGAGATCCGATCCCAAGAGCCTGGAACAGCAATCAGTTGCATCCATATTTTACTTGAAAAGCTTTGCTTGAAATTGTAAAATGATTATGGATGTATCAATTGTATTGTAAACCATTGTAAAATCAGTGATAATCAATAAAAGAGCTATAAAGTGGATGTAGGCCCAAGTCTTGGCTGAACCACTATAAATTCTGTGTTCTTTATTATTATAAAATGCATGTTTCATTTCGATGTGTAAATACTTTAAATGTATTGCTAAGATGTCGATTTAATACTGCAGGACATTAAAACAAAGCTTACCCATCACAAGGTTAAGTGAGCCCCGTAAATCACTCGATAAACGAATTTCAAGCTACAAAAGGTTCCAAACTTAAGTCCAACATAAGATGAACTTCATGCAAAAAAGTTGATGATTCTGCCAAAGGGGTACTTTTCAAAAGAAAAGGAACCAAACACTTGTTAACTAATTACGATCGTCTGTACAAACAGACATCTGATTAGATAGCTCGCGCCTGCCCCGTAGAATCACTTAACAGTGAAGTACACTTCTTCGGATGGAGCAAACTACTCGCAAAAGAAAGGAACATGGGTTCGGAAACGGTAACATGGGACCGCTAATGAGCAAACGACGGAGAGACTTGGGCAAGCCAGTCAACAAAAGCCCTCTTCGGAGGCACAAGACCTCTTCGGAGGCGCAACTCTTCAGAGGATAAAGACCACTACGGAGGCACAAGCCCTCTTCGGAGGCACGCCAAAAAATGGAAGTTCTCTTCTCAACAAAGAGGTTGGTGGAACCAGAAGGCGCAGGACCTTTGTTAACTAGTTGCGATCGTTTGTGCAAACGAACATCCAATTAAGTAACTTGCGTCCGCCCCATGGATCCATTTAACTGTGAGAAAGTAACTTCCAGGCAATCAAATAAAGACCTCTTCGGAGGCACAAGACCTCTTCGGAGGCACAAGACCTCTCCGAAGGCATAAGACCTCTCCCGAAGCACCACAAGCCGTCTTCAGAGGCACAAGCCTTCGCCAAAGGCACAAACTACCCTCTTTGGAGGCAGAAGACCTTCCCCAAGGCACACAAGACCTCTCCGGAGGCATAAGACCTCTCCGGAGGCACAAGACTTCTCCGGAAGCACAAGACTTCTCCCGAAGCACAAGACTTCTCCCGAAGCACAAAAACAAGACTTCTCCGGAAGCACAAGACTTCTCCAGAAGCACAAGATCTCTCCGGGGGCACAATGCTACTCCTCAGAAATGCCAAAAAGACCTCTTTGGAGGCACATTTCACCAAAGTTGAAGTGCAAAAATCTCTCTTCGGAGACCCACTTCACCAGAGTTGAAATGTCAAAACATTCTTCAGAAGCTCGCTTCACTGCGTAGGAGAATCCACTTTTCAAACAAATAAAAGTGATCATCCTCAAAAGATGAAGTGTTCTAAAAGAAAGAAAGAAAAAGATGAGAAGAGAAAACTTCTCCGATACAAGGCGTACTCTATTGAAAGCAGAATAACATTTCCTCAAAAACGGAAAAATTATTCTCTAAAAATAAGAGTACGAGTCTGTTCAGAATATTGCAATGAGCCGTGGTATGGGGGCACATAGCTATATTAATAAAAATAACGCTCAAACATCATACCACGAGCTCACTGCAAATATCATATAAAGTAAATAAAGAAGCTTGTGCAAAAACGAGGAATAAATGCATTCACACATATACTGACAAGAAATTGTACAAGTAAAAAGAACCATTTTATTCCATACTATAAAGTTTTTGTACATATGCAGGTTTCAAGCGGAGGCCGGTATCCGAACAATCTCCGGTCAGAACATACAAAAAGAAAAATAAGAAAAGTAGAGTCCAGCTTATCACTCTTTCTTCCTGCCACCTTTAGTACCCTTGCCCAGTTTGATGACAAGTTTCGGAATCCGGTGTGGACGGGTCAGAGAAGAAGGAGAAAAAGGTGTAGCTGGATCTTCTTCTACTTCATCTTCTCCAGCTGAAATGCTTTTCTTCTTCTTCCTCATGGCGCGCTTCCCTTTCCTCTTCGAAGAAGACTCACTTCCCGAAGTAAGCAGCGCAGAAAGTTTCGTGTTATCATCAAGAGACTGTTCCGGAGTCTTCTCACTATCCTCAAGATTTTCCGCCTTCTGCTCTTGTGAAGCAGGTGGATCCTCCAAGGCTTAAAGGGCTTCTATTTGCTCTTCCTGCGAACCTGGTTGAGAAGCAGGAGTGACTTGATGGGTTGGAGGAGGAACAGTTGGAAGAGGAGAAGTGTGTACAGCACTCGGTGCCTCCGCTACAGAAGAAAAGAAGTTAAAATCAGTATTCTCCGAAAAAAGAGAAGATATTGGCTCATCGAGACTTAAGTAACAATCGAGAAATTCATCAAACTCGGTTGAAGCAAATAAGTAGTCTACTCGACTTGGATCAACATCGAAGTTACCTAGAGAAGTTGGTTTAATCACATTGATTTCAAATTGTTCAGCTTCAATGTCGTCCTGAGTCTTCTCCTCGTCTTGAACAATGGGAGGCTCAGTAGTTGTGGTTTTGACTTCAGCTTTTGAAGGAGGTGGAGAATAAGAACTAGAGCCAATGATATCAGGGTCGATTGAAGCCGGAGGACGAGCGAGGTCAGTTGAAGTCGCTTTCTCTAGACGCTCTTCTCCTGCTGCTTCGGCTCACTCCCTAGCAAGCTGCTCTTTTCCCCTGGCAAGGGCGGTGCGTGCTTCATCATCCAGATAAGTCACCTCAAGATCCGCTTTTGCATAGCCAGCACCCCCGAACATGTCAATTATCGCTTCCCACACTTCAGCCAAAGTGATTTCATATGTCGATCCCAGAAAGGAGAGGCACCCGCACCCCAAGACGCTATGGATATAAAAGTCAAATAATGTAGAGCTGACTTTGGCCTTCGTCGCCTCGTGTAATTGCTCAGCCGCTTCTTTTTCGGCGATGGCTGCAACTTGGCCAGCAACTACTTCATCCCGCTCTTTTTCAACTTTGAGAAGTCAAGCTTTTAATGCTGCAATCTCCAAATCTTGCGAGCTAACTCTTTCCCGTAGTTGAGCAGTATCTTTGCGATATTTTTCAGTAACATGCTGCTCTGCCTCAAGTTTCATCTCAGCATCTCTTTGAGCAGCATGAGCATCTCTCACTTGTTTTTGGAAGACTTCTTCTTTTGAGAGTGCGAAGCGGAAGAAGCGGCGAGATCTTCCTTGAGTTTCTTGACTTCGGACTCGAGTCTCGCATTGTCATCAGTAATGCTCGCCATCTCTGCATCATGTTGCTTACAAATTTTATCCCACTTCGACTTGTCATTCTCATAGTTAGCATGGCTTCAAGGTTCATGCGATTAACTCTTTGAAGTTCATCGACAAGTTTCTACCAGCCAGACATCCTCTCGATATCAAGTTTGACTACATCAAGGCTCCTCAGCATAGCCGGCTTATCAATCGGTACCAAGTCTAAGTCGAAGCGTACTCCCCTTAAGCACCAATTTGGGAATTGGCTTTGAAGTGTAGAAGGAGCATCTTTGAACTGATACTGAGGCCTGTTGATAATTGTCTGAATATCAGATTTCTTAAGAGCAGGAGAACCGGAGGAGATGTCAAGAGGGTAAGGAGCATCGGTCTTTTCAGAAATTGCAGATGCTGATTGATCGCTAAGTTTGACCCGTTTTCTCGGATAGTCAGCAATGTGGCCGTTCCCCTTATCATCATGGGAATTCCTCTTATGAGAGTCATCGCTTCTGTGAGAAGAGTCATGTCGATCATCCCTTCTTCTTCGCCACTCCTCATAATTTCGTCTTTAATGAGTTTTTCTGGCAGCTCTTTCTTCATCTGTTTCTCTCGGGGCAGTGAGATAGCGCCTAAAATCATAAGTGTCGCGGCTTCCATGGCGCTGGAAATTGTCATAGTACGAGCCAGATCGCCCCATCGGAGAATCTGAAAGTAAAAAAAGACAAGTCATAAAAATCTTCGAAGTGAAGAAGCTAAGTACGTATAAGTGCCAAAAATCCTAAGTGTGTGTGATGTGCAAGCTACGCGCGTCAGACTACAAACCACTCTTTGGTGTGGGAATGGTGACGACTTGTATAGCAGGCGTTGTAATTTGTTATAAAGAGGAAGTCGCCTCGGCAGCAGAAGAGATAGCTTTTGAAGTGTCATCTTTGAATAGCTCCTGTGAGGTTATCATCAAATCACTCAACCCCTCAAAGATATCATCGCCATTGTGACCGGCGGAACCTTCCCTTTCAATTCCCACATCAGCCACTTTTCCGGAATGCTGAGAAGGCTCCTCTTCTTCGATGACTAGGGAAAGTGTTAGCTTGCTTGACGACCCCGCAATATCAATAGAAGTAGAACACTTCACTAGTAAAGCCTCGGTGGTAGGTTCTTTCGGTGTAAGTTCTTCAGCAAGAGCTGGGGCATCCGATGTCTTTGCTGGAGAATCAGAGACCTCATGAGGCAGAGTAGAACGGGAAGAATGTAGAAGTCTGATTTGGTGTAAGAATTCGTCTGTCAACAGAAATTGGATGCTCCTCTCCTCAACTGGCACGGCCATGAGCCTCTCAAAAGTTGGTTTGTGACCAGGATCCCTAGAAGGAGGAGGAAGCGCTGAAAAGAAAAGAGCGAAGTTAACGCTTGACAACTCAGGCCTCGAAAAGTTCAGAAACATAAGAAACGAAGATAAATGATCTTACTTCCTACTCTCCAGATAGCGTAAAATCCAGGAGGATAGCGAACGTAGAAAAACTGACTTAGAAACCCATGAACACTGTCAGGAAGACCAATGATCAGTTTGCGGTTCCTAGCACTTCTCACAAGTGTGATGGAAGGATGGTCTTTATTTTTGGCAAACGAGCACAGATAACAAACTTCATCAAAGCTTGGAAGACGATCCAGCGTCCTCCTAAATAGCATACATAGTCCCATCAGGATGGCATAGCCATTGGGATGTAACTGAAAGGGAGAGATAGACAGTCAAAGAATAAGCTGCTGAAGGAAATCGTTAAAAGGAGGAATGACTCCATTCATACACATTTGGCGATTAACGGCAACGAAACCGTGGGGTGGTATGTCAGCAGTGTCGTTTTTGTCAAGAAGTATAGCATTTGCTTCAGCAATCCCGAACTGAGTGCACAGTTGGCGAAAAAATTTATATGATAGTGTGGTCGAGATTCTTTCTGGAGGATTAGCTAATGGAGTAGGAATAGGAATAGCCTCTCCAGCTTGAACTGTTACTTCTTCTTGTTGAGAAGTCATTCTACACAATCAACTAGATGTTCAAATGTGAAGGTGCACGTTTTCTAAAATGTGTGAAGTGTTGTGCAGATCTAATTAAAATAGAAAGCAAACATAACTGGAATTAAACTAGTTGACAATTGGTCGATTGCAAGATTTCAGGACTTGTTAATCTAAAACTCAAGTGCAGTGTTAATGCAAACAAATCAGCTTCAGTTAACTATTATAGTTTTGCTTTAATACTTCACTTGAATTGGTTAGTTTATAGCATTTCGTTCACACAGTTCATTTAAGTTTATTTTTCTTTATCGACTAATCTGTCATTCGATATAGGCAGTCAATGACAGTATATTCGCCCTAGTTTTCTGCAAATGTTGTATTTAACAGGTTGTCCAGGCAGTTCAAAGTTCAAAGTTCAATCAAGTCCAAATAGTTCGAGTCCTAGGTCGCTCACGACCTAGTATAGGTTGGAAATTCCTCAGGTCGAGCTGTGCAGATTAAAAGGTTCAAGTGTTAGCTCGGCCGCGACCTAAAGCCTATGCCGCTAAAAAGTTAAGTCACAGAGGGTTGTTCAGTTTTACTTAGGTCGTAGGAATTTTTAGGTCGGCCAGGTTTCCTAGGTCGTAAGTCTTAGGTCGCGAGAATCCCAACACGACCTAATTTTTAGGTCACTCAGATCTGTTAAGCCGCTGATTTCCTCTCCACGCAATCCATCTCAGCAAACTGAAACCCAATAACCCATTATTAACTAAACATAGAAATCCATCGTCCTCTCCATGAAATTCTCCATCCCTTTATACCACAAAATCATCCTAGGAACAATTCAAAACGTCCCTAATCCATCATAGATCCAACGCATCATCGTGCCTTCATAAACCAATTAAACAGCGATCCAAAGTCGATCGCAACAATCACTCGAAATGAAGCACGACACATGGAATTGGACATAGGTCGAAAAAATGGGGATTCATAATTCAACATTGATTAATGGTGGGATGAAGACCGAATTCACTTACGGAATATGATGATGAGGATGATTAATGGCCGAGTAATTTGGAATTGCCTTCGAGAGCTCGGAAACTTGTTAATGGAAGGATGGAATGATAGAGCAGGTGAAGAAAAGAAGGAATGACCTAAGCTATTTATACACCGGGGCAGTGGAATACGAATCGACACACGCGACCTACGACCTAATTAAGTCGCTCACGACATAACGAACTCATCAAAGAGCGAGTTAAGGAAATCGAAGCACACGACCTACGACCTAGGCGTGTACTTCGAGGGGTAAATGTTAACCCTCTTTTGGTTTGCGACCTAGCAGCCTATAAGGACCTACGACCTAACGACCTATGGGGTGAAGCGACCTAAACATGGAACGGTCCCAGCGACCTAATGATGTACATTGCTAAACGACCTAGAAAACAACGACCTAGCGACTTAAGAAGTCAGCGACCTAAAGCATATGCGACCTAAGCAATGCCACAGCCTACCGACCTAAGAACGAAGTGGTCTCAGCGACCTAAATTAGGTTGCTGGTGGTCTCAACCGACCTATGACCTATAATAAGTCGTAAGCGACCTATTAACTTGCTCAAAAAAGAACCAAATGCAATCAAGATAAGTCGGATCCCATCTCTTAGGTCGCTGCCGACCTAATAACTTGTTCAGGACAAGTTCAAAAACAACTGATACATGTGATCCCCTATGTCGTCGCCGACCTATGACCTACGACCTACCTTAGGTCGTAGACGACCTAGTACTTGGTGATAAAATTCTGCCCAGAGTATTCCCTATAAATACGGCCTTAAATCCAACGGCAAGGGGACTTTTTGGCTGATCTTTTGAAGTGCCGTTACTCTGCTGAATTCAGACCTCAACCAACACACTAAGCCTTCCAAACATTCAAGACACTACAACAAGCTTCGAAAAAGATCTTGCACATCCAACATGGATTCAAAGAGCCTTATCACATCGAATTTTGAGCTATTAGTCTGAAGTGTTTAGGAATCAAAGTGTATTGTATCTTGAAGTGTATTGTATCAATTTGTAACCAAAATCAGCAATAAAGGAATTCAAAGTGGACGTAGGCTTGATCTTAAGCCGAACCACTATAAAATCATTGTCTTTTACTGTTTTCTGCTATTTTCTACTCGTTTCTTATTCACGTATCACGGGTGGTGCTTTCACATCATTACTGCACACACCAGGGTGTTAGAGTTCAATTTTCAGTGTTAACACCACATCACTATCTGTAATATTTTATTACAGTCGAATAAAGAGGAAAGAAAGAAAATAAGCATGGTACAAGGAAATAAATGCAAGTATACATCAGCCTCTAAACCAAGAAAATATCCTATTTTCTTTGTACAAAATATTGTATCACTTGTATAGTATAGATCATCACTTTGTACAAATTGTTATAACCTGTACACTTCATTTCAGCCTATATACAAAACAACTTCATTTCAGTTTTCGTTCATTCATTTTAAACTGAGCAAAAGAAAAAAAAACTGAAGTAAAGAATCATTTTAAACAAACAAACTTTAGTTTAAACCATCAAGTAATCAAAGGAAAGAAAAGAAAGCTGAGATCAAGAAGCAAAGATTTCCAGTATCAAACTTTAACCCAGTTTTCACAATTCAAATTCAAAAAGACTACAACTTTTCAAACTTCAAAACTTCTGGGATCTAAAATGGTCAAGGTGAGTAACTTATAGTTTCTTTTAAAAACTTGAATATATATGAGCATTTGCTCTGTGTATCTATGTATTTGTATCAGAGCTCCTTTTCTTCTCTGTTTCTTTACAAAGTGACATTATAACCAAGAAAATTCATTTTCTTGTTTCCTAATCAACATCAAGCTTCGATTTTAAAACAAATTAGCCGTGCTTAAGTATGATTTATAATTTAAAAATAGTTTCATGAAGTATTAATGTTTATATATGGAAAGATTAAATTTTTACAGTGGAAACTTTAAAGTCTGGAAATTTCGAATGTCATGAATTTTTGATTTAGGTATATAACTCGAATCCTCATAGAAAAATAGGATTTTTAAGCCTTGTTCAGTGATTTTTAAGTGAGAGGTTTGAGAGCTGTTCGAAGATGATCGAAATAGGTAGTTTGATCAATCTCCGGCGACACGTGGAACTTGGGTGATGGGGTTGCTCGTGACGATGGAAGAACCTACGGTGGTGGTAGGAAAAATGATCGGAGGTGCTCTCGATCATCGAGCCGACGACGGCATGATTTTCTTGTTTCGAAACCTTGTTTTTAAGGTGGTCGAGTAAAAGATCACAGCGACCTCCTCAGTGCGTCGAGTTGCACGTGGTCTTGGGAGGTGGTAGGGTAGGTGTTGGCGAACGTGTGGACGAAGTCGTCGATGTCCTGGTGGTCGGAGTTTTGAAGAAATGGCGTTGACAGGCTTTGCGTTGTTTTGGGTCTGGGTGTTCCAAGTTTTTGAGTCGAACTCAATTTCAAATTTGAAGTGGAGGTGAGATTCTAATGGTCGGAGATTCATGCGATGGTGATTGTCGAAGTGTTCGACAATGTGGCGATGATGGAAGATCGCCAGAGGCGATGTGCACGTGCACTCTGGTGCTTGAGTCTGTTGTTGCCTTGAAAAAGCAGAGGGGATTCACGCGTCGAACTCGAGGAATTCGAGTCATATACTCGAAGCAAGAATAGGGTATTCTCGAGTCAAATTCTTGTTCCAGTTTTCAACCTGGAACCTGTTTTTTTGTTTTGAAAATTTTAAAACCAAATTTAAATTTTAAACCAAAGTTTTAAAGTTGAGTTCAAATTAAAATGTTAATATAAATTCAAGTTGAATTGGGAGTTTAGTTTGAACATAAATAAGTTTTAAATTCAAATTGTTTTAATAACTTAAAAGCAATTTAATATATTAAAGAAATTTGAGTTCGAAATAGATTTGAGATTTAAATGAAAAATTTAAGCAAGTTGAAACTAAAAGTTTAAATCTGGAATTAACTCTAAATCCGATTTCAAGGTTTTGAAATTAAATTAAGCTTTATAACTTAAGTGTTGAAAATAAGTTTGAAAATGAAATTTAAAAGAAAATTTGAAACAATGTTTCAAACATATTGTGAATAATAATTAAATTATTAATATGATTGAACTTTGCTTTAAGTAATGAAGTTTAATGATTCCAAATTCATTAACGAATAAATTTTTAACAGTGAATCAATTTATAATCAAAATGATTAATATAAGAAATTTTCTTTAAAAGGTGATTATAGAAATTTAATAGTTAATAAAATCATTAACTAAGATTATTTGAACAATTAATTAATGTGATAAATTTTTAACAATAAATTAGACTAATTAATTTAATGATAATAAATTGTATTAAGTATAATTACTTAATGACAATAATTGTGAAATTAAATATTCGATGTAATTTAATAAGTTAATCGAATCTGTTCAAATTAAATTTCTTAAGTTAATTAATTCAGAATAATCACATGACAATTTTGAAAAGTTTAATTACTTAAAGAAGTAATTAATAGATAATTACTGAATGTAACTAATTAAATGATGATTTGAAATTTGAGTTAATTATTTGTTAATGAATTAAAGGATTAATTAATAATGGTGATTAATTAAGATTAATTTAATAATTAAAAATAAATTGATTCATTAATTAAGAATGATTAGTTAATAATTAAAGGTTAACTAATAAATTTTGAAAGAAAGATTTATTTCAAATAATTTGTAATTAACTTATGATAATTAACCCGGATTAATAATTAATCAGTTGATTAATAAATTCATTTGTGAATGTTTGGATTTATATATCTGTGATCTATGATCTGTAAATGAACGATAAGCGTTATAATATACCGCTTATCAACTATATTCTGTATTCTGATCTGTGATGATTGAATGATGTTGCACTACTATGTGAAACCCCTGGACTACACCATACACACACAAATATGGATTACACGTGGGAATCAGTTAAGTCACAGATTTTTGGACAATTTTAAAGATTGAATTCTTGAATCCAAATAGTTTTGGAAATTGAAAATTAAAAGCTTTGCAAATGAGTTTCAAATGTAAAAGTTATTTTAAATAACTTAATAAAACTTGATATTTTAATAATTTGATTTAAATTTGAATTCAATATTTGAAATTGAATTCGATGATTTGGGAAACTAATTGTTTTCAACTAATAAAAGCTCTCATATAAGAAATGGATTTCCAATTTGAATTAAAGGAATTTCAAGTTTGAATTGAAAGTGGTTTTCCAAATTACGAATAAACCTTTGGAACGTGTTTTGAAAACTATCAATTAAATCTTTGTTTAAAGATTGAATGAGTTAATCCAATTGAAATGGAAATTAATTTGGAAAATCTATGAATGAATCTTTTGTTTAAAAGATTAAAGTGTGGAAATTGTTTAAACCGTTGAAGGTTGTTAAAATGGATTTTTTTTTAAAAAAAAAATTGAAAATGGTAATTTATTAAACCATTTGAAAAGAAAGTTTGGGTTTAAGTTGTGACTTAATCGAAATTCCATTATCCATATGTTTTTAAATATCGTGCTCATTATTCGGTTTAGCCGGGAGAGGACCTTTGTGTCATATAACCCATTTCGAATAATGATACGTCGTATATGGATTGCACTGAAGATCGGTGGTGAAGACCGGGTATTTGCGAGAACGATAGGATAACTTATCGATTGTCTCTGCACAGAGTTGCGCCGGTATAGAGATTTCCTAAGTGATGGGAAATCCGATCGGGATTGTGAATACCCGGATTGCAAGGGCTTCTTTGGAAGTGCCTTCGGTTCTGTTCGAACCCGGAACAGACTTGTATGGTTACATGTCTGACATTACACTTTGAGATATAAAGCAGATTTATTTCAAATACATTTCTGTTGGTGGCGGAGAATTTATTCACTTAGCTTAACACCCTTCTCTGAGACGTACGAGCTCAGAGGTTATGTAGTTGAAGGTTATCAGCGATATACTCCCAAATTGGTAATGTGGCATGCTGAGTGTTGCCGTATGATGATTATTTATTGATCATTTGTTGATCAAAGCACGACTTTGTGAAAAAGCGTAGCTTTGTGGATGAGACCTCATCGAACCTCACAGACCGGAAATGGTCGAAACAGGAATGATGCGACAAGGTTATGAGGGTCGCGCCCTTTAGGGTATGTCATTCCTTCTGGAAAAGGGTGGTATCAGGTATGGAGCCCTGGTATTTAACCTATGTGGTTGCTCCAATCTCATTTCTTTGTGGTTGTTGCTTTATGATCGAGGGCCCTCGGATAAAGGTCCCAAAGGACCGGGAGGTGGCATACTCGAGAAGTAGTTACCTAGTTACAGAGGTAACCCGGGCTTGTGTTGGTAGAGAGCCGGGTAGGTTCTCGGGACGTCCCGCCAGAGGCGATCCCATGTGGCAGTAGGAAGTTCCTTAGCCTGACCATTTGTTGGAAATCCAATTTCCAATACGAACCTTGTACGGTATTAGTTGTAGAACCTGCCATTTACTTATAGTGGTCACCACTATTTAGATGGTAGCTATAGTAGGCATAGTGTGAAATGCCTATGCTGGCTAAGATTAATATTATACTTTCGAAATGTTTTATGCACTATGCACTAATAATAATAAAATCGAATGATTTTGCGTAGTAAGCATGTTTGACTATCATAAGAAGAAATCTCCTCCAATTCTGCGTTTGCATTGTGTGTGTGGCGGGAGGTCTTATGGTAGTTTCATTTTTCAAAAGCATTACGAATTTCAATGTTTAAAGTTCTTTTGTTGTTTATTTTAAAGATAAACTGTTTTTGTTACTCACACCGGTCCCAAGACTGACTCGGAGTTTATTGTTCCTTTCCTAAACTCTGGGTGCTCACAATTTTCTACACGGGCAGTCTAGAGTTGGGGTTCTTTTTCAGATAATTAGGTTCAGTTGTCATTGGAGCTAGTTCAGTTTTGGAGATCATGACTGACATTGTGGTTCGAGCTTGATGTTGGAGTTATTGGACTTAATTATTCTCTTTCGAGGATCATTTGGAGTTATCATTTCGGATATTTCTGCTGTATCATTATTTATCTCTGATATTGTTGTATCATATTGATATCATTGTCGTATATCATACTGGATATTGTATTCATTTGAGTTGTATATGATATCATCTATTTCTTTATTTCCGCTGTGTTGTTATACTTAATGGTGTTATAAGCTCTGGTGAGCCAGATTCGGCGTTTGAATCTGCGGCATCTTGAGTACAAGTGAAGTACGGGTGCCGATTTTTGAAGGCCGAGTTTTTGGATCATCACAACACTAATCGAGAGATAAGATCCGAAATTTTTTGTGTCTTCCAGAACCTGGAGGGGCATATGACGAAGGAGTGTCGGCATCTTTGGGCTCTGATAGAGGGAATGGTTTGAAGCAACCAGCTGCAACAATATGTGAGGAGCCAAACAGTGATGGTGCAGCCGGTGCAACTACCATCTGTATCTAATGCATCAAGGAACAACTAGGGATCTGGTTCGAGACTCGAAATCCCAGGATCGAGATGGTCGGGAGTCAGGTTCAACTCCCTTGCTTTGCTTTTTATTGCTTTGAATAATTAGGATAATAATAACCTCAGACTGCTTACATGCATATGAGGCCTAGATTAGTCTCTAGAAATGCTCGGAATTGGATGTCTGGGATGATTATCTCGGACAACAATAACCTCAAACCACTTACAGGTGTATCAAAACCTAGATTAATCTCTATAAATGCTCTGAGTCGGATGTTTGGGATGGATACTTAGGGTTTTGGCTTATTAATTTTTATTTGAATACTTGACGCTTATAAAATCCACTTGAACGTGATGGTTGCTATTGATCGCTTTAAGTCCCGGCTGGAGAGACGACATCGACATGTATGGTGCAAGTCCCTATGCTGAAGAGAAAGCGGATGGGCTTGTACAATAAATATTGATCGCTTTAAGTCTCATCCGAAGAGAGGCATACACAGTGTAGGGTGCAAGTTCCCTTGCCGGAGAGCGAGTGGATGAACTTGTACAATATTGTTCGCTTTAATTCTCATTTGAAGAGACGCGACCAAAGTATAAAGTGCAAGTCCCTTCGTCTAAGAGCAAGCGGATGGGCTTGTGCGGTATTGATCGCTTTTAATCCAGTCCAAAGCGACAAGATCAGAGTGCAAGGTGCAAGCTCTCTTGCCAGAGAGTGAGTGAATGGGCTTGCACAAAAAGTTAGTCCCCTTATTGGAGAGTGAGCGGATGGTCTTGCTTGGTTGTTGGGTTAAATAATTTGTAATTAAATCAAGATAATTAGCCCGGATTAATAATTGATACATCTGATTTAAATTAATTAGTTGATTAATAAATTCACTTGTGAATGTTTGGATTCTATTGAATGTTGAATTATTTGACATCTCTGATCTGTAATGCTTTGGCATATATTTTGATTTGTGTGTGATCTATATTGTAGTAATTTATTTGGGATGAATGTAAATTATTATCTATGATTTATATATCTGTGATCTGTGATTTGTAAATGAACGATAAGCGTTATAATATACCGCTTATCAACTATATTCTGTATTCTGATCTGTGATGATTGAATGATGTTGCACTACTGTGTGAAACCCCTGGACTACACTATACACACACAAATATGGATTTCACGTGGAAATCAGTTAAGTCACAGATTTTTGACAATTTTAAAGATTGAATTCTTGAATTCACATAGTTTTGGAAATTTGAATTGAGAGCTTTGAAAATGAGTTTCAAATGTAAAAGTTATTTTAAATAACTTAATAAAACTTGATATCTTAATAATTTGATTTAAAATTTGAATTCAATACTTGAAGTTGAATTCAATGATTTGAAAAACTGATTGTTTTCAACTGATAAAAGCTCTTATATAAGAAATGAATTTCCAATTTAAATTAAAGGAATTTCAAATTTGAATTGAAGATGGTTTTCCAAGTTATGAATGAATCTTTGGAACGTGTTTTTGAAAACTATCAGTTAAATCTTTGTTTTCGAAATCTAACGAGTTAATCCAATTGAAATGGAAATTGATTTGGAAAATCTGCGAATCAATCTTTGTGAAACTGGGTGAACTTTGTGATTTGAATTTCTTTTTGTTTAAAAAGATTAAAATAGCAATGTGTTTAAACCATTTGGAAGAAAAGTTTTGGCTAATAAATTGTGACTTAATTGGAATCCTATTATCCATATATTTTGTAAATATTACGCTCATTATTCGATTTAGCCGGGAGAGGACCTTTGTGTCATATTACCCATTCCGAATAATAATACGTCGTATATGGATCACATTTGAAGACCGGTGGTGAAGACCGGGTATTTGTGAGAATGATAGGATAACCTGTCGATTGTCTCTGCACTGAGTCGCGCCGTTATAGAGATTTCGTAAGTGATGGGAAGTCCGGTCGGGATTGTGAATACCCGGATTGCAAGGGCTTCTTCGGAAGTGCCTTCAGTTCTGTTCGAACCCGGAACAGACTTGTATGGTTACATGTCTGACATTACACTTTGAGATATAAAGCTGATTTCTTTCAGATACATTTCTATTGGTGGCGGAGAATTTATTCTCTTAGCTTAATACCCTTCTCTGAGACATACGAGCTCAGAGGTTATGTAGTTGAAGGTTATCAGCGATATACTCCCAATTTGGTAATGTGGCATGCTGAGTGCTGCTGTGTGTTAATGGTCATTTGTTGATCAAAGCATGGCTTTGTGAAAAAGCATAGCTTTGTGGATGAGACTTCGTCAGATCTCACACCCCGAAAATGGTCGAAACATGAATTATGCGGCAAGGTTATGAGGGTCGCGCCCTTTAGGGTATGTCATTTCCTTCTGGAAAAGGGTGGTATCAGATATGGAGCTCTAATATTTAACCTATGTGGTTGCTCCAATCTCATTTACTCTGTGTGATTGTTGCTTTGTGATCGAGGGTCCTCGGATAAAGGTCCCAAAGGACCGTGGGTGGCATATTCATGTAGTAGTTACCTAGTTACAGAGGTAACCCGACCTTGTTTTGGCAGAGAGCTAGTTAGTTCTCGGGACGTCCCGCCAGAGGCGTACCCATGTGGCATAGGAAGTTCCTTAGCCTGACCATTGTTGGAAATCCAATTTCCAATACGAACCTTGTACGGTATTAGTTGTAGAACCTGCCATTTACTTATGGTAGTCACAACTGTTTAGTTGGTAGCTATAGTAGGCATAGTTCGGAATGTCTATGCTGGCTAAGATTAATATTGTATTTTCCAAATGATTTTGTACACTATGCACTAGTAATAATATCAAAAGAGTTTGTTTTGCGTAGTAAGCATGTTTGACTATCATAAGAAGAAATCTCCTCCAATTCTGCGTTTGCATTGTGTGTGTGGCGGGAGGTCTTATGTAGTTTCATTTTCCAAAAGCATTGCGGATTTCAATGTTTAAAATCCTTTGTGTTGTTTTAAAGATAAACTATATTTGTTACTCACACCAGTCCCATGACTGAGTCGGAGTTTATTGTTCTTTTCCTAAACTCTAGGTGCTCACAATTTTCCACACGGGCAGTTTAGAGTTGGGTTTTTCAGATAATCATGTTCAGTTGACATTGGAGCTAGTTCAGTTTTGGAGATCACGACAGACATTGCTTACCTTTGTCTTACGTGATGGTGGTTCGAGCTTGATGTTGGAGTTATTGGAGTCATTCTCCGACTGATCATTTAGAGTTATCACTTCTGTTATTTCCGCTGTATCATTATTTATCTCTGATATTGTTGTATCATATTGATATCATTGTTGTATATCATACTGGATATTGTATTCATTTGAGTTGTATATGATATCATCTATTTCTTTATTTCCGCTGTGTTGTTATACTTAATGGTGTTATAAGCTCCGGTGAGCCAGATTCGGCGTTTGAATCTGCGGCATTTTGAGTACAAGTGAAGTATGGGTGCCAATTTTCGAAGGCTGAGTTTTGGATTGCTACAAAGCACCGCCTCGTTACCTCCTTAGAATTACCCAACACCTCCATTTGTCAGATGTATCTCATCTGCTTATCCTTCAGATCTGACTTCCTGTCTTACATTTCCAACATTGGAAGATTTAAATTGGGAGAATTTCTTACATTTTGAATATTAGCAGTGAATAGATTCCTATTTACATCCTTCAAACTCTGATCAGGAGGACCACCTCTAACTATTCTCCTTACCAACTCAGCAATTTTGTTTTCGCCGTCCAACGAATATCTTCGACCAAAAGCGATATTCTACCTCCTTTCTTGTAGGGGAACTCCAACACATATTCTGGTACATACACCTCCGACTGCACATTAGCGTTTTGACCCGCTCTCTGGTTTTATTTTGTTCTCCGTTCCTAGGGGAAGCTCTAGCACAAAGTCCTTCGGTCGTTGACCATTCACATTCTGATTCGTGTTACTAGCCCAGCATTATCCATTCCCAGCAATATAACTTCTAGGAATTTTATCATTTTGATTTTGAATATCTAATTGACTAATAGTGTTTTAAATATTTAAATAATTGGTTTTCAAAATATAAATAACTTATATCCAATATAGAGATTACTTAAATATTTTTTTAAAATTATGAATTAAATATCGATTAAATGGATTTAATAACCTTATTTGACTCCTTTTAATTAATATATGATAATAGTGAACTCGTTTTGTAAATTTATTTTCAATAATAAATAGTTTGGATAAATAACAAGAAAATAATTTTTAATAAAATGATTTGATTTTTATTGTAATATTTTTAATTGAATTTATATGATTTTTCTATAATTTTTAATTTGAAAAATATTTAAATTGTTATTTGACATATTTTTCGGTAAACGATGGTATTTTTGAAATTTATAGAATGTGATAAATAGTGTATATTAATTTTGGTTTGGAGACCGTATCACATTTTTGTGTACAATCATATTTTTGTCCTTGTCGTTTGCGATTCGTATGCGAACAAATTTATGTGCGGCGACATATTGAAAATTATAGAGTAACATACCTTAACACTTAACCTAACTTTTCACTTTCCCTCTTCTCTCTCTTTCATTTTCAATTTACTATAAATAAAGAAAAAAGATAAGCCATCTCTTTAAAAATCAAAATCAAAATTTATACTTAATGAAAAGTTATAAAGATGGTTCCTTTGAGTTTTTTGTGATGAGATCTTTGATCTAAGGGGTGATGGTGGTGTATAGTGCTGAATAGGTGGAGGTCGATGTGTAGATGCTAACTTGGGTTAGGGATGGGTTGTGATTTAGACAAAATTAGCTCGAACGAAGATTGTCGTTGTATTTCTCTTGGTGTGGAATACTTTTCCCCAATTTTTTGGCAATTTCGATACCTTGGGATGAACATGACATTTAACGTCGCATGTTTGAGCTTCGGGTCACATATGTCAAGGATGGAAAAAACTTGGCAAGGTGCGGTGGAACGTAGAGTGCTCGCATAGTGGAGATGAGTGACGAAGGCGATTTGCGATTTCTTCGAAGGAGGAATCGTTGGTGGAAGGTTTGGTTAATTTGGGTTTTACATGTACAGGTATATGTGTGCATGAATGAGGTTAGTTTCTCCAAATGATTAATTGGTATATGTGTACAAGTATAGGTGGATTATTTGGTTAATTAATCAAATTAATTAATCTCAAATCTTATTAAACCAACAACTTCTCCAAATGAAGTCAGTTTCGGACGTGTTCTGTTGTATTAGACTCGTATCGACATTATCTACGTGTTGTGTTAGAATTTTGATGAGTTAACTCACCTCACAAATAAACTATATGATTTCTGTATTGCTATAGATTATTGCTGAATGCTTTGATGATTTTTGATAATTTTAATGAAATATAAATTTTAGATAAAATTTTAGATATTTAATTTAATTACGTCTAACGTAGTTAAATTAGTTACACTTCGTTTGTGATACCTATTTTGTAGAATAAAACACTGTTTTGCTATATTTGGATTGAATAGGTTATTTTGGACATCTATCGAGTATAATAAATCACCGTTATGTGTTTGCAAAGTAAACTGATTGTTTTTGAAGTTAAGTAATATATAGATTAATTAATAAATGATATGTTAGCTATTGATTGTCAATGTTTATAATAATATGTTGTTATTATTGTTTGATTGGATTTGAATTCCACTTGGAAAAGTATACTATAGAAATAACCATTGCATTGCAAGGGACTCTCGTAAAGAGATCCTAAGGGGTTTCTCGTCATTATTAATTTACTGTTATATGCACCTTACTTATATTCTTATGTTGTTTAAATTGATGTTTGGTTGAAATATCCTATTGTTTAATTGGAGTAAGTGTTATTATTGTAATTATCACTATAACGTCACTTATGAAATATCAACTCCTTGAATCCTTGTGCGTATCGAACTTGTGCTCGTAATTTTATAAAATAAATATTTGGTCACGCTTCTGCAATTTGAAAGTTATTTAAACTATATTTTCAAGTATTTCGAGAATTTTGAAAATGAAGGTTAAGTGTTGAATTAAATTTATAAAAGGAGATATAATTTTAATTAGTTATACTTTTAGATAATTAACGTTGTTTTAAATTTATAAAGAGATTACAAATTTTATTAATTATCTTTCGAGATAATTAATAATGTTTTAAATTTATAAAAGTTTATAAATTTGATTTATTTACCTTTCAGGATAATTAATGTTTTTAAATTTATAAAGCCATTTACCTTAAATATTTTATAAATTATTTTCAAATGGGATTATGGGTTGTACAAGTATTTGAAAAGAGTTAGAGGTTTAAATATATTCTCAATTGTTATTTAACTATAATAAAGTTAATAAATAAATTTGTTAATGATGTTTAAAGTTAATTAACTAATTTTATAAAGATGTTTAAAGTTAATTAATTGATTTATTAAATGAGTTATAAATTTGATTAATTGTCTCTTGGGATAACTATTGTGGATTTAAATTTATAAAAGAATTACATCAATTATATTTCACGATGATTACCATTGTATTAAATTTATAAAAGCATTTTAATTGAATTATTCTCTTCCGAGATAATAGATTTTGTTTGAAAAATATAAATGATAGTTTATAAATGAGAAAATCTTTTAAAAAAGGAATGTTTAGAAATAAAGCTAAGTTTAAATTGTTTTTTAGTTTATAGTAAATAATGTTTTAATGACTTTTGATTTGACCCTTCTTTTTAATAAACTTAGAAATATAAGTTTGATCTTTTAAAAAGAATAGTTTTAAAGAGTGCTTTTAAAAGTGTTTTATGAATATTTGTGATGTGAAAATCAAGCACAAGTGTGAGTCAAATGTTTTAAGAGATTTAATTTCCATATACAATTATTTTGTTATTTCCAATAGCTGATTTATTGACTATCAATTTCTATTCTACTATCTACTTTGAATTTCGTCTATTCAAGACGACTTGTTGCTCATTTGAATGTTCATATCCTTTGTTGGAAATGATTAAAACCAGAAAATAAGTGGACATCAAGCTATGCGGGATTACTCCCATTAGGGTATTTTCACATCTACTCTGGATTGGATTCGGTTGTATGCACATAAACATGTGACATACTTGGATACTCGTTAAGATTGGCATGGTCTGGCTTGTACATTCTGAGAGAGTTATACAAAAAATGACCCTCTCTAGTATATTGTATATAGGATACATTCGATAAGGGGGCGCACCCTCTGACACAGCGGCGAATAACAGAAATGTATGAAACAGTGAAAGTAGCAATCGGTGGATTGAAAATACCAAACGCCCAAATCCGTTGATCTCAAAGATACCGGATTCTATCTATCTTCGTCACGTTGATCGCGCACGATGCCGTGAAAGAAGATCTACAATTCTTCGAACGTTGATCAAGCGCACTTGATACCGTGAATTGGCTTCAACGATCATTGATTCGAGCGCACTCGAATGCTGAAGGTGGAGATAGGAGATTACACTCAACTACCAATTTCAAAGAGGCACAAAGCGCTCAAACAAAAGTTTATTCAAAATAACCTAACTTTACAAATGACACCACCATCCCTATTTATAGGGTTACAACATAACACTACAGCACAGTTCCAGCGACCTACGACTTACCCTAGGTCGTTAACGACCTAACACAGACAGACGACCTACGACCTAAAAAAATGCGACTTAAAAACAAACAAATACAACAGCTCATACGACTTAAGCACAACGACATAAGAACAAACGAGTTAACATACACGAGTTACAACACAACGACCTAAGAATACAACTCACGCGACCTAAGGACTCAACGACTTAAGAAATCCAAGCTTCATGTGATATAGGCTTCATGCAACCTAAAACTTGAGCGACATATGGTCGAGCGACCTAAGAATTCAAGCGGCATAAGGAAAATATGCTTCAGCGACCTAAAGACTGCACGACTTAAGATAGGTCGTTCGCGACCTAAAACTTCTGGAGCGACTCAAGGCTTTGCGACTTATGGTAGGTCATTCGCGACCTAAAGAAGCGGCATGTGAGAGCGCCCTAAGGCAAACTGGCCGATACACTCAGTTGCTTGTCCCAGTAGGTCGCTGGAGCGACTTAAACTTAACTCGTCACCATTGCTAGGTCGTAGCTTGTTTTTCCTGACATAACTCGTGTCATAACTCGTAAGGTCGCCTGAGCGATTTATCAACTCCTTAGGTCGCTCGCGACCTAAGCTCTCATCAAATTGCGCTGCATCATCCTCCCCCGGTTGACAAGAATTCGACCTCGAATTTGCACCTTCCTCTTCCACAACAAGCTCATCTCCATGATACGGAATCAAGTATTTGACGTTAAAACGTCTGCAGTGTGAATATGATCTGGAAATCTTAACTGATATGCATTATCATTGATCTTCTTCAAGATCTTTACTGGACCAATCTTTCGCGCTTTCAATTTATTGTACGTTCCCATTGGAAAACGATCTTTTGTCAACACGGCGTAAACCAAATCACCTTCGCTGAAGTTCACACTCCTTCGCTTCTTATCCGTCGGTTGTTTATACTTCTCATTTGATGCAAGCAATCGTTCATGAACAGTTCTGTGGCACTCCTGTAACTCTGTCACAAAATCACAAGCTCACTTAAAAACTCCTATATGATATGGCATGGTCGTCAAATCTAACGGTCCCTTCGGAATTGCTGAATATACAACTTGAAATGGACTGAAACCCGTACTACGATTAACAGCGTGATTATATGCAAATTCCGCGTGACACAACTTCATATCCCAGCTCTTCAAATTATCTTTCACAAGACATCTCAACAAATTTTCCAACGATCTATTCACCACTTCCGTTTGCCCATCTGTTTGCGGATGATAGGCGCTACTAAAATTCAGCTTCGTCCCAACCATCTTCCACAAACTTAACCAAAAATGGCTTAGAAATCTAGTATCCCGATCAGAAACAATAGATTCAGGTAGCCCATGTAATCGATACACCTCTTTAAAGAACATTTGAGCAACACGGACGGCATCAGCTGTCTTCTTACAAGCTATAATGTGCCATTTTCGAAAATCTATCCACCACAACAAATATAGAATCATTTCCCCTTTGAGTTCTAGGCAAACCCAAAACAAAATCCATGCTGATATCAACCCATGGTCTAGTAGGCACAGGTAATGGCATATACAATCCCGCATTCGTCGATGTCCCTTTGGAAACTTGACAAATATGACATCTCTCCACAAATCTTTCAACTTCTTTCCTCATGGATGGCCAGAAATATGATACAAAAACCAACTGCAAAGTACGATCTCTACCCACATGACCTTCCTCATGCAACTCCTTCACAATCTTCATTCGTAAGCTGCACTCTGGTATACACAATCGATTTCCCTTAAAAAGAAAACCATCCACCAACACAAACTCATCCGACTTTCCCTCCTTGACTTCATCTACAAACTTCGCAAAGTAAGGATCTTTATCACACAATTCTGGAAGTATTTCGAACCCCATCACTTCAACTTTCATTGTAGTCAACAAATGATTTCTCCTGCTCAATGCATCTGCCACACAATTTGTAATTCCGGACTTATGCTTCAATACAAATGTAAATTGTTGCAGGTATGCGATCCACGAAGCATGCCTGGCTGCAAATTTGTCTTGTCCCTACAAATGTTTCAGTGCTTCATGATCAGTATATAGAATAAATTCTTTATGGAACAAATAGTGTCTCCAATGTTTTATAGCTTGAACAATAGCATATAATTCCACATCATAAGTATTATATCTCATCTTGGCTCCCGATAGCTTCTCACTGAAATATGCAATACGACATCCCCTCTGACTTAACACCCCTCCAATTCCAACCTTAGATGCATCAGTATGTAACTCAAACAACAACTAAAAATCCGGCAATACTAGAATTGGTGCTGTCGTCAAAAGTTCCTTGATTCGCTCAAAAGCAAGTCCTGCTTCCTCTGACCATGAAAACTGCTTCCCCTTCATACAATCAGTAACCGGTGCCATCACGCTACTGAAGTGTGGAATAAATCTTCGGTAGAATGATGCTAAACCATGAAAACTTCTAACTTCTGTTATCGTCCTGGGTTGTGGCCAATTTCTGATTGCTTCAACTTTATTCTGATCCACCTGTATACCTCTTTCTGAAATAACATATCCCAAAAATAAAACACTATGCGTCATGAACACACATTTCTTCGTTGCGGCATAAAATTGTTCTTGTCGCAGTATCATCAACACTTCTCTCAAATGATGCACGTGTTCTTCTGGGCTTCCACTGTATATCAGTATATCATCAAAATACACCACCACGAACTTCCCAATAAATGGTCTAAAGATCTGATTCATCACCCGCATAAATGTACTAGGTGCATTCGAAAGACCAAACAGCATGACCAGCCATTCATATAATCCTTCACGTGTCTTGAATGTTGTCTTCCATTCATCCCCTAGTCGAATTCGAATTTGATGATAACCAATCTTCAAATCGATCTTCGAAAAGATAGCAACTCCACTAAGTTGATCCAACAAGTCATCCAATCTAGGCATAGGAAATCTGTATCTCACTGTAATCTTGTTTAGTGCTCGACTATCAGTACACATCCTTCACGTTCCATCCTTCTTCGACACTAACAAGGCTGGAACTGCACAAGGACTTAAACTTTCCTGTACACGCCCTTGTTCAAGGAACTCTTCCACTTGCCTTCTCAACTCCTCGTGTTCCTTTGGACTCATTCTGTAATGTGGTCTATATGGTAGCACAGCTCCTGGAACAAGATCTATTTGGTGTTGTATGTCCCTCAATGGTGGTAACTCCGTTGGCAGCTCTTCAGGAAATACATCTTCAAATTCTTCCAGCACTGGCTTTACTTCTTCAGGAATTTCAACCACTTCGTTACTCTCACGTCCAATCAACAAAAATACTCCAGGCTCCTCTTCTACTTCCTTAACAAACTCCTTCAAAGATAGCAAAGTTTTAAGTTCTTCAATCTCCTCCAACTTGCTTTCTTCTTGTTGTCGCTTCTTAGGAACTAAAATGATTTTTGTGCCTTCGAACATGAAACTATAACTGTTAGTACAACCATCATGTTGCATAGCTCTATCATACTGCCATGGTCTCCCCAACAACAGATGGCATACATCCATATCCACAACATCACACCAAATTTCATCTTTGTATTTCTTCCCAATCGAAAAATTAACACAAGCTCTTCGTCCAACCTTCACTTCCCCACCTTTCCTCAACCAATCTAACTTGTAAGGTTTCGGATGCTTCTCAGTCTTTAATGCCAACTTCTTCACAGCCTCGATAGAAATGATGTTATCACAGCTGCCCGCATTAATAACAAACTTACACACCTTCCCCAGAATAGTGCATGTTGACTGAAAAATATTGCTCCTCAACCAACTTGAATCATCCTCTTACTTTGGTGTTAAACAAGACCTCCTCATCATTAAATTACAACCCTCATCTCCTGTCAACTCTTCTTCCTCCTCGGTATGTGGTGAATTAGAACATTCAGCTTCTACTTCCTCATCCTTTGCCTCAGGAACTATCACTCGCTTCTTTGGCTTTGTACATTCATTGCTTTTGTGACCAATCTCCTGAAAATTGAAGCATTTGATACCACTATTGATCCTGGTCTTAGCAACTTCACTTACAACTGATTTTGCAATATCCTTAGAAACATTCGCATTGCTACTAGCCCCTTTCATTTGATTGTTGGAATTTGTAAACACACCACCACCTCTCCTACCTTACTTCTCCCAAGCTAGAGCTTTTTGATGTGCTTCAGGAACAGATCTGGGATCAAACATATTCACCATATCTTGAATCTGCATTCTCAACCCTCCAACAAATCTTGCGGTCAATTGTTCCTCTATCTCCATGATATCATTCCTTGCAATCAATTGATAAAATTCATCCGCATAATCATTCACTGACTTTGTTCCCTGTCTCAGATTCTGCAATCGTTGATACATAAGAGATTGATAATTATACGGCAAGAATGTAGCCTTCATCAATTTCTTCATCTTCTCCCATGACTCAATCTTTGACTTTCCCATTCTCTCCCATGTAAGTTTCGTTTGCTGCCACCATGTCATAGCTCTTCCTTTCAATCGTGTAGCAACCAAATTCACTCTACGATGCTCAGGAACCTCTTTGAAGTCAAAAATTTCATCAACATTTGAAACCCAGTCCAAAAATTCCTCCGCTACCATTCCACCCTTGAATTCTGGAATTTCAGTTTTCATCCCCGACTCCCATCGTCGATCATCTTCAACATCCCGATATGCATTTCGTACTTGGTCTCGATCTCGAGAATGAACACTACATCTACCACCATCTTCATCAAAAACAGATGTACTTCGATATATAACGATCTCGACCATCCACATCTCTATGATCACGCATATCCCTTCTACTTTGTCTTTCAACATCACGATATGGCTCATGTTCAAACTCACGTGGAGTTCTTCTCTCTTCATCTCTATACTCATGACGTTCTCTTCTCAATGAAACCGAAGATTCTCTTCTTTCTCGGTAAGATTGCGGCGACACCCTCCTCGCTTCCGTAACCGATGGCGAAACTCTGTTTCCTCCATGGTTCGAGACTGGTGACCTTCTCCTTTGACCTTGATTCATGTCATTCATCAGTTTCTTTAACTTCCCAATGCCTTCATCAAACTTTTCATTGATGCGTTGTTCCATTTGCTCGGCTTCTTCTCTTCTATACAATGCTTCAACATTCTGATGGCGATTAGCTCTTCTCGGTGGCATTGTCAAATATTCACAAAAGTTAACTCTCGGCTTGAACTTCAAATTGAACTTCACACTTCAACTTGGCTCGGCTCTAACTCTCGGCCTTGAACAACAAATGAACAAACAATGCACGGCCTTGACTCTTCAACACAATGTGATGCACAACTTCAACTTCTAGCCCTCAGCTTTAACTCTTCAATAAGAATTGGCTCCAAAGACTCGGCTTAGCTATGATTGGCTAAGTCTAGCTCTACTACCAAATGACGCAGCGGTGAATAACAGAAATGTATGAAACGGTGAAAGTAGCAATCGGTGGATTGAAAATACCAAACACCCAAATCCGTTGATCTCAAAGATACCGGATTCTAGCTATCTTCGTCACGTTGATCGCGCACGATGCCGTGAAAGAAGATCTACAATTCTTCGAACGTTGATCAAGCGCACGTGATACCGTGAATTGGCTTTAACAATCGTTGATTAGAGCGCACTCGAATGCCGAAGGTGGAGATAGGAGATTACACTCAACTACCAATTTCAAAGAGGCACAAAGAGCTCAAACAAAAGTTTATTCAAAATCAACTAACTTTACAAATGACACGACCATCCCTATTTATAGGGTTACAACATAACACTACCGCACAGTTCCAGCGACCTACGACTTACCCTAGGTCGTTAACGACCTACACAGACAGACGACCTACGACCTAAAACAATGCGACTTAAAAACAAACAAATACAACAGCTCATACGACTTAAGCACAACGACATAAGAACAAACGACTTAACATACATGAGTTACAACACAACGACCTAAGAATACAACACACGCGACCTAAGGACTCAGCGACTTAAGAAATCCAAGCTTCATGTGATATAGACTTCATGCGACCTAAAACTTGAGCGACATATGGTTGAGCGACCTAAGAATTCAAGCGGCATAAGGAAAATCTGCTTCAGCGACCTAAAGACTTCACGACTTAAGATAGGTCATTCGCGACCTAAAACTTCTAGAGCGACTCAAGGATTTGCGACTTATGGTAGGTCGTTCGCGACCTAAAGAAGCGGCATGTGAGAGCGACCTAAGGCAAACTGGCCGATACACTCAGTTGCTTGTCCCAGTAGGTCGTTGGAGCGACTTAAACTTAACTCGTTACCATTGCTAGGTCATAGCTTGTTTTGCCTGACATAACTCGTGTCATAACTCGTAAGGTCGCTTGAGCGACTTATCAACTCCTTAGGTCGCTCGCGACCTAAGCTCTCATCAGATTGTGCTGCATCACCCTCCTAGTTATTGTTGGAAAAAATTCCCTTTCCTTATTTGATTCAAATCTTTGGATCATTTTCTGAACTACACCGAGAAGTGCTTGGACCTCTTCTCGATGTTTAATTAGTTGATTCCATTCTTTCAATTCTAATTTTGCTCTAACTAGTTTTCCATTCTTTCATCTCTCGATGTTGTTCTTGTAAGGTAAAATCTGCTCTTTGTTTTAACGGTGTAGTCTCGTGGAATTATTATTGTTCACCATATTACTTGAGTTTTCTCACGCTGGTTTTCCAAACTGACCCTGGTGTTATTATAATGCTTAGGTCAGACCGAGTATTTTTCCAGGTTATCATTAGTGAGAAAAGGAGCTCATGGAGTAGAGTTGGACGTTCACCTGCCGTATTATTTTATTTTCCACTTTATTATATTGTGTACCTATCGGCAATTGTAAAGTAGAGAAATTATAACTTTCCAGTTGAGGAGGTTTTTTTAACTCTGATGTACCTTGCTTCTTATAGTTATAGTTTATAATGTCTTTGTTGTATTATATGTTGTCGTTTATGCTATGCGATTCCATTTCCCCTGTTGTTCCTTTTATTTTACCCTAACAATCCACAATTTTGGCGATTGGAAATTCGGCATTTGAATATCATGGATGTGTTGAGTGCTGACTTTCAATGGTTGAAAAGGAAGGTCATTACATTTGGAATCGAAGATGAAGATTAAGTGAGAACCTTGATTTGGTAGGGTATGGCTCATTAGAGATAAGGTACGTGACACCCTAGAATGAGTTGAGAGTATTATATATACGAGGGCATATTTGTTGCTGCTATAAAAACATATTGTGTTAATTGGTTTATTAAGTTGTTTATGAATTCCGGTCGAGAAATGGGATGCCATGGCGTCGATAGGGATTTCTAAACACTCAAACAAGGCAAACAAACATGATATTGAATTTTTTTGAAAGTTCATTAAATGAAATATTTTACCAAGGATTATATATATAAAGGAATAATTTTCAAATTTATATAGCTATTTATGTTGTGTTTATTGATTTAAAAATGATAATATTTACTTATTACCACTGTTGTTTGATTATTCATGCTCAGATAGTTTAGGAGCATTGACTATTGTTTGTTGTTTTATGCTCGACCAGCTTATGAGCATTTATTGATAATTGTGAGTACATTAAAACGAACCCCTTGTGAATGAAGTTTCAAAATTTGACTATAAGATTTTCAGTGAAAATGATAGTCTGATTTGACTTAACCCCAGGAGTGAAGGCGAGAAGTCAATGAAGAATACTACGGCCTAGGAATCAAAGAAGGAAGCCCATCAGTATCCCTAGTTTCTTAACTAGTCATCTTTTAATAAAGTTGTTTAATAATATAAATATGAAGATAAGACATTTAAAGAATAAATATTTGTGAAAAGTTTATTATAATAAAGGAAATTATTATAATATAAGATGATTTAAAAAAAACATTTTATATAAGTATGGTATTTAAAACAATTTATGTGAATGACAAAGGATTTTTTAGTAAAACAAGTTTCCGAGAATTTGAATCCCGTATTGCCTGAATTGAATTCAAAATGACTTTTGAAAAATGTAATAGTGATGTTACTTGGAAGTCTTTCTGAGAATAAATATTTCAAAGAGAATGTCTAAGAAAGATACATTTTCTTGGATAGATCGGGTAGTTTTGTGGTATTCTAATAATCTTCTAAGTGATGGTCAGATATTTTCTTAGGTGAACATTGTAATGCGTTTAGTAAATTATTCTCTTTATCATTATGCGATCGAAATGAGTTCGAATCTAAACGAACCTTAGGTGAGTGTTAGTGAATAAATTGTTGAAGTCATTTTATATATAAAATTGTAATGATCCCGGATTTTAACTAAGTTTAAACTGATAATTAATTTAATTTTTGAATAAAAATTGTGAAATTAATTGGTAAATCGATTTGAGTTTCTCCAAATTCAAATGAAATATGTGTTAAATCATTTGAATTTAAATTTTAAGTAAATGGTTTAAAAATAATTTGAATTTATAAATAGATATATATAAGATAAATTATAAAATATAAAGTAAACATTAGCTAAATTTTAACAACATATTAAATATAGAAATTCACCTATATTATAAAATAATAAGACTAAAGAAAAATAAAATACATTCAAGTATGTAGAAAAAAATCGAATTGGATGAGATAAATCTGATAGTATGAAACCAGACAACAAAAATTATATATATATTTGAAGGCTTGCAAAAGAAGAAAGAAGTATATTCAAGTATGAACAAACAAAATTAGATAAGTATGTGCACATGAAAATAAAGACAACAACAATTAATGGTAGCCAAAATATTATCATATCAGCCACCAAGAGAAAAAAATCTCTCTGACCAGATAAAAAAATCTTTTACCTGTATATACATCACCCTGTACAAAATATATCCCCTATAAACTGTTTCTATATGTCCATCATCTTCATTTCAGTTTCGTCCATCAAGATAACTAAGCAAACCTGAAGTAAATATCATCCAACTGAAAACAAAAACTTCAATTAAAACAACAATACAAATTCATATAAGCCAGAGATCAAAAGAAAGGGTTTCAGCTTGCAAATTTCAAGCCTGTTTTAACATAAATGGGACTTTGTTCAGTTTTCTGAAATCAATGTGAGTGACATTCACTTTTAAAACTTAAATATCTGAATTAGTAGCAAGTTTATATCTAGAAAATATATATGTTGAAATTGTTCCTGTGTATATATATGAAGATGTGAATGTGTGCATACCTGTGCAAAAACTGAGATTGGCTCTGTTCTTGTTTTTCCAAACCCAGATTTACAAAATAAATCTTTATCTCTTGATCTACTCACTGATAGAACATAGAATATAAACAACAGTCGTTTGTTTGATCATGACCTAAGTTTTTAAAATTAATTTAAGTTTAAACAACTTATTAATGACTTTGGAAATCGAGATATATCTTAACCCAACTTCAAATAAGTCAAAATTCAAATTTCTTAATTTACGAATTCAGGTATGTAAACTGAATTCTCATACTAAAACATGATTTTTAAAGCTTAAATCATAATTTTTCGAGTTAGAATTTGAGAGCAGTTCAAGTTTGTTCGAATTTCTTTGTTTTGGGAATTTCTGATGATCTTTGGAGTCGTAGAGGTCGGGATCGTGTGTGGTGGTAGAGGAGTGGTCGGAGATTCTAGGAAAATTAGTGTGATGGTTGGCAGATGAACGTGGTGTTGGCGGCGAGCAATTTTCGTTCGCAAACCTAGTTTTGTTGAGGTTGAGAATTTTGCTTCGTCCATCGTCATTAGTCGATCGAGTTTGTCGTGACCCTAGGTGATGGTAGAGAGGATGACGACGAGTAGTTGGCCGAAGTTTCAAATTTTCTGGTGGCCGAGATGTCTAGAACGATGCAGTTTCCAGTTTTGATGGTGGAGCCAGTGATGTTTTTCCAGGTTTTAGTTCGAAATCTCGATTTCGAATTCGAGTGAATTATGGAGTTCTGGTGATGGGGAGTTGATATGTGAGTAATCGTTGACTTGCTCGTCGATGCAGCGTTAACCGGAGATGGCAGTCGGAGCCGTGCACGTGCACGATACACTTGAGTTTTGGCATCTGGATATTTAGTTGATTTGGGTGGAAGTAGGTTTTCGCGTGTTGTCTCGAGTATTTACTCGAGCAAATTTGTGTTGGTCTCGAAGCAAGTATAGACGTGGCTCGGGAAGAAATGTTGTACAGGCTTTAAAACTTGTACCTGTTTGAAATTTAAAATAAATAAATTTTGAACTATAAATCAAGGTTTGAACTGAGTTTTAAAATCGAAGTTTTAATATAATTTCAAGTTAGTTTGAATCTTAGATTGGAAATAAATAAAGTTACAAAAATTTCAAAACTTGTTTAATAATTTTAAAGTGTTTAAGTCAAATTAAAAGATTTGACTTTAAAAATGGAATTTGAATTGTAAAGAAAAAAAAATTTAAGCAAAGTTTAAATCAGAATTTTTAACCTGGACTTAAATCCTAATTTGAATCCTAGTTTTTGACATTTGATAAAGTTTATAAATCTTAATGTTTAAATAAGTTTAAATTTAAAGGTATACTTTAAACATGTGAAGTCAAAAGAAAATTTGATTTTAACTCTTTTAAATTTCTTTTAACAAGAATGTTGCTTAAACGTATGAATTTGAAGGTTTTCAAAATTAGTTTTAACTTTATATAAGATAAATTGGTATTCATTTTATATTTTGAAATTAAAATAAAATATAAGCAGAAAATTTAAAAGAAATGTTTTCTAACATACATGTGAGTGATAACTAAATCATTTATAAGGAGAAGTATCTTTAAAGTTAATAAAACTTATTGATTTGTAACTCATAAATTATTAAGTTAACTAGAATGGTTATTTAGTGTTTGGATTAATTAAATTAGTGATTATAAGTTTTAGATTTATTAATTAAGGTTTAAGCCAATTAATGATTAGAAATTAATTAATTTGTAATTAAGAACTAATTAAGTTACAATTAACACTTAATTTATTAAATAATTAGGATTGATCAATGAGTTATTAATAATTAATCAATTCTGATTAATAATGATTAATGTAAGTAATTTCTTTAGCAAAGTAATTAAAGAATTGTTAATAGTTAATGAAGGTCATTAACTAAGATTATTTAAATAATTAGTTAATGTGATTAATTTTAACAATAAATTAGATTAATTAATTAACGATAATCATTTATAAAATTGTGTAAGTATAATTACTTTATGGAAGTAATTAAGAAATTAATTGCTCATTGTGATTAATTGAGTTTAATTTGATTAATTTAAGTTAACTATGGTCAAATATTGTGTACTGGATTGATATTTCTGATATGTGATTGTGATGCTATGTAACGCGAATTTCTTTGTGCTGAACTGTGATTTATGATTTGTTTCTGTATTTATGTGAAAACCCTTTGGACCCGTAAAACGGCATTTTAATTTCGATGCGACAGGGAGTCGGATTCCAGTTTGTTATCCGAAACCCACATCAAATCATAATGATGAATCTTGTGATTGATAAATTGACTTTATCTGTGAATGAAGATAAGCGTTATAAATCATACCGCTTATCGATATTGATATGATTGAATCTGAGATGATCGAATGATGTTGCACTATTGTGTTAAACCCCTGGACTACACCATACACACACAATGTTAATCCTCTGATTCGCGACTTAAAAGAAGACGACCTAACAATCTAAAGGCGTAACCGACTTAAGGAAAGCTCTGACCCAACAGTTGCCGATCTAACTACTGAGAAGAGCTGCCGACTTAAGAAGTATGCCGACTTAGGATGCTGGCTGACTTAAGGTGCTTGCCGACTTAAAGAAGCCTACCGACCTAGCAAATTGTAAGTTAGCAAGGCCTGCCGAGTTAACAGATTGCCGACCTATGGGAACTTGCAGACTTAACGAGTTAACAGTTAGATGACCTACGACTCAACAGGCTCCGACCTAAGGAATGGTCTGACTCAACGACCTACGAGTTAAGAAGTTTAACGACTTATGACTTAACTTGCCCAGCGACCTAAGGCTACAGGAATGTCACGACCTAAGGGAAGTCGCGACCTAAGGAAGCTTGCGACCTAAAGACTCCGCGACCTAGTAGTACTGCGAAGTAAAGGTTACGACCTAAGGAAGATTCCGAGTTATGAAATGCTCCGACTTAAGGAGGTTCCGACCTAACGAGTTACGACTTAGTAGGTTTACGACTTAAAGGCTGCGAGTTAAGGCCTTACGAGTTAAGGTCTGATAAGTCGGCTACGACTTAATACTTGTCAAAGACAGCCACAGGATGGGCCCAGAACAACCCAATCCCTTAGCTCGTCGCCGATCTAACCTTATACACCTTTACCTCGTCACCGACTTACCTTAAGTCTTCAGCGACTTAGGACTTAAACGTAAAACCAGAAGAGGAGGTGAACTACTAGGGAAGTGTTGGAACTGATAAACCGGCAGCGACCTATCATAAACCGGCAGCGACCTATCATAAACCGGCAGCGACCTATACTAAGTCGGCGACGACTTAAAGACTTAGAGAAATTTCCTAAGTCCAGATCAGCTTCTATAAATACCCCATCACTTCCAACATGGAGGGGACTTTTGGCCATTCATTTCTCCAAGCGCCGTTACGCTGTCGAAGCCTCCTCTCATTCAGCAATCAAAGATCTTCAAGCATTCGAGACACTACAATGATCTTCGAGAAGAGCTCCTAACATCCAACGCGGATTCGTCGAGTTTCATCATTAAAGATCGAGCTAGTAGTCAAGAATGATTTCATGATCAAATTGTATTGTATTTAGAGGGATATTGTATTGAATTGTAATCAAATCAGCAATAAAAGACTATAAAGTGGATGTAGGCTCAATTACGGGCCGAACCACTATAAATCTGTTGTTCATTTACTGCTTTTCTGCTATTCTCAGCTCATATTCTGTTCTCGTACCAACGGGTGGTGCTTTCACGATTCTATTACACACACCAGGTGTTAGCGTTCACTTTTTACCGTTAACATTTTGGTGCTTTCACTGAGAACCCAACTCAGGCGATCATCCACCGTTGCTTCGCAAAGACTCATAAAAAGAACCTCTCTTAAAAACCAGATCCGAAATAATGGCTCCTGGAAGAAGAGGTAGACCTATCAGATCCGGAAATGCTCACGAAGGAACTTCCGCTTCCCCAATAACAGACCAAGCAACTCCAACCGTTGGGGTCACCAGGGCTGAATTGGATGACGCAGTTTCTGGATTATACCAACAAATTGAAACTCAAAACGCTTTAATGATGGATAGATTAACTGCTCTGCTCGGGGCAAATCGTCAACCAGAAAACCATCGAACTACTCTTCCTGAAATGCCACCTTTCCAAGCTGATGGTTCTATGCCGCAACCAACTTGTCATGAGCATATGCCCGGGCAAAATTCCGAGGGAAGAACTAATGCTTGCCCGGAGGTGTCTTTGAACAATAAAGAGTATCTGTTTGAAATGGTTGGCCGCATCATGAAAGAGAGCATGCAAAGGGAAGAGGATGAGGCTGACTGGGGATTTGCGCCAAGCAGAACTCCGTTTACTGAAAGGATCCTAAGAGCAGAGTTTCCAAGGAAATTTGCACCTCCTACTATCCAAGCTTATAGGGGAACTAGTGACCCTAATCATTTCCTCTACAAGTACGATTGGCATATGACTGGTGCAAGAGCATCAGACGAGATCAAGTGTCGATACTTTCCGGTATACCTAGAAGGTGTGGCTTTACTTTGGTTCACAAAGCTTCCAGTTCGGTCTGTAGATAAATTCTCCGACTTAACGCAAAAGTTTAAAGAACAGTTCAGATTGTATGCTTCAAAAGCTAAGGATATAATGTCACTGTCTAACCTTGAACAAGCGCCCGGAGAATCAATCAAATCTTTCTTGAGCCGTTTCAATATAGCTTTAGCCGAAGTAGAAAATGCAGAACCACGCATGATCCTGACTTATTTGATGAGAGCCATTGATAAATCGAGTGAATTTGGGATATGGTTAAAGATGAAAGAACCGAACTCACTTGATAAATTTTATAAAAAGGCCGATGAGTTCATTCGCCTTGAAAGCCTTTCTTCAACATCGAAAGTGGTTACTGCCCAGACTGATAATGACAATGTCCCACCTAAGAAAAGAGAATCTGAAAGTCAGAAAAGAGAGAATGAAGGAGGAAAAAGCCAGGGAAATGAAAAGAAACCTCGCCGCTTTAATCCTTCGGACTTTACTCCTTTAACTGATACACCAAGAAATATCTTTTTTGCAACAAAGGACGTTGTCAGGTATCCTAAGCCGCCTGAGATGACGAGAGGGGCAAAGCGTAATGGAAAATTCTGCCAATTTCACAATCAGCCTGGCCATGACACTGACCAATGTCGCGAATTAAAGAAGGTGATTGAAGAATTGCTAGAGCAGGGTAAACTCCAACAATACGTTAAAAGGAGCGGAGTCGATCCAACCCCATCCACTCGGGATCAACAACACCCTACCCATCAATCCGATTCTCACAACAACACTGCAGTGCAAGATTCAGAAAAGCTTGTCATTAATGCTATCACAGGGGGACCATACCCAGCAAGCGGAAGTTGGGATGACTACTAATTACCCACAAAACTGCAACTGGGGCACCTCTCACTTTCTCTGGCATAAAAATCCAAAAGCTATGAATCAAGCACAAATGGAAATCCAGCTTGGAGATTCTGAAACAACAATAACTAGCATTCATTTTTACTTAACAGCATTGCTTAAATTTGTAAAGATAATGATGGATGTGTAACTTCTGCATTGTAAACCGCTGAGAAATCGGCGTGACTCAATAATGAAAAACCATGCATTTTGTTTTCTATTATAAAATGCCTGTTATATTTCGATGAGTAAATACTCTAAATGTATTGCTAAAATATCGATTTAATACTGCAGGTCATTAAAGCAAAGCTCACCCATCGCAAAGCTAAGCGAGCCTTGCAAATCATTTATTAAAGCAAATTCCAAGCAACAAAAAATTTCAAACTCAAATCCCATACAAGAGGAACTTCACATAAAAAGTTGACGGCTCCACTGTGTCAAGCCCTCGTTAACTGGTTGCGATCGTTGATATAAAAGGGCATCCAACCAAATAACTTGCGTTTACTCTGTGGAGTCATTCAACAGTGAAGTCTACTTCTTCGGATAAAGAAATTTACTTGCAAAAGAAAGAAACACGCGCTTGGAAACGATGATAAAGGATCGCAGATTGGCGGATGATGATACATCATGAGCGAACAAACATGGAAGCAGCCAAAGGGAGGTATGCCTCTCAACAGGAAAGCACGTAGATCCACTAAAGGGATACCTTCCCAAGCAGAAGGAATAAGACCCTCGCTAACTGATTGTGATGCATCCGATCAGGCAGCTTGTGTCCATCTCATGGATCTACTTGCCCCTAAGACGCAACCTTCCTGGCACACCAACCAACTGATGCTCCTTCCCAAGGGTCAACAAAGCCCTCTAACGAGGCACGCCAATAAATGGAAAGCTTTCCTCAATCAAAAAGATCGGTGGGACTACCAAAGGGGCACCTTGTTAAATTGATTGCGATCGTTTGTACAAACAAACATCCAATCAAACAACTTACGCCTGTCCCGTGGACCCCTCCGACCATGAGAAAGTAACTTCCAGGCAATCACAAGCCCTCTTCGGAGGCACAAGCCCTCTTCGGAGGCACAAGCCCTTTTCGGAGGCACATTTCACCCGTGTAGAAGTGCAAAATGCTTCTCTTCGGAGACCCACTTCACCAGTGATGAAATGCTCAAAAGCCCTTTTCGGAGGCACATTTCACCCGTGTAGAAGTGCAAAATGCTTCTCTTCGGAGACCCACTTCACCAGAGATGAAATGCCAAAACTGCTTCTCTTCGGAGACCAAAACTGCTTCTCTTCAGAGACCAAGACTGCTTCTCTTCGGAGACCAAAACTGCTTCTCTTCGGAGACCAAAATTGCTTCTCTTCGGAGACCAAAATCGCTTCTCTTCGGAGACCAAAAGACCTCTTCAGAGGCGTACTTCACCTTGCTTGAAGTACCAAAAATAAACCCTTTACTGGGGCACGAAAATCAAAACCTTCTTCAGAAGCTCATTTCACTGTGCAGGAAAATTCACTTTCAAACAAATAAAAGTGATCATTCCCAGAAGTCGAAGTGTTCTTCAGGAAGAAAAAGAAAATAAAGATTTCTCCAAAGACAAGATATACTCTATTAAAAGCAGAATAATTCTTCCCTGAAAAAGTGGAAAGTTATTCTCTAAAATAAGAGTATCGGTCTTGTGAAAGCAAGAAATATTACAATATACTTGTGGTATGGGGGCAACATTATACAATTCAGTTACATTAATAAAAGTAATATACAAGCAACATACCACAAGTTCATTGCAATATCACGTAATAAAGATGTGGAGTAAGTGCGTTCTTGAAACACAAACAAAAAATTTGTACAAACGAAAAGAATTGTTTACTCTACACTTCAAATGAAAAACAGATGTATTCCTACATACACAAGGATTTGTAAAAGAAAAATATCTATTTATTTCAACACTATGAGAAATTTTTACATTGTACAGGTTACAAAAAGAAGCGGAGACCGGTATCCGCACAATCCCCGGTCAATACAAAAAGCAGAAAATGCAAAATCAAACTCATTTCTCCTTCTTCCCACCCTTGGAGCTTTTACCCGGCCTGGTAATTAGCTTCGTAGGTTGTATCGGAGAAGAAGGAGAAAGAGACTCAGCCGGATCGATCTCTGCTTCACCCTCAGCAGCAGAAGAACTCTTCTTTCCTTTCTTCGAAACCACACGTTTCCCCTTCTTCTTGGAAGAAGACTCACTCCACGGAGTAAGAAATGTAGAAAGTTTTGTGTCGTAGTCAAAAGACTGCTCCGGGGTCTTCTCGCTATCTTCCAGATCTTCTGCTCTCTGCTCCTCGGAAGCAGGTGGTTCGTCCAAGCCTTGAAGGGCTACTATCTGTTCTTCCTGTGGACCTGGTTGGGAAGCTGGAAGAGGGGTAACTTGAGAAGGAGGAGGAACGGCAGCTGAAGAAGGAGAAAATGGTACAGTTTCCGGCATGTCCGCTGCATAATAAAAGAAATCAAAATCAGTATTCTCCGAGGAAAAAGAAGACAGTGGATCGTCAAAGCTTAAATGATAAGTAAGAAGTTCGTTGAACTCGGTTGAATCGAATAAGAAATTCACTAAATTCATCTCGTCGAAGTTACCTGAAGAAGCCGGTTTAGCGAGATCAATCTCAAACTCCCGAGCCTGAAAGTCCTTCATTGCCTCTTCCTCTGTGGGAGTGGTCACAACTGGAAGTGAAGGATGAGAGCCGGAATCCATAATGTTTGCTTCAGCTGAAGTGGAAGTATGAACAGGGGCAGGTAAAGGACCTTCCTCTTTTGAAAGCTCTTCTCCCAGTGATTCAGCCCGCGCTTTAGCAAGCTGCTCCTTCCCTCTAACAAGAGCGGCGCGAGCCTCGTCATCAAGATAGCGAGCTTCAAATTTTGCTTCCTCAAATTTTGCTTCATCATAGCCGGCACCTTTAAACATATCAAGTGCGGCTTCCCACACTTCAGCCAGAGTGATTTCATAATCTGGACCCAGAAAAGCAAGGCTCCCACGACCCAGAACGCAGTGTAAATAAAAGTCGAATAAGGTAGAACTGATGTTTGCTTTCGTTGCCTCATGTGATTGCTCAGCCGCTTCTTTGTCGGCAACGGCAGCGACCCTACCAGTAATAGCCTCATCACGAGCCGTCTCAGCTTTAGCAAGTCGAGACTTTAGTAACTCAATCTCCATGTTCTGGGAGGTGACCTTTTCCCGCAGTTCGCTGTTTTCTGTGCGGTACTTCTCATTAACGTGCTGTTCGGCGGCAAGCTTCATTTCTACATCTCTTTGTGCAGTGTGTGCGTCCCGCACTTGCTTCTGAAAGACTTCTTCTTTTTGAGTATATGATGCAGAAGAAGAAGCGAAATTTTCCTTAAGCTGCTTAACTTCAGACGCAAGCTTTGCATTGTCGTCTGCAATACTCGTCATCTCCGCGTCATGCTGCTTACGCCATTTGTCCCATTCTGCTTTATCATTCTCCATCGTCATCATCGCCTCAAGGTTAAGATGGTTGACCCTTTGAAGTTCATCAACCAACTTCTGCCATCCAGACATTCTTTCAATATCAAGCTTGACAGCGTCGACATTTCTCAGCATTGCCTGCTTATCAATGGGAACCAAATCTAAGTCAAAGCGGACTCCTCTTAGACACCAATTTGGAAATCGGCTCTGAAGCGTTGGAGGGCCGTCTTTAACTTGATATTGTGGCCTGTTAATGATGGTTTGAATGTCAGTTTCCTTTAGAGGAGGAGAACCGGCCGGAATGTCAGAAGAAATGGGAGCGTTGGTTTTCTCAGAAATAGCAAACGCGTCACTTGGCTTAGACCGTTTGCTCGATTCATCAGTAATTTGAGTCTTCCCTTTGTCATCATAAGATTTTCGCTTATGAGAATCGTAAGTTTTGTAAGAAGAATCGTATCGATCAGCATCTCTTCTTCTCTACCGCTGCTCATAATCCCATTTTTCTTGAGCCTTCCTTTGGGCCCGTTCCTCATCTGTCTCTCTCTGGTCACCAAGATATTTCCTGAAGTCATAGGATCCACGGCCTCCATGGCGCTGAAATGAGTCATAATATGAGCCGGAGCGTCCCATCGGAGAATCTGAAAACAGGAAAGAAGTAAAGTTTAGAAATTTCCAGAAAGAAAAAGTAAATGCTTATAAGTGCAGAAAAATCCTAAGTGTGTGCGGCGTGCGAACTACGCGCGTCAAACTACAAACCACGCTTCAGTGCAGGAACGGAGACGAAAGGTGTCGAAGGCGTCGAGATCTGTTTCAAAGAGGAAGTCGCTTCAATGACAGGAGAGTTTGCCTTTGGAATATTATCCTTGAAAAGCTCTTGAGAAGTAATCATAATGTCACTCAAGCCATCAAAGGTGTCATCGCCCAAGTGTTCAGCAGATTTCTCCTTCTCAACTTCCACATCAGTTGATTTTTCAGAAGCTCGAAGATTCTCTTCTTCCTCAATAATTGGGGGAAGTGCCGACTTGCCAGCTAACCCTACAACATCAGTGGATCCAGAACACTTTATCAAAGCATCATCCATGACAAGTGTTTTTGATGCAGCTTCTTCCGCAGAAACTGGGGCATTTGACGCCTCTGCTTGAGAACCCGAAGCAGCCGACGTTTCTGCATCAGAGCTAGGAATTTCATGAATTCGAGTCGACCTGGAAGGGTGCAGAAGCCCAAATTGGTGCAGAAGCTCAACATCTAATAGAAACTGAATACTCCTCTCCTCTACAGGCACCGCCATAAGCCTCTCGAAAGTCACTTTGTGACTGAGATTTTTAGAAGGAGGAGGAAGTGCTGAAAAAGGAAAAGAGCGAAGTTAGCACTTGATAATCCGAACTTCGGTAAGTTTGAAGGAACATAAGAAACAGATGCAAGTGATCTTACTCCCTATTCTCCAAATAGCATAAAACCCAGGAGGACAGCGGACATAAAAGAACGGGCTCAGGAAACTGTGAACACTTTCAGGGAGACCGGTGATCAACTTACGATTCCTCGCACTCCTTACGACTATGATGGAGGGATGATCTTTATTCTTGGCAAAGGTACAAAGATAGCGAATTTCTCCGAAGGTAGGAAAGCGGCCCAGCGTTCTCCTAAAAAGCACGCATAGTCCCAGCAAGATGACGTAGCCATTGGGATGTAACTGAAAAGGGGAGATAGATAGTTGGAGAAGAAGTTCTCGAATGCAGTCATTGAATGGGGGGATAGCTCCGCTCAAGCACATTTGGCGGTTAACTGCAACGAAGCCACGGGGCGGCCTGTCAGTAGTATCATTTATTTCGGGAAGCAAAGCGTCAGCTTCAGCAATGCCAAACTGGATGCATAGTTGACGAAGGCTTTATGGCTCAAAGTAGTAGGAGTCCTCTCTGGAGGATCGTTTAGCGGGATAGCAACTGGAAATACATCTTCAGCTTGCTCTGTTCCTTCTTGTGGAGAAGACATTCTACACAATCAACTGAATGTTCAAATGTGAAGGTGCACGTTCCCTAAAAGTGTGAAGTGTTGTGCAAAAACTAATGAAAATAAAAGACAAGCATAACTGGAATTAAATTAGTTGACAATCAATCGATTACAGAATTTCAGAACTTGTCAATGATCAAGTGCAGTGTTAATACAGACAAGTCAGTCTCATGTGACTATTATGATTTTGTTTTAATACTTCACTTAAATTAGTTATTGTACAGCATCTCGTTCATATTCGTTTAATTTAACTTTCCCGTTACCAACTAATCTGTCATTCGATGTAGGCAGTCGGTGATAGTATATTCGTCCCAGTATTCTGTGAATGTTGTTTTAAGCAGGATTGTTAGTTTGCAAAATTGAAGCGATCTGTAAAAAGAAATACATGCAACATGGTTTATAGTTCAACAGTTCAAAGTCCAGGCAAAGTTTAAAAGTCATCTGCTTAGTTGCTGAAAACCCAAGTATTAACTCGGTGACGACTTAAGAGATTCCCTATGGTTCAAGGTCGGCAGTCCCCGAGTCTTAGGTCGAATAAAGAAGCAAAAAACTAGTTCAAGGCAGCAGGAAATCCCAAGTCCTAACTCGGAGGCGACTCAAAACCTAGGATGCATAAAATCGCTGAGTCGGTTCCGACTTAAATCAGTGAAATTGCTAAGTCATGACCGAGTCAGTACATCGACCCACTTCCATCCATAACTTTTAACTCGTTAACCCAATGACCTCGCAGTCAATGACGATCCTAATTCCATTACACCATTGAATCACCCCGAAAAGCCAAATCGAATTGCCTCGGATTTGCTGCGAATCTGACGTATTATTGCCACACCACAACTGCAACGTGATCAATGGCAATTGCGAAACAGTCGAAGGGTTATACATAATGAACCACAGCATTTAAGAACAAATGGAAGTCGAAGACTGAGGAGTTATCGATTCGACAGTAGGCATGGATAAACTCGGATCAGATCAACTTACGATATATGACAGGAGGATAATCGACGATTGAATGGATGGAATTTATCTCTGAGGGCTCTAAATCGCGTCAATGGCCGAATCGAGAAGAAGAATGGGTGAGGAAGAGAAAGGATGACTTAACTATTTATTCGCAGGAAGGTGAGTCGACTTGTACGCTGCCGACCTAAGACCTCTGTTAATTCGCTTCCGACCTAATCAAAAAGCAGGTTAAGAAAATCGAAGTATATGACCTATGACTTAGGCACACACTTCGAGGGGCAAATGTTAATCCTCTGATTCGCGACTTAACAGAAGACGACCTAACAATCTAAAGGCGTAACCGACTTAAGGAAAGCTCTGACCCAACAGTTGCCGATCTAACTACTGAGAAGAGCTGCCGACTTAAGAAGTATGCCGACTTAGGATGCTGGCTGACTTAAGGTGCTTGCCGACTTAAAGAAGCCTACCGACCTAGCAAATTGTAAGTTAGCAAGGCCTGCCGAGTTAACAGATTGCCGACCTATGGGAACTTGCAGACTTAACGAGTTAACAGTTAGATGACCTACGACTCAACAGGCTCCGACCTAAGGAATGGTCTGACTCAACGACCTACGAGTTAAGAAGTTTAACGACTTATGACTTAACTTGCCCAGCGACCTAAGGCTACAGGAATGTCACGACCTAAGGGAAGTCGCGACCTAAGGAAGCTTGCGACCTAAAGACTCCGCGACTGTTAACCCCTTTTCGACTCACGACCTAGCAGCATGCCGAGTTAAGGTGTTTGGGGACTTAAGAAGGTATGCCGAGTTAAGGTGCTTGCCGACCTAAGACAGAAGACGACCTAACAAGCTAAAGGCGTAACCGACTTAAGGAAAGCTCTGACCCAACAGTTGCCGATCTAACTACTGAGAAGAGCTGCCGACTTAAGAGTTGTGCCGACCTAGGAGCCTGCCAACTTAAGAAGATCTGTGACTCAGGAGTTAAGACCGACTTAAGAAGGATGCCGAGTTAGGAGCCTGCCGACCTAAAGAAGTCCGCGACCTAAGAGGCTCTGCGACCTAAGGAACATTGCGATCTAACAATGTTGCGACCTAAAAGCTCTCCGAGTTATGTAGTGCTCCGAGTTAAGAAGTGCCGCGAGTTAAGGATCTATGAGATAAGGGATTGACTTTGGACAGTTGTGGAAGACCTACGACTTATACTAAGTCGCGCATGATCTCTTGAGTCGTCACCGACTTATCACTTAGAAAAAACCACGTACTTCACCGCTGCATTTGGTAAGTCGCGAATAGACTACGACTTATCTTAGGTCGCTCGCGACCTAAGACCTAGCTTAGGTCGTACGCGACCTAGGACTTAACAAACGGTCGACTTAAGATTGCGAGTTAACTCTGCTCCGCCCTAACCATATTCCTTAACCCGTCACCGACCTACCCTAAGTCGGCACCGACCTAAAGACTTAGAGAAATTTCCTGAGTCCAAATCAGCTCCTATAAATACCACATTACTTCCAACATGGAGGGGACTTTTGGGCCATTCATTTCTCGAAGCGCCGTTACGCTGTCGAAGCCTCCTCTCATTCAGCAATCAAAGATCTTCAAGCATTCGAGACATTACAACGATCTTCGAGAAGAGCTCCTAACATCCAACGCGGATTCGTCGAGTTTCATCGTTAAAGATCGAGCTAGTAGTCAAGAATGGTTTCATGATCAAGTTGTATTGTATTTAGAGGGATATTGTATTGAATTGTAATTAAATCAGCAATAAAAGACTATAAAGTGGATGTAGGCTCAATTACGGACCGAACCACTATTAATCTGTTGTTCATTTACTGCTTTTTCTGCTATTTTCAGCTCATGCTCTGTTCCCGTACCAACGGGTGGTGCTTTCACAAGTTTATTACACACACCGGGTGTTAGCGTTCACTTTTTACCGTTAACATTTTGGTGCTTTCACTGAGAACCCAACTCAGGCGATCATCCACCGTTGCTTCGCAAAGATTCATAAAAAGAACCTCTCTTTAAAAACCAGATCTAAAATAATGGCTCCTGGAAGAAGAGGTAGACCTATCAGATCCGGAAACGCTCACGAAGGAACTTCCGCTTCCCCAATAACAGACCAAGCAACTCCAACCGTTTGGGTCACCAGGGCTGAATTGGATGACGCAGTTTCTGGATTATACCAACAAATTGAAACTCAAAACGCTTTGATGATGGATAGATTAACTGCCCTGCTCGGGGCAAATCGTCAACCAGAAAACCGTCGAACTACTCTTCCTGAAATGCCACCTTTCCAAGCTGATGGTTCTATGCCGCAACCAACTTGTCATGAGCATATGCCAGGGCAGAATTCCGAGGGAAGAACTAATACTTGCCCGGAGGTATCTTTGAACAATAAGGAGTACCTGTCTGAAATGGTTGGCCGCATCATGAAAGAGAGCATGCAAAGGGAAGAGGATGAGGCTGACTGGGGATTTGCGCCAAGCAGAACTCCGTTTACTGAAAGGATCCTAAGAGCGGAGTTTCCAAGGAAATTTGCACCTCCTACTATCCAAGCCTATAGGGGAACCAGTGACCCTAATCATTTCCTCTACAAGTACGATTGGCATATGACTGGTGCAAGGGCATCAGACGAGATCAAGTGTCGATACTTTCCGGTATACCTAGAAGGTGTGGCTTTACTTTGGTTCACAAAGCTTCCAGTTCGGTCTGTAGATAAATTCTCCGACTTAACGCAAAAGTTTAAAGAACAGTTCAGATTATATGCTTCAAAAGCTAAGGATATAATGTCACTGTCTAACCTTGAACAAGCGCCCGGAGAATCAATCAAATCTTTCCTGAGCCGTTTCAATATAGCTTTAGCCGAAGTAGAAAATGCAGAGCCACGCATGATCCTGACTTATTTGATGAGAGCCATTGATAAATCGAGTAAATTTGGGATATGGCTAAAAATGAAAGAACCAAACTCACTTGATAAATTTTATAAAAAGGCCGATGAGTTCATTCGCCTTGAGAGCCTTTCTGCAACATCGAAAGTGGTTATTGCCCAGACTGATAATGACAATGTCCCACCTAAGAAAAGAGAATCTGAAAGTCAGAAAAGGGAGAATGAAGGAGGAAAAAGCCAGAGAAATGAAAAGAAACCTCGCCGCTTTAATCCTACGGACTTTACTCCTTTATCTGATACACCAAGAAATATCTTTTTTGCAACAAGAGACGTTGTCAGGTATCCTAAGCCACCTGAGATGACAAGAGGGGCAAAGCGTAATGGAAAATTCTGCCAATTTCACAATCAACCTGGCCATGACACTGACCAATGTCGCCAATTAAAGAAGGTGATTGAAGAATTGCTAGAGCAGGGAAAACTCCAACAATACGTTAAGAGAAGCGGGGTCGATCCAACCTCATCCACTCGGGATCAACAACACCCTATCTATCAATCCGATTCTCACAACAACACTGCAGTGCAAGATTCAGAAAAGCTTGTCATTAATGCTATCACAGGGGGACCATACCCAGCAAGCGGAAGTTGGGATGACTACTAATTACCCACAAAACTGCGACTGGGGCATCTCTCACTTTCTCTGGCATAAAAATCCAAAAGCTATGAATCAAGCACAAATGGAAATCTAGCTTGGAGATTCTGGAACAGCAATAACTAGCATTCATTTTTACTTAACAGCATTGCTTAAATTTGTAAAGATAATGATGGATGTGTAACTTCTGCATTGTAAACCGCTGAGAAATCAGCGTGATTCAATAATAAAAAACCATGCATTGTGTTTTCTATTATAAAATGCCTGTTATATTTCGATGAGTAAATACTCTAAATGTATTGCTAAAATATCGATTTAATACTGCAGGTCATTAAAGCAAAGCTCACCCATCGCAAAGCTAAGCGAGCCTTGCAAATCATTTATTAAAGCAAATTCCAAGCAACAAAAAATTTCAAACTCAAATCCCATACGAGAGGAACTTCACATAAAAAGTTGACGGCTCCACTGTGTCAAGCCCTCGTTAACTGGTTGCGATCGTCGATATAAAAAGACATCTAACCAAATAACTTGCGTTTACTCTGTGGAGTCATTCAACAGTGAAGTCTACTCCTTCGGATAAAGGAATTTACTTGCAAAAGAAGGAAACACGCGCTTGGAAATGATGATAAAGGATCGCAGATTGGCGGATGATGGTACAACATGAGCAGGCAGACATGGAAGCAGCCAAAGGAAGGTATGCCTCTCAACAGGAAAGCAGGTAGATCCACTAAAGGGATAACTTCCCAAGCAGAAGGAATAAGACCCTCGCTGGCTGATTGTGATGCATCCAATCAGACAGCTTGTGTCCATCCCATGGATCTACTTGCACCTAAGACGCAACCTTCCTGGCACGCCAACCAACTGATGCTCCTTCCCAAGGATCAACAAAGCCCTCTAACGAGGCACGCCAATAAATGGAGAGCTTTCCTCAATCAAAAAGATCGGTGGGACTACCAAAAAGGGGCACCTTGTTAATCGATTGCGATCGTTTGTACAAACAAACATCCAATCGAATGACTTACGCTTGTCCCGTGGACCCCTCCGACCATGAGAAAGTAACTTCCAGGCAATCACAAGCCCTCTTCGGAGGCACAAGCCCTCTTCGGAGGCACAAGCCCTCTTCGGAGGCACAAGCCCTCTTCGGAGGCACAAGCCCTCTTCAGAGGCACAAGCCCTTTTCGGAGGCACATTTCACCCGTGTAGAAGTGCAAAATGCTTCTCTTCGGAGACCCACTTCACCAGAGATGAAATGCCAAAACTGCTTCTCTTCGGAGACCAAAACTGCTTCTCCTCGGAGACCAAAACTGCTTCTCTTCGGAGACCAAAACTGCTTCTCTTCGGAGACCAAAACTGCTTCTCTTCGGAGACCAAAACTGCTTCTCTTCGGAGACCAAAATCGCTTCTCTTCGGAGACCAAAAGACCTCTTCAGAGGCGTACTTCACCTTGCTTGAAGTACCAAAAATAAACCTTTTACCGGGGCACGAAAATCAAAACCTTCTTCAGAAGCTCATTTCACTGTATAGGAAAATTCACTTTCAAACAAATAAAAGTGATCATTCCCAGAAGTCGAAGTGTTCTTCAGGAAGAAAAAGAAAATAAAGATTTCTCCAAAGACAAGATATACTCTATTAAAAGCAGAATAATTCTTCCCTGAAAAAGTGGAAAGTTATTCTCTAAAATAAGAGTATCGGTCTTGCGAAATCAAGAAATATTACAATATACTTGTGGTATGGGGGCAACATTATACAATTCAGTTACATTAATAAAAGTAATATACAAGCAACATACCACAAGTTCATTGCAATATCACGTAATAAAGATGTGGAATAAGTGCGTTCTTGAAACACAGACAAAAAATTTGTACAAGTGAAAAGAATCGTTTACTCTATACTTCAAATGAAAAACAGATGTATTCCTACATACACAAGGATTTGTACAAGAAAAATATCTATTTATTTCAACACTATGAGAAATTTTTACATTGTACAGGTTACAAAAAGAAGCGGAGACCGGTATCCGCACAATCCCCGGTCAATACAAAAAGCAGAAAATGCAAAATCAAACTCATTTTCCCTTCTTCCCACCCTTGGAACTTTTACCCGGCCTGGTAATTAGCTTCGTGGGTCGCGTCGGAGAAGAAGGAGAAAGAGACTCAGCCGGATCAATCTCTGCCTCATCTCCAGTAGCAGAAGAACTCCTCTTTCCTTTCTTTGAAACCACACGTTTCCACTTCTTCTTGGAAGAAGATTCACTCCCCGGAGTAAGAAATGTAGAGAGCTTTGTGTCGTAATCGAAAGACCGCTCCGGAGTCTTCTCGCTATCTTCCAGATCTTCCGCTTTCTGTTCCTCGGAAGCAGATGGTTCGTCCAAACCTTGAAGGGCTGCTATCGGTTCTTCCTGTGAACCGGGTTGAGAAGCTGGAAGAGGAGTAACTTGAGAAGAAGGAATGGTAGCTGAAGAAGGAAGAATTGGTGCAGTTTCCGGCGCGACTACTGCATAATAAAAGAAATCAAAATTAGTATTCCTCGAGAAAAAAGAAGACCGTGAATCGTCAAGGTTACCTGGAGAAGCCGGTTTGGCAAGATCAATCTCAAATTCCCGAGCCTGAAAGTCCTTCATTGCCTCCTCTTCTGTAGGAGTGGTCACAACTGGAGGTGAAGGATGAGAGCTGGAATCCATAATGTTTGCATCAGCCGAAGTGGAAGCATGAACAGGGGCAGTTAAAAGAGCTTCCTCTTTTGAGAGTTCTTCTCCCAATGATTCAGCCCGTGCCCTAGCAAGCTGCTCCTTCCCTCTAACCAGAGCGGCGCGAGCCTCATCATCAAGATAGCGAGCCTCAAATTTTGCTTCCTCAAATTTTGCTTCATCATAGCCGGCACCTTTAAACATATCTAGTGCAGCCTCCCACACCTCCGCCAGGGTGATTTCATAATCTGGGCCCAGAAAAGCAAGGCTCCCACGACCTAGAACGCAGTGTAAATAAAAGTCGAATAAGGTAGAACTGATGCTTGCTTTCGTTGCCTCATGTGACTGTTCAGTCGCTTCTTTTTCGGCAATGGCAGCAACCCTACCAGTAATAGTCTCATCACGAGCTACCTCAGCTTTAGCAAGTTGAGACTTTAATAACTCAATCTCCACGTTCTGGGAGGTGACTTTTGCCCGCAGTTCGGCGTTCTCTGCACGATACTTCTCATTGACATGCTGTTCGGCGGCAAGCTTCATTTCTACATCTCTTTGTGCAGCGTGTGCGTCCCGCACCTGCTTCTGAAAGACTTCTTCTTTTTGAGTATATGATGCAGAAGAAGAAGCGAGATTTTCCTTAAGCTGCTTAACTTCAGACGCAAGCTTTGCATTGTCGTCTGCAATACTCGTCATTTCCGCGTCATGCTGCTTACGCCATTTGTCCCATTCTGCTTTGTCATTCTCCATCGTCATCATCGCCTCAAGGTTAAGGTGGTTGACCCTTTGAAGTTCATCAACCAACTTCTGCCATCCAGACATTCTTTCAATATCAAGCTTGACAGCGTCGACATTTCTCAGCATTGCCTGCTTATCAATGGGAACCAAATCTAAGTCAAAGCAGACTCCTCTTAGACACCAATTCGGAAATCGGCTCTGAAGCGTTGGAGGGCCGTCTTTAACTAGATATTGTGGCCTGTTAATGATGGTTTGAATGTCAGTTTCCTTTAGAGGAGGAGAACCGGCCGGAATGTCAGAAGAAATGGGAGCGTTGGTCTTTTCAGAAATAGCAGACGCGTCACTTGGCTTAGACCGTTTGCTCGATTCATCAGTAATTTGAGTCTTCCCTTTGTCATCATAAGATTTTCGCTTATGAGAATCGTAAGTTTTGTAAGAAGAATCGTATCGGTCAGCGTCTCTTCTTCTCTGCCGCTGCTCATAATCCCATTTTTCTTGAGCCTTCCTTTGGGCCCGTTCCTCATCTGTCTCTCTCTGGTCACCAAGATATTTCCTGAAGTCATAGGATCCACGGCCTCCATGGCGCTGAAATGAGTCATAATATGAGCCGGAGCGTCCCATCGGAGAATCTGAAAACAGGAAAGAAGTAAAGTTTAGAAATTTCCAGAAAGAAAAAGTAAATGCTTATAAATGCAGAAAAATCCTAAGTGTGTGCGGCGTGCGAACTACGCGCGTCAAACTACAAACCACGCTTCAGTGCAGGAACGGAGACGACAGGTGTCGAAGGCGTCGAGATCTGCTTCAAAGAGGAAGTCGCTTCAATGACAGGAGAGTTTGCCTTTGGAATATTATCCTTGAAAAGCTCTTGAGAAGTAATCATAATGTCACTCAAGCCATCAAAGGTGTCATCGCCCAAGTGTTCGGCAGATTTCTCCTTCTCAACTTCCACATCAGTTGATTTTTCAGAAGCTCGAAGATTCTCTTCTTCCTCAATAATTGGGGGAAGTGCCGACTTGCCAGCTAACCCTACAACATCGGTGGATCCAGAACACTTTATCAAAGCAGCATCCATGACAAGTGTTTTTGATGCAACTTCTTCCGCAGAAACTGGGGCATTTGACGCCTCTGCTTGATAACCCGAAGCAGCCGACGTTTCCGCATCAGAGCTAGGAATTTCATGAATTCGAGTCGACCTGGAAGGGTGTAGAAGCCCAAATTGGTGCAAAAGCTCATCATCTAATAGAAACTGGATACTCCTCTCCTCCACAGGCACCGCCATAAGCCTCTCGAAAGTCACTTTGTGACTGAGATTTTTAGAAGGAGAAGGAAGTGCTAAAAAAAAAAAAAAAAGAGATCGAAGTTAGCACTTGATAATCCGAACTTCGGTAAGTTTGAAGGAACATAAGAGACAAGTGCAAGTGATCTTACTCCCTATTCTCCAAATAGCATAAAACCCAGGAGGACAGCGGACATAAAAGAACGGGCTCAGGAAACTGTGAACACTTTCAGGGAGACCGGTGATCAACTTACGATTCCTCGCACTCCTTACGACTATGATGGAGGGATGATCTTTATTCTTGGCAAAGGTACAAAGATAGCGAATTTCTCCGAAGGTAGGAAAGCGGCCCAGCGTTCTCCTAAAAAGCACGCATAGTCCCAGCAAGATGGCGTAGCCATTGGGATGTAACTGAAAAGGGGAGATAGATAGCTGGAGAAGAAGTTCTCGAATGCAGTCATTGAATGGGGGGATAGCTCCGCTCAAGCACATTTGACGGTTAACTGCAACGAAGCCATGGGGCGGCCTGTCAGCAGTATCATTTGTTTCGGGAAGCAAAGCGTCAGCTTCAGCAATGCCAAACTGGATGCATAGCTGACGAAAGGCTTTATGGCTCAAGGTAGTAGGAGTCCTCTCTGGAGGATCGTTCAGCGGGATAGCAACTGGAAATACATCTTCAGCTTGCTCTGTTCCTTCTTGTGGAGAAGACATTCTACACAATCAGCTGAATGTTCAAATGTGAAGGTGCACGTTCCCTAAAAGTGTGAAGTGTAGTGCAAAAACTAATGAAAATAAAAGACAAGCATAACTGGAATTAAATTAGTTGACAATCAATCGATTACAGAATTTCAGAACTTGTCAATGATCAAGTGCAGTGTTAATACAGACAAGTCAGTTTCATTTGACTATTATGATTTTGTTTTAATACTTCACTTGAATTGGTTATTGTACAGCATCTCATTCATATTCATTTAATTTAACTTTCTCTTTACCAACTAATCTGTCATTCGATATGGGCAGTCAGTGACAGTATATTCGTCCCAGTATTCTGTGAATGTTGTTTTAAGCAGGATTGTTAGTTTGCAAAATTGAAGCAATCCGTAAAAAGAAATACATGCAACATGGTTTATAGTTCAACAGTTCAAAGTCCAGGCAAAGTTTAAAAGTCATCTGCTTAGTTTGCTGAAAACCCAAGTATTAACTCGGTGACGACTTAAGAGATTCCCTATGGGTCTAGGTCGGCAGTCCCCGAGTCTTAGGTCGAATAAAGAAACAAAAAATTAGTTCGAGGCAACCAGAAATTCTCTAAGTCATAACTCGGCTGCGACCTAAAGCCTTGTTGTGAAAAATAAGTCGTTGAAGTTATTCCAAGTTCTAGGTCGGTCACGACCTAATACAAGAAGCTGTGTGATAAGTTAAGTCGGGCTGCGTGCAAAAGGTCTCAAGTCAGAACGGCATGAATGTCTAAGTCCTAGCTCGGCCACGACCTAAGGCTTATGTCGGCGAATAGTTAAATCGCAAGAAAAACTGGGTTGCTGAGATAGTTAGGTCGCATGAATGTTTTGAGTCGTCTCAAGCTACTTCTCCTCCACCGTAAATTTCACCTCCTCCCACCAATCAACTCGAAATTCACCGTTCCCTTCATATCACCAAGTCGCTGGAACAACGGTTCAACACATCTCTGATCTGTCATAAACCTGACCTACTGTCATGCGTTCGCAAATCACGTCAACAACTAGTGACGATAAAAAATTGATCACAGCACGATTCAAAGTGAAGCACGACGTATGATTCCAGTTCGGGGCTCGGAGGTTAGAATTCATGGTTCAATGGCGAACGTGAAGTGAAAAAGGATCGAAAACGCTTACGCAATTGGATAGCAAGGGTGAATCGCTGGGTGGTGGACTTGAATTTGTATTCGAAATCGAAGAACTTTGTTAATGGCGGCACAGGAAGTTGGAACAGGTGAAGGAAGAGAAGGGACGGCTTAAGCTATTTACTCACTGGGGCAGTGAAAGACGAATCGACACACGGTGTATGACCTAAGGCATTTGTTAAGTCGGCACCGACCTAACCAAAGAGTTAAGAGAATCGAAGCATACGACCTATGGCTTAGGCATATACTTCGAGGGGAAAATGTTAACCCCTTTTCGACTCACGACCTAGCAGCATGCCGAGTTAAGGTGTTTGGGGACTTAAGAAGGTATGCCGAGTTAAGGTGCTTGCCGACCTAAGACAGAAGACGACCTAACAAGCTAAAGGCGTAACCGACTTAAGGAAAGCTCTGACCCAACAGTTGCCGATCTAACTACTGAGAAGAGCTGCCGACTTAAGAGTTGTGCCGACCTAGGAGCCTGCCAACTTAAGAAGATCTGTGACTCAGGAGTTAAGACCGACTTAAGAAGGATGCCGAGTTAGGAGCCTGCCGACCTAAAGAAGTCCGCGACCTAAGAGGCTCTGCGACCTAAGGAACATTGCGATCTAACAATGTTGCGACCTAAAAGCTCTCCGAGTTATGCAGTGCTCCGAGTTAAGAAGTGCCGCGAGTTAAGGATCTATGAGATAAGGGATTGACTTTGGACAGTTGTGGAAGACCTACGACTTATACTAAGTCGCGCATGATCTCTTGAGTCGTCACCGACTTATCACTTAGAAAAAACCACGTACTTCACCGCTGCATTTGGTAAGTCGCGAATAGACTACGACTTATCTTAGGTCGCTCGCGACCTAAGACCTAGCTTAGGTCGTACGCGACCTAGGACTTAACAAACGGTCGACTTAAGATTGCGAGTTAACTCTGCTCCGCCCTAACCATATTCCTTAACCCGTCACCGACCTACCCTAAGTCGGCACCGACCTAAAGACTTAGAGAAATTTCCTGAGTCCAAATCAGCTCCTATAAATACCCCATTACTTCCAACATGGAGGGGACTTTTGGGCCATTCATTTCTCGAAGCGCCGTTACGCTGTCGAAGCCTCCTCTCATTCAGCAATCAAAGATCTTCAAGCATTCGAGACATTAAAACGATCTTCGAGAAGAGCTCCTAACATCCAACGCGGATTCGTCGAGTTTCATCGTTAAAGATCGAGCTAGTAGTCAAGAATGGTTTCATGATCAAGTTGTATTGTATTTAGAGGGATATTGTATTGAATTGTAATTAAATCAGCAATAAAAGACTATAAAGTGGATGTAGGCTCAATTACGGGCCGAACCACTATAAATCTGTTGTTCATTTACTGCTTTTTCTGCTATTTTCAGCTCATACTCTGTTCCCGTACCAACGGGTGGTGCTTTCACAAGTTTATTACACACACCGGGTGTTAGCGTTCACTTTT